>CM062809.1:896928299-897528299 GCA_031772625.1 Pinus tabuliformis | reverse complement strand
GAACTAAATCTCGCGAGTCAAAAGTAAACTTGAACCAAACTCACATTTTGCAATGAAATAACAATCTTCAAAAGCAATTTACTTTATGAGGCGATATTCACAAATGAATTATGGAACAACAGTTATCATATATACAAAACACACTAATAGAACAACAATCATATATACATTCAACACACTAAGATAGTAATCTGAGATGAGAACTATGTTTCCAAATACAACATTACTTCCGGATTCCGATAATCATAACTTCAAATAAATCTTGTGATGGTAACGTTAAATACAAAAGCTCTGTAATAGAAATACCCGATTCAGATTGATACCATGCAATCAATTCTGGAAAAGACTTAATAATATAATGCAGAATCACCACAAAGGAATTCAGAAAGAAACATTAATGAATTAATGATCACATAGCATTCGTGCATCAGATTACTGAACAATAAAGATAGCAAACCACGCAAATCACCGTATGATACAATACAACGGCAAGTGTCCGTTGGAGCCGGGCCCGTAGCTTCCAATGGCACCGCCGTAACTTACTTCAGATGCAGCAACGAAGTGAACACCAATTCCTTTATATTGATTGCATTACAGAAGTATACAAAATCAGATCTCAGCTAGACTCCATGATCACCATTGGTTCTGAAACTTAGAATTATAAAAACAGTCGTTCTCCATCCCCCCGTCTCTGATCTTGGGTTTTATTTAAATAAAGAAGATCAGAGCATGGATAATTACAATCATGATTTCTCTTACAAATTTAGGTTGATTCTAACCCATTGATCAACAAGAACAAGGCGGATTTAGGTTTGCAGCTAAGATTTGGAGGGCGGCCGCAACAGCAAATCTCGGAAAATCGTGCTCAAAGAACCTTGTGTTTCTCCCTGTACAAGCTGAATTTGGGCAAACTGTTTTACATGAAGATAATTGGGCCCGTTCTGGACAAAACCCATGTTCCGGATTTTCTAAATTCGTCTTCATTTGCTCAGAATCTTAACCGCAAAACTGTCACTCCTTAAACCAGCGAATTTCTGAGTTGGCTGATTTAAAAATCAAATCTTCAATCTGGAAGTTACTTTGGAGGCTAAAAATGGTAGATAAGGTTACAACCAACTTATTAGAACTATCATTGGTAAAATAATGCATAATAATCAATTTATTAAAAATAAAAGAGAATAAATAATATTCATCCATGAGAGCATAAATCATTTATAAAATGGATTTAAATGATAAATTATAATAAATGACATGATGAAGAATGATGGAAATGGGTGGAATAAACGTTCACAAGTGACAATAATCATGGCATATTAACGACCCCACACACCCCCACACTCAATATGTTGCATGTCCTCATGCAACGAAAACTGAATATATTGCATGTCTTCATGCAACCCAAAGATGAAAACCCATGTGTTAACCAAGCAATAAAAATTTGAGAATAACTGAATGCTTCCTTAATTAATAAATATTCAATTTTACCAATCTCGATGAAGGCATAACAATTTTTACATTGACATTCAACTATATGTATGAGGTTGCAGCAAAATATGATATAGATAACAGCAAACTTCATTAAGCATTTTCTCAAAACTACAAACCAGATTTTGTTGAAATGTTGCAAGTAAATTTACAATACATGAATGTCTCTATGATCCAAAAATCAGATCGTTTTGATGCATGGATCATGAGATATAAATAAAATGGCTGTAGGTGAGAGTACATGATTTCCGAAATTGTATGAACCAATTTAACTTGAAATGATCTAGGTTTGTATATTTTAATAGTATGTCTGTGTTTCCTAGAGATCACAAGAATTGAGTTCATAGTTTTAAAAATATTATGGAAATCAATTTCTACACTGAAATTGTATGACTGAAATTGCATGCCTTAAATGAGAAAGAAAATAGGAAACATCCATCATGCGTAGCAATTCCTCCCCCTCTCTGAAAAATTAGCATGTCCTCATGCGATGCTAGAAAACAAATAGAGGTGGTTGCTACCAGCTGTTGAATTCTATGCTTGGTATAAAACAATATGAAATAAGGGAGGTGTTGAGAATGAATAATAATAGAAATGGATGATAAATAATATGAATGATGTGGTTAAAAGAAAGAAATGAAGGAACACTCCCCCACACTCGGAAATGATATGCTGCTGAAAAAAGGGAAGTGGTAAAGATGTGAAATGAAGGATGATAAATAATGCTCAAAATGGATTTTCATTAGATTCTCCTAAATTTATAATAAATTAGAAAACTATGCAATTTTACCTCAAGTTTTACCTCCAAAAATGTGGAATGACATATAAATACTGGCAGTTGTTGAAGCTGATGTAGGCAGAGTTGGTGCTAAAAGTGATGCAAAAGGTAGAATCCAGGGAAGCACATCATGTTTGAAGAATTGTTCACGTTCACGAGCCTCTACTGTGAAGTGCAATTGTGTGGTCATGCTACGAATAGAATTCTGCCCATACTGGTTGTTCTCCTGTAAACAAAGCACTATTTTGCATACAATGTTCTTGAATCCATAGTGTTAGCTTGGAATAGCAACAGATAAAATGCATGCAAAATTGCAATTAGAAAAACTTATGTATACATGCAATACTAATAGGTTGTCAAATCAACAAGGTATGGCAAAGTGTAGTAATCATATCACATGCAATCCCATAATGCATACATTCCCCCCCTCCAATTGGAAAATGGGTTCCATAACCATAAAGCATATGAGAGGGGTGGTGCGGACGGCAAGGCAATGGAATGAACAATATATCAGTAAGTAAAGCAGAGTACACTTATCAATGATAGGACGGTGGAAATTATGGTTATGTTGAGAGCAAAGTGTGTAAAGATAGTTATGAATAAGAGATAGGACGCTTTGGATTGATAATAGTTTATACAAAACGAAAAAGGACAACAATATGCTAAAAAGATGCTTTGTTGACGGTATTCTAGCTGAAAATGATGTGATTGATCATAAAACAATTTCCCATGCATAAAGGTTCAAACAGGGAAAAAGTTAAGGAAATAACTTCTCTGATAAAAAGAAAATAAGAAAAGGGTATTATAATAATAATTGACGAAAAGATATAACTTCAATACCATAAGCAGAGCCTCTGCTGCCAGCAGACGTCCATAGCCTCGGCAGGGTTGCTTTTTAACCCATATGAGCCAGGATCCTCAATTTATAAATGGAGAGTTACAGTGCTGTTCTACATAAGAGATCAGTGTGCTGGCGTGGTAACCAGATAACCACACTGCCATTCACTAGGAGGTAGCAAAAGTGATCAGGCCGGCTCGTGATGAGACCTCCTGTTCCAAGGATAATTTGGTTATCCAATGGATCATAACCCTGGTGTGGTGGCCATAATGGGAATGTCACTTTGTTACAGCCTTATGAACATGGTAGGCTGGCTCGTAATGAGACCCCCTATCCTCCATCTGCGAACAAAATTTTGTTGTTATTACACATTTTTATGATAAAAAGAGGGAGGCTCAATATTTCTTAAGAGCAGGGATGGCAGAAGAAGTTGAAGATGTCAATATAAAAAAATATACCCATAATCTCATTTATTACAGACAGAGAAGATTATAACCAGAAAGGGTGGAACCAGCATGGTATTAAGATGATCAATCAGTATCATGTACAACAGAGAACAATGCAGTAAAGAAATATATAAATAATTGTGTCCCTTTTAAAAAGAATCTATCATCAAAGAGATGTCCTTTTAAAGATCATAACGTGAATAATATTAACTTTGCTTCAAAAGAATCCATAATTCCTGTCCTCATAAAAGTAGTGTACTTCATGCCATGAAAGAGAATCAGGAGAATGTGGTTGAGCTGACTGAATAATCCTACAAGAGAAAGGAAAGGGTTGCCCTCAGAAATATTCCCAAAGTGTTGCTCTTTTGAATGAACAGCAAAAACACTCACAAAGCGGTGTTTCGTGTAAGGAACATCAAAGAAAATGCACACCAAAAAAACAAAATTACACACAGAAAACATGAAAATGCAAATGTCGTTCCTTTTGAAAGAGAAGAATCCATGCAAGCAAAAACTCGAACATCAAAAACTCAAACCGCTGTTCCTTTTGAAAAAGGAACAGCAAAAACTCAAACTGCTGTTCCTTTTGAAAAAGGAACAGCAAAAAACTCAAACTGCTGTTCCTTTTGAAAAAGGAACAGCAAAAAACTCAAACTGCTGTTCCTTTTGAAAAAGGAACAGCAAAAAACTCAAACTGCTGTTCCTTTTGAAAAAGGAACAGCAAAAACTCAAACTGCTGTTCCTTTTGAAAAAGGAACAGCAAAAACTCAAACTGTTGTTCCTTTTGAAAAAGGAACAGCAAAAAAACTCAAACTGCTGTTTCTTTTGAAAAAGGAACAACAAAAACACGTACTGCTATTCCTTTTGAAAAAGGAACAGTAAAAACTCAAACTGCTGTTCCTTTTGAAAAAGGAACAACAAAAACACACCAAATGTTGTTCCTTTTGAAAAATGAACAGCGAAAACACGCACTGTTGTTCCTTTTGAAAAAGGAACAGCAAAAACTCAAATTGCTGTTCCTTTTGAAAAAGGAACAGCAAAAACACACCAAACGCTGTTCCTTTTGAAAAAGGAACAGCAAAAACACACCAAATGTTGTTCCTTTTGAAAAAGGAACAGCAAAAACACACCCAACGTGAAAGTGCAGAAGTGCTGTTCCATTTCGAAAAGGAACAGCAAAATGTAAAAGTGCAAAAAGTGCTGTTCCATTTCGAAAAGGAACAGCAAAATGTGAAAGTGCAAAAAGTGCTGTTCCATTTCGAAAAGGAACAGCAAAATGTGAAAGTGCAAAAAGTGCTGTTCCATTTCGGAAAGGAACAGCAGCTGTTCCATTTCGAAAAGGAACAGCAAAATGAACTGTGAAAAAGGAACAACAAAATGAATGGCTGATAAAAAAAAGTGTTATTCCTTTAGAAAATAAAAAACGAAAATGATGTTCCTTTGAAAAAGGAACAGCAGAAACGACAAAAATGCACACAAATGCTGTCCCTTCAGAAAAGGAACAGCAAAATACACAACCATAAAATGCAAACACGTAAAGAGTGAATTAGCTGTTCACTGCAGTGATGCTGAGGATGAGTTGCACTTTGAATGAAGCAACACCTGAAACACAAAATATAAGAGAAATTAGAAAAGAAACAACAAAAAGCAGTATGTAAATAAATAAATTGAGTTGCAACAGCTATGATGTTATGTCAAAAAAATGATCTATTTGAAAAATGTTTTGGCAGCAGTGACAAGACATGAATCTTGAAATTGAAATCAATTCTTCATTTGTTCTATTATGAATCCGTTGGGTAATGATTTGGATAAAATTCCTTTGTTTTATAAAAATTTCTTTGAAAAATCACTCGTCCATAAGTTGACCTTCTTTATTTTCCCAGGACCTGCAAAAAACGAGTATCTACCTGCAATAAAACATTAAATCATGGATAAAGAGAGGTGATCGGGTTCCCCTAATCCAAGAATTATGCAAAAAATAGCAAGTAGTTATTCTGTATAACAAATCCATAGAGAAAATAACAAAGTAAAATTTATTTGTTACCTGCGGGAGAGCAGTGGCCAATCATACTAACCTGCAGTGTTTTAATCACAACTTCTTTGTTTTTCGTCGAAATCGAGTGATTCCAAAGCCAAATGAGAGCTAAATCAAAGGTTTATCTCCAGTAGAAACAGGTTTTAAAAATTCAATCATATGATATGTCAAATTTGTTTAGAACAACCTGCATAATAGAGTCATTTTCGATTACCCGGCTTAGACCAACAGTTGATATTTCAAGCATAACTTTTTCGTTTGATGTCGGATTCTAATGATTCAAATTGGAAATGAAAATAGATTCATTTATTGATCTCCAATAGAAACAGGTTTTGAAGACAAGAAGAATTGATAGGTCAAAATGTGTAAGGAACAGCCGGAAAAACATAGTTTTAAGAGTGCTGATTTACGATAGACAGTCAGTATTTTGATCATAACTTCCCCATACGATATCGAAAATGAGTGATTCCAATTGCATTGTAAACTAGATTCATAGGCGAATATTCCATAGAAACAGGTTTTAAAAATTCATTCATTTAGGCCTCCAAAAGCTGACTGTCCCAACTCTGTTCCTGAGCTGCCCGCTAGACATCCGGTCAATGTTTTGGCTCTAACTTTTTCGTTTCAAATCCAAATTGAGTGATTCAAATTGGGTTAGAAAGTAGACATCAAGAGCTACTTAGGGTAGAAACAGGTTTTAAAAATATTCATTTTTGGTCCCTCAAAACATGACTGTCCCGACTGTTTTTCCAGAAAGTTCATCAAGCCCGCAAGCCAAAAAAAATGAAATTCAAGCATTTTTTCAAATTGGTGATAAAAATGAAAATGAGTGTTTGTAGAACTTATTATTTCCATTATTATTCATCTACATACACAAATTATAAAAAAAATTATCACCGATGTTGATTTGCATAGCATGTTGCAACAAAAACCCTAGTTTTACATGGAAAAACAAAAATGCATTTATTTATTCCCTTATTTATTTTATTTTCTACCCTAACCTATTTTGATTTGAAAAATGAACATAACTACGTATATGAGTACTTCCAGTGAAGCCATTTTCGAAGTAAGGCTTCACGTATGCACATACCCAAATTTGAAAAATGCATGTTAATGGATATTAGGGTATGAGAAGCCAACTTCCCTTGAAAAGATGATGTCAAAAATTGTGGAAGTATGGAGCAATGTTGCAAACAAATGATGGAGTGAAACCAATCTTCAATGTATTCATTACTTTCTTGATTTCTCATATCCATCATACCATGAAGTTCTTGGGCTTTTAAAATGACTTGTTGATGCATACTAAAAGAAACTTCATTTTCTTCCATAGCTTCTACAATTTTTGCATTTGAAACATTCTGAATCTCATTGTAGGTTTTCTCTATTAACACATGTGAGATAGAATGGGTGGGAAGGGTGGGTAAATTTGTCAGCTCAACATTGTAAGCATGTTGTACTAGTTTATTATGGTGAGGGGAAGGAATTAGTTGAGCAGGAAAATGTGTAAAGAATGGAGCATTGTGATGATGTGGCTGATTGGGTTGTGTGAATGGTTTTGAGGGGCAAGCAAGGTGTTGTGAAAGAGCTGGTGGAGAATATGGAGAATGTGCTTGTGCTACAAGATGAGGGAGAGTAGTCATGCCATCGTAAGATGAACCATGCCCAACTTGTAAACAAGATAGGTGGTTATATTGAAATTGACATGGCTGCCCTAACACATTAGCATTCCATAATGGATTATGCAAGTATGACGATGGAGAAAAAGTGTTTTGAACCATACCTGTAGGCCTTGATTTCCGTGGTTTTGACCTTGTTGCAGCTTCCTCATCTCTTTGATATGCTACTTCCATCGTAGATAAGGAAGAGTGAGTATCTATGAGATGCTCCTTTCGGTCATGAGAACAAAACACTTCATCAAATTCTTCATTTTTATGAACCTGCAAAACATTCAATTTTTCATTTAGAGAGCTAATAAAATCAACTTTAAAATTTTCAAATAACACATTGATTTCAGCTCTTATGTCTCCTGTTCTTGTAGCAGATTTGGAAAACAAAGAAAAAACATCTCTAGGATTCTTACCAGCCTTGGAGATTCCTCTTGAATACCTTATGCACAACTCACAAACATCATCATATGATAACTGAAAAACATCACCTTTTCCTATCAGATTTAAAAGTTCTAAAAATTTATCTTTAATTCCTCTAAGAATGAGTGTTTTTAAGATCTCTTTTTCCAAATGCTTATGCTTTGATTTTTGAAGGTTATAATTAAATCGATCTACATAATCCTCCAAACTTTCATCTTCCCCTTGTATCATATCGAAAATATCTTCATTGGCTTTGCAATAATCTTGGTACTTCTTCAAGAATATGTTCTTCATGTCCTCCCATGATTGGATGCAATTCCCACCTAGGCTCATGAACCATCGGAGAGCTGCTCCTTTTAGAGTAAGAGGAAACACTTTCAATCTTTGATCATTAGTACAATAATCATATCCTCTACAAAGTATTTCAAATTCAAACAAAAATGTATGTGGATCTTCATTTGCTAAACCATGAAAATTTGGTAAAGATAGGGGAATTATGTGCATTTGTGTCACTCCTCCTAGATCTTTGATAGGAAATTCAAAAGTAGAAACGTGAGCCATTTCTTACCATAATAGAAGATGTTCTTCATGTGTTTCTTCAAAGCTCCTTCTTCAAATGTTCCTGTCAATTAGTTAGTGAAATGGGTGGTGCTTACATCACCACTTAAGTGAAATCATGTGATTCATTTTTTTAAAAAGAATTTCTATTTTTCCTAATAATTCACACAAAAATTCAAACATCTATTTCTACTCTAGGTTCTTTAAGAGTCCTGCTGGAAAGCGGATGGTGGAGCAGGGCTTTTACATGCTCCGTACGCAGGTTCTTACCTTCCGTTTTTAAGATCCAACTCTTCCCTAGCAGGCACTCATCAGGTTCACACTACTCTTTAGAAATGGCTACACTCTTCCCCGGCAACGGCGCCAAAATGTGGAGCGATAAAAAGGTGTCTTGTGAACTCCTAATTACCTCACATTAATTATCAACCCAGGGACGACTTTTTATTTCAAGAGTGTACTCTGTCTGAGGCGGCTATTTTCTTAAGAGTAATGTTTCGCAGTATAGTGCTTAAAACCCAAAAGTAAATGAATGCTTGAAAAAGAAATCTAATTGAAACAACAAGAAACTGAAAATGTCTTAAACTAAATCATTCATTCAAACAACCATCAATCGAGGATATGGTAGCAATAACTCATTCCTCTAGAAATTGATGCAAAAGGAATTAGAGTATGGATCATGGTTCTGGGAGCATAATAGCGTCTGCTGTGTCTCACGATAGCCTTGATCCTCCTCCCACACCAAAGCAACAAAGGCAAGTAAATAAATCAGCAGAAAGTAAAATGGAACAGCGAAATGGAAATAGAACAGCAGCAAATGAAACAGCAATCAAAAGAACTAAATCTCGCGAGTCAAAAGTAAACTTGAACCAAACTCACATTTTGCAATGAAATAACAATCTTCAAAAGCAATTTACTTTATGAGGCGATATTCACAAATGAATTATGGAACAACAGTTATCATATATACAAAACACACTAATAGAACAACAATCATATATACATTCAACACACTAAGATAGTAATCTGAGATGAGAACTATGTTTCCAAATACAACATTACTTCTGGATTCCGATAATCATAACTTCAAATAAATCTTGTGATGGTAACGTTAAATACAAAAGCTCTGTAATAGAAATACCCGATTCAGATTGATACCATGCAATCAATTCTGGAAAAGACTTAATAATATAATGCAGAATCGCCACAAAGGAATTCGGAAAGAAACATTAATGAATTAATGATCACATAGCATTCGTGCATCAGATTACTGAACAATAAAGATAGCAAACCACGCAAATCACCGTATGATACAATACAACGGCAAGTGTCCGTTGGAGCCGGGCCCGTAGCTTCCAATGGCACCGCCGTAACTTACTTCAGATGCAGCAATGAAGTGAACACCAATTCCTTTATATTGATTGCATTACAGAAGTATACAAAATTAGATCTCAGCTAGACTCCATGATCACCATTGGTTCTGAAACTTAGAATTATAAAAACAGTCGTTCTCCATCCCCCCGTCTCTGATCTTGGGTTTTATTTAAATAAAGAAGATCAGAGCATGGATAATTACAATCATGATTTATCTTACAAATTTAGGTTGATTCTAACCCATTGATCAACAAGAACAAGGCGGATTTAGGTTTGCAGCTAAGATTTGGAGGGCGGCCGCAACAACAAATCTCGGAAAATCGTGCTCAAAGAACCCTGCGTTTCTCCCTGTACAAGCCGAATTTGGGCAAACTGTTCTTTAAGAAGATAATTGGGCCCGTTCTGGACAAAACCCATGTTTCGGATTTTCCAAATTCGTCTTCATTTGCTCAGAATCTTAACCGCAAAACTGTCACTCCTTAAACCAGCGAATTTCTGAGTTGGCTGATTTAAAAATCAAATCTTCAATCTGGAAGTTACTTTGGAGGCTAAAAATGGTAGATAAGGTTACAACCAACTTATTAGAACTATCATTGGTAAAATAATGCATAATAATCAATTTATTAAAAATAAAAGAGAATAAATAATATTCATCCATGAGAGCATAAATCATTTATAAAATGGATTTAAATGATAAATTATAATAAATGACATGATGAAGAATGGTGGAAATGGGTGGAATAAACGTTCACAAGTGACAATAATCATGGCATATTAACGACCCCACACTACTCATGGTGTTTGTATTCTTGGGTGTTGTTGGGATTTTTTGTTATGTCTCGTGATTTCAAGGTAGCTTACTATTCTCATTGTTCTAGTGGGAACTTGACTTTCATGCATGGTTTTGGGTGTTTCATATTTTTCTCTGGTCTTGGAAAACTAGACTATCTTGGATGATTTTTCGGTATGTTGGCTTTTCTACTCTAACAATGGTGATAATTCATAGTTTGAATGGATTTAAAATATTCTTTTAACTCTTGTATTTTTTTTCAAAACATGAATGTAGTTGGGAATTTTGAATATATTTCTACAAGTGCTTTTGCAGTTTGATTTAGAGGCTAATTGTTGGTAGTGAGCTTTATATGTTGTTTCGGTATTTGCTCTATTTTTTGTGGATCAATTCTAGTTGGGTTATGGTGGACATGAGTGTCGGGGGTTTTATGTGTCATCACAATAAGAAAACATAGTGACTATGTTATAATGTTTCTCGTAATTGTACATGATTGAATTATTTTTTCAAACTATATGAGGACTAAAGGGCAAGATATATTCTCCTCTAGGATTTTATTCCATCTTACTTAATCTTACCTATTGAAATTATATAATCTACCATTATCTACTAGTCTTATCTCAATTTTATTACCTATCTTATCTACTCTTACCTATGATTTTGAGAATCAATCTCATTTACCAAGAACCAATGTTGGGAATTGAAGGTGATATTGACCTTATCTATCTTCTTGAACATATTATGCTCAAGTGATTTGATTTAATTTTTTCTTTTTTCTAATCGTGTATGTGTTTTCTCTTTCAAAGAATACTTCCCTTAACTTCCTACCTTGCCATTCATGATGCACATCTATCTTCCTTGTGACTCACATGTATTTTAGATCTCTCCCTTCAATATGAGACTCACATGAATCTAAAATCCAAACAAAATGAATATGGACCATACGTGGAGAACCATCGGGGCTGTAGTGTCAACAATTTGACAACATGTTTACAGGGGAGGAAAAGGCACTAGACATTGTGTGACATTTATCCATTTCCTAGTTTGTCTTTGGTGATGTGTATTGGTGCTTTAAACCACGTTTAATGGCATGGTTGGGTTCTTTTATGTTTTTTTCCAACATGCGTTTTCTTGATTGGTTCTACTCATGTCAAGGTCTTTCTTTGATATTTGCATGCCAGGATGTGGTGAGACATTCTTTGTTTTATGTATTCTATTGTGGAGGCCCTAGTGAAATTTCACATTTTGTTTACTTTTTTAGGTGTTTTAGATTTAGAAATTGGTGTTTGAGTTCTATAAAGCGTTGGGTGGTGTTTTTTTGGCATAAAATGTGGTTGATTTTGGCATCGTGTCTATTTTTTTGTATGTCCAAGGTTTCGTCCTTTTCCTTTGAATTATACAAAATATGTAGTTTGGATTGTTTGGTGGTTTTGGTCAAAAAGTGTAGCCATGGTTCCTCATTTTCCTAGAGAGAATTGTTGTTGTGAATTATGTGGAGGTTTATAATGCCCTTTTGTTGCATTTTAAATTTGTAGCTATTATTTGATGTGCACAATATGGGCATACTTTGTCTCTAACTCTAAATTAGGCCTTTGTTATGTGTTGATCGTGCATGGCTCTATATTTTCCTATGAATTTTTCAGCACCTCTTGTACTCGTAAATGGATCTACCTAATCTTCTCAACAATTTTTCTCGTTTTTAAAACATTGATCATGAGATTCTCCCTCACACCTCCTTATTTTCCATATGTTACATCCAATTATGAAGGTGGAAAATATTCAAAACAAGTCTCAAATGGTGACTTACTAGTTGAAGTTTGGATTTCTCTGTTGCAAGGGTGCTATATACAGACTAGATTTTTCATCCCAATCCTTCATATGCTTTTGATTGAAACCCATCTAAATGTGTACCAAAGTTCGTTTGGCTACTTCTGCTTTCCCATATTTTTCAATTTTTTCCCATATTGTCCCACAACGTAGTCCAAATTGCGCCGATAAATCTAGTATCCTTGTCTAAAATTATGCTCCTTGGTGTCCCAAAATGCATTAGACCTATTCAAAGAACAACTTTACTACTTCTTTTTCCCTGATAGTATTTTTACAGGGCATGAGAACACACATCTTGCTAAACTTTTCAACTACCACTAATAGGTATGCATGTCCCTTGTTCAGGGAAAATTTTAAGGATGGAAGTTTATTCTATATTTTAGAAACCTTGGCGAATCTTACTAGTCCCTCATATGCAAATTGTAAAATGTTTGGTGATATTTTTATTAAAATATTCATATTTCTAATGATTTTATATTAGAATATATAAAACTAATATAAAATTTTGGTGACTTTTAAGGTAAAATAATTTTATAATATAAAATTGGGGTGAATCATTTTTAGAAAAAAATGTAAATTGGAGAATATTTTTTTTAGAAAAAACATGGAAAATTAGCCCACGTGCAAATATTAGCCCCTACATTTTTCCCTACCCTTGTTGTTAGCTAGTAAACCTCCCACAAAATCGATGGAAATTATTTTGCAAGGGCTAGTGAATATAGGTAAGGGATGATATAAACCATGTTTCTTGTTATAAGCTTGTTGTTACAACAAAGTATAATCGTCTAATAAACCTAGCTACATCTTCTTGCATCCTAGACTAGTACACATACCTATGTAATTTAGAAACCATCTTCCCAACACCAAAATTCCTTGCAACCTTTGAGGTGTGAGCCTCTCTAATCAGTGACAATCACTCACCTTTAAGAACACATTTATTTTCTAGCCTTAGAGTAACCCATTTTTGGAGATTATAGTCAATTGCATGGCCACCATAAACATGATGACTCTGTACCTATACCTATTGATACACCTCCCTCAGGTCCTCATTCTATGTATATGCCTCTCTGTATGCATCATGGATGTAAGGATCCATGTGTATTAAATTTCCTTAAGCTATGATATTTTATGCAAGTGGCCTTTAAAACATGTTAATCAATTTGTTTTTGTTTTCCTTCTTATACATTATGACTCAATGAAACTACTATAATAACTCTATCCACTTGTAATATGTGGTTTGTTGTAGCTTACTCTGATCCTGTAGGTATTGTAGAAACTAATGATCTATGTGAATGATGGTCTCTTTACCCATCATAGTAGTGTTTCCACTTTTTGACATCTTGTATGAAGGGTATAGAGCTCCTTGTCACAAGTATGTTTTTTAAGAACTACCCCATGAAATACATCAAAATGGTAACATATATTCCTTCCTCCCTACATCAAGACTTCTCCCATGGAATACCCACTCGCATATCTCTCCACTTCAATGGGCTGCTACAAGTTTCGCAATGTGAAAATTGGTGCTTGACTTATTTTCCTTTTTATCTCTTCAAATGCCTTCTACTGAGCCTTCCCCCACTAAAAACTATTTCCATTATCTGTTATGGCATGGAGTGGTGTGGATATTATTGACAACGAAGTTATGAATTTTCTCATGTACTATGTTGCCTCAACAAAACTCCTAACTTTAGAAAATCTTGTTTCCACTAGTTCTATGGCGTGGAGTGGTGTGGCTATTGTTGAAAATGAAGCTATGAGTTTTCTTAGGTTCTATGTTATTCCAACAAAACTCCTAAATTTACAAAACACTGCTAGGCATCAACCACTTCATGATGGCATCAATCTTTGCAAGATATATCTTAATATCCCCTCCTCAAATCCCATAGCCTAAATACACCAAAGTATGCTATGCAAACTCATATTTATTTAGATTTTATAGTCGTTCGTGCTTATTTAATGTCTCTAGAATTTGCATCAAGTGTGATATGTACTCATCCTAGGTAGCATTGTAAACCAATATATCATCTAAATTAATAGTAACAAATGAACCTAGATAAGGGTACAATATATCATTCATTAATCTCATAGACATAGCAGGTGCATTGCATAGAATGAATTGACATGAATAGCCACTCATACAACACTTGTTTGATATTCAAAGGAAGTTTTGCAGGTATCTTCTTATTTGACTTGAAGTTAGTAATACCTTGATTTTAATTCCAACTTGATGAAATATTTTGCTAGTTGCAACTAACTTAATAGGTCATCAATCCTGGGAGGGGATACCTATTATTGAGTGTAATCTTGTTTAATGATTTGTAATCAATGCACAATCATTATTTCCCATTCTTGTTTGAAGCAATCATGATGGGTGACCCATATGGTGAATTATTTGGTCCAAGAATTTCTTCTTCACGTTGTTTGCCTCTAGAACAAACTTCCTATACAACCCAATGTTTGGAAATGGAGAGCATGGTAACAATTAGTTCTTGTGCTCCATTTCCCTCTTGGGTGGTATCCCTTTAGTCCCTTAAAACACTCCCCTGTATGCTTTTAGCAACTCTTCCAATTATTTTCTTTGTTTATTATGACACCCCTCTAGGGATTCCTTTGATCTCATTGATTCCTATACAGATTGATTTTCTCTTAATTATAATAAAACATATTTCTTACTAAAATTGATCAATTTATTGGCTTGATTAGCACTTACAAGTGAAATATTTGACTTTCCCTTGTGCGCATTAATGGTGAAATTTCCTTCATCCTTTATAAGGTGATACTAGTTAGTTCTTTGTATGAACATTGCATCCCTCGTATACATGTAGGAACAAGGGCTTCACTTAATGAACCTTTGACATATCACATGAATTCATGGAATACTAAACAATACCTTTAATTTGACTACATATCAAAAACTACCTCTAAAAATCACATTATTTAACACCCTACCACTACAAACCCAATACACCTTCCCAATTTAAAAAACAAAAAAATTCACTAGATATTGTAGGTAACCATTTTTTTTTTCATTAACATTTTTTATACCCCTTTATATTTTTTCGTTAACTTTGAGCTCCATTTTTTATACATGCCAATATAAAAACCTATTACATCATTTTATATGCTCAATATATTGTGTCATTTTTTCCTCGATATATACCCCCAATATGAATGCATGTGGTATGGTATTCCTCCCCCATTGAAGCCCCCATGCATGTAGGGAATCCAAAACATGACTCCACATACACCAAGTGCAATTGCATTGAATCCTACTTCATCAATATAATAAAAACATATAAGAAATTTTCTTTTACACTGTTTGGTCAACATTATATTTCACTCATTGTTAACCCATTCCAATGGGTATGCGTTAGGATGATCATGGACCTCCAATCCAAGTTGGTTGGGAAGATATGCTACACTGGGATTTATTTATGAGCATGAGTTGAAAAGAGCATAAATATTCATCTTATCGGCTTGTATATTTACGTAGAAGAGTTTGGTCATCTGTTTCTCTTCCTATTGATGTCGGCTACTCAAATTCACCCATTTATGCATTGATGTGTAAATAATATTCTCATCCATGTCAAAACTACTTTCAATTTGATTACAAGAATTTATGGCTATGAGAATTTTCTTTGTATCCTTCTTATATTTTTTCGATTGAGGTCAGGATGTACTTTCCAATGCTTCTCATCTATGTGAAAATCAATGTTGTAGTGGTTGCTAGGATTTTTTCACTGCTTTTTTGTGGCTATCATATTTTTATCCTTTGCCCCTTTCTACTTCTTCTTCATCTATTTTGAATCTTCAAAATGTTCCTTCTACTTTGAACCACTTGATTGTCATTTCTTTTGGTTTATGCTTTCCACATATTTTGCCTTCACACGAACCTCGTCCACCATTCTTGGTTTGAAAATCATCACTTTCTTTCGCAAATGTGTAGAACCCTTAGATACTTGAGGAATACATATAAGTTCTTGGGAGAGATTCCCAACATTATTTCCATATTCCTAAATTTTGTGGTGTACTCTTATGCACTCTACCCCTGTCAGGCCTCTTTCTTGTCTTGCTTTATATCACCTTTTACTTGGAAATCCCTCATTCTTTTGTTTATTTTGAATGGTTATTGTCATGGTTTTGTGCATTATTAGAGACAATAAAGTAAGTATTTACTATTTTCCAGAATTCCCTTGTTTTAACGAGATTTAAACATTAAAATAATCATTAATAATATTTCATGTGTTTGCAGGTTTAAAATTAGTTTATTACCTTTTTATACATATGCCAACAGGCCTTGATCTTGCACTCACCTCCTTATACTATGCATCAGATTCCTGTACCAATTGGGATTCCTGCACTCATGAGGATTCTTGCACGAGTTTATTATAAAACTGCCTGGTTCCTATACCACACATCAATTTCCTGCACTCACATTCCTGCACCAGAGTCAAAGAATGTGCAATTATTCAAATTTGGAAGAAATTACTTACCTCGCAGTTTGAATATCAGTTTGAGGATATTTTGGGAAACGCTTGTTGGCCAACATCGCACTTAGTTTTGACCACCAATCGTAGACCGATAAAAGAGGATCCATTTACCAAAACAGTCCCTCATGTACCAGATTTAGCTCCTCTATTTGAAATTTAGTTGCACTAGAACTAGATCTAACTTTTATCCATGGAAAACTGTTAAAAATTGTAATTTGTTCCTTTTGTATTCAATTGACTTGTTAATAGACTGATTTGTAATATAAAGATCTATATAAACTGAAATATGGTCTTGAGCCGGGGGAGAGGAGATGGTCCCAATGTAACACTATGTGAGGATAGTCAATCTGTGGAACGCTCCCTCTGTTTTCTAGAGTTTGATATTTTCCTACACCATGTAAAGACTGCACCTTCAATATTAATCAAACCACTTAATGTCAGGCTATGTTTAACTTTTTTGAACATTTCATGTTTATAATCTTTGTGTGAACCATATTGTTGGCAGAAGGTGCGAGCTAGATGGGTTGTCTGCCAATCTAGCTTGACATCACTCTAAATTGTTTAATATTAGGGTAAAATTGTGGTTCGCTGAGTGAGTGCATTTAATCTATCATTTACTATGCAAACGGTGTGTGTATGACTATTTCAAGAGATTTTCTTTTCAAAACGTTTTTCTTATCAGTATTTTTTGATCTATCTCATGCTTTGAACATAATGCTGGGGAAGATTGATTTTGTGAACATAATGAATTTTTATAGCAAATTATTTATTGATTACATGTCATTTATTTCAAATTAGTGTATATTTCCTTCCACAAATTGTGTTGATTATGCTGGTACACATTTTTTTTCTTGAGACTCTATTACTTGATCTTAATTTCACACCTTCATGATATGAACCTTTTGCTAAACACTGATATGTCTATTTCTTAATTGCATGATGGCACATAGGGTATGCAATTGCTATCTATCAAAGTTGTTCGAATTCCAAACGCTTTGTTTTGTGACATTTTTCCTCTACTAGTTTTGATTGTGTAATATTAATCTCTTGGCCCTCCCAAATTGGTTTAGATCTGATGGGAACTTGTGACCTCGTATTCCAGAAATACAAGACTTATTCCTATATTTCGATTTCACTTTAATCTGAATGATCGTGATATGGAGTAAATATGTAACAACTGAGAATCGATAGACTAATAAATTAAATTTTAAACAACTCTAGAGCTACATACGTAATTATTCAATGCATACTCATTTGTACATTGCAGACATTTGTCTCATTTTCTATTATTGATCATTTATAATCATGGTTGAGAGAATTTATTGATGGATGAAAACTATATCACACTTAAGGTTGGAAGGTCATGGTTCTAGCAGTGATTTTCTTTCTTCCTTTATTCCCACAAGCAGATATTTTCTTCCACAATATCATTTGCAAGACATTTCTTTATTCAAAGAGAGCGGGAGTGTTTTTCTGTTTTGATCTTGTCTACACAATATGCTTACACAGTGAACGTATTTAATAATGATTAATGATGCTTTTAGTAAATAAGATCATAATTTCTTGAAGGATTTTATTACACGGACTCGGAAAACTAGATAGAATTAGTACAAATTAAAGTCATGCTTTACATGGAGAATTGTGTGAATTTATCTTGAATTTATTTCAACATTTACAATCTTCCTTTTTAATGTTGTTTAGGCATTGCTTGGTTTCCAATTAAACTGTAGTTAGGATTTACCTTATGTCTACCAATAATTAGGATTTCCTTTTGCAATTGCTAATAGTGTAGGTTTGTCTTTTGTTAGATTGCGATTTGTTTTCAACTATCAGGATTGGCATTTATGCTTTCTGAAGTTTCCTTTGAAGTGCAAGATTCAATTTTATTTGTTGAGATTGATGTGCAAGTTAGACTAGAATTTGATTTATAGGTTGTTGGGCCTCTCTCTGGCATTTCCAGTGTTGCACCTCGAAGTTCACGAAATCCCATATTTATAATTAAATTTTGGTCCATTAATATGCCCTATATTACACCCAACATTTTGGTGCCATTGTCAGGGAGGCGCTTAGGGGATTTACCTTGGTAACCTACTGCAGTTTGGTTTTCTTTTCCCCGAGTTTCTCTTGCAATTTTTTGTTCTTTAAATTTATTTCTTTCCTGAATATCTTGGTTATTTGAAGGTTTTTCATTTCTCGGGTGTTGTAAGAACCCCCCTATATATATACACTACCCCTTTGCTGATAGAATATCCCAACTGGCTTGTTGAGAACAGGAAAATGGTAATTTGAGGAATATTCCAATGAGGACTTTTGATGTTGCTGCAGAGATATACAAATCATCCAATGAAGAACTCACAAGTGCATAATTTAATATTTTTCTTGAACATAAAATCAATATTATTAAATCTTTGATTTCAACATTGGATGAATTGCAAGAAGAACAGAAAAAGGATGAAGAACCACTGCTGATCTTTTGCGCTAGCTATAGAAAGAAACACTTCCTTGGAAAGTGTCCACTTAGTAGCCTGAAGGTTTGCATAATTTGTGAAGAGACTCATGCAACAAAACATTTCCCATCACTGTTAAGATTACTAAAGGTACTCAGGAAATCAAGTAAGGAATCGAATCAACTGCCAGGTATAACTCAAAACCCATCACCATTTAATACATGGACTAATTCTTATTATCTTGAGCAAGTTCCACAACAGATTTATAATCCTACAATTCCATGGAAAACTTTTGATCCTCCTCCAACTGAATACCTTACATCGTGGCCATAATGGCCCTCTCCCTGGACCTCATCCTCAAATCAAATATCCCCATGGCCTCAAGAATGGTTTGGAGCCCCTTCCTTAGGGAAATATTTCATGAAAAATCAACAACAACAACCATAATTTCCATTCAACACACTACCAATTCATCCTCCTCCATGGTCCCATATACCTTCACAACCTTACCCTGATCCATACCCTAGCCCTAATCCACATCCTATCCCTTATCCTAATCCATACCCTAATCCAAACCCTAGACCTAACCCTAGTCCAAACCTTAGCCCAAACGCTAACCTAAACCATAGCCCAAACTCTAATCTAAACTAGCAGGTTGCACAACAATTTGAAACACCTATTCTTCCCATTGACTCCTCTACTGAGTGTAATGATAAATCTTCGAGTTTGGGGGAAGGGGTGAGTTTGGAAACATCGCTATCACTACAGAAAATTCACCTCAGGAAGATCTAAGAAAATTAGAGGACCAATCTATATTTGGAACATGTTTTGAAACTGTTGTTGGAGCTCAAAACCTTAGAATTTCCCTGAACTATTCTTGTCAATATTAAAAGAAGATATTTGAGCCTAAACTTGAGGGATTTTTGTTTTTTCTTTCACCATATCCTTCATACCTCCAAGAGAGTTATCCTCAAGTTGTGGAAGATTTGTTTTAGTTAAAGAATCATAAATATGTGGATCCCATTGAGTCCTGGTTTCAAGCAGTCATCAAAACACCTTATTCCCATATCATTCAATAACCCTTTGAAACATATCAATTAAAGCAACTGGTTGCTCATACTCTAACATGTCTGCAATTTTATTCTTTAAAACTGAGTGTGAGTATATTTACCATTTTTTTACGCACATGGCTACATTGGAAGTACTCCTACACTTGAAGGAGATCTTCCTCTCTCTAAATTAGGGTAGGGAAGTATAAGAGCAATGAATAAAAATGTCATTTGAAATAAAAAATTTACAACAACACTCTTGAAACTGCAATTCCTAAGGCACAACTATTGAAATTTCTATCATTAAGCACTCTTGTGGTAAGAATTTTTAGAAGCAATTCACTCTTAGTACCTCATATTTTATATAGTGACTTTCATTATTGACTGATATTATTCATTGGGTCAGCTATGGGTATTGTTATAGTTATTTTTAATACTTTCCATTCATAAGAGTAAAAACCTACTTCTATCCTATTCATTCTAACAAACTGTCATCCAAGAAACCTTTTCAAGTTTCTCTTCGAAGGTATTGATGAAAATCCTCCTATGGTGGACCACTCCTATAAAACCATAACAAGCTCTCATGAGAACCCTAACATGATCAACCTAGGGAATATTTCAGTCATTAGCTAAGATGTTTTCTATAAAATGAGTCTTTAGGGTAGAAGGACCAACCAGTAAAGATTAGTAATTAAATAATTTTCATGCCATCATGTGCTCTTAAGGAGAAGATTTTCCTCCCCACATATTAAGTAACCTATCTAAGGTTAATCATAATCAAAGTTATTTTTTTCATAAACATATTAATTGAGGGATGGGAGGTCTCATTACGAGTTGAACTGCCATGATCATGGGTCCTAATGAGAATGGAACTACCGCTACTAGTCACCAAGCCAAGGTAATGAATGTCGATTGAAAAGTTGGAAGACAAGAGGTCTCATCACAAGCCAACTTGCTCATTCTTGTTAGTTCTTGTGAATGGCACTATCGTTAGATGGTTACCAAGCCAGGACAATGGCCTTCAATTAATTTCTAAACAAATGTAAATGATTTCAATCGAATTTGAATCTATATCTAATAGATGGGACACAACCATTTCATGGGGTTAAAAGGCATCCCTCTCGAGGATATAGACGCCTGCTGGCAGCAGGGCCATGCCTTTGTTATTAAAGTTGATTTTACACTATGATTTACTTGGTCATTTTTGTCTTTCCCTAAACTCATTATCAAATATCTCTGAGAATGGCTTTAAGATCCTTCCGACATTATTCTTTGGGGTTACCTTTTGGAATAATTTATTTTTTCTTATGGACATGGGACTTGTTATCACTAAAAAATTTTCCTTAGAAGTTTTGGAAGAAGGGAAGGCTTCGAGGTAACCACAAACCAACTTTTAAGCATAGGCTCTAGCCAACCTATGGCTCAGAGAGGGCTCTCTATATATAATTTAGCTATGTTTGTTTAGATATTAGGCTAGTTCTAGAGTTCAAGGGGGTTTTTGATTTGTATGAAGATCTAGCGGAATCTTTAAAGCAGGCTAATAGGTTGATGCCTTTAGGCCATTGGGTAATGGAGTCAAAGAAGGGGCAAAAAAGTTGGAGTTAAATCACTAAAGGGAATGTTCAAGGGGCAAGATAGCAGAGTGAAGTACAAATCCTTGGACTAAATGGTGAGATGAGTCTTAACAGAGGTGAGAGGGAAATCAAGAATCATCAGACCAAGGCTAATATGGGGAATAGCAATGAATCATGAGTAAATGGCACTTAAGAATCCTTTACTATAGACCAGAGGAGAAACTACGGAAGCTAAGGAGCAGTTAAGAATTCCCTAGCTAAGATATTTTAAGAGAAAACATTAAGAATCTATAATAGTAATATAGAGTGCAGTCAAGCAAATTCTGAAATAATATTCAAGTTAAACATTTAGAATTCTGAAACATTTAAGATTATGAAACAACTTTAAGGGAGATAAAAAAACACAAGAAAATTAATCATTTGTACTTTGCTTTACACATGAATCCCTTGAAATATTTGATCTTTATTCATCAATCCAGCATGCTGGCCCAATCAGTGGTACAAAAGCTTTTACAGTCTTTGAACAAAATTCTATTGAAAGTATAAGAATCCACACACCATACTTCGAAATATGAAGTATATATACAAAAATATTTACAAAATATCTCGAAACAAATTGAGACTTAATCTAAGGAATAAAAATAGCTTCTTGCATGAAGATAGAGACAGATGTTGAACTGCTTCATGCTATCCCTTTTATTGTGGTTTTGCTGGTTGTTTTAGTTGAGTTGGAGCCCTTTAAGCTGGCTGATATTTGTAGTATTTCTATGCTGGAATCTTCTTTACTTTCATCTTTCAACTGATACTCTTTGACCCTGCTACTCTTTGACCCTGCTGCTCTGCTTTTACCTATTTTAACTAGTTGCCTTCATTTACTGTGCAGTAACTTTCTGATGTAAATTTATTACAGTAAATATGTCATGTTTTCCCACCATTCCACATTAGGTAGTTTTACATTCATCATCCTTCTATATATTTCATCTGCCTCTATGTATTTTGAAAAATTTGGCTTAGTGAGGAACAAGTGTTTCACCTCATGCTCTAGGAAAACAAGTTCTCCAATGTGTCATATAACACTTTGCCTGTTGGCAGGGCTTTAATGGCTGAAGAACTTGCTTGTTCCTTAGCCAATTTTCTTAGTCTCTCTGCATAGTCAAACTGGGGCATGAGTTTTTCATTAATGACCACAAGACTGGGAAGACCCTTCTCCCTGAAAATCTGAAACTTAGCCATGAACCTATCAATGGCTACCTGCATGTTATGGCACTTCTCTTCTAAGTTAAGCATAAGGTTTCTTTTGGAAAGAACCTTCCTTATCTCCAGAATGGCCTCAGTCCTATCTTCTATGTTAAGCTCATGGAGCTCATATCTATTCTTGTTGTTTAGGAAGTGGATGAGTCGATTGGCATCCTCTGGTTTATCCCCCAGTTCTTCCTTTACTTTTTGGATAGCTTTAGTAGCTATCTTCACTAATTTTGTCTGCTCAAATATAACTTGAATTGATGGCCAAATATCATTGACAGAGTCAATTATATTGGCCCAGAGCATTTCTTTGGTTTGTCCCAGTGGTTTCTGTAGTGTTAAATCCTTCTCCAGGATTTTTATTCTCTCACCCATTCTCAGTGCCTTTTGTGTTTCTTCTTTTTGTTGGAGTTGGGAAAGTTTACAATCAGTTTCCAAACTTGCTACCTTTTCCTTTGGTCTCTTCATCTTTGTAGCCTAGATAGACATCTCTTCCATGGCTTTGACTAATTTTGTTGCTTTCTCTCCCTGCATACCTGTTTTTGTTGTAGATTTTGCTGTTAATGGCAATGTTGTGGCAGGTGGAGCTGTGGGTGCCAACGATGCTGCCAATGTGGAAGGAATTGTTGTAGATACTATGGGGATGGTAGTTCTAGAAGTTGTGGCCAAGTCACTTTGCTTCGACTGAATTAAAGTGTCCAACTCTTTCTCTGTCTCCTTGAGTTGATCGTTCAGCTTTAGGACCAAGTCCATGAGCTCTTCATGTCCTTGTTGTGCTTCTAGGACTTCCTTTGTCTGTGGGAGATGCAGTTGGGGTATCTTTAGCTACTTCTTGAGTGCAGCAATGTCATTATTTTTCTTTTTAATCAGCTGCTCTGTAGCTTTTACATCTTTGGGATCATGTCCCAATTCAATCACTAAGTCCTCTAAGGACTTGATTCTATTATCCTTGGCCTGTGAGGAGGCCTTCTCCAACTAAAATTGTGCTGATATATTGCTTAGGGAGTTCTGTAATTGGTGAGAAGCAATGTCCTTCCCTATTAATGTGGAGTATATAATCTCCCCTGTTTGCTTGTGCAGTTCAATCTGGTCAATGGGATGAATATCCGTTACTAGTACTTCAAAATCCACCTTTTTGAAATCTGATGCTGCCCTTGGCTGCTGAGTGCTTGGCTTGATAAAAGTCATCTGCATTTCCCCTCTTTGATATCAAAGGCTGACATTAGCCTTGTTTGATTAGTGGTGGTCATCTTTAGATATTGGGCATATGTTTGGGCCTTAAGCCTCTCATTTCTAGCTTTGATCTCTTTGTATCTTTCCTTGATATCTTGGTCCTTATCTGTAGGCATTCTGAAGGAAGATACCTCAACACTTTGCTACCTCATCAACATCTGAGTCTGTAATGTGGAAGGCTACTGCACACTCCCAGATGGAGTGGTGGGTCTGCTTCTTTCAACCTCTATGTTGGTGACCTCACCTGAGTCATCAGTGAATTCTTGCTCAGAGGATGGATTGGGATTTTTCCTTTTGTTTGATTCTTGTTGTACATAAGAAGTAGGCATTCCTAAAGTGGAAGCCCCTTCTTTATTCCTTTTTGGGACCTTCTCCTCATTCTGAGGAGTTTTCATGACTGGGTGGGCACTTGAAGTAGTTGGTATTTCTTCTGATGGTTCTGTCCTAGTTGACTGTTCTGGCCTATCTGACTATTCTGGCACCTACAAGAAAGAACCCTCATCAAGTTGTTTTTCCAGATCTAATAATGTGTTTTCCACAGCAACTTCAGTATTATCCCTATCTTCTAACGTGTTTTCCACCCATTGCAATTGGTTGGCATAATTTTCTATCTCAAGGATGCGGTGATGGATATAGGGAGCCATCTTGTTTTTCTGCCTTCTTTTGCAGATGAAATCCAAGGGATCATATCTCCATATGAAGCTCTATTTTAATTTTAATCTCTGAAAGATCACATCTGCCTCCTTTCCAGCTTCTCTACTATTACAAATAAAAGTTCCCAATTGGTCTTTGATCTTGAGTTGGCCTTTCTTTTTGGCTTTAACAAAGTTTACCTCATCTGAATTTATTATCTACCTATAGTACTCAAGGACAAATAACCTCATTGGAAGGTATTTACGTAGTTTGTATGGGGCCAGCTAGCAGCCATAAATCCTAATTTTAGTGTGGTTTTGGTACAAGTACCAATCTCCCACCTAATGATTGATGTTTAGAGGAAGGACTCTCCTAATCTCAGGACTAATTCTTGGTGGAAGGGTTCCACTGAGCATGGTCATCACATGGTGGACAAAGGAACATAAAAATTCATTGTATGAATAGGGGGAGGAGTATTGACGAATCAATGGGGTCCAGAAGATGATTGATCTTGGTTGGCCCTTGCTGCCCAACTTTTGCAAGGTAAGTGGGAATTTATCTACTTGGAAGTATAGGAAAAGGTGATACAAGATAGAGGAGTATTTGAAGACTCTCTGATTGCTCATTCTGAGGAACTGTTCATGCATCCTGTCAGCTATGAATGTGGCAAAGTCATAAATGATTGCAAGAGGTTGTCCTGGGGTATAGATGGACATGAAAGCTAGGATTATTTCATCAATGTATTCACTTGTGGAGTAACCCAAAACACAAGATATCATGGATACAATATTTCTACCCCAAGGAGAAAATATAGTTGCTACATATGGAGGGAGATCTTTGGGGGTATACTTCTCTTCTATGATGAAGGTTTGGATTAATTGGGCCAATCTTGCAGGGCTGAGTTTGGGATATAAGTCCAACAGGTCTCCAATTGAGAGGGGAGTCAAGTTTTGGCCAGGCTGGAGTTATAGCATCTCATTTATAGATTCAGCAGTGATAGTGAAAAGTATGGCCTGGTTAGGGGACATGACTGCTCTTTGACTAGGGACATAGTTGGCATGGCACATATGTACAATTTCATGGAAAATGTGGACTTGGGGGAACTAGTACTTGGGAAAATTTGACTCCCAAAGGCCAATTTCATCAGCATGGTTCAGGAACTTGTCCCTACTTTGGCTGTGAATTTTGAGAAGGAGCTCTATGACAGAGGTATCTTTTATTTGGAGATCTCTATTAGCTAAGGGAAGGTGGTCCAGGTCTAAGTGGGGTGTATATATGGGTCTCACATCCATGGCAATTGGGGTGGCCATTCTCAGTTCTTGTGGATTAGAGTATGGGGGAGGCGATTTACAGTATTTTTAGGGAAATGGTGTTCAACACAGAGTAGGTTTGAGTCCTTGAGCTTATTTGATTAATTTTTAGCTTAACTAAGAATACTTAATCACTAGTTTCTTTGAAATTGATAGGGTGTTGGGTGAATACTGGTTTAAATACTTGGAAATGAGGTAAAATGACTCTGAACAAGGTGGCTAGCGACTGCAAATGGTTGAAGGGGTTCTGTATAGGTTGCAAGGTTGCCTGGGCGGTCTGCAGTCCCTTTGGAGTGTAATTGGACATGGGTTGATGGCTTTGACATTCGTAGGTGGCATGCATGCGTACAAAGGTTTACAGTTAAAATTCTAGTGAAAACAAATGATTTGGGGCTTTTTGGTTTTATGCGCGAAAAGTCAGTTTTGGTAGGTACATGGTGAACAGTGGTCATTTTTTCGTGTAGAGGGTGGGTGGTAAACGATTTCTATCACACTGCTTTTGGGCGCTCGGTGATATTTGGGAGGGGCCCCCCAATTCCATTCATTGGTTGACACGTAGCATCGAGGGCTGGTGGAAAAACCACTTTTTCGGGCGAGTAAGGGATGGACGTCAGGTTGGCCCGATATGGATGAGGGCCGTCGGATGAGGAGGGAGATGATCGCATGGTGATCGGGTGGGGAAGTTGCACAGAGGCTAGTGGGGGGGGCTCGGCAGGCGCTTAAGTGCGACGGTATCGGGGTTAATGATGGCTTAAAGAGTGATTAGGCCATCAAGGTGATTAACAGAGGATTTAAATGGGATTTTTCCTAACATAATTTTAGATCGATTAGTTAGTGGGTTTTTTTTTCGGATTGACATATATTATAGTTTATATTTAACCTAAGGTGTAGGGTTAATTAATATGTAGGAGTTACATATATACGGGGAAATGGGTTTTATTATCGGGATTTTAATATAATAAATTAGTAGTTAATAAAGAATGGGTGGAAAAGGGACACAACACACTAAGCAAATGCTTTTTCGTGATTTAAATGCTTTTCACATATTAACATTAATACTTAGGGTAATGTGTTTCGGTGGGTTTTTGATATGAAAATGCTTTATGTGGGGGGGGGGGGAATGCTTTTCCTAGGCAAAAGTGTTTTATCCTTAGGAAAGGAACATTATTTAGGAAAATGAATGAACTAAAGGGGGGGATGAATTTTTATGAGGGGAATTTAGTACTTGATATCCATAAATCATTGAGCCGAGGGTCCGGTCCCTCCAAAAGTCAGAGAAATGCTCTGAGCCTCTTTGACTTAAAGGTTTTTGAGCACTTTGGACTTTATTTATGGGAAATTAGTTAAGTAAAAGGTGAAATGAATGGAGGAAGTTAATTATTTGACTTTGAAATCCATTTTCATGCTTGATTTGTTCATTCATATCTAGAAATTTTATGATGAGAATGATAAATATGCTTTTGTCTAATCAATCATCATACTTCTACAACCTTTGTCCTACTTACCCATCTACTTTTCCTACCATTTTTACTTCACTTTACTAGGGTTCATTTGAGCTTGCAAACCCTTATCAAATATTTTTCCTTTTTCTTTACAATAGTAAACTAACTAAATCTAACCTTATTACGTCCAAGAGCTGAGATTAAACAATTGAGCTCCTTTTATTTACTCTACCTATCTAATTATCTGCCAAGGTTACACTGTTTGGCTAGATTTTTATTCTCTACCTATAGACATGAAATTGAAAACATGAAATAGACAAGTTTAAACCTTTTGACTATCATGGATTGTGGCAAGGATCCCAAGCTTCACACAATCTTTTATTATGCATAAAAGTAAATAGTAGTGGCATTTTGCCTTGCTCACTTTCATGGTCTTTTGCCTTTTCTTGGGGTTCATATTTTTTCATCTTTATTTACCTTTTTGTTCTTTTTTTTCCTTTGATTATTCTTTTAGGACATACTCGCTTTACATTTTTAATTTTTTGAATATGGAAAACATTTTCAAAAGAAAAGTTATGTACAATATTACAAGGTTAAATCTCAGTCATTCAAAATTATGACTCCTATTGGTATAGGAACCTAACAGGACCCTTAGTGCAGGTGATTCATTTTTCCCAAACAAGAGGAGCTTCAACTATATGTTGGATAATGGTAAGATGGTCACTGTGGGAAGGTATTATTCTATCTATTCTTAACACCATGGCTTTAAAATCATGTCACTTATATTTACAATGAGGATATTAAAGTAAAACTTCTTGTCAAGGTTTCCCCTAAGATACTTGTGGAAATTTTAATCGCTGGCTATTTTATTTAGTAATAACAACATCCTTGCAATTTAGTATTCCTAGGACAGCCCTTGTGTTAGACTTTATTGAAATTAGTCTTAATAAATAAAGAGTCCAGCAGACACTCTGTTTTTTAGAACAAGCTCTATCTAGCAAAGAAAATGTTGATTACACAAAGTTGCAGGAACACTATTACGAGTGTAAAGGTCATCCATAGATGGTTTAATCTTTTTTTTTGCAAGGGAGTGACAATACAACAATTTACTTTGTTGCATGAGGACATGCAAGATGATCAGCATGGGGGATGTCAGGCCTCTGTTTTGTCTTGCTTTATATCACCTTTTACTTGGAAATCCCTCATGCTTTTGTTTAGTTTGAATTACTATTGTCGTCATTTTGTGCATTCTTGGAGACAATAAAGTATTTACTATTTGGCATGATTCCCTTGTTTTAATGAGATATAAACATTAAAATCATCATTAATAATAGTTTGTGTGTTTTCAGGTTTAAACTTAGTTGATTACCTTTTTATTCATATGCCAATAGGCTTTGATCCTACACTCACCTCCATCAGATTCTTGTACCAATTGGGATTCCTGCACCATTTTATTATAAGAATGCTTAGTTCCTGCACCACACATCAAGTTCCTGTACTCACATTCTTGCACCAGAGTCAAAGAATGCATAGACTACTAAAATTATTTAAATTTGGAGGACATTACTTACCTGGCAGTTTGAATATCAGTCGCAGATATTTTGGGAAACAATTGTTGGTCAACATCACACATAGTTTTCACCACCAGTCGAGAAAAGAGAAGCCATTTACCAAAACAGTCCCTCATGTACCAGATTCAACTCCTCTATTTAAAATTTAGTTTCACCGTAACTAGATCCGACTTTTATCCATTGAAAACTATTACGATTTGTGTTTTGTTCCTTTTCTATTCGATTGGCTTGTTAATAGACCAATTTGTAATTTAAATATCTATATAAATTGAAAGATGGACTTGAGCCTGGGGGAGAGGAGATGGTTCCAATATAACATTACATGAGTATAGTCAATTTGTGGATCACTCCCTCTATTTTCTAGAGTCTGATATTTTCCTGCACCATGTAAAGACTGCACTGTCAAGATTAATCAAACCACTTCATGTCAGGTTCTTTTAAATTTGGTTGAGCATTTCATGTTTATAATCTTTGTGTGAACCAGAGGGTTGGCCGCCAGACCAGCTCGACACCACTCTAAGTTTTTTAATATTAGGGTAAAATTGTGGTTTTTTGAGTGAGTGTGTTTAATCTATCATTTACTATGTGAACAATGTGGGTATGACTAGATCAGGAGATTTTATTTCCAAAACGTTTTTCTTATCAGTATTTTTTTATCTATGTCATGCTTTGAAAGTAACGCTGGGGAAGATTGATTTTGTGAACATAATGAATTTTTATAGCAAATTATTTATCGATTACATGTCATTTCTTTCAAATTAGTGTATCTTTCCTTCCATGAATTGTGTTGATTATGCTGGTCGGAATTTTCTTTCTTGAGACTTTGTTACTTGATCTTAATTTCACACCTTCATGCTATGAAACTTTTTCTAAATACCGATATGTTATTTCCTAGTTTCATGATGGAACACAGGGTATGCAATTAATATCTATTGAAGTTGTTCAAATTCCAAATGATTTGTTTTATGAGATTTTTCCTCTACTAGTTTTGTTTGCCTAATATTAATCTCTTGGCCTTCCAAAATTGGTTTAGATTTGATGGGAAATTGTGACCTCATATTCCATAAATAGAAAACTTATTCCTATCTTTCGATTTCACTTTAATCCAAATGATTTTTCTATGGAGTAAATATGTATGGATTGAGAATTGATGCACAGATAAATTGAATTCTAAACAACTCTGGAGCTGAATACTTAATTGTTCAATGCATACTCATTTGTACATTAGGGAAAAAGGTCTCATATTTTTGTTATTGATAATTTATAATCATGGTAGAGAGCATTTAGTGATGCATGAAAACTATATCATACTTAAGGTTGGAAGGTCACAGTTCTAGCAGTCATTTTCTTTCTTCCTTTACTCCCACAAGTAGAGATTTTATTCCCCAATATCATTTGCAAGGAATTTTTTTATTCAAAGAGAGTGAGATTATTTTTCTATTTTGACCTTGTCCACACAATATGCTTACACAATGAAGGTATTTAATAACTATTGATGATGCTTTTAGTAAATCAGATCTTAATTTCTTAAAGGATTTTTTTACACAAAGGAAAACTAGACATAATTAGTACAAATTAATGTCCTTCTTTACATAGAGAATGGTGTGAATTTATCTTGAATTTCTTTTAGCATTTACAGTCTGCCTTTTTAATGTTGTTCAGGCATTTCTTGGTTTTCAAATAAACAGTAGTTAGGATTTACCTTCTATATGCCAATAATTAGGATTCCCTTTTGCAATTGCTAATAGTTCAGGCTTGTCTTTTGTTAGATTGAGGTTTTTTTTCAACTGTCGGGATTAGTGTTTATGTTTTCCCAAGTTTCCTTTGAAGTGCAGGATTCACTTTAATTTGTTGAGATTAATGCACAAGTTAGACTAGAATTTGATTTGCAAGTTGTCAGGGGCTCTTTGGCATTTCCAGTGTTGTGCCTCGAAGCTCATGAACTCTTAGATTGAGAATTAAGTGTTGGTCCATTAATATGCCCTATATTACACCCAACAACCCCTATCTCTATTTGAGATAATTCAACTAAATCCATTAGTCCTCTACATACTCAATAGTGTGTAATTGGGATGCTATTAGAGTTTTAATTTCCTCCGACCTACTTATTATAGGATATCCCTCTAGCTAAAGGGTTTATGTGTGACTTTCCCAACAATTCATGGCATGGTCCTCTAATTTCAATCTAGCAAATGAAAATTTGTGTTGCCCATCTATACAACGAATAATAAAGTAAACCTCTAACTATTAAAACTAGTGATTTAATTTTAAAGAATCGATCTAATCTTGATATGGGTTGGTGTCTACCTTTGCTTCCATCTTGAAGAGGGATTGTGAATGGTTCATGACACTTGAACTTGGTTGGTCCTTTTTGGGTTCTTCCTTTGAATCCTTCACTATTTATTTATAATCCCTTGATTCTCCATTCAATATGACCTCTAATTTGGAACCTCCAACTTCTTTGATAGTACCAAAATTACTAGTAATGGATTCCATCAAGAGGTTCACATTATGGTTTATATATGTGACATGTGCTTCCAACTTCACAAATCTCTTCTCTACTGAAGGTTATTATGAATAGATTCATCGGCTATGGATGGGTTTTTATAACATCCTTCTTAAATAAATTCCTAGATCCCTTTCAACTTCCCACAAAATACAAAAAGAATCGTACTTTAATACCAATATGATTTGTAAATTTTTGTTGTTATTACACTAGATAGTTCATCACAAAAAAAAAATTATTACAATAAACCAAAAATTTTAGTATCAAGCATTAATTATTTTATTTTATTGATTTATTATTATTGTTTTGTTATTTATGCATGAAAAAACTAAAATGTTGAAAAGAGATAACAAATAAATATAGCCACAAAACAACCACAATGAACACCAAGATATGCTCTAGGAAACCCTTACAAGAAAAACTAACTAGAAGGTGAGGTCATTCTTCTCTCTTTCTTAGGAATAAAATCAAAGCAAGTACAAAGGATAAGGCATTGTCAATGGAGTTATCTGAGACTTGTGGCCTATGCGCTGCTACAGAACACAAGCCCCCCTTTTCTCACACTCTCTCTATACAATCTCAACTACTTTTCTCTATTGTGGAATAAATGCAAAAAAGATAATGGAACCCTTTTCCTCCTAGTGGTTATGTTATAATACAACTTGATATCCAACTATGACTTATGTTTGACTCCTTGAACTCTCAACTTGATTTATAAGTTTGATCTTTGTAGAGTTGTCTTCAAATTACCCACATGCATATGCCCATATACATGAATAATATAGGATGACATGGAATCCACTCATACCATTGTGGTAAACCAATTTGTGGGAGGCATAACTTTTGCATATGGACTCCTATTGATGTGATTCTTGCATTGTTGGAAAGGTGTTTGATTATAGAACAATGTTACAGGGCCCTACATTGAAGTAGGAAATTTTTACCCCTAAAATAATTTGTTTAATTCCTAAAAATGGTCTTAGAAAGTTTCAAACCCTAATTATCCAAATTGGGTCTCATTTATAAAAAGACACTTACAATCTTATTTCTCCTATTTTTCCACTCTAAAAGCAATGACATGGATGGAAAATAATGTAATGATCCAGTTTGGATAATTGGCCTTTCTTTTCTAACTAAGCATGACTGGAAATCCTTCATTTCCATTGGTATTATGGGAACCCTTGGTTACATAGCAACAAATTCTTTCACACTAGGTGAGCCATGGCATAATAGAAGGTGTTTAGTTTTGATTCCATTTCCCTTGAGGTGACCTATGAAAGGCTTACAAAATGGGTTATGGATAAAACTTAGGTTAGTGATTGATCCATAGATTTTACTTTTTTTTTTCGGATTTTCATTTTAAAAGAAATATTTTATTGTTTCCGTCTTCTAAAATAAATGGTTGAATCCAATTTTCATTTTGATCTTTTTTTTATTGCTCTTAATTTAGGTTTATTTAAATATAAGATATTAGGGTGTCAAGACCCCAAAGGTAAATATTTCCAACTTTTTGTGGTCTTTGTATTAGGTGAAACGTAGTGTTATGTGGGGTAGGAAAGTGGTCGACAGCAACATCTCCATGACTTTTATTTCGATTACCCATGTTCTCACCATGGCCTTATGAAATGAAATAGCACATTTGTGTGATGGTGTAGAACTCGCGATAAAATAGAATTTTAATGTGGGAAAGAGTTGGTGGTTAGATACATAAATGTTTCAACAAAATTATTATTTAAGATATTTTATGGAAGCTAGTAGATTTCAAGATCAACAATATGTGACATTACTATCAAATTTTGGTTTGACATGAGATAAATCCTATGGTGCACAATTGAAGAATTTCAAGTGTAATATGATTTCACTGAGGTTTGTGTGTTAAGGAAAAATACTTGATTTTAAGATATATTAATTTATTCTTTAATATCATTAGTGAATAGGTACAACAATATTGGAATTTAGTGTTAAAAAGAACTAAATTGCTTCTTAAGTATTCTACATTTTCATGGAATTTTAATACCTAAAAAAGTGATTTGGGTAGAACCATATTCAAGTCATTTATTAGTCCCTGCCTTCAACAATGCAGGGACTCTAGCGATTCCTAGAGCGTTGATAGGCTATTAATTTGTTCTCTGATCTAACATTTTTGTTGGTTACCAAAATGATCTGGTTACTCTCAACTACCATAATTAACCAAGATCTTTTACTTTTGTGATGTTAGCAAAATTGCATGTAAAAGAGTATGAAAAACCACATGTGCATGTTTTAAGGAAGAGGAAACATAATGATAGCCATCAAATAAAAGAACACAAACATATTGATAATGGATTTCACCCAATGTGGGTTACGTCTCTGGGCCCAATGTCAAGAATGGAGAGGCCGCTTTATTAAATGCTATAAGATGATGTACATGGTATATTATTTTTTATTACAAGGACAAGCACCCTAAACTAAAGTGGCATGTCTCTCCACGAGATGTCCTCCTATAGAAACCCTCACTCATATGAGCCCTCCATCAGCATGCCAAGATAATAAATTCTCACAATGTTACGTGGCATACAAGTATCCTTCAACATAATGGTAACAAGGATCTCAACAAAAAAATCATCATCTTAGCAAATCAAAAGAAAGACATGGCATCACTAAATATTATACCTCCACTTCCGGGGATGGCCTAAAAATGCAAAGCTTAGCTATAGAAATGGACATCACTATTGAATTTGTGGCATGAAATTGTGTCAAACAACTATAAACTTGGCCCCTTTCTAACACTATCAAAATCTGATTCCCCCAAAGATTCCTTCCTAGAGATGGGCAAAAAATTTGCTACTCAGATGAAAATTATTAGCACACCATTGTGTTCCTTGCAAGATTATGAGAAAAATAACTATAAAGTCGGAATCATTCTACCTTTGTCAAAAATCGACCTCCAAGGGAATGTTTTAGATTCCTCAAGTTTATGCAAAGATTCTTCATTGATGACTTCCTGAAATTATGTTGGTCAGATGAGGAAACGGACCATACCATCACGTTCCCTGTGAAATTCTAGTTTATTTGAGTATAAGCTTGGCATGAACAAAAAATACATTAATAACATGAATTAAATAATGATAATGATTAGTATAATAGAGTTCAGATTGCTCACTAATTTTGCAAGGAATATTCTACAAAATATTCTAGGGAATATTCCCCTAGAATATTCTCGTCTCAAAAAATGTGCCCGACCTGGGCACAGTTCCTCCTTGGCTCCTAGTTTCGTTGTCGCTCTCCTTCTTCCCCCATCAAATGGTGAATTGAGAGTTTATAAACAAAATTTTGGGCAGACTTTACCAAGTCGTGCCACTTGGTGTAACGGTCGGAGGGTAAACTTGGAGGGCAGAGGTCCTGGGGTCAAACCCGCGGGCCTCCCCAGTTATAATTGTTTTGGCATTTAATTAATTTTTGGGCGTGTTTTGTTATTTTAAATTGGCACGGTTTTGAATGGTGTGGTTGGTATGTATCACTACCATTGATTGTGGTGGCCGTTGAGTATTGGGGGATGGAATTGTTGTTCTTTTTATTGGTGGTTTTGATTTGTGTTACGTAGAGTCGTCGCAATGGGCAGGCTGACCAACCGGCCGATGCGGGTTCGAGCCCTGCTAACTATGTGTTTGGTGGTCATTGTTGTAATGACCGTGGGTTGTGGGCGGGGTCCCACATCAACTGTGGGCCCTGGCCAATTTATTAATAATATATATTACTGCTTGTAAGCAGGGTGGCGGGGGTGGCAGCCCACCGCCCCATTTTTAATATTGTTTTTGTTTGTAAGACCATATTAGCCAAAAAAGATCGACCGATTTTTGGGGGTCATCGGAAAAATTAATGAGACGACAAATTTGCCCGTTCTAGTGGTCAGATTTTGTGCAACGATACTTTTCCAAATTGTTTCCTCGTTAGTGACTTCCACTTGACCTAATTTGACTGAAACTTTGACCATGAATATCTTGAGCATACAAACTCATATTTGAGTGTCATTCATGTCATTGGAATCAGGACAACGAGAACTATGATATGGTCCTAGTTTCACTTCAATCTGAGGACTTTTATTTTTGTGCTATTCTAAGCCACTTCTAAATTCTAAGCGTTTTTGGAGCCACTTAGATCACTCCTCCCAACTAAGGAGATTTTGTTTCTCCAAAAGAATGAACATAATCTACAACTGATGTGTTACATTGTCTTCACAACAAGTGTCCTGACAGGTCACACTTCATTGTCCTTCACCCTTGTTCTTTGAAGCCCTAAGTGATGAACTGACACTTGCATCCTCTACAAACCTGTAGTACAATCTTTGCAAACTACATGCTCAATTACATGACCAATCATGACCCAAGAATCCCCATATATTCCAAGAGTTTATAACACACACTTTGTGGTCAAGTTTACATCATAATAGAAACCTATACCCCGACTATTAATAAAAGGCCAAAACTTCATCGTTTCTTTAATAAGCGATGGAAAACACATCATCACTTTTTACAATTATATTGCAACTCATGATTTACAAAGGGCGACCATGACAAGCTACCATATCTAGTAAAACCATCTCTTACTTAACAAAGTGAACCACTAGGAATGTGGCAGAATCTCTTGTTGAACATCTTCACCAGTTGGTTCCTGCACGGGCGCTTTTTCCCTGAGACACTGCTTTGGATGGAGCCTCCAACATGTGTCTTTTTTATTTCCACCTTTGTTGCAATGATTGCAAAAAGTATTCTTCCTCCAGATCTGCTTAACCTTCTTCCTTCCCTGATGTGGAGAAGGTCTTTCATGCCTTGTCCTCTTTCTTGTTTCCATTCTCTTCCAACACTTGGAAACCACATGGTTATGTAAACCACAAAAAATCTCTTGACTGTCTCTGGTGCAATCATGGTGATGAGAGCTTGCCTCATCTCTTTCTCTGCAATGTGAACTTTCATGGGATAATTTTGATGTCTTCCAATCATCTTGTTTCTTCGATAGCTTCGATAATAGCTTATGCTACCTTCGAGCACTCTCCTTCAGTGTATGCCATCTTGGTAAGGAGTCTCGGGTTGGTTCTTGAAATGGGTGCCTCAAGGCTTCCAATAGAAATAATTTCATGTGAAAATGAAATTGAAGAATGATCAACATTGTTTACCTCAGTTGGTTTTGAAATAGGTGACGATGTATTTTCTAAGCCTTCATTGCACTTCAACTTTTCCAAGGCCTCTTCTGTGGCTTGTAACTGAAGTTGAAATCTATGCTTCTCCTCTTTTTCTTCTTGTAGAAGTCTCCTCAATTCAACATTCTCTGCTTGAAGGCTCTTATTGATCTCCTCATTTGAATGATGAGAAGACGATGAAGAAGAAGAATCTTCACTCGAGGGGTAGATGGAGCATCATCCTCTGCTCTTTATTTCTCCTGTTCCTCCCTTGTCATCTTCTCCTCTTAATCTACATACACTAAATCTACCATTTTTGACATCCTATAGAAGGCCTCGTAGAGATCTCTGTCATCCTCCATTTTCTTTCTAGCTGTACTCTTAATCATTCACACTCACAATTTAGATTATCAAGAAGACTTCTCTGATACCAAACTTGATCCGAGTACTCTTAGCTACCAGAATTAACCAATATCTTTTACTTCTGTGATGTTAGTAAAATTTCATGTAAAATAGTATGAAAAACTACTTGTGCATATTTTAAGGAAGATGAAACATAATGACAGCCATCAAATTAAAGAACAAAAACACATTGATAACGAAGTTCACCCAGTGTGGGTTATGTCTTCGTGCTCAGTGTCAAGAGTGGGGAGGTCACTTCATTAAATGCTAAAAGATGATGATGATGCACATGGTATATTCTTTTTCTTTACAAGGAAAAACTCCGTCAACTAGAGTGGCATGTCTCTCCACGAGATGTCCTCCTTTAGGAACTATCACTCATATGAGCCCTCCTTTAGCATGACAAGATAATAATTTTTCACATGGCATGGCATGCAAGTATCTTGCAACATAATGGTAACAAGGATCTTGATAACAAAATCATCATCTCAACAAATCAAAAGAAAAACATGGAATCAATACAAGATATACCTCCACTTCCAGGGATGGCCTGAAAATGTAAAGCTCAGCTGCAGAAATGGACATCACTGTTGACTTCTTGGCACAAAATCGTGTCAAACGACTATAAACTTGGCCCTTTTCTAACACCGTCAAAATATGGACCATCAATAATCTCAAATATTTCCCCAAAGATTCATTCTTGGAGATGGGTGAAAAACTCGTTGCTTGGATGAAAATTATGAGTACGCCACTATGCTCCATGTGAAATTGTGATGAAAATAAATATAAAGTCGGCATCATTCTATCTCTGTAAAAAAATTGGCCTCCAAGGGAATCTTTTAGATTCCTCAAGATTTTGTAAATATTCCTCATTACTGACTGCCTGGAATTCTGTTGCTCATATGAGGAAACAAACTGCACCATCACGTTCCCTTCGAAATTCTGGTTCGTTTGAGAAAAACTTGGCATGATTCTGTCACTATGAATGTTTTCCCTCTAGGGAATCTTTTAGATTCCTCACTAATTCTGCATGGAATATTTTGTGGAATATTCCCCTGGAATATTCTTGTCTCGAAAAACAAGACCGACCTGGGTGCGGTTTCTCCTCGGCTCCTGGTTCTGCACGCGCTCTCCTTCCTCCCCCATCGAATGGTGAATTGAGAGTTTATAAACAAAATTTTGGGTGGACTTAACCAAGTCGAGCCACTTGGTGTAACAGTCGAAGGGTAAACTTGGAGGGCGAAGGTCTCGGGGTCAAACTCGCGGCCCTCCCCTATTATAACTTTTTTGGAATTTAATTATTTTGTGGGTGCATTTTCTTATTTTAATTTGGCATGGTTTAGAATGGCGTGCTTGGTATGTATCGCCACCATTTATTGTGGTGGTTGTTGAGTATTGGGGGACGAGATTGACATGTTATTTTTTTGTTGGTGGTTTTGATTTGTGTTACCTAGAGCCGCCGAAATGGGTGGGCCGATTAATCCGGCCCCATTGGCTCCATCTTTAGTGGTCATTGTTGTAATGACTGTGGGTTGTGGGTGGGGTCCCGGGTGATCCACGGGCCCTAACCCATTTATTAATAATATATATCACCGACTGTTGGCGGGGTGGTGGGGGTGGAAGCCCACCACCTCATTTTTAATATATTTTTTTATTTTTTAAGACCATATTTGACAAAAAAATCGACCTGTTTTTGGGGGTCACCGAAAAAATTAACGAGGCAACAAATTCACTCGTTCTAGTAGCCAAATTCCTTGTGCTGGTACTTTGCCAAATTGCTACCTCGTTAGTGATTGCCACTTGGCCTAGTTTGAGCATAACTTTGACCAGGAATATCTTGAGCATACGAACTCGGATTTGGGTATCGTTCGCGCATTAGAATTAGGACAACGAGCACTATGATTTGGTCATGATTTCACTTCAATTTGGTGACTTTTATTTTTTCTCTATTCTAAGCCACTTCTAAATTCTGAGCGTTTCTAGAGCCACCTGGATCACAAAATTTAACCAAACTTTCCATTGACAGTTTTGCTTCACCCAAATTTTAACCAAAGTTTCCAATTTGACCTCTTGCAACTTTAGATATCCAGAAAGAATTTATCCAAATTCTAAATGGAAGGTACATTGGATATCCAATGCCGATTTTTCTATCCAAAGTTTACACCATATTCACTACTTTAAAGAAATAATACATGCATATTCCAAATTTAATAAAGTTTAATAGTTTAGTCGATTTCATGTAAGACAGACACTTATTGCACTTCCCATTATTTTTCATATTTTTTGATGCCAGATATTGTACATACGTGTCTTAGTTTCATGCTATATTTCCCTATAGCACACAACCCTTTTTCTCTTCCTACAAAAATAATTCATTCCCCTCCTGCCTCTTCCTGTAGAAGCAAACCTAGAAAATGTGTTGCAATAGTTGACCAACCACAAAAAATGTGTTGCAGTAGGTGACGAGAAGCTGCCACAGAAAAGACAACAACTTGTAGAAAAGAATAGCTACCTAGACGCTACCACATAAAAGTTGGACAGAGGTTGCAATCTTACAAAAAAATTATCCAGAGGCGCGTAACTGCCACATAAAATCTAGACAGAGGCTACAACTAAAATTGTGCATCATGAACGCGGGTCTCCTCTTTTTCTACTTCTCTTTTATATTTTTCAGCCACTGTCCTACTGTTTTTCTCCCAAAGTGTGTTTTCATTGAGTTGACAGTCTTTCAAATCTGCCAATAAATTAAATAAATTAAAATTTGAAGGGTTAGAGTCTCCAAAGAATTTATCATCAATTTTCCAATCACTGGAGCGATAGTTTTAATTCTTTTTATCATAAATTTCTTATTGTTACAAGTTTAGGGATAATTTTCATTGTTTTATCATAAATAAATGTAACGATAAAAAATTGCAACAATGATTAGTAGATAGAAGATTGTATCTGGGCAGGGTTGTATATGATTTTGTGTATTCAATGCATAATAGGGTCTACATATTGTATATGATTTTGAGTATTCAATACATAATAGGGTCTACATATTTTGTAATTGATTGTGATATTTTTGTAACAACATCCTATCATTATTATTGTAGGGGGAATTCATTTGAATGAACTGACAATGGGCTATTGCAGATGAGGTTCGTTTGAATGAACTGACAATGGGCTATTGCAGATGAGGTTCGTTTGAATGAACAATGGGCTACGAGTTAGCATCACTGATGAAAATTTAGTTATAGATTCTCAAAAAACAAATTGGTGTCTTTGGAAGGACTATCAAAAACTTCAAAACAAAACAAATCAATTAACCAATTATCACTATTAATATGACTGACTCACCTTCATTCATTCTGAAATATCCCTGGCCTTTCGGGCCTTCTAACCTTCTGACATGTGCATTCGTTAATCTTCATGGCAGAGCCATCATGCCACTCCACTTACTTTGACTTGCACAATCATTTTCAACAAAACAAAAATAAAACTTTCATAATGCTCTTCAAGAAAACAACAATAAAATGTTATACTGACCTAATTTAATTTTCTCATCTCCAATGTCATCACCGTTAATTGTACTTCCACTTTATTCCTACAATTTTCATCTCAATGATTTTCATCTTCTGTCCTGAAATAAAAATCTTACCATAACTCTATTTCCTATCTTTCTTAGTTTTAATTATATTTCCTATCTTTCTTAGTTTTCTTTGAGTGTAGGTCCTAGCTAAAGCTTAGAAATTCCTGGCCCAAGCATATCGGAAAATCCAATTCCAACTTTGGCCCCATTTATAGTGATGGTTTTCCACTTTGTCCTGCAAATAGAAGTAAACCAAGCTCTCTCGGTGCGTCTGTTGTGCCTGACATTTACACCAATCCAAATTCTTTCAGGACTTTCAATATAGCTAAAAAGAAAAAATATTTTTTGGAATTTGAATAAAATCGAAATCACATAAATAAGGAATCTTAATCCTAACATGTATTTCATCTAGTTAAAAGGAAATTAGTCTCCTTTGCTTTCTCCATTGCATAATTCTTGGTTTGATGTGCTTTTCCTGCAACAATATCCTTAGCTTCCCCTGCATTCTCTGTTGCAACAATACGTAGTGGTCTCACCAGCGAGCGGTCTTCTCCTCATTCTCTATGGTTTAAAGGCCATTGATCTAAGGAAAATGGTGGTAGAATGTTACCAGTATTTGGAAATTGTGTATCTCATGAATATTATGTGGAGTTTAGTGGTCAATCAACAACTACTTTTGCCCTCCCAAGACACCATATAGCCTAACGCAACAGCTATAGGAGAAGAGCAGCCAAATGTTTCATATAGGAAGACACTTGTCCATGCACAATGCACAGTTGTTATTCATCAGCCCCGTGTCTTCCAAGAATGCATGCGAAGTTCTTTAGTGGTAGAGCCGTGGTGGGGCCAATGGTTACAAAAAATAAAAAGAAAATGTGATTCATTGTAGTGGTAGTTAAATAGTTAGAAATTACCAACTTTTTTATAAAGTAATTATCATCATTGAACGTAAATTAACTTATTGAATCTTCCTTAAAAAAAAATATTTGAACACAAGGACTATAAGTGAAGTTGATCGCCAAATAATTAATTTATTGATCAATGAACTATCTTGTTGTGTTGTTTTGGAAACAAGTATCTCCAATATAGTTCTCGAATAAATTTGCAGAAGAGAATGGAGACAGGCACTGTTGTTTTTAATATAATATCAGATCCATCCATATGTATAATATAAGATATGCGACAATTGCTAATTGTGTTCAACTTGTGGATGAAAATTATCTTAGTTTTATGTTGTGCCTTATGGGTTTTGCCTTTGGAAACCAATTCTAATCAGTGTAACAAAAAAAGAAAACAACATCGCTAACATATTAACTTGTGTTCGTATTGCTTAATACCACGTCAGTGTTGATAGAAATATTTGATTCCAATGATTTAAATACTACGTCACTAAAGTGTTAGGATTATTTTATTTCTCAAAGTAAAACAACTTGTTGGATTCATCTTTTGTAGTTGTTTTCCAATAAACATTGATGGACTATAAGACGGGTTAGTGTAGCCTCCATTAAAATTACAATGTTGAAATGTTAATGAATGGGTTAGCCAAATTGTTTGCCACTAAATATTTCAATTGTCAAATAAAACGCAAGCATTTCCTTGATTTTCCACTCAACATCATCCCAAAACCGTCAAATGAAGATGTTGAAATGGTTTACGATTTCTAACTTGGATTGCTTCCAAATTCTGACTATGATTGAAAACTCTGCCAAGCTCTTCATTTTCGTTTGAATGTAACTTTTTAAAGTTAGGTCTATCTTTCATATTTAATCCAAAACATACTACTCATTGCTACTCATTGTTAGGTTCATTATCCTCCTAGCTATTACCTGCAATATTACTGTTTCACCTTTATTTATTCATGTGTCACTCAAATTTAATACATCTCCCCACAAATGATCCCTCATATATTTCAAAGTAACACGCCACAACAATTAAATATGTGAAAGACACGCAAATTTTAAATTTGTAAACTAATTCTATTTATTATTATTTTTAAATAAACATATGATGTTGTTTTCATCGAAAAGTTAAATGTCACATTGTACATTTTCTTCAAGTTCTAAAAATAGTTTGTACATTTTCTTCAAGTTCTAAAAATAGTTCGTGACACTCGCACTAGCTAGACAAAGAACTCGTGAGACTAACACAAGCCCATCTAGCTCAGTTAGTAGAGCGCTAAATTAGTTAGTAGAGCTAACCACGGTTGCGTTAACTTGTTTTTTCATTTTATGCCTGGAGGCTTGTCAATGTTACATTTTTAATTTGAAAAAATAACCTTGTAAATTTCCTGTGATTTCACCCGTAGTGGGACCGATTTCATCAGTGGAAAATCGAGATCAAGAGCCCCTACATTCAACAGAGGTATTTTACTGTGGGCCCAACTATTTCTACACGAAGCATCCTGCCCTCTCGATCCTAGAAAAGCTATTGCATGCATTAAACTTTCCTGGGTATTAGGAAAAGCTCCAGACATCCTTGAACAACCAACGTCAACTGCTTAATCTATGCACGCTTTGCCTCCTATGCATTTTCTTATGGGTTTCCGAGATCGAATCTCTTGAAAACTTAACTTACGTAAAAACCAACTTTGCAGATATGGTAATTTTTTTTAACCAGATATGGAGTGGAGCTACGTGAGGGTAGTGAGGCAATTCAAAGATAATTTTAGCTTCATCAATAAATTTAGCATCTGTATTCAAACAATTAATGTAATAAATGAGGCAATTTCTCAACAACTAGGGAAATCATGTAAGCTGCCATTAAACCCTCAAAATGTAGCTTAAGCACCCCAATACTTGGCAAATCAATTTCTTAATCTATGTGGTGTTCTTCAAATCTCAAAGGTCTACACAACGAATGAATGAATAATAAAACTCTTCTATCGATGAGTACCATGATTCTCACAATGGGATAGTTTGAAAAACACATTAAAACACAATAAAAATATGAGAACATACACATAGATGACAACTAAATTTGCAAACAAATAAAACACAATAAAAAGATGAGAACATAGGCAAAGATGATAGCCAAATTTGCAAACAAATAATACATATGTAGGGGTAAAATGGTAGAAATATGCCTCTTAAAACCCAAATGGTTCATTCTCTGAGTTGTTGGAAGCTCAAAGGTCACTCAAGTTACTAAATAAATTTTTTTGCCATCAAATTTTCTCCTTTTCTCTTGTTCCTTTGTTGTCATGGTGAGGAAAGTGTGGTCCATGCAAATTTAATATATTATAACCAACAAAACGTTTGGCTAGTCCGACAGGGACTACTACTGCCTCCATGGGGCCTTCACTCAATGAACCTATGGCATATCACGTTTGTTCATGGCATACTAAACAATACCCTTAATTTGACTACATATTGGAAAATACCTCTAAAAATCACATTATTTAACTCCCTACCAATATGAACCCAATACACCTTCCCAATATAAAAAAAACCCCTAATTTCACTACATATTGTAGGTATCTATCTTTTCATTAACATTTTTTATACCACTTTATATTTTTTCATTAACTTTGAGCTCCATTTTTTATACCTATCAATATAGAAACCTTTTACCCCCTATTATATGCTCAATATATTATGTCATTTTTTTCTCAATATATATCCCCCAATATGGATGCACGTGGTATGGTACTACTTTCCCAGTGAAGCCCCATTCCTCTAGCCCTTGTTAAACTGTCGTTCAAAATTTGCATTGGGATTGAGTTGTTTCATAAAAAAATTGTGAAACATTAGATTCTCTTTAGTGAGTTGTATATTATATTGATGGGGTGCGTAGAGGTCTCTATATGAAAAAAATTAATTCATCTAGATTGTTCCACATCCTTTCTCTTTTCAAATCATGCATAGTCACCCAATCCATGGTCATCCAATGATGTAGTATTATCCATTTATCAAAATAACATGTGGTTGTCCATTTTTTAATAATTTTTTCTTCCACGTAAGTTTTTTCTTGCATCACCATTTGGCTCTGAGCCTTGTCACTATCATAGAGTTGATTATCTAATTATATATATCTCGTTTAGTGAATTGGGAACATTAGAGTCAATTGGAATCCATGATGGTGGTGTCACTAATATGCATGTCTTTTGAATCTTCTAGTCGTAAGAGCATTCCCTCCATGCTAATTAATGTCGTAAGAGTTGCCAAGCTAAAAAATATTTTTTACACCCATCTGAAATAATCAAAGTAGTTATCAAAGGAGCATGGTGGACTCATGGGTGAGTCCCAAGAACATTATCAGTTCTATATATAGCTCTATTTAGATTACTTTTGGAGGAATATCTATAGTTCCAAGAACTTGGACATGGTGAGGGGTGGTGGCACTAGCGTTGGAAACCTTGATTTCAATGAGGTTGTCACTCATCACAAGACAATTTACATTAGCATTGTTTTTAGGAGTGCAAAAATTGATCTTAACATCTTAACATCTTGGATTTATATGATGTGGATTATGTGGCTACAATATCTTTGTGGGAGCACATGATTAGGAATGGCATTATGGTGCTTCATTTTACTACAATGAACCCCTTTGAGTACCTTTTACTAGTGTTACATGTCATTTTTCCGTATCAAGGCAAATGATGCCAAATCCAAATCTTTCACCATCTAATGAATTTTTGCCATGAATCCCTAAGAAATATGGAAGAAGTACCTGTTATCAAGTATAAGAATCTTGGGTTGAATACCTTTAAAAACCCTAATTTTTTATATCGTTGTAGGTGCCTCAATCACAACTTATAGTGGTCGCACCTTGCATAATGAACGATTTGTGACATCGTCACAACAAGCCTTCAATAAAGGTCTGAAGGTCTTATTACACGAGTAAAAATAAAAAAAGGTAAAGAAGCTTCCATTTCTAGAAGCCTCAGGAGGGTATCTATCTGAAGCAGTGGAGAATAGGCTTGTGTTCCTCCTATCCTAAATCTCATTCCTCCCTTTATGGATCTCACCCCTTCCTTAGTGGATCTTAACTTCCACTCTTTCGTTATAAGTACAATGCACTCAAAGAGAAAGGAGTTGTCATCTTTGACTCATGAACTATATGTAGATGTTGTTCAACTATGCATTGAAGACTTTTTGATTGCAATGGTTTCGATTGATGATCATTAGAAGGAGGCTTCCAACATCAAGGCCGGGTTATAATTTTCCTTTTCTTTATTCTTAATACAAAGACATGTTTCTTTCCTAGACTCATTTGTCATGATGTTTGTTGTAAGATTCCTTAATAATTTACATACTTTATGATTGAATCATTGATGTATTATATGATTTGATCATTTGCCTATTTATGTTTTTGCAAGTCTCTTCTTAGAGCATTAAGAAAGAGATTGGAAGCTATAAAGGACAACAACAAGGATCACAATCAAGAATTTTGGTAAAAGGTGTGAGCTATGCATCCCACTTACATACATTATTTAATCATAAATTAGGGAATGTTTTCATGTGTTTGTTTGTTTGTTTCAAGACTTGGTTTTTGAGTCTAGGGAGATTTGTCTTGTTAGCAAGATATGATTTGTTCGCCAAACAATGTTGTGGATTATGTGGCTACAACATCTTTGTGGGAGAACATGATTATGAAAGGTGCCATGGTGATTCATTTTACTACAATGAATCCCTTTGAGTACCTCTTACTAGTGTTGATGCCCAACAAGTTGTTGTTATTCATTGATATTATGTTCCTACATAAAAAAAATACATGAGACTTCTATTAGAAATGGAGATAATAATATCAAAGAGAAAATCACAGCCATGGTGGATTTGGATAATCCCATGGATCACTTGAATTTCTTAGTGTTAGGGTCCTACTCTAATACCCTTCCTTATATACTTTGTTATGTAGGAGGCCACATTCCTTAAATGAGACCCATTAAATAGTTAGTTAATAGTCACTCATTGCAAAAAAGGTAACTTTTATTAATAACACATAAATTAATTAGTGAATGATCATTATAAATGAGATTGTTATTAGTTAAGATGAGACATTTAGCTCTTGTGGAAGTCTTATAACTCTTCAAATGTGGAAACATTATTAATATCAAGTTTTATTCCCACGATGTAGGGAAAATTTCAGGAGCTAATATTCGCAGGTAGACTCATTTTCCATGCTTTTTCTTGAAAAATAATTGTTAATTTCTATTTTTTCCAAAAACGATTTGCCCAAATTTTATAATATAAAATTATATAGACTCATATAAAATCATTAAAAGTATAAACATTTTTACCAAAATATTAAAAAACATTTGACAGTTTGCATATTAGGGACTAGTAAGATTCCTTCCTAAACTTTAAGATAAACTTCCATTCTTAAAATTTTTCCTGCCAAGGAGGTTGCTCAACGAAGTGAGGATGGTTATGTGGCCTTATGCATGGGTCCATTAGAGTAGGGAGTACATACACAATGAAAACAAGCCACTTGGTATAAGATGTTGGATGGCAAGGCTAAACCTTGAATTGGGAATTCACTTTTTAAAGTGAGTTGGTGGATGAAGGTAGCTCAACGAAGTGAGGATGGTTATGTGGCCTTATGCATGGGTCCATTAGAGTAGGGAGTACATACGCAATGAAAAAGAGCCGCTTAGTATAAGATGTTGGATGGCAAGGCTAAACCTTGAATTGGAAATTCACTTTTTAAAGTAAGTTGTTGGATCAAATGGACAACGAGTAGCTGTCAATACATGGAAACATTGTTGATATCAAGTTATATGGATCTAAATATTGAGTAGAAGGTTATGCAATGTTCTGTCAACACTTGTCATTGTATTTGAGTATTGCTCCTGGAGTTTGCCCCTTTAAAGAGACAATGAACATAGTTATCTAATTTATATTATCAAAGAGATATTTCTTAGGGTTTATCTCTATTTTCTCTTGTGTCATTGGGTTTTGCATTACATTTTGTGTGATTGTTCTTAATTTTTGGGTTAAGTACTATTCAAGTGGAATAACTCTTTCTTGAATATGAAGTAGGAGAATTTTTAAATTTTATAGACTTTTGATTGAGCTGAGAGTCACTCTGTAGAAATCTTGTAATGTAATGCTTAACATTTTGATTAAGTCAAATTATATAAAAATAAAAATAAAATAAATAAAAATATTAATGTAATGTAAACATTTTAACTTGGTCAAAATAAAATTAAAAAATAAAAATGAAAATAAGCATATAAAAATAAAAATGACCTATGGTAGGGAGAAATCATAGTATTGACCCATAGTATTCATGTGGTATTAGCCTATTTAAAATGGGGAATTAAACCAATCTAGATCCATCTTAAGTCTATATTTACCAAGTGTAGAAAATAGTCAAATCTCTTGAGATACAAACCTCTTTTATAGTGAAAATAAATTTGATCCCTCTAAACGTTTGGTAAATTCCAAATTAATATAAGTCTAAACTAATTAAAAAAATAAAATTTAAATCAATTTATAAAATATAAAATTTAGAAAACCTATCCAAAATATAAATTCTAAAAGAATATCCTATTTAAAAAAATAAAGCATCCACCCAAAATAATGTTTAGAAAGTGAAAATATGGTTATTTAAACTCAATTTTTATAAAGAAATTCCTCCCACACCAGGAGTTTTACTAGTCCAATGCTTATCAATGTAAAATGAATAAGAAGCATGGACATAACAGTTTTATCCATGTCCCTCTCTCCTGATGGCAAAGTCCTTAATGCCCTGACTATGAATTCATTTCAGAAAAGTTGCAAAGGAAGATTGGAAAGATATAAAAACGACCGTGTTCACTGCGAAATAGAGAGGAGAAGAAAGTTACTTTAGTTGGTGGGATAAAATTCTAGTGATGTTGTGATGTTGGTTGTGCCGAGGGTCTTCCCACTTATTTTGGTCCATTCACAAGGCAATTCCCACTTATTCCGGCAATGGTTTTTTCAAATTCATGATTTTGCTTTGATGTATCCCCGCACCTTGTTGGTTCCCGTGTTGTTTTTTATAACTAGCATTTGCACCTTATGTTGCAAAGGAAACGTCGTAAGGCATAGAGTGGGGAAGAATAGAGACATGTATAGAGTGGGGAAGAATAGCATAGAGTGGGGAAGAATAGGGACATGTGAATGGACATTATTGAAAGCAAGGGTGGATGATAATGAGTTACAATTGCAATAGTTAGTTATGTGTATTCTGAAAATGAATATTTTGTAAATAATGATAGTTTGTGGAAGAATTTATAAAAAGTATGCCATCAACTACACAATTGATATCTACATAAATAGAAGGCTAGAAAACAAGAATTTTAATTTATAAGATCCAATTTACATGGTTGGTCAACATGTAGAAACCCCTTGTGTCATCGCTCTGTCCAAGTGGGGAATAATAATATGACAGTGGAATCACTATTGTGAATATGCAGAGACATAATACTATGGCATGCTTATAGATCGTTGTTGGCTGAATGACTTGCAATTGGCTTTCAAGCTGCTGGTTCACCATAAGTTGGATCTACAAAATATTAGTTGGATCTGAAGAACAAATAAAGCTAGGATAAAAGGTCCAAATTTATGAAATTATTAGTTTCTTCCTTCCCCACCTTTCCATTGTTGTTATTATTATTATAATACTAATAATAATGTTATTATTATTACTAGATATCTCCTTGGATGCCGTCAAACAATTAATATTTATTTTATTAGAACAAATCAAGGTATGGATAGAAAGCTAAAATTTTTGAAGTTATTAGTTTCTTCCTTCCCCTCTTTCTCGCTCTTAGCATTATGACACTTCCTTTCACATCCTACAGTGGATTGAACTTGCAAGAAAATTCGAGGTGAACCTTATACCTCTACCTCTTCTATTCATTTTTGTACAGAAGGAGGTATATACATCTTCAGTTCATATTTCTAGCCATTATCAACACCTAATACATGCTTTTGTATATAGGGAATTAAATTTTCATCATGTTTGAACTCAACTATTTGCCTTCCAAGGCTGGCTAAAATGGTTGTTGGGCTAAGGGCCTCCACTGCAAATATTTTTATTGACAATGGCCCTTACAGAGAGTTTATTTTCAAGCATTTTCAAGTGGCTTCTGTGGATGAAGAAAGTGCAGCAGTAGTTCTAGTAAGTTGATTCAAACTGGATCGAGAGAAGTTTTTGTCCAATGTTTATTGAGAGTAAAATTAGTCTTTTAACTAGATGTTCTGTATAGGCAATTGTTAAAAATGGTCAACTAAGGTCAAATTCCACTATGGACGGCTCCTTTGTATGAGATGATGATGGCATTGGATTCCTCTTCTTGAGAGGACCAATTTTGACCTAAAGCACGATGGATTCTGACAGGAAGAAATGTATATTTGAAGTCAAGCCCACAATGTTGGTTTTGGTCAAGGTCAGCCCCACAGTCATGTAGGCTCATGAAGCCCAAAAGACATGACCTTTGACCCACATTGAATTGTATAAATATAAGATGAGTTCACTCCATTTTGGCATCATCACACATGATTTTCTCTTTCCTCTCATGATGGATTCGACTTTCTTTGAGAAACTATCTCTCTCCCATACATGCAAATGTTTGGAGGACGGATTTCCTGTGATTTTCTGCGGTTGACTTTTCGAGTACACAGAGCAGCATTGACCAGGCACTTTGACCAACTGTTTGACTACAACTTTGATGGATTATTACTTTGCTAGCTAGGCTGCACTTGTGAGTAGAGGAACCGAGCACAAACTGAGGTGTTTGACCATAGGTCTGAGGCAGGTTTAACCGCAGACTGTTGACCAAGGTTTGACCAGAATTTTGAAGGCTGCCTTGACTGCATTTTGACTGCCTAGAGAGGGTGAATTTCTCTCTCCTTTTACCGAATAGATTGGGCTGATTTGACTGAGCTGTTAACCGTTGATTGCTGACTGGTTAGGATAGCTTTGACTGTTGTTGACTTCTGCATATGTGACTTTGACTTTTGGACATTTGATTGGGATCATCTATGGCAAGTCAATATATTGAGTTTGACTAATGTATCATTGTACTTATGGATTTCTCTCTCTGTGAACATTTGATATTATCAAGAAGAAAAGATCTGTGGGTTTTCCCCCTTGTCGGGTTTTGCCCTGGCTTTAAGTCTAAATCATGGTGTCCTCTTGTCTTGGCTTGTCTTTTGCATTTATGTTTGATGTTTTTTCATCAGTTACTGTCATGTGATAATGGTCAACGTGATTGCTAATGGATTAATGGAATTAATAATGGGCTAATGGATTAATGAAGTAACTGACCTCTGACCTAAGCAAAGAACATGTTAACTCAAAAATTAACATGGTATTAGAGCTAGCTAAGGTCAAGCCCAAGCAAGAGGAGGAATGCAATCTCAAGAGATGAAGCAGTGGATTGTTAATGTATTTGAAGTATCTTGTTGCAAGCCTTCGAAAACATGAGAGGTCTTGAAAAATAATACAAGTCTAGGTATATGCAAGAGCTGGGCTAAATAGCTCATGAAGGCCATTAATCAAATCTGAAGATGCTAAAGTCCTCCTTCAGTAGCTAAACCACGTGTCATGATAAGAAGTCAATGAAGAGTTTTGTTTTAAGAATTTGTTGATCTGAGTCCAATCTTCTCATTGGATAAAGCAGTCAACAGTATGTTTGAAGATCTGATCCCTTTGGCACCTCTGCATCAGAATTCTGAAGCTAGCAGTCCTTCCATCCAGTCACCTGTGCTCACATAAATTCAAGTCTTGTAAACAAAGATGTCCAACAAGCAAATTTGTTGAGGATCAAATAAGTGACTCTAGGGATACATATATTTATTTGGATTTGATCAATGAATTAAAGAGAGTCCTATGGAGCAATGAAGAACCGAGTTGTTGGCCTAGTTCTATGAACCATTAAGAAGGAGCCAAGTGTTCCTATTGTTCTGAGCACAAGAAACAATAAAGGTCTGCTATGCAATGGAGCTATCTCTCTTTTACATTCTGGGCATAAGTATGCTTTTGGATAAGTCTTTTGAAAAGAACTTTATTCTCCTAAGAGGCCAAGAAAAGTGCAAGAACACAAGAATATGCCAAAGGTTATTTCATGAAGCCAACCTTGGAGAAAGGATTACTCTGTTCTCGATCTTGTGGTATGGAGGCAGAAATGTTATGGCTCGGTGAACTCTATCTTATATTCTCTCTCGCTCTTCAATTCAGACAATGAATCTGACCTATTCATGCCTTTTTGTTCTCTGAGTTATTGAAGAGAAAAAGTTTTGTTAATGTCGATTGTCTTATCTAAGAAGATGCCTACTTATTCCTTGTGCTTGTAATAAGGCCAAGAAGCCTATGCCACATAAAGCACTGCTATATACTATCATGCTCTGTGAATTTGGCCGACCAATATAGGTCATTGGGGCTGTGATTTCTTGATCTCCAGGCTATAAAAGAAGAAAGGTGGTGGACTTCTCATTCCACATATTTGTAAGGAAGCTGAGAATCTTTTAAAGGACAGTTCTAAGGCCCTTCATAATTTAAGGAAGTCGAGATTTTGTATGCATATATTTGCAAGCCTTGAAAAGACAATCAGTGGGCATCCTATGTCATCTATATTAGTAAAATCAAGGAACCCTATTTTGTGTATTGAAGAAGAGGCCAAGTCCTTATCACTGTTACAAGCGCATATATATATATATATATATATATATATATATATATATATATATATATATATATATACAAGTGTTAAAATCTTGTTCCCTGGCACAGAGGTTGCGTTGGATGTGTGGAGGTGTTATGTCAATACCCTACCAAACACGCATTGACGTATGGGATCTGTTAAGGTATTTATGAGCAAGAAAATCTGATTAATTCTCTCCGACTCAATGAAAGCTTATATACCTGCGTCCAAAGACAAGTAAAATGGGTGAAGTAGAATTACAGCCCATTCAGAAAACGAGATGAGAAAGAATTCCAGGGATGACAAGATCAACCGATGTTTTTAAAAGATGCAAAAGCCTACAAGCATATTATCCCCGAGTCTCCATACAAAACTTCATCGAGGAATGAAAATGACAATATTCACCAATTTATTTTCAAGAAAAATCCTAACTACCTCAACACAAGGAAACACCACAAAATTCACATCATCCAAAATCAACAAAGAAAAAAATAGCTGGAGCAGTCAACCTCCGTGAAGGAGGATTTTTTTAAAGTTGTTTTGAAAGGCAATACAAGCATACTATCCCCGACTCTATATACGACTTAAATAAACTGACTTAAACTGATTTTTTTCGAGATCATAAACTGGAAAAGCCCTGAAATTTTTCGAGTTCCATACCTAAACCAAGAAAATGAAAAACCCTAAGAAACCCTAAACCAAGAAACATTTCATGCTGGTCAACTTTACTGATATATTCATGACTGATCATCTCTGATGGGTGTGCCTTCTGCGGATAACCAGAGACTATCAAGCAATGCATTCCTTTTCAAGATCATAAACTGGAAAAGCCCTGAAACTTTTCGAGTTCCATACCTAAACCAAGAAAATGAAAAACCCTAAGAAACCCTAAACCAAGAAACATTTCATGCAGGTCAGCTTTACTGATATATTCATGACTGATCATCTCTGATGGGTGTGCCTTCTGCGGATAACCAGAGACTATCAAGCAATGCATTCCTTAGCAAAAACAATCCACAGTGGATTCTTATGTGTCACCCCATATCTCAAACTGCCAGCTGGTGGATTTGCGGCATCGTCCTCTGGGGTGGTGACTGTGCATATCTGTCTTGCTTTTCCTCCTTTGGCTGCGCTTCCAAAGCCTAAGGCGTAATCTGCCAGCTTCTGTTGATTTTGTTTCCAGTTTCCATTGTTCCAGTAGTTGTCAATGGGGTTGTTGCTGGCTGAAGAACACACGGAGGCCTGCAACAACACAGAAACCAAAGAAGCTAATAAAATCCATGCTGCTCCAGTGATAGAGGCAGATAGTTTGAAGGCCATATCACAAGTTAAATTCCTTAAATTGAACCCCTTTGATCTGCCCAGTATTTGCAGTTGGAGCAGTATCAGATTGGATCTGAATTTATGAAAGCTTGAATCATGTTTTTGTTTTGGCTGTACCTTAAACGTAATTTATATATAAGGTTCAACCGAAAAAATTCAAGCATCCATGCTTATTAAAGAGTAAAGATCTGGGAGAATCAATGTTAGTTTTAAAATCGTAACCACCGAGATATTTTTATGAAAAATAAATAAATTTGTAAAACATTGATTGATTAGTGCATAACGTTTTACGTTTTTATAAAGATGTTTAAATTTATAAAAATTAATATAATTTTAGAAAAAACTAACCAACTATTTTTATATCAAATATGTTGATATAGATAAATATTTTTAAAAATCTAAAAATTTAACTTAATTTTTAAACTTCTTTTTACATATAAGGATAAAGTTGCTAAATTCATTTTTCAAATTATTATTGATATTGATTATTATCTTATCGTTTATAAAACTAACTATCATATAATAATTGTGTTCTTTACTAGTACAATTAGATTATTAAATGTAATTGATATAATAATTGTGTTCTTTACTAGGACAATTAGATTATTAAATGTAATTGATATAAGCCCGATAAGCTTATATGGACACATTTACTTGACTTATCAAACTAATAAATATACAAACAATATTGTAAATTTTCAATGAGTTTAAGGATATGAGAAATGAAATGTTTATGTTAAAGGCCATAAACATTTTAGTATTCGTAGATTATCAATATTAATTTTAGTATCCGTAGATTATCTATAGTATTGAATAACAAATCAATTAATATATTATTCTGAATTTAAATCATATAATATATACTCTACCATATGCAATATTAATAATACTTTACCGGTTGATACATAAGGTTTGTAAGGTTTATCTTTATAGAATAAATCACGAATATCTCTGCAAACTATAACCTTTAAATTAAACAAGCTTATTTTATATCAACAAATAAAGATAACATGATTACATTTTGACAGTAGAGGATGAAGAATTTGAACAGATCAAGCCTTATGAAAAGTTGTCTCTTTTGAAAAATTGAACATTCAAAATTTTTACAAGTATCCAATACAATCCAATCCACCAGCGACATTGGAAAAGTTCACCCACCATCAGGGCCTTTACTTGCAGATGGCATAGGCTTGTTGGATGGCCATCTTCTCTGGTTTAAAATCATCCTCGTCCTCCTGCTAGTCTCATCAATCACATTGCTGATCTTTTTCTTGGGTTGTGTCCTCCCTTCCATTGGAAAAATGTCATGCTTTATGGGCTTTGGCAATGGCCTAATCTCAGGAACATCAGCAGGAGCACAGGCAGTGCTGCCTTCTTTTCTCTGGTTCAATACATTATTTTGCTGTGTTTGTGCTCTAGGATATGGTGAGCTTTGGCTATTCACCACTTTTATCATAGTATCATCATCTGTGGTGTAATCCACACAATCTCCTCTCTTGGGTTTGCTTGCTGATCTTGCAGGACTGAGGTTTATAATAGGATCTGTATTGGGTGGATCATTGGGTCCTGGATCATACAGTATATTTGAGTGCATTTCTATAGGATTTTGTAGTTCAAAACTATTTTTGGGCTTGAGGATCAATTGGGTTGACATCTGCTTCATTATTGATCTTGATGCAGTAAAAGAAAAGGATTCTTCTTCTTCTTGCTCTTGTGGGTTTTTCAATTTGTATCTGCACGGAAGAGGTAAAATAACTGTATGGAGAGGAGGATTCACATCACAATGATGTGATGAATCCAGAGCTAATGTCTTTTTCATTCGTTTATTCCGCCTGCTCCTCCGCTCGTTCAGCCTCCGCTTGGTTGCAGGTGGGAGAACAGCTGAGTTAGGGTTATTATTGTTCCATAGCAGCGGAGACTGATCAGGTGTTTGATCAACTTCCATGGTTTTTCTGCGACCCACTTTGTTATTCTGTCGATTTTGTCGATTTTGTGAAGCACGACGATGGATACTGCGGCCCCTGGCATGGGGGTTATTGAAGATTTTCATGCCTGGGGTTTGAATTTTGGGTTGCTCGTCGGGCAGCTTGCTATCGAGCTTATCAAGGCCTTTTTTATGAAAAGGCTACGTAATGGGAAATGGCGAGCCCATATCATGAGCAGGATGAACAATGGGAAAATAATTGCAGTTGGGGTCTTGCTTGTTGCGAAGATTACAAGGGTGCAAGCGATCTGGATAGAGGTGTACTGTACCACTTCTTTTATCGAACTGAACTGCCTTGATGGGACTGAACGCAGTGATGGGTCTGCCAATATTAGCCTTGCGTTGTCAACAAAATGCAACGGTGCCAAGGTCTGAAAGGCCATCTGCAGAAAATACCCAACACAGTGAGTCATTATAAGTTGTGTACCATTACTGGATATTAAAAGCACAATCATCAATTCACTGAGTGAGAATTAATTCTTGGGAAGGACAACATTCTAGGCTAAACCCAACCACCTAGGTTAGACCCAATTGGCAAGTCCATTCAGATTCTTTAATTATGGGTGGGAGGACATTCTCAACCACCTAGAGTAACCCAATTCGCAAGTCTATTCAGATTCTATGTAAAATTCGATCAATTATAAACGAGGTAAATTCTTATAGAACTCAAAACCAACTAAATGATGACATGGGTTTACACTGTACAGCCAATATGACAAACTAAAGCATTTAGGGTCAATATGGATTCTTAACTAAAATAACAAACTGAAACATTCAATAAGGGCATTTGGGAAGGTACCCATATCATGGAGTTGTATGCAAGGTTATAGCAATGCAGGGAACCGGGATCAAACTCAAAACCAACCACCTGTGATTCTTAACTAAAATACTAAATCGAAACATTCAATAAGGGCATTTGGCAACGTACCCACATCATGGAGCTATATGCAGGGTTATAGCAATGCAGGGCACAGGGATCAAACTCAAAACCAACTACCTGTGGATATGGATTCACCGGCAAATTTAGAGAGAATACATCCATTTCTATATATTCTTTGATGCTGTGTAGCAGTAAGTTGGTTGGCTCTGTTGGGACAGCGCAATCAGAAGACTAACCATCTATTTTAATATACATTGATAAGACTGTGCAGCCTGTTCTGTTAATCATGCACTTGTTGAATTACAATGAAGACACATATTTTTAGGAGTAAGTGTGTAACCTTGGCACTTACAACCAAAGGAATCAATACTCTGAAATAATTAAGTTGAGGCTTAGCATTGCACCCAGATGACACTGTACAATTCAGTATGAAAAGATTATAACAGTGTCCCAAACAATAGAAAAGAAAATCTAATCAGTTTTTTTTTAACATATATATAAGCCTAGATATATGTTTACTAAAAATCTGTGAAGAACGCAGAGGTATCAGGTCTTTCAAGATAGCAATCTTTTCCCAATTTTTTGCACTATCAAAAGGGTTTACATATCAAAAATATCTGATCCCTTTCAACAATTGACAAATTCAGGGTTGATATAAATATACATTGGTTTACAAGCATCCAAAAACACACCGTTCTCTGTCCCATCAACAGAAATTCATACATGTCCATATTGTCAGGGAAATGATAACTTCGAGCAATATGTTGGAACAATGCAGCCAGAATACCAACTATCTATATAAACATACACTCACACAATAGACATACATTCACAGAATTCTCTAACCTTTGTTATTATGCATGCACGTGACATTTATGCAAATTTCTTACTGTATACCTGATGAGCAGATAGGATTACAACGACAATGCAGCCAGAAGACCAACTATCTATGAAGACATACATTCACAGAATTATCTAGCCTTGTTGTTATGCATGCACTTGACATTTATGCAAATTTCTGATTATATACCTTATTAGCAAAGAGGATTATAACCATAGCAATCGATAGTCACCCTTGAAATAATTAGCTTACTAGTAACTATAATCAGCAAGTTTTCAACTAGGAAGTTGGACATGTACTAAGTGGTCTGCTAAGTACCTTGACTTAGATCTGTGTGAACTAGACACATGCAATTTTGAGCTACACAAACTTTAGGTCTATATTGGACCTGAGTTAAGATGGGCTCGTGCAAGTATTTGGATTCAATGTACTTTATATATTATTTAGATTAAATCAAAATGTATCATTAAATGCATTATTACACGGACACACACACACACACACAAAACTAGAGTTGATAGATCATTTACAATCTTACCAGGCTATATAATGAACCCATTTCTCTCATACAAACTTCAAAGACATAAACAGAAGAGTTGATAGAAAACTTACAACCATACCCAAGCTATAGAACGCACCCCATTTCTCTCATTACAAGAATCCATGACAACAAGGTCAACAAAATCAAGAGTTGATAGATCACTTACAAGCCTAGCCAAGCTATAGAATGCGCCACATTTCTCTCATCACAAGAATCCATAACAATAAGGTCAACAAAATCAATTATAGGAGTATTGGACAACTCTTTTAAGAGGGTTCAAGTAGAATAGATACACTATGGTGGTGCATGTTTGTTAAAAGGGGACTTCTTTCAACAAAACTTTTCATGCCCATATGAATATTCGAAGGAAATCGAAGAAAGTAAGAGCAGGCAGACTATGTATACATGTTTTATTTATAACAAAGGCTTTATGTTTTGGCTGATGCAGACCTCTCAAATGGCTGGTTCAGATCTCTGGAGCCCTGGTGAGAATATTGGTGCTTATACACATGGGTCAGCTTTGCTGGCTCAAAATTAAAAAAAAAAAACCCTTCCAATGTATATTTGAATAGATGACGAAAATGTTGTGACAAAACATAATATTACAATATAGCTTCCTATGTGGATTCATAGAGATGATGAAAATGAGATGAGCCAACATGGTATTGCAATTTCCTGTAGTTAGTGAAAATGATTTAAATGGAACTCTGCAAACAGGTTTTTAGGTCATGATCTCAACTTACCTCTATGACTAAGCCAACAACCACAGCATGAGGAATTTTTGCAGTGACCCAACTTAATCCTGGAGCAAGCGGAAGGCCTGACAGCAAGGAAGCAATCAGGCCTGAAATGCGCTAGACTCTAATATCATTCTGGGACTCCTGGCTCTCCAGATCCGAATGTTTCTCATGTGTAAGAGCTTGGACATGCTTCAGGCTCTGTTAAGTGTACATGACAAGAGGAATATTTGAGATACTTGAATTATATTTGAAATAATTGAAGTCTACCAATAATTTTGACTGTCAAGTTGTTGATTATAGTAGAAGCAGGTTTCATCTTTAATATGTTCAGCACACTTTTACCTGAAAGAAAATACCGTAGCAGAAAGGCAACCCAAATATGCCACACATAAATACAAGGATGGCTATAATTGATATATCCCAGTTTCTTGACATGGTCCTTCTTGCATTGGGGCCAACTTTATTCTGCAGCGAAAGGGAATTATTGATTTCATTTAGGCTAAACTTGGGTCTGATTCAGTCTAATAGTGACCCTGTCCTGTATTCCAGTCAATATGGACTGAGAGTAGAGAAAGAGATGACAATAAATGGCACCCTAATAAATTCTAGAAAGTTAAAAGCAATAATAGTAACCTCTGCTCGATGAAACTAAAAAGTAAATTGGGGATGCCAGAAGGATTACTTGTATCAAAATGGAAGCAGCATTGTGGTCTACAAAAATCATGGATGCAAGCAATGATCCAGGAATGACTGCCAGAAAAATTGCCCATAAGGGAACATTCTTCAGCTTCACTAAACTCCCAAGCTCAGTCACTCCATCCGTTCGAAATCCAGTTCTGGGAAAATCCAGTCTTTGAAGGTGTGGACGGTCTAGTTTTGGCAAATATGTCACACCTGAGCCAAAGTGAAAAACTCAGAAGATTAAGCAATGTCAAGCATGAGTGGTAACTGATTAATATTTATAAAGAAAATAAAATGATCTCTCAAATGAACTCCATATACACCACAAGCAAAACATGCCCTAGGACCTCAGTAAAGCCTAGAAGGACATATGTTGTGCATGAAAATAATCATGAGAATTTTTTTTAACTGAATTAGTGTGTACAAAAGTGCATCCTGTAAGAGGCGGCAAGCATCATGAATTTTTAAATGTCCTTCTCCTTAAGCATGCCTTGCAGACATCCCAAGCCACAGTGACAACATGGGTTCCCATTAGAGTAGAGTTATGTTTTAGCCCTAATTTACGAGGGAAAATTCAAATTTTTCTTTGGTGCTTTAAACTTACTATTGTAAAGACATAAGGCTCAGTAGATGATTAAAAGTACAGTCTCATACAAACACCATGCATCATGATTCATTCCATAATAATTTTCAAGTAACCAAAGGAATACTTTGAAAGCTACCACAGAGGTCAGAGTAATGAGTATCAAAGGTCTACCTGTACACACTAGAAGGGTTATAGGAAGTGCACAATTGCCTACTGGGTAAATTATTGGAGCCGACGACCCTGGTGGTTGCCCTCTTTACCTGCGAAAACAGCCTGCCTGTTAGGGTTTAGCTCGATAGAAGACATATAGCTCAGAAAATAAAAGGGAAAGAAACTGGCCAACAATTTTAGAAAAGGAAACATTACCTGAGCTGGCGATGAGTGGAGAACCTCCATGCAGTCAAAATTGTACACAGTACTACAGCGTAGCAACCAAGCCAACAAGGAATTTAGGATTTTCTTGGTAATCCGGTGCAGAGCAGGGTCTAGATACCGAGAAACGTTGAAGTTGCAGGGATTCTGCACTATTTCCGTCCGTCGGGGAGAAGCAACTCGGAAACAAAGGCACTATTTCCTTCCGTCAGGGAGAAGCCACTAAGAGCCAGGTTACCACATCTGGAGGTGTGCCTCGAGAGCCACCCAGCATCCGTTAATAGAATTGTATTAATGGGCGACTCATTGTTGAAGCAGTTCACAAACCAAATGACGAAAACAGGGGAAATGCTTGGTAACAGAAACAAAATAGCAAGACAACCAAGAGCGTGCAAAGAAAGTGTGCCGTTAATTTTTTAGGTGCAAGACACGGAAGCTCGGCAAACCGCTCCCGGGCTGTGATTTCTGCAACACGAGAAAGGGCATCTCTCCAGGTTTGAATGCTGGCGGAGTCGTATCGCGGTTTCCCTTCACCCGTTTGCGCGATTTCTATCCAGATTTCAGTTTCAGAAGGGTTTTGGGGGCAGGAGGATACAGGGGATGCCATTGCCAATGCCGATTCGACTATACAAACAGAGAGCTCGGCGCACAGATGTCAAGGGGAAAGTGAAACGTTTTTTAAGGTTTTTTAATGTTTTAAAACATTTTTTATTAAATCAGACGGCTGATTTTTGTTCAATCGTCTAACAAAAGATCTAACGGCTACGATTAGGACAGAAAGACATTTGGGGGAGTTCATTTCAGAGGGAAACGCCTTACGGTGTAATTATTAAAATTGAGTAGTCTTTTAAGTGTGGTCTTTTAGAGTTTTTGGCAGATTTTTAGTATAATTTAGATAAATATTTTGTAGCCAAATCTTGGTTTGTGTTTTTTAAATTGGTTTCAAAACCTTTGGGGCAGTCCGATTATGAAAAGTTCACCAATCAAACTTGTGATTTCAATGAATCCCTATGGGATTCTAAACAAATTAGACCGGAAAATAAACCAGAAATCTTTCCAAAAAATCACACTTAAAGATTAATTTCTCAAAACTAATTATATTAAAAAATAATTATATTACAAATATTTATTAGTTAAATATGTAATTTAAGTATGATGGACTTAAGAAGGAAAAAATATGATTACGTTATTAAACAATGGCTATATAATAGCTAGTACATGTCACTTAGCATAAATATAGATTAATTAAACTAAAAAATAATCAAAACAGATTTTATCACAAAAATAAAACAATTAATAAAATATTGTATTGATGAATGTCATCATCAAAAATTAAAAAATATGATTAACTAATAGTGTTTATATATATATATATATATATATATAATTTTTATAATTAAATTTATTAAAATATTTTTTTAGTATAATAATAGTTCATCTTAAATTGAAGAAAAAATTATAGTTCATGTAAATGGAAATAATAGGAAAAAAAAATTAAAAGAAATAAAAAAGAAATAAAACTAAAAACAAAAAAATTAGTAATTAATGGAAATAGAAGTTACTAAATAGTGCATAATAAAACCTCAACCAATCACCTTAAAGATAAATAAATTTAAATAATAATAAAAAATAACAAAAAATAAATTGCTAAAATTAAACTATGAATAAGCGATATAAATTTTTGGTCAAAAACAAACTAATACATAGTGAAACTGAATTCTGAAACAATATAATAAAAAATTTATTATATTTTAACATTTTAAAAATTAAAATTAATAATTTAAAAATTATAAAGAATTTATAATTCAACTTAATATAAAAATCACAAAATCAATTAAAATTGTCAGAATGTATTTTAAAAAATAACGATTGGACCATGGTAAAAGAATCGGTTAATTAAACACTAGCACAGAAAGCAGTTATAAAAGTAATTAAAAGACCATACTAAGTTTAAATCACTATTTGTTGAATTGAGGCTTCTGTGATCCATAATAGTTGAAAGAATAACTTCGGCGTAAATCACATGTAGACAGACATTTGTCACGCATTTCGAACCAACTAGTGTGGTTCATCGTCAGGACAAGTTGAAGAAACAGATCCAACTTAGCATGTTAAATAGTCTAAGCAGAGTCTCCAATGGCTAAATTGACTAACGGCTAATTTTGACCTTAGGACCCAAGTCAAATTATTATTTATTAATTTAATATTATTATTATTTTAATTATTATTTTTCTTATTATTATTTATGGAAATAAGTTAAATTAGGTAAAACTACATAAATAAATAAAATAATTTTAATGATTGGTTTAAATCACTATATTGATTGTGACATTTAAGGTGAAAGAAAGTTACAAACAACAATAAAAAAATGTTATTTGAGATTTGGCAGCAACAAATATAGAGAACATGCTGCTTTAGTCATCGGAAAAGCAAAGCTGCAGAGGAAGGTTGGAAAGTCATAAAAATTACCGTGTTGACTGGGAAATAGAGAGGAATAAAGTTACTTTAAACCAGGCCTGGAATTTGACGTCCTGTGGGACGTATTTTTGATTTTAGGACGTATTTGACGGCAGCAAAAAAATCTTCCACGTCAAACCTGACGTGCGATATACTTTTCCAATCCGTCATTTTGACGTCCACTTTCATAAAGAAAACGTAAATATTTATAATATCTGTAACCGGGAGTATGGGTCTGGATTACGTTCACCACCGGGAGTATGGGTCTGATGATGGTACAGTTGAGATTTTCGGAGTTTCTGACCATAAACAATTCCGGTAATAAACCAAACGTCCTTCAATATAAACGGTGACAGAGATGGTGGGATCGAACAGCCCTGGCAACAGGTTCAACGACTCTGCAATAGGGATAAGGGTTGCCGATTCCGCGTGAGAAGAGTTTTGACATGTGAGCCATCATTTAATAGCGCTTTATCTTGGAATTTCTAATTCGTTGCAACTGCAGGCAAAGGAGAATAATTCGTGGCAATTGCAGCAGGTTCAGACAGGTTAGTGGTAGTTGACAGGCGCATCAGGCGCATCGAAAATTTCACCGCTGCCAAATGGTATTGAATTATTTCCCACTAAACCTGCTATAATGCGTGCTAATTGACAGGAGCCTTGAGGATTTCAATGCCACGAAGAGTCATGGAATTTGGACAGGTGAGTGCTATATTAATCGCTTTCGTCTTCTATGTTACAACATGCCCAAATCAGCGAAGGGAAGTAAAATTATCAGGACTGAGCAAGGGGACTATCGAAGCTACAGCGAGGTCAGTTTTAGTCTCAGAAGGGAATGCATGCATGATGAGTATCCCTTAATATTTTCATTATTTCTCAGCGGAAATATAATAACCCATGATTGAAGCTTCTCTGGTTTAATCAATCATTCACGATATTGAAACTTTCGGAAACCCACAAGAAAATTATTTTCTGCAATTGTTTCTTTATCAATATACTGTCTGACCTTTTGTGTGTTTCAAGCGTAAGGGAAACGTACTGGGAACAGAAGCAGCCACAAACGAAGTGTTAAGATCCCCATCAACCTTTCTGTAGAGCACTTGGCTTCTCTGGAGGCAACCATGGTTACCTGTATGTATTTTCTCTGTCAACGATCCTTGTTCCAACTTCCAATGTTTCATTGCTGAAAGCCATTAAAGTCGAAATATTTTATATCTCAATCCCCATTCTAAACTGCAGGGGAGCTAGATTCAAACGCGGATGAAACTAGTATCGACACCGACATTGAAACCGTTTTTGAACCGGTATGCATATCCTTGGATTCTTGACCTTTGAAAATTCTTCAAGTTTATGTTTAAGGGAGGATCTATGTATTGAAATATTCCTATTGATAAAAAATTTTGTAGTTTCTCCATAAAGTTTGACTTTTAATGAAGTATAATAACTGTTTATTATTACATAACTTTTCTGTATTTTATCTAGATGATTTATTTATAGTCCAAGATTTATTTATAATTTCACTAGATAATTTATTTATAGTCCGTGGATTGTAAGTTTTTTGCAAAGATTTTATTGTTTAAATGGCCCCACCATAAATCTGAGCTATAAATATGATAAACTGCAAATCTGTAATTTCAATCTAACAAGAAACATTATAAACAACAGTGATTATCATCGTCCATTTGATGACTTATTATGTGTTGTGGAATAAATTTACAAAAATTATTAAAATAGAATTTTCTGTGACACTCACATATTTAGTTAAAACGTAAAACGAAGGGTAAAAAAAATACAAAAACGTCATCAAATTTTAATTTGACAGGCAAAAAAAATTTGAAATTCCAGGCCTGCTTTAAACCAATAAAGCTATGATTTGGAATTTGGGTGGGTGCCAAACGGGTGAGATAAAATTCCACCTGTGTTGGTTGTGCCGAAGGTCTTCCCCGTTATTTCGGTCCATTTAGTGCGTAATTCCCACTTACTCCGCTGATGGGTTTTTCAAACTCATGCTTTTGCTTTGACGTCCCACCGCACCCGCACCATGTGCAACTGAAAATAAACATTTGAGTTGGAATACACTAGGGTTGCGATAAAATGGGTGGTTTATAATTAGTGATTATACACCATGTTAGAAAGGAAAAGTTGTAAGGATGTAGTATAGGAAATGGTAACTTGGAAGATAAAAAAAGTTGTAAGGTTGTAGTATAGGAAAGGGTAACCTAGAAGATAAAAGTAAAAAAATTATATAATTTTATTTATTTACTATTATTTGTGTGAGAAAAGTTTTAATTGTTTTTTTAAGAAATTAGTTCTATTAGTGTTACCTTGGTTTGTGTGCATTTCTTCATGTTACATTTAAATTTATATTGTATTAGATATCATACCAATCTTTTATTCTACACATTGAAAACAATGTAAGTAATACTTAATTAAATTCATCTTTACTTTTAGTTTGTCATTAATATTTCAATTTTAATTTGTCCTTGAATTAAAATTGAATTTAGTCTCACCAGCTGCTTGGAAATAATTAATTAATTCATTATGGATTAATTAGTTTGAGAAATTACTCAGATGCAGGTGATTAAATTGATGTTAATGCAGATTAGACAGAAGGACGGCAGGCGGCCAGGCCACATGGCCACCCGCGTCCCCTTCCATGCCAATTTATGGCAAGCCACGGTTAGCGTGTCGGCACCATTACTCTGGTGCTCAAATCGAGGAATTCATACCAGGCATAAGGCCATGGCTTCCACAAGCCATAATCCATTCATCCCATCCCCACTAAACTGCTCTTGTCCCCCTCATGCTACGGAGCCGAGCTCACGCACAATTATAGGGAGGCGCTGTTGGATTCTCAGCTGTATTGATTTGGGGAATGGCTTCCATTTCTCCCAAACCACTCACTATGCTCTGAATTCCACCCAGAATTCCTCTGCATCTCTTCTGAATAGCCTCATCAATTCCAGAGTAAACTCTGCCTCCCCTACTGCAATCACTGATAACAACATAGTCATTTTGGCCCAGACCAACAATCGTCAACCAGCCATGCCACGTACTCGCCATCGAATGCATAGCAGAAGAGGTGGTAGTCGTGGTGGAAGCATTCGCCTCCCCTCAACGCCCACCCCTGAACCAGCAACTCCTTCCTCATCCCCTTCTACTATTCATTCTAGAGGTCATTTCTCTGGCAGACACCCTGACACGCGCAGTGGTAGAGGTCGGGCACAGGCCCATGGTGCCAGAAGAATGAACGCTGCTACCCAAATAGCCAACCTCCCTACCCCCCCTCACCCCTCTCACCACACGACCCAATTTCACTTTCACAGTACGTTGCATCGTCCTGATATCATTGCCACTGTCACAGTGACCTTCAGTGAGGAAATCAGTCTGCAGGATGAGCAGGATGCTCAGACCCGCAAACCTGGACCAGAGAAAGGGAACAACAGCAAGCAGCAGAAGGCAGATAAGACGAACAAGGATGGTTGTGAACTAGAGAAAGGAAACAACAGTAAGCAACAGACGACAGAGAAGACGAGCAAGGCTGGTCATGACAACATTCTACATGGTAAGGATATGGCTGGAGGCAAGCATGCAATCGAAGGCAGTTCGGGTGGCACGCAAGCAGTTGGTAGCATCCCAGGCGACACGTCAGGAAAGCATGCAGTCGATGGCAGTTCGGCCGACTCGCAAGAAGTCGGTGGCATCCCGCGCGACACGTCAGCAGAGGATGATGACTGGTATGAGTATGCGTGTCACATTGTGGAGGAGCCTCCACCAGACGATACCTACGGGGTCAACTTGCCAGGTTTTGATTCGTCGCTCTCTTGTTGTTTCATGGGTTTGTTTCATGGGGTTTTTTCTCTATTGTTTTTTCAAACCATGTGGCTCGTTTTGATTGGTTTTGAATTAGGACCCCTGTGTGGGCCTTTTTAGGTTAAGAATTGAGACCCCTGCATGGGTATTTTACAATGGGTTCACTCGGACTGGTTTCCCCTCGCTGCGCAATCGAGTTTTGTCTTCTTGATTAAATTTTGACATAACTTTGTTCAGCACTGCAGAGGCTGGAGCCTCACTGTATTTTTAATTTTGTTTTTATCAATAGAATAGTATTACTTAGAAAAAAAAAAATAGTTGGAGAAATTCAAGTTAGAAGTCTTTCTAAAGTCATGCAACAGTGATCCCTTAAATTGAGGAGATTATTCCTTAATTAAGGAGATAAGATTGAGTTATATTTGAGTTGTAATTATTTAGCTCAGTTTACTGAGTTAAGTCCAATTAAATTAGTTCCAAACCATTTGAGGAACTAATTGTGAGTTATCAGTCAGTTGAAATTCAAGGGATGCATCTAAGAAACCATTCTTTAAATTAGATGTCAAATTTGATCTTCCCATGTTTAACGGTGAAAGTAATGCAAAAAAGCTTAATAACTGGATTAGGCATATTGAAATCTACTGCAGGATTCAACAAATTGAAGAGGACGAGGCAAAGATTCAGTTGGCCTCTCTTCGGCTAAGTAGCACCGCTCTCGTCTGGTGGGAGAGAAAATTATGAAGCAGTAAGAGTGTGGGTAATCTTCTTTCCTCATGGCCTAGTTTCATTTATGCACTAAAGGAACAATTTTATCCCTTGGGTTATAAGCAAAAATCCTTAATGGATTGGAAATAATTAAGGCAAAGTAGAGGTCAGGATGTTCAAAGCTTTATAGAGGAGTTTAAAAAACAAGCAATTAATTTGGGCATTGCACTTGACTCACCTGAAGTAGTAACTAAGTATATTGGATCATTACATAGTTACATTAGACATTCATTATTATTGTTTGAACCAACTACTATTGACTCGGCCAGTGTAAAGGCCATTCATCTTGAGAACAAGGGAAAAAATGGAAGAGATGATCATTTCAAGAAACCACGTTTCAAACCTCCAAATGGAAAACCCAAAGTGAAAGGAAAAGGAAAGGAGAAAAGTGTTATCGGGAAAACTAGTGTCCATTCAGAGCTGCTAGTCCCACTAAGACGGATAGCTATCTTAGAAACAAACAATTTAAAGTCACTTGTGTTTTCCTTTATGAGAGATAGATGAGAGAGAAGCAGAGAGTACCAACCTCAGTCTTTCGCTTGGCTCCTTGCTTGTTTCCTCTCTCCCTTGATAGAGCTTTCGCCACTCCTTTCTCACTTGTCCCACTTTAAAGAACACCTGTAGAGTCAAAGTAGCAAAAATACCATCAAAGCATAGAGATCTATAACCATAAACAATATAGGATCAGATGCATATTAACCATACAAATGCATACACAAATACAAGATTCAGAAATATACAAGTATATGGAGGAAAACTCAAATAACTTTATTGATAGAAGTAGTAGAAGAGAGGATTACAACCCAGCTGTCTGATCCAGCGCCATCCTCCCAGCATGAAAGCCCTCTTCACCTCATGAAAAGCTATATCACCCAACAATACAATGTTTCACAGAGAAACCAACAACACTTCCTTACAAAATATAAAATTCCAGCCTCTGGATCTTTAGGATGAGAGATCCATATATAGATATTTGCAGGTGGGTGAGTTAGCTTCTGGGATTTTGATTAGTGTCATTTCACTGATAGTTCTTGGTTCCACTTGGAGATTTCATGATCTCTTACTCATCCCTGGGCGAATTCAGAGAGGCAAGTGTCATATGAGCAGTTTCTAGAAGATTCTCTGGGTTTCCACCTAGCAAACTGCCTCTGCCATTTGTCTGCTCTCGCTCATCACACCCTACATAAGGGATTTTCAGTATGCATCGCACCCTTTTTGTGTTACAGGTGAGATGCATCGCACCCTCAGCATGGAGCAGTCTGTATGGTCCAATTTTGACTAGTTCTTAGTAGTTTTTCAGGGAGAACTTCTGGGAAATGATGTAATCAGTTGACCTTGTTCCTTTAGGGTATGAAACAACACTTTTAGGGGCTTAGAAGTCCTTGGTTTATGGACATATGTGATTGGGGTTGTAGTTGCCAAATATGTCTATAAGAAAAAGCATGGCAACAACCAAGAAAGATGAAGGAGAAAGGCCTTATTGCACCCACTTCAAAAAGGAAGGTCATGACAATGATCATTGTTAGAAATTGTACCTAGAAAAGAGACCAAAGAAATATGGAGGAAAAGGCAAGTAGAAGACAGTGGAAACTGTGCAGGAAGACCTTGGATCCGATTCTAGAGATGAAGCATTGATCATAGTAGCAGGAACAAAAGGTACTCTTACACCTCATGTTAATTTTGAATCACATGAAGGCACTAGTTCAAAAGATGAGTCTCTTCCTAATGAACGAAAGAGAATTGGGTTATTTCATATTAGAGTTATCATAAATCATACAAAAGTGGGAACTCTATTTGATACCGAATCCCAGGAAAATTTAATTTCAGAATCCTTGGCAAAGAAGCTAGGCTTAGAAACCAAACCACATCCAAAACCTTACTCGCTTGGATGGATACATGGTATAGCAAAATTGAATGTAACTAAGCAGTGCAAGGTTAAATTTGTGGTCGCTTCTAAGTTAGTGGATGAGGTATAACTTGATGTGATACCATTGGATATCTGTGGCATGGTGTTAGGGAGTCCATACCTATATGATAGAAAGAAATCTGCTTCTGCAATGAAAACAAATACCAAATCATAAAGATGGGGTAGAATATATTGTAAGGGCTCATCAAACTAAAATGAATGCCAGCCTTGTAAGTGCAGGACAAATGAAGAGGTTGGTGAATTCTAGTAAGGGTTGCATGCTTATGGTTGTAAGGGGGAAAGATGTAGAATTATCCGATGCTTTCCATGGTTGTGATCATGTGCATAAAAAGGAATTATGTGAATTAATTTCTAACTATGATGAGATATTTTAGGAACCAAGGGGATTACCTCTGAAGAGGGAAATCCAACATGAGATCCATTTGCAGCATGACGCTCCTTTACCAAATATTGGCATGTATAGGATGTCGACTATTGAGATGGAGGAGATCAAAAAGCAGGTGCGGGAACTATTGAACCAAGGGGTCATCAGACCGAGCACTTCTCCATGCATCTCACTGATTATCTTAGTGCCGAAGAAATATGGCACATGGAGGATGTGCGTTGATTACCAAGCACTAAACAAAATCACGTTGAAAAATCGTTACCCTCTCCCGCGCATTGATGATTTACTAGATCAGTTAAAGAATGCCATCTATTTCACAAAATTGGATTTGCGTAGTGGTTATCACCAAGTTTGAATTGTAGAGCAGGATGTGTGGAAGACCACATTCAAGACCAAACATGGGTTGTTCGAATGGATGGCGATGCCATTCGTACATTGCAATGCTCCATCAACTTTCATGAGGGTCATGAATGATCTCTTTAGGCCTTTCATTGATGAATTTGTTCTTGTATATCTAGATGATATTCTTGTCTTTAGTAAAAGTTGGAACGAACATGTATGCCATGTAAAGAAAGTTCTTGATGTATTGAAAAAAGAAAAACTCTATGTAAAATTGTCAAAGTGTGAGTTTGGGAAAACCTCTTTGGTTTACCTAAGTCATATTGTTGGTCATGGTAAGTTAAAAATTGATCCTTCTAAAGTTGAAGCAATTTTAAATTGGCCTAAACCTACTAGTGTAATTGAGGTTCGCAGCGTTTTTGGTGCAGTAAAGTATTGGAGGAGATTTATTTCCAATTTCTCTATTACTGCAACACCTTTACACACATTGACAAGTGTAAAGCAAGTCTTTCAATTGGGAGGAAAGCAGCAAAAGTCCTTCGAAGCATTGAAAGAAAAGATCAACACTGCACCGGTCTTGGCCTTACCAGATCTCCAGCAGCCATTCGAGATCGAGACAGACGCTAGTGGATATGCCATGGGAGCTATACTAATGCAACAAAAGAAGTCGATATGTTACCATTCAGAGAAATTCTCTCAGGCTGTGATAAACTATCCCACTTATGGCAAGGAGTTATATGCCTTGATCCAATGTGAAAAAATGGAAACATTCCCTGATCATCAAGGAGACCATCAACCATACAGATCATCAACCTTTGCAGTATCTTCAGTCACAAACCAAGTTGCAGCAAGCTCGTCATTTCAGGTGGATGGGTTTTCTTCAGCAGTTTCATCCGGTAATAAAGTACAAGAAGGGCACTAGCAACAAAGTGGTCGATATTCTATCTCGCCCTCCTATTTCTGCTTCTGTTACTTTTCATAATGCTTTGTTAACTTTTGAAAGTTATGTTGAACAATATGCTAACGATGATGACTTTAACTAGATTTATGCAAAACTAACCCATGGTTCATAGGTGGACAACTATCACTTGCAGGGGAAACTATTGTATCACCTTGGAAAATTATGCATACCCACAGGGGAAAGGGTACATGTAATTCGGGAGGCCCACACCTCCCTTGTGTCTGGTCATTTTGGTGTTGAAAAAACTTTATGTCATGTACAAAGATTTTTTTTGGCCTCATATGAAGAACATTGTGACTTGCTATGTAAAGGGATGTGTGATGTTTTCTGTTTCAAATCCCTCTAATAGAAAACTCGGGCTCTACACACCACTCCCTATTCCGAGTCGTCCATGGGAAAGTGTGTCGATGGATTTTGTAGGAGGTTTGCCTTTGTCTAGAAAAAGTCACGACTATTTGTATGTCGTCATTGACCGTTTTAGTAAGATGTGTATTTTAATGCCTTGTAAAAAGCAGATCACTGCAGAGCAGACTGCTTATCTTTTCTTTCAGCATGTTTGGGTCCATTTTGGGTTGCCCACATCGATTGTGTCAGATTGGGACTCTCGCTTTCTTGGAGAGTTTTGGACCAGCTTGTGGAAGATGATGGACACCAAGTTGAAAAGAAGCACGACATTTCATCCACAGACTGACGGACAGACAGAGGTTGTCAACCGCACCGTGGTACACTTGTTGCGAGGCTATTGTGGAAAACATCCTAAGTTGTGGGATGAGCATCTTCCATATGTGAAACATTCCTACAATTGAGTAGTGCACTCATCTATGCATCATTCACCATTTGAGACATGTTTTGGCTACCTGCCCAAAGATCCTTTTGATATAGTCTTTGGAAGGGAATATGACTCTAGTGGACGTGATGACAGGGACAAAGCACAGCAGTTCATTCAGCGGATCCAATTGATTCACCAAGCAGTATAGGAGCAGTTGGAGAAAAGTCAGGCTTGGTACAAGGCTCGACATGACAAACACTAAGTCGACCATCAATTTCAAGTGGGTGACAAAGTGTGGTTCCATATCAGCAAGGACAAGATGAAGGGAGAACGGAAGAAGTTGCGACCAATCTGGTATGGTCCTTTCACCATCTTGGAGAAGATTGGAAACAATGCCTTTTGTCTCGATTTGCCAACATATATGAAAATGGACTCCATAGTGAATGTGGAAAACTTAAAGCTTTATGAGCCACCATTGATTATGGACACTGAAGAGGTGGGATCAGTTCCTACAGTTGATGATTTTGCACCAGAGTATCTCGATGAGTTGCCTGAAGATATCATCCTTGACAGAATAACCAGGACTTCATGATGGGGAGATGTGGAATACCTTCGAGTTGGTTTCAAGGGGATGCACCCTAGCAAGGAAAAATGGCTAGAAAAAGAATGTGCACGCAGTTCAAGGCAAATAAATTACATGTGGTGGAACTGTGAGTAGGGCTGTGACAGGGGGTGGAACCTTGCTTGAGCACATTTTCCAGGGGGTCAGTTTTGGTCCAGTGTCAGAATTGGGCAAGTTTTATATCGATTTTGCACCTCTCGGTGATAGGAAATCAATTGTGATGCCAGTTTCTACAACATAGCTCTCCATTTTTCGGACATTTTCTAGAGTGGAGGTATAAGACTCCTTTTTTGTAAATGTTGATTGTACTCTTCTTTCTCATGCCACTTAATGAATGAAGGCCTCCCCATTGATTGAGCAGGGCCTGGAGACGTAGTCCAAATTGGACAAACTTTTTTATCAAGTCTTTTTTCTTCTTTCATGCTTTTATGTGTTTCTCCTCTTCTCTCTTGTGCACATTCAATTTCTATGTTTAAGCTGCAATTTATCCATGTAATTATTTAATACATCTATAAGAAAAAGATCTTGGATCACTTCAGACATGAGAAAAGTTCTAAATTCAAAAACCAGGGCCGAGTTGGAACAGATTAAAATTATGGATAGAAAAGAAACCATCCTGGAAATCAAGAAGGTGTTGCAGAAAAAGGACTTGATGACTGAGTTAGAAACTAAGTGTCAAACCTTGAAGACTTTTGTCCAAAGATTTAATTTTAATTTTAATTTACTTAATCAGAGAGGACTGCTAGGATTAGTGGCCCCAAATGAGAGGTTGATCAATTTAGAAGAATACTGCCAGAAGCTTTATACTATAGCAACTGATAAATCAAACTTTGCAGGTATAAAGGGGCATATTATAGGGAAACAAGCATTAGAAGCTTTAGATTTTTATTTGACTACTAAGCATGAAATTAAACATCTTTTTGTAAATAAGCCCACTTTTGAGAAGTACACCAAGGTTGATGAAGTTTACAGGAAATTGGTAAATCTTGCCATACCAAGTGAAGACCGATGGGATCACTTGTGTGAAGTTATTGAGTAACTTTCATCAACAATTGAAGGACAGCTGGGAAACACTTTTTGGGGACTACATCATCAACAAATTCCTAAAGAATAGTGGAAACACTTAGTGGTTTTGAAATTCCTATAGTTTTGTACTATTTTGTATTTTTGTTTTGAAAATATTTAGAAATTTTTTTGTATAAATAACTCCTCCTTCGAGTTATTAGGGTTGAACCCTTGGATGAGCTTTGATAAAAAAATTGTAATCGAGCTGGAGATTTTCCAAGTTAATGTAAGGATTCTAAATTTGCCTTCTGTAGTTTTGTCTCCTTGTAAGTTTTTCATATGTGCTTATTTCATTATGTATTGGTTCATATATTTAAGTCTTTATGCAGATATCTGGGTAAGATCATACTGAGTATCAGTCAATCTTAAATCCCCTGTGAAGTTATCAGCAATAACTAGGGACTAGCTTATAAGACTATATGTTATTATAAACTCCCCTATATCAATTAATTGTCACACAAATATGCATTCATTTAAATATATTTTATTCTATAGGAAACATTGTTTGCCTGTGTTCTTTACTTATAACCAATCAAATATTATTTCTGAATATTTAACAAGTTATACTTCATTAATATCCTACTATTCATTCACTTTAAATCAATTAACTATAGCTAGACAAATAACAACCCTTTCATCTAGCTTAGTAACTGTTAAGTATTAAGCACATGTTTTCAATAATTCATATCATTGGTCATCTATAAAATTTAAAACCAACAAAACATTTTAGATTCTCTCACATGACTAACTCACCTAGAGTCATCTTAGAGGATAACATCAGACTGGCGCTGTTGCCAGGGAGCGAAAATTGAACTATTTTCCCTGGGACAATGATTAAAAACGTTTTCTTTAAGGCGATTAAAGAATTTGTAGGTTAAAAAATCATTCAACTAGTGACTCCACTAAACCAAATTGGCTCCTTCAAAACATACCAAATCTCACTCTAACTCTCAAATTATATCTCCTTTATCTAATCAAGAGAGATTGGTGAGAGATGCCTCATTTAGAAGGAGACTTGAAGATTCTGCTTCTTCTTCTGTACCATTATAGCCTGAATATATTCCAACTTCTAATCCCTTTAGCTTTGTTCCATCCCAATTAGATTTGGCTAATATAACACCTAGGGTTTTAGAACCTTTATCTAAAGGAGTTGATCTACAGTCAGCTCTCTTAGTCCAATCTTTGGGATCATACAAAATTCCTGAAATATTTTCATATTCCCCCAAGTCAGATGAATAACTAGATGTACATTTACCGGAGCTAAAACCAACTGATTTTATCTCCCCTGATCATTATACATTCCCATCCACTTCTACCCAACTTGAAAAAACCTTCTCTGTATATTCAAATCCATTGTTTGAAAGTAAAGAGCAAGTTGAAACAGAGGTTCAGAAGTTAGTAATAAAAACACCTTTGAAAACTTTTAGGAATCCTCCACTTTCCCATTCTCCTCCTCCCACTTTTACACCTCCATCTTCACCCACTTCTTCACCACCTTCCTCTTCATCCTCCACTACATCATCTCCAACCTCTTCTACTGAATCATCTTCTTATTCATCTTTAGATATGGCCTTTCAACTTATAATTCAAGCTAGATATGATGCCCTGCATCTTCCCAACCACCTAAACAATTTCCCTGATGGGTATTTGAAACGCCTGCCCAGGTTTAATGGTGAAACTGACCTCTCTACAGAAGATCATCTAGCTGAATTCCTGGATTTTGGAGATAATATGAATATAGAGCATGAGGATGTATATATGTGTTTGTTTGTTCAATATTTAGAGGGAAATGTTAGGATATGGTTTAGCAAACTGAGAGCTGATTCAATTCAGTCCTTGAATGATTTAACTACTATATTCAATAATCATTGGGGTATAAAAAAGGATCCATTTTACTACCTTATTGAGTTTGAAGAGCTTAAAAGGAACCATGGAGAACCTATGGCATATTTCATTAATAAACTCTACCAAGAAATGACTCCTAATTGTAAACCTCTAGTCGCAACAACAAAAGTTAGGTTTTCCAAATCCTTTGGTGATGACTTTGTAGTCATGCTGAGGGAAAGGCCATATCCTACCCTTTAGGATATGCAAACTAACGCTATATAAGTTGAGACTAACAGATCAGCTTCATCTAAACTCAAAGACAAGGCTAAAAAGGCTGAAAGAAAAATGGAGGGTAAGGAGGAAGGATCTTCCTAAAAGATCAAAACCGATGATGAGAAAATAGATGAGATAACATCATTACTTAGAAACCTATATAATAAGATTTCTAATATTGAAACTTAGCCTAGAACCATACAAAAAACTGCTGTCAAACCACAAACTGAGTTTATAAGAGCCCCTCAAACTCAAATTTTACAGAGACCTAACACTGATCAATAGATCCAACCTCCTCTGACGATTGATGACCAACAACCAGATGATATTGGTCCTCTAATTTCCGAAGATATAAATAATTTTGATTCTTCATCTGTACATAATGGTATTGTTTCTCACCCTTCAAATCAGTCTTCCCAAAATCAAGAAGACAATCAAATTTCTAAATACCAGACCTCCTCTGAATTCCTAATTGGAGAATTAAATCGAAGATACGATCTTAGACCTAGGCCAGGGCCTGGTAGGCCTCCAAAAAGTCCCACTCTAAATGAACCTCAGATAAAATCTATTGAAACCCAGACAACTATCATTCAACCACTGGATCAAATAGATGAAACAAGTCAAATTGGTAAAACCGTTTTGAAAACCTTCAATGTTGAAAGAGAGCTGGAAAGAGTTGAAATACCAATTCCCCTAGTTGAATTGTCAAAGAATGCAGGGTATAAGAACCAAGTTTCAAAATGGATTCAGTCATCAAGTGTTGATGCTAAAGGGGATGTGATAAGCCTGCATGACGAAAAACCCTTAGTAGTTTTTGGTCCTACCTCTGACATGATAGATGAGAATGTACCACCATTTTATGTGACTTTGAAAATTCATGATTTCCTATTATATAACTATATGTTATATTTTGGGGCTTCCCATAATCTAATGCCTAAAGTGATCATGGATCAGTTGCAATTAGAAGTCACTAGAACTTACCATGATCTTTACACTTTTGACTCTAAGAAAGTTCCTTGTCTTGGACTCATTAAAGACTTGGTGGTTACCTTAACACAGATCCCTATCAAAAGTGTGGTTTTAGACATATTAGTCACTGACATTCCTCCAAAATTTGGCATGATGCTATCAAGATCATGTTGTGCTAAACTATGCGGAAGCCTACAAATGGATATGTCTTGTGCCAATATTCCAGTTTATGGGGGTGAGCATCTTAGGCTATATAGAGAAGTTAGATTTATGAACAATGTTTGTAGAGATGATCAAGATACGAATCATTCTATTTATGTTGTTGACCAAGACTTTGGTGTTTTGAACTATTCGTAACTAATTTACAAAATACTCAACATACTGTTGAAGATATTATTGATTAACCTAAAACTGTTGAAAATGATATTTGGAAATTGTACTTTGATGGTTCTTTCTCAAAGGAAGGCGCAGGAGCTAGAATTGTATTAATTTAACCAGATAAAGAAAATATTACCCAATCATAAAAACTTGAATTCAATGTAACTAATAATGTAACAGAGTATGAAGCTTTTCTGCTAGGATTGGAGTTAGCAAGAAGTCTTAAGGGGCAGAACTTAAGTGTATACAGTGATTCTGAACTTATTGTCAAACAAGTTAGGAATCAGTGTCAAACTAGGCACCCCAGATTAAGATCTTATAGGAATGAAGTTTGGGATTCAATTGAAAAATTCTTTTCAACATTCAATATTACTGCTATTCCTAGAGATCAAAATATGCATGCAGATTCCTTCGCTATCTCTACAAGTTCCTTTAAAATACATGATAAAATTCTTATCCAATATAAAATTCAAGTCAAGCATAGACCATCTATTCCTAAAAATCTTAAGCACTAGAAAATATTTGATGATGACGAACAATTAAAATCCTTTTTGCAAGTCATTGATGAATTCTCAAATATGCAAGTTGAGGAAGAACAACTTGATAATCTTGAAATTGACAATGAAAATCAAACACCACAATTTGATCCTAAAATTTCTAATCATAGCATTATCCAATTTTATTCCAAAATGGTTAATACCTCTTGAGAAGCTCTTTTATCATAATGATGTCCCCAAAAATCCATTATTTGCTTCACATGAGGAAAATATTGAAATTTATAACATTGGAAGTTCTGAAGAGATTGGAAATGTTAAAATTTCCGCATCTATGTTAATGGAAGCCAAAGACAAATATTTATCCCTCCTTAAATCCTACAAAGATTTTTTGCCTAGTCTTATAATGAATTAAAAACATATGATACATCTCTTATTGAATACAAAATTCCATTAAAACGAGAGGCAAAACCTTTCAAACAAAAATTGAGGAGAATTAATCCCATCCTTCTTCCTATAATTGAAAAAGAACTAAAGAAGCTACTGGATGCTAAAATAATACTTCCATTAACATATTTTAGGAATTTGAATAAATCTTCCCCGAAGGACAATTATCCATTACCTAAGATGGATCAATTACTTCAGAAAGTTTTAGGATCCCAAAGAATCTCCATCTTAGACGGTTTTTCAAGATATAAACAGATTATGGTTAGCCCAGAGGATAGAGAAAAAACTGCATTTACAATTCCATGGGGCAAATTTATGTATGCCCGGATGCCTTTTGGAGTAACTAACGCTGGAGCCACATTTCAACATGATATGGACCTAGAATTTGTAGGTAAGACCAGCAAATTTGTTGTTATTTATATAGGTGATTTAACTGTTTTTTCCAATTCTGATGAAAATAATATGAAGCATTTGAGAAAGGCTTTTGACAGGTGCAAAAAATTTGGGATTTCCCTTAATCCCAAAAAGTCTTTGTTTGCACTCCAAGAAGGAAAACTGCTCTGATACATCATTTCTAAAGAAGGAGTAGTCATTGATCGTAAAAGAGTCTCAACAATTCAAGCACTCATATTACCAAGGAACAAAAAGGAAGTTCAAGCTTTCCTTGGCAAAATTAATTTTTTTAAGAAAATTTATCCCTAACTATGCTGAAATAGTTAAGGACATAACTGATATGCTAAAAAAAAACCATGAAGTCAAATGGACTGTTTTGGCTAGATATGAATTTGATCAGATTAAAAAGGACATTGCAGAAGCCCCTGTCTTAACCAGTCCAGATTACTCTAAACATTTTAGTGTCTTTTATTTTTCTTCTGAAACTACCGTAGTTGCTATTCTTTTGCAAAAGAACAAAGATGGATATGACCAACCCTTTGCCTTTTTTAGCAAGGTTATGAGATATGTTGAGCTAAAGTATGACATCATTGAAAAACAAGCCTATTCTTTAGTTGAAGCTCTGAAATCCTTTAGAGTCTATCTCCTCCACTCTTCTATCATTGCCTATGTACCTAATAGTGTCGTCAAAATTGTCTAATTCAGCCTGACACTGATGGAAGGAGAGGGGGATGGATAACTAAAATTTTATAGTATGATCTCATCATCAGGACTAACAAAATGGTAAAAGGTCAAGGCCTTACCAAGCTCCTTGCTGAATCCAATTGCAAGATATTAGGAATAAATTATGTTTTTGACATCCTAGCTGAGAAGAATACACAAGAACCTTCTGCAACTCCCACACATGAAAATCCACAAGAACCTTCTACATTAGATCAATCAATTCTAATTCACATTTGTAGAACTTTTCTACAAATTAGATAGCTCTGATACCATGTAGCAATTTCACCTGTAGATCAAACTGATATATGCAGTGTCCTAAAGCATAATACTTGATCTAGTTCTACAAAACATTAAGCGGAAGCAAAATCGATTTCATGAGCATCATCAAGCATAAACACATATAATTGATCAAGAGAAATAATCACACATAACACAAGATATATCACTGGGGAAAGCACCAGCATAAAACCCCAACATTGTATTATCAATCAAGTGGAAAACCTCTTCTGTCTACAAAAAATATCAACTCAAGAGCTATCCTGTACTTCCTGCAATCAAAAGATGAAAATCATGGACTACCTAGGCCTCAATATATAGGCTGAAAATTTGCCTAATCATACCTGCTGTCACCTCAGGTCCAACTACGTAGTCATAGAAGAAAATAGATTCCTTCCTCATGCAAGGAATACTTACTAGAAATATCCTAGCATCTGATAGTACACTGTCCCTCATCTGATCTCAATTGGGTCTTTGTCTGAACTACCATGCATCATTTATTCATGAGAGAATACTCAGTTATCTGAAAATAATAGTTGTCACATGCATGCAAGCATTAACAAACTATATTTCATTATTTTAACAACTTGTTAAAATAATCTAACTGGACTTGACTAAGTTAAACTAAGTCAACTGATCCTCTCAATATAGAACTGAACCTTATCTCCTTTAATCAAGGGATAAATTCCTAAATCAAGAGAGAAAATAATTGCATGATCTCACAAAGACTTCAAGTTTAATTTTCCATAACTAATTAACTCATGGAGATTAATTAATTAATATTTTAAACTGCTAGTAAGACCAAATTCGTTTTTACTTCCTATAGTTAGACCAGGGACTGCTAAAAATAGGAAGGGACCCAGAAATGCTATTTTTAGAACTTTCTATTTTTAGCAGTTTCACCTCTCACCCAAGGTTGCCAATGACCTCATTGGCCAAATTGCTATTTTTAGACATGCTATTTTTAGGAGTCCTATTTTTAGCACATTCTAAATTTAGGATTTCTTGTTGCACACTTTTCAACACTCCCTCTCAACAAGAAAGGGATTATCAGCAACCCCGATCTTGTCTCTGTGGAACTCAAAATTGCCTTTTGACAATGCCTTTGTCAAAATATTTGCATCCTGTTGCTTGGTCGAAATGTACTGCAACATCATGATCCTCTTGACCACACAATCCCGTAGATGATGATAGCGGATATCTATATGCTTGGACCTGTCATGAAACACTGGATTCTCAGAGAGTTTAATGCAACTCTTATTATCACCATATATCACTGTAGGATCCATCATCTGACCAAACAATCCCACTAGAATCTTCTGCATCCAGATGGCCTCACATGCAGCCTGACTAGCTGCCATGTACTCTGCCTCCGCTGTGCTAAGTGCAACTGATCTCTGTTTCCTGCTATACCAAGAAACTGTAGCTGACCCAAGGTTGAAGATTCCTCCAGAAGTGCTCTTCCTGTTTGATGGACTACTTGCCCAATCTGCATCCGTGAAGCCTTGGAGCTTCACTCCCTCTGTCCACCTGTACCATAATCCATACTATGTAGTGCCTCTGAGATATCTTAGCACATGCTTTGCCACCTTCCAAAATAACTTGGTTGGCTGAACCATAGCTTGACTCAGCTGGTTCACCGAAAAGCACAAATCTGGTCATGTGTTCACCAAATACATGAGTGAACCCACAAGCTGCCTATAAACAGTAGCAGCTACTACCTCACCTGAAGTAGCATCCTCCTTCCTCTAGTTTCCTGCTAGAGGAGTCTCCATGGGCTTGCACATCTCCATGTGGAAGCACCTGAGTATCTCATTGGCATACCTGCTTTGAGACACAAATACTTCCCCATCTCTCTGCCACACCTCCATGCCTAGAAAGTAGTGCATGAGGCCCATGTCCTTCATCTCAAACTCTCTTGCAAGGTCCTCCTTGCAAGACTTGATCAACTGATCATCACCTGTCAAAATCAGATCATCGACATAAAGTACAATAATCAATAGCTTACCTTCTACAATGATGTGGTAGAGGTTTGCATCTGCTTCACTCTTGGTGAAGCCCAACCCGGTGAAATAATTGTCGATCCTGGTATACCAAGCACGGGGTGCTTGCTTCAACCCATACAATGCTCGCTTGAGCTGACACACGTGACTCACGATCGATGGTCTCAAATCCCTCTGGCTACTCTATGTATACCTCTTCCTCAATCTCCCCATTGAGGAATGCTTTCTTCACATCCATCTAATTGATCTGCTAACCCATCTGTGCTGATAGTGCTAGAATCAATCTAATCGATGAGTACCTTGCAACAGGAGCAAAGGTCTCATCATAGTCAATCCCCTCAACCTGTGAGAAACCACGGGCAACAAACCTTGCCTTGTGTTTCTCAATACTACCATCAGTTGCCTACTTTACCTTGTAAAGCCATCAAGAAGTAACCACTGACTTGTCCCCCGGTCTAGGAACAACATCCCACACACTGTTCCGCATGATAGAATCATACTCCTCTACCATCACATCAACCCAAACTGGCTGCTGCATTGCCTCCTCAAAAGAAGAAGGCTCGGTCACTACACATTCCCCAACCAGGGCCATGTAGCCAGTGTATCTCTTGGGAGATCTCTTCTGTAGGTTTTAACCCCGTATAAAAATTACTTGCATACGAATTCTAAAACATAGAAAATAAACAATGCGAGAGCAGAACACATAAAACATATATACACAGAGATTTTCCCCTGGATCCCAAAACCAGGACTACCAGCTTGATTTTTCATTATGTTCCTTTCAATGTTATAATACATATTTATACATGCCGAAGCATCCAATACCATGGACCGAAAACCATCGCATCCAAAACCATGGATAGAAAACCATCGCATCCAAAAACATGTGCAAAAATCATGCACAAAACCATAGGTGGGTCCGCCCAACCTAACATAGGGTCCAAAATCAAAATTTTCCGGGGCGCTGCCCTAGACCCCATAAAGTGGGGTTACGGGTACACCTCAAACTGCCTGTTAACTACGTGGAAAGAATATAACACAACCCAACATTCTCCCACTTGTTGTTTTCTTTCCACAGGGGGCCACAAGAGAGATTAGTCATTTTTCAAGCCCTGAAATGCCCATTGCCTCTCTACACCAAGAGAACTTCTCAGAGCTCACAGATTTTGTCAATGCATCTGTAGTATTCTTCAAAGTGTCCAGCTTTACCAGCAACACCTTTTTGTCTTCTATCATATCCCTCACAAAGTGATACTGAACATCAATGTGCTTTGTCTTTGAATGATATGCAGGGTTCTTTGCCAAGAAAATTGCACTTTGGCTGTCAGAGTCTATCCTTATAGCTTCCTGTACTAACCCCATACTTGAACACAATCTCTGCAACCAAACTGCTTCCTTGCTTGCATGAGTGGCTGCCATGCATTCTGCCTCTATAGTTGATAGTGCCACTACAGATTGTTTCTTACGCATCCAACTGACTGCACCTCCAAATAGGTTAAACACATACCCACTTGTAGATCTTCTCTGATCCAGATCTCCGGCCCAGTCTGCATCAACAAAGCCACGAATATCGAACACTCTAATCAATCCTCGTCTTCCTTGGTATCACAGACCATAATCACTAGTGCCACGCAAATACCTGAAAACCCGCTTCACTGCTGTCCAATGCTCCTTTCCTGGTTTTGACATAAACCTGCTCAATACTCCCACTGCATGTGCAATGTCTGGTCTAGTACAGACCATTGCATACATCAAGCTATCGACTGCACTTGCATATGGAACACGGGACATGTCCTCTTCCTCTTCTTGTGTCTTGGGACACTGTTCAGCAGATAACCTCACACCTACAGGAATAGGAACCTTCACTGGTTTACTATCCTGCATATTAAACCTCTCCAGTATTAACTCGACATACTTCCTTTGGTTTAAACAGAGCTTCCTCTTTGCCCGTTCTCTTTTAATTTCCATGCCCAAAATATAATTTGTAGCACCAAGATATTTCATGTCGAATTTGGAGGACAATTGGGTCTTCAAATCCTAGATAATTTCTTTGTCATTTCCAACCAGCAACATATCATCCATATACAAGACCAGATAAATAACATGGTCACCAATTAATTTAAAATACACACAATGATCTACTTTGCTTCTGGTGAAGCCAAGTCCCCATATAAATGTATCAAATTTCTGATACCACATCCTTGGTGATTGTTTTAATCCATACAGAGACTTCTTTAACATGCATACCAATTCTTTCTTACCCTTCACCGCAAATCCTTCAGGTTGCTTCATGTATATTTCCTCTTCCAGATCCCCGTGAAGAAATGTTGTCTTCACATCCATCTATTCTACCTCAATATCAAAAGCAACAACAATAGATAAAAGTAATCTAATAGAAGTTACCTTGGCAATAGGAGAAAAAATATCACCAAAATCAATTCCTGGCACCTGGGAATAACCTTTTGCTACCAACCGAGCTTTGTATTTCTCCACCTTTCCTTTTGCATTTGACTTCTTCTTGAACACCCATTTGCTGCCTATGGGTTTCCTTCCAGTCGGCAACTCCACCAGATCCCAAGCCTCATTTTTGTGCAAAGATGCCATTTCATCAACCATGGCCTCTTTCCAGAGTTTTGCATCCTCTGAATCCACTGCTTCTTTCACAGTTCTGGGATCATCATCAGTAACAGACAAAGCAAAGTTTGAACAGAAAGTAGATGGACTATAACTTTCTGGCTGCCTTCTTTCTCGAACTGATCTTCTCACAGCCGGAGTTTGTGGCTCTTCATCTTCTGATTCATCCTCTGTTGTAGAGTCTGATTCTTCCTCCTTTAGCTCAAACTCTATCTTCTCAGGTTCCTTTGGTTGGACTTCATGTTTAATAACATCTTTTACCTCTCTGAACACCACATCTCGACTATACACAACCTTCTGTGTGACTGGGTTCCAAAGCTTATAACCTTTTAAACCATCCTTATACCCAATAAAGATGCACTTTTCAAATTTACTATCCAACTTGGTTCGTTTCTCCTTTGGAACATGTACATATGCATCACATCCAAATACCCTCAAATGTGAAAGAGAGGGTTTCTTAGCAGTCCATACCTCTTTTGGAGTCTTATCCTCCAATGCTAATGAAGGTGACTTGTTGACCAGGTAACATGCAGTATCCACCGCCTCTGCCCAGAATTCCTGTCCTAACCCGACACCACTGAGCATACTTCTTGCCCTTTCCATCAATGTCTTATTCATTCTTTCTGCAACTCCATTTTGCTAAGGTGTATATGGAGTAGTCTTCTGTCGTGCCATACCACACTTCTTACAGAATTCTTCAAATTCCTTGCTACAAAACTCTCCTCCATTATCTGTCCTCAGCACCTTTATCTTCTTCTCTGTCTGGTTTTCTACCCGAGCCTTAAATTCTTTAAACCTGTCAAAGACTTCAACTTTCTTCTTAAGGAAATATATCCATGTATTCCTTGAGAATTAATCTATAAATGATACATAGTACACAGACTTACCCAGTGATGGAACCTTCACAGGTCCAAACATATCACTATGCACAAGTTCTAATATCTGTTTCGCCCTCTTACCACCAAAGGGGAAACTCACCAGATTCTGCTTCCCATATACACAATTTTCACAGAAATCAAAATCCAGAGAGTTATTACTCATACCTTCTACCATACCTTTACCATGAAGTATTTGAAGGCTCTTCTCTCCAATATGTCCAAGCCTTTGATGCCACAACATGGTATTCTCTCCAGAGACCACTAGATTTTCTACTCCACTTTCAGGAACCATACAACTATTGCATCCATCAATAACAGTGCTACCTTGTAGCTTTTACAGAGTTCCAATCCGAACTCCCCGCATCAATACCAGTGCTCCTCGAACCATCTTGCAGGTATCCTTATCAAACACTATTTTTACACCTACATCATCTAGCTTGCTTACAGAAATCAGATTTCTAGCCAATGCAGGAATATGTAGAACACCCGGAAGTGTTCTAACCCTTCCACCTTGCAACTTCAACTTTACATTTCTGCGACCAATGATTCTAGCCTTCCTGTCATCCCCCAAGAAGACATCACCACCATCGTATTTCTCATACTCGCAGAACCACTCTCTATGGGGAGTGAAGTGAAAGGATGCACCTGAGTCAATCAACCATGCCTCATGATCTACATGTGTACTTGAAGAAGCCAAGTACACATCCCCACCTTCATCTGAGGTGGTTTTCGCCTCTGCAGAAGGAGCCTCATCAGATCCCTTTCCTTTGTCAGGAACTCTGGATGTACAGTCCCTTTTAAAGTGGCCTTCCTTTCCACATTTCCAACACACCACCTTTACATGTTTTCCTGGAGATTTAGATCTCCCTCTAGATTTAGATCTCCCACTCGATGACTTATATTTGTTTCTGTTCTGCGACCATCCTCGTATAGACAAGGCATCACCATTCTAGCTCTCTTATTTTTCCATCTCATCTCCTCCATCAGAAAAATGAGACTATTTCATCAAACTGCAAGGTAATTGCATTGCTACCTATTGCAATAACCAGACTATCCCACGAATCTGGTAGAGAACACAACAAACTGATGCACTTATCTTCATCTGAAATTTTAATATCAACATATGCTAACTGACTTACCACAGTATTAAATGCGTTCAGATGCTCTATCACCGAGTCTCCATCCTTCATCCTCAGGTTATATAGCTTTTTCCTCAGGAACAGATTATTCCCCAGAGACTTAGATTGGTACAAAGTCCCTAACTTGTCCCACAAAGCCTTCGCCGTAGCTTCCCCTGATACATTCAGCAATACTGAATCTGAGACACACAATCGTATTGTGCTCTTTGCCTTTCGATCCAACTTCTTCCATTCTTCATCGGACACTCCCGTTGGTTTAGTACCTGGATCTACCATGATCCACTGATCTTTATCCACCAACAGATCCTCCATCTTGAGTTTCCACAACTCAAAACTCTGACCATTAAATTTCTTGATCTCTATCTTTCCACTGCTCGCCATCTTCTTTCACCACCAGAATCGATCTCGCAGATCTCCCACTGAATAGGGTGTACCATAGGCTCGAGCGAAACCCCTCAGTAAAAAAGGCGTCCCCTTGAAGCCAAAACTGCTCTGATACCAAATGTAGGTTTTAACCCCGTACAGAAATTACTTGCATACAAATTCTAAAACACAGAAAATAAACAATGCGAGAGAAAAACACATAAAACACATATACACAGAGATTTTCCCCTGGATCCCAAAACTGGGACTACCAGCTTGATTTTTCGTTATGTTCCTTTCAATGTTACAATACATATTTATACATGCCAAAGCATCCAATACCATGGACCGAAAACCATCGCGTTCAAAAATATGGACCGAAAACCATCACATCCAAAAACATGTGCGAAAATCATGCACAAAACCATAGGTGGGTCCGCCCAACATAACATAGGGTCCAAAACCAAAATTTTCCAGGGTGCTGCCCCGGACCCCATAAAGTGGGGTTACGGGTACACCTCAAACCAACTGTTCACTACGTGGAAAGAATATAACACAACCTAACATGTCTCCGCTGAGAGGATGGCTGCCCCACATTCTCTCTCGCATCCTGCATCAATCTGTCAGCTTCCCGTGAGCATTTCCACCCATCTCTACAATACTCTCTAGCAATGGTGATCTCCACTACTAGAATCTCTGCATGCGGCTGATCCACATCATCAGGAGGCTCCTCCTCCTTAGGAACTAATAGTTCCTCATCATCACCATGCAACTTGAGCTCCCTCTCAAGTGACACTCGCATGGCTCGCTGCTCATCAAACTTCAGATCCCTGCGCACTACGGTCCTCTGACTGGCAGGAAGAAACACATGATAGTTGTGAGGTGTATCCGTGTACCCCACAAGTATTCCCAACTCAACTGTTGGGTCTAGCTTCCTCCGAGCATCTTTGGTCACATGATAGAAGACTGGTGATCCAAATATGCAGAAGTGACTCACATCTGGTCTCTTCCCCGAAAAGCCTCCATAGGTGTCTTCATCCCCAAAATACAATGAGAACTTCTGTTTTGAAGATATAATATTGTATTTCATGCCTTAGCCCACAGATGAAGTGGTAGGCCTTGGTCATGTAACATCGATCGAGCTGCGCCCACAATAGATGTGTTCTTCCTTTCGGCCACCCCATTCTATTGTGGGTTATGAGGTGCTGTGAGTTCCCATTTAATTCCTTCTGAAGCACAGAAGTCCTTAAAATGATGGGAAATATACTCTCCACCGTTATCACTCCGCAAGGCCTTTATCTTCCTCCCTGATTCTTTCTCTGCCAAAGCTTTGAACTCACAAAACTTCAAGAAGGTTTGATCCTTCTTTTGCATAAATTAGATCCAACATCTACAAAAAAAATCATCAACACAAATAACATAATACCTTTGCTTCGCAATGGAGGTTATAGAGAAGGGCCCACATACATCTGAATGAACTCGCTCCAGAACTGCTCCTGCTCTACCATCCTGATCATGAAAGGAAGATTTTGCATACTTACCCAAAGTACAACCTTTGCATGTGCTCGTTTGCTCCAGCTTGCACTTGGGTAATCCGGTAGAAATCTGCTGCATGATCTTCAAGGCCCCATGATGCAAGTGGCCCAGTCTCCTATGCCATAACTCGCCAATATCTTGGCCATGCATCACCTTTGCTTTGGTACTCAAAGCAGCACAGTCTTCTACCTGTAACTTATAGAGATTCTTAACTCGAATCCCTATCTGTTTGGTCTGTCCAGTGCCGATATGCCTTAGGAAAACCTTTCCCAAACTAAAGACTACATCATAGCCTTTATCCTCAAGCATAGCAATAGACACAAGATTCTTTTTCAGCCCTGGTACATACATAACATTAGAAAGAGAGAGGGGAGAGCCATGCTCCCTCTGAAACACAACTGTACCTGAACTTGAGACATGGTACTTTCCGTCATCGCCCATCTCGATCTGTATTTGGAGATCCTTCTCCTCCAAAGTGCTGAAAATAGTCTTGTCACCTGACATGTGGAAAGAAGCTCCACTGTCCAAGTACCAAACACATCCCATGTTGGATGAAACCATGCATGCAATAAGTGAGAAATCCATCTCAAATTGTGAAGCTAATGCATCACCATCAGATTCCTTGGAGGAACCCTTCTTGGACTTCTTCTTTGGGCAACTAGTAGCATAGTGACCCAACTCATGACAATGAAAGCATCTCACTTTCGACTTGTCAAACTTCTTCCCTCCTTGAGAAGACTTGGATTGGGATGACTTCCCTTTCCCCTTCTTAGCTTTAGATGCTAAAGCCAAGTTCTCTTCCTCATCATGCTTTGATGAAGAAGCTCCATCTCTGGTGTTCCGTCTAATCTCCTCCTACATCAAATCCGACCATAGTCATTCCCAATCTGGCAGTTTGTCCCTTCCATTAACCGAGTCCTGGTAACTATGCCAGCTCTTAGGAAGGCCAAGAAGTGCTAGACTCACCATATCATCATCAGCAGTAGTGATCCCTACGCTTGCAAGCTCATCTCTGCAGTTGGTGAGCTTGTTCAGGAATGTAGTGATCGTATCGCCCTTCTCACACTTGATCTTTTGAAGCTTGTCTTTCAGTGCCAACTTCCTCTGATCACTGCTATTCTGATATAAATCTTTCAATGTTTTCCACATTGCAAATGGAGTCTCCTTCCCATGGAGGCTCGAGACTATGTGATCTCGAACTCCCTCCAAGATGATTCTCCTAGCTCTAGCCACATTCTTCTTCCAGTCTGCAACCTGAGTAGCATCAGTAGGCTTAGGGACATCTTGATCAATGTAGTCCTTAATGCCATTATCTTCCAATACTGCTTCCATGCGATCCTTCCAAGCTATATAGTTTGAGCTGCCATCAAGGGCATACTCAAGCCTCAAACCAGTGAAGGCCATCTGGATGAAATCTGAACTGTGATGAGAACTAGATATCTATATCCCGAATAATAAACTTCGAATTCCTTTCTCTTGCTTGTATACTGTTCCTTGCTTGATTACCTGTGCTCCGATACCATGTAGAATTTTTCTACAAATCAGATAGCTCTGATACCATGTAGAAATTTCACCTGTAGATCAAACTGATATATGCAATGTCCTAAAGCATAATACTTGATCTAGTTCTACAAAACATTAAGCAGAAGCAAAATCGATTTCATGAGCATCATCAAGCATAAACACATATAACTGATCAAGAGAAATAATCACACATAACACAAGATATATCACTGGGGAAAGCACCAGCATAAAACCCCAACACTGTATTATCAATCATGTGGAAATCCTCTTCTGTCTACAAAAAATATCAGCTCAAGAGCTATCCTATACTTCCTGCAATCAAAAGATGAAAATCATGGACTACCTAGGCCTCAATATATAGGCTGAAAATTGGCCTAATCATACATGCCGTCACCTCAGGTCCAACTATGTAGTCATAGAAGAAAATACATTCCTTCCTCATGCAAGGAATACTTACTAGAAATATCCTAGCATCTGATAGTACACTGTCCCTCATCTGATCTCAACTGGGTCTTTGTCTAAACTACCATGCATCAGTTATTCAAGAGAGAATACTCAGTTATCTGAAAATAATAGTTGTCACATGCATGCAAGCATTAACAAACTATATTTCATTATTTTAACAACTTGTTAAAATAATCTAACTGGACTTGACTAAGTTAAACTAAGTCAACTGATCCTCTCAATATAGAACTGAACCTTATCTCCTTTAATCAAGGGATAAATTCCTAAATCAAGAGAGAAAATAATTGCATGATCTCACAAAGACTTCAAGTTTAATTTTCCATAACTAATTAACTCATGGAGATTAATTAATTAATATTTTAAACTGCTAGTAAGACCAAATTCGTTTTTACTTCCTATAGTTAGACCAGGGACTGCTAAAAATAGGAAGGGACCCAGAAATGCTATTTTTAGAACTTTCTATTTTTAGCAGTTTCACCTCTCACCCAAGGTGGCCAATGACCTCACTAGCCAAACTACTATTTTTAGACATGCTATTTTTAGGAGTCCTATTTTTAGCACATTCTAAATTTAGCATTTCTTGTTGCACACTTTTCAACAACATTGATGAAATTTTTTTGTTATCAGATTGGTACTTTGACATTGTGAACTTTCTTAGAGAATTTGAATGTCTGGCTGAATTTAGCAAAAATCAATATAAAACACTGAAGTTGAAAGATGTAAATCACTATATTGTGAATGAAAATTTGTATTGGAAGGATCCTCTTAACATCCTTTTACTTTTCCTAACAGAGAATGAGACAGAAGGGATCATTGATGAATTTCATACAGGAATTTGTGGAGGGCGCTATGCTTGGAGGGCCATACAAGATCTTAAGGGCAGGGTTTTATTGGCCTACTCTATCTACACATGTGGGAGCAAAGGTTAGGAGATGTACACAGTGTCAAATGTTTGCTGGAAAGCAGAGATTAGCAACTCTTCCATTGGTTCTAGTCTTAGTCCAAGCACCATTCACTCAATAGGGATTGGATTTCATTGGGGAAATTCATCCTCCATCAAACAATCAATACAAATGGATATTGACTGCTACAGACTACTTTACCAAGTGGGTAGAAGCCATTCCAGTCAGAAATGAAACTAATATTGTTCTTATCAAGTTTATTGAAGAATATATATTGTTTAGATTTGGATTCCCCCAGCAAATAGTGACAGACAATGCACAAACATTCAATAGTACTAAGATGATTGAGTTATGTCAAAAATATCAGATCTTGTTGGATCATTCTACACCATACTATCCACAGGGAAATGGATTGGTAGAGTCCTCAAATAAAAGTTTGGTTAAAGTAATAAAGAAAAAATTGGAGGGTCATAAAAGGAGTTGGGATAGTCATCTCATTTATGCACTTTGGGCCAAGACGATTTCACCCAAAAGATCAATAGGTAAATCCCCTTTTCATCTTGTTTATGGAAAATAAGTTATATTTCCCACACATTTAGCTTTTCCTGTTATGAAGTTTTTGCAAGAGTGAATTGAAGAGCCTGATGAATTCTCTCGAAGAATAAATCAGATGATAGAATTGAATGAGGATAGAGATGAAATACATTACAAGCTTAAGAAATATGAGATTAAAATGAAAATATTGTTTTATAGGAAAGCTAGGGAAAGATATTTCAGGAAAGGTGATCTGCTACTGAGATGGGATGCCAGGAGAGAAGGCAAAGGCAAACACGGAAAGTTTGACAACCTTTGGTTGGGACCATTTAGTATTATTGAGGTCAAGGGTAATAACAATTTCATTCTGCAAAATTTGGAGGGAGAGTATTCCTCGTTGCCTATCAATGGGAAGTACTTAAAGCACTACGTTTAGTATTGAGAGGTTTCCATTCATTCGTCATTGTATTTTATTGGAGAATTTTATTTTACATGTAGTAGTGTTTATTTGTTTCAACAGAAGACCCCATTAGCCCGAGGAGAAGGCACATGGATCTACAAGTTCTCTGCATCCTGCAAGAGGAAGTAGTCCCCAGTTGGAGCCGATGTTGTAACATGCTTTATTTTTGATAAGTTAGTTTTTATTTATAAATGAGGGTACAAAAATGTAAAGAAAAAATGGAAATATGAAAAAATAGAAGAGAAAAAAAAGAGATGAAATAAAACCCCATCAAAATAAAATAATTTTTTTTCGATAAGTGTGCTTATTTAAATGTCACTTCATGAAATAAATTCCAATTGTAATAAATAAAGGTCTGTTTGCAACTTGTTTTTATGCCACAACCTTTTCCTCTGATCTTGATCAAACTATCTAATCTTGATTAGATCATTTAAATTTTTGTATTAGATTAGATAATAAGTTCAACCAAATAGTTTAATCTTGGTTGAACATTAGAATTTAGGATATATTAGGATAAATAAAGGCCTAATATGCTCAAAATTTGGCCTAAGTTATACTAGATTAGGTTTAGATTAGTCAAATAGTTAAAAAGGTAACTAGTATAAGCGCACCCAAATTAGATTAATTTGTAATTAGCGCTTAATTACCTTTTTAAAGGGTGATGAATATTTTGTAGTAATCATTTATAATGCTTTTTAGCCAAAGTCAAATACGACAAAAAAGGTTTGTCGACAAGCGATAAAGGTTGATCAACATCCAACAGTGATCCGCTTCCCCGCCTAGATCAATAGTGGGGAAGCCTCTTCACACCCCCTCGCCATGAAACAAGATAACGGTAGGGGGGGTGTGAAAATTAGATTTTTCTACGCGAGCCCCTCACATATGTTTTTCCTCCTTAGTGCTTCACGTCCCCCTCGCTCAATACCACTTACCACTGTCCCCCCACCCCCGCCTGAAATCCGCCATCCACACTTCCTACGCTTCTCGATACCGCTCCAACGATCACACCTCCAGTTCCATCTACCTCCAATCGCTCCATGCCACGTGACGTCATCCATTACCACCTATCCATTCCTGTGTATCCGTTTCCGCAATTAATTTCTTCCCATTGTTGATCTCACCTCCCATTGATGCCTTAAATTCCTAATTATCCGATCACCAACGACCTTCCCTGTAACGATAATCTTAATCCACTGTTACATATTCATTTGCCCCATTACATCGTCCTTTCTTCAACTACTCTTGCACTGTTTTCTTTCACTGTCCTATTTACTATTATGTTCTACAAATTCTCTGTCGAGCCAAACCTGCAATAGTAAGCATCCTTTGAGCAGTTCCTCTGCAACTTTTCTGCCATTCACCATTTCAGTATTTCATATGGCTCCAAAGAAGAAGGATAAGCCTTCTTCCAGTTCCTCTGCAACACAGGAAACCCCAAAGGCCTATGATGCCTTAGACCTGGACCATATCCCATTGACCGACAAATATTTCAAAATTGCAGATACCGAATGTGAATTCAACATGTTTGAATTTCATAATTGGCTGAAGTAGACATACTTTGATTCTGATGATGAAATATACCTGTGGGAATCCCACCTACCTTTGTATATGTTTCCTTAGACTTATTCCTTTCCTGATTTAGTTATTTGGTGCCAATCCAAGTATAATCCTTTACAGAGAACAGTGGTAGCTCAGAATGGAGACATTCTAATAACTATCACTGGAGAAACCATTAACAAATGCTTCTGATCCCAAAAAATGACTCCCTTAGATTTTTCTCCACTACAACCTTAATTGACTTATATCACAAGCTGATCTTCCCTCAAAGAGCTCAAATATTTGAGATCTTTCTCCCTGAAGATGTTGAGCTCCCCAAAAAGAATCCTCCTTATCCATCATCTATGTTCCCTGAGAGAGCCAAACATATAATTTCCCTCATTTCTTTCTTGTTATGCTACCAATCAGACCAATGGGTAGATGAAGCTATCCTAGGTTATTTGTCAATATTTTCTAAAGAGAACAAGCATGCCTTCATGTATAACTACAATCAATTTTTGGTTGAATCTATGCATGAGCAATTTATGAACATAACTACTAAAGGAGTGTTTAAATACTCCTCTATCCTATTTCAAATGTTTATTTTATAGCATGGAGACAAGTTTCCTATTATTTTGCACAAGAAGGATGATCAACAAGAGAATCAAGTAGTTACTCATTGGACCTCATTTATTAGAAGGAACTCAACTGAGTTCACATTTTCATATTTCATAGATTGTTTCATTCACCCAGTTGCACAACTTCTCAGCAGTCAGAGTGAACCCAGGATCAGTACAGAAATCAAAAGGATCATGCACCTCAGTGATCAAGTTAGAACAGGAGACTGGTACCTTTACCAGAATTACACAGAGATCAGAGTATATGGCTGCGAATTAGATCCATATAAGTTGCCCAAATATGTTCCAATGAAAATTTTCTCTTTGGAATATATTAGGCAAATGATGAATATGGATGAGCTTCATTTCATTTCAGGGAAGAGGAGATCACAGTTCAAGATAAAGGCACAAGTTGGATCATTTATTTGCAATACTAGATCAACAGGTTTAGAGGGAGATGTCATGCTAAAACAGATGGGTTTCCAACCAAGCTTCAGCTCGTCTGTTAGGAAACCAACTCACAAAAAGATAGAAACGATAGATCAATTCCTTGGAATTCAGCCTCTTCAATGGGGCATCCTCCTTTACATTACACAAATGAACAATTCTTAGATGATACAAATGACTAAACCTCCCTTCTATATATAGGAGTCTAAGGGGTCACAATATAATCAAGCCGACCTAACAGTAATAACACAAGGGCACAACAATAACAATAGTGGGTTTCTATGGGGCACACTAATAACAATATGGGGATAATAGGGGCACAATAATAACAATAAGGGATACAATGACAATAGTAATGGGGGAATCACTAGCATTATAGGGACCTAACATGCCCCTCTCCTTCCAGAAAGAGTTTTCCTCAACGCTTGAGTAGTTCTCGATGCTTCTGTATAAAATTCTCATCCTCCCATGTGGAATCTTTAGTAGATAAGTTCTTCCACTTGATGAGATACTCCGAAATTGATCGATTTCGTAGCTGTCGAGTTCTTGTTTCTGTGACTGATTTTGGTTCCAATATGATTTTTCCTTCCTCGTCAAGTTCTGCCAATATTGTTTGAACTGGGAGCTTGTCACGTATAACCTTATTTAAACATGAAACATGGAAAACTGGGTGCACTCGGGAAGCTGCAAGAAGCTCCAATTTGTATGCCATAGTACCAATCTTTTGTAACACCTTGTACAGACCATAATACTTTGGTGATAATTTATTATCCTTCTTAGCTTACTTGAGGGACATTTGTTTATATGGTTGTAGCCATAGGAATATCCAGTCACCTACATCAAAACTTCTTTTGCTGCAATGTTGATCTGCCTGTTGCTTCATTCTATTTTGTGCCAACGTGAGGTTATCCTTTTGAGAGTTGGAGAACTTGTTGTCGACGCTCGATGTGATGTTCCACTGCTTGAACCTTAGAATTTTCTCTTAAATATGATGTGATGGATGGTGGATGATATCCATAAAGTGCCATAAATGGGGTCATTTTTGCTGCAGTATGAAAGGAAGTGTTATACCACCATTCACCCAAAGGCAACCATTTGACCCATTGTGTTTGTTTATCAGATACAAAGCAACGAATATATCCTTCCAAAAATTTGTTTACTATCTCAGTTTTCCCATCAGATTGAGGATGATAAGATGAACTATGAGCTAACTGAGTACTGAGACAAGAAAATAATTCTGTCCAAAAATTTCCAATGAAAATGGGATCTCTGTTGCTTACAGTAATCTTTGGGTTTCCATGTAGCTTTTGAATTGTTTCCATAAATGAAGTAGAAATTGTACTGGATTTAAATGGATGTGATAATGCACAAAAGTGTGCATACTTGGTAAGTCTGTCAACTACCACCATGATGACACTCTTTCCTTCAGACTTGGGTAAACCTATGATAAAATCCATTGAAGCCTCCTCCTAATGTTGGCTTGGAATGGATAAAGGTTGTAATAGACTTGGGGTTTTAATTGTTTCAACTTTATTTTGTTCGAGAACCAAACATTCTGCCACAAACTTTTGAATATCCGATTTAAGGCCATCCCAAAAAAATTCCTTCTTAACCCTGTGGTAAGTTTTTAAAAATCCTGAGTACCCTCCTAAAGGAGAAGTAGGTATAAGCAATCTTTGTACCATAATGAATAATTTTTCCAGCTAAATGTATCAGATGTACTGGGATCTTGTTGTAACTTTTGAATAAGTGCCCACACTTCTTCGTCAATATTCCATTCATCCCTTGCTTCGTTTATCCAATCTGGTTGGATAATAGAAATGGTGCACAACAATGCTTCCACATCCTCATCCTTTCTTGAGAGTGCATATGCCACAACATTTCTCTTCCCTTTTTTGTAGATGATTTCAAAGTCATAACCCAACATCTTTGTGACCCATTTTTGTTTCTCTTCAGAAGATAATCTTTGTTCTAAAAAGTATTTAAGACTATCATGGTCCGTTTTTACCTTGAAGTGTCTTCCCATTAGGTAGGGTCGCCATTTCTTAAGGAAATGTAGTATTGCCAACATTTCCTTAAGAAATGGCGACCCTACCTAATGGGAAGACACTTCAAGATAAAAAATGTCCCTCAAGAAAGCTATTTATGAGAAGGAAATGTTGGAAATACTACACACACTTGAGAAATGGTGACCTTACCTAATGGGAAGACACTTCAAGGTAAAAACGGATCATGATAGTATTAAATACTTTTTAGAACAAAGATTACCCTCTGAAGAGCAACAAAAATGGGTCACAAAGATGTTGGGTTATGAATTCAAAATCATCTACAAAAAAGGGAAGCAAATGTTGTGGTAGATGCACTCTCAAGAAAGGATGAGGATATGGAAGCATTGTTGTGTGCCATTTCTATTATCCAACTAGATTGGATAAACGAAACAAGGTATGAATGGAAGAAGGACGAAGAAGTGTGGCCACTCATTCAAAAGTTGCAGAAGATCCTAGTTCAAACAATATTGCCAGAACTTGATAAGGAATGAAAAATCATATTGGAGCCTGGAGAAGTCACAAAAACAAGAACCCAACAGCTACGAAATCGATCAATTTCAGAATATCTCATCAAGTGGAAGAACTTACCTACTAAAGATTCCACATGGGAGGACAAGAATTTTATACAGCAGCATCAAGAACTACTCAAGCGTTGAGGACAACACTTTTTGAAGGAGAGGGGCATGTTAGGCCCCTATACTACTAGTGTAACCCCTTATTGTTATTAGTACAACCCAAATATTATATTGTTGTACCCATGTAGTCCCCATATTGTTAGTATTGTGCCCCATAGAAGCCCACTATTGTTATTATTGTGCCCTTACATTATTATTATTATGTCGGCTATGATTATATTATGGCCCCTTAGACTCCTATATATAGAAATGAGGTCTTGTCATTTGTATCATCGAAGAATTGTTCATTTGTGTAATGTAAAGGAGGTTTCCCCCTCGAAGAGGCTTATTTATAAGGCATTGATCTACCTTTTCTATATTTTTGTGAGCTGGTTTCATAACAAATTGTTTCTCCTTCAATAGTTTGAGCACCCTGTCAAGATGTTCAACATGATCCTTTGAAGACTTGCTGTAGATTAGTATATCATCAAAAAATACTAACACAAATTTTCTAAGGAAGGGTTTGAAAATGGAATTCATCAAACCTTGAAATGTAGAAGGTGCATTGGTAAGGCCAAAAGGCATGACCAAAAATTCATAATGACCCTCATGAGTTCTAAATGTTGTTTTTGGAATGTCTTCAGTCTTCATTCTGATTTGATGATATCCTGAACGAAGATCCAATTTGGTGAAGTAAATTGATCCATGCAATTCATCCAATAATTCATCAATGACAAGAATGAGAAATTTATCTTTAATAGTGAGCTTGTTGAGCTCCCTATAATCCAGACACATGCACCATGATCCATCCTTCTTGTGCACCAATACTACTGGAGCAAAGAAACAACTTTGACTAGGTTGAATTATACCAACCTCTAGCATTTCTGCAACCATATGTTCAATTTCACTCTTTTGGGCATAGGGATATCTGTACAGCCTGATGTTTGGAGGAACACTTCCTGGAATCAAATGAATATCATGATCATGATCACAAATAGGTGGGAGGCCTTGGGAGTCTCAAATACCTTGGAATGATTGTCCAAGACTCTTTGGAGATCTAGAGAAATAGATGATTTTGATGTGGGAACCTCTAGTGAACATAATTGTGCAATTACGCCTCGTTCTTCCTTCTTTAGAATCTTTGTTATGCTGTTAGAGCTGATTATCTTTCTTGGTTTCCTTGCAATACCCATTAATTCAACTTCCTTTCCTTTTGCATAAAATTTCATGAAAAGTTCTTGAAAATTAAAAGCTATTGTACCTAAGGATTATAGCCATTCGACTCCTAGTACAACATCAACACCACCAATTGGAATGGAAGGCATTGTGCTATTCAATACATATTCTCCCATGGATATCTTGATATTATGGCACTTTCCAGAGCAATTTATGGTTCCTCCACTTGCAACCATCACTTGACACTCTGGTGCTGGATATAGGAAGTAATAAAATTACTTGGATATCTTACAATGAATAAAATTATGGGTACTTCTTGAAACAATCAACACTATTACCTTTTTCTTCTTGATATGTCCTTCTATCTTGATAGTTTGAGGAGTGGTAATTCTAGCCAATGCATTACAAGATATGGTCGAATTCATTTCATCTTTATCTAGGGTTTGTTCCTGTAGTATATCCTCTTCTTTTGACATTTCTTGTTCCTTTTCTTCCTCCTCTTCACAATCTATGTAGAATAATTTCTTCTCAGCACACTTATGACCTTTAGTGTATTTGCTATCACAACTGTAACAAAGCCTTTTTGCTCTTTTTTATTCCAATTGTTGTGGTGTCAACCTTGTAGGTTGTGGAAGGCTAGGGGCAACAACACTTCCATTTTTATAGTTGTGAGTGGTAGGCTTCCTGGTTGCCATAATTTTGCTTTCCATTTTTCTTGCTAACCTGAATGCCTTCTCCAATGAATCAGGTTCCCAAAGGTGAACCTCATGTTGGATATTATCCTTTAAAGTCCCTATGAACACATCAATCCTATGCTCCTCTGGAATATATTTTATCCTTATGTTCAATTTTTGGAAGTCCTCAATGTGCTCCATCATTGAACCCTTTTGTTTGAGATTTATCAATTAGCTAAAAAAGGTGTTTCTTTTTATATCCTCATAATGTGCTATCATTTCTTCCGTAAAAATTAGGAAAGCCATCAATACCATACAAACTGATATGGTTCCAAATATAAAGTTGCAATATGTACCTTTTGTGTGTTTTTCACATTATGGAGATCGAAAAATTGCTCCATCTGTAGTATCCATGTTCCGGGATCCTTGCCATCAAAATTCCTCATATCAATTTTTGGAACATGGTGGGTCTTCAATCCAACATTAGAGTCTATGAGATCATGAGTAACATTTCTTTTGTTCTCATCATGAGATTCCTTTACTACCCTTTCACCATTAGTAACCATTTCTTGTAGCAACGTATTCAAATTTATCTTCAATTCTTCCATCTTAGCGTCCATGCCATTCATCTTAGAATCCATGCCATCCATCTTAACTTGCATGCCATTCATATTAGCTTCCATGCTATTCATCTTGGCTTCAGTTACCTTTTATGAGAGTGAAATTTGTTGTACTTGGTCTTGTAATTTTGATATATCATGTTGAATTTCTTCCTCTTCTTCACAAGTCATGCCAGAGCTTTCAGGTTTCATACTAGGTGTTTCCATTTTCTTTCTTTGAGGCATCAATTAATGCTAACAATTCTTCACTATTCCCTTTGAATTCCTTCAAGCTAATTTTTCAAACCAATCTTATGAAAAATTTAAAAAAAAACTACACACTTTTTTTTTCACTTTGTAAGATCTCGATAGTGAATTTGTTGTATCTCTGTAACTGTGGATCTCAAATATCTAAAATCACGTCCTGCACTAGCCCTTTGAGTCCTCTTTCTAACCCCGCAAGCCTGATCAAGATTGGATTCTCAAAGGAAGAGTTATGGCAAATCTCCCATGGTGACCTGATTATAGACTGCTTCAGTAGAGCGAACTTGTACGAAGTGCCATGTGTCACTGTTTCGACCTTAGTACCTGAAACTCTTATATAGAAAACTACAAGCCGTCCTCTTTCTGAAACTTCTTATGAAATTTCAATTTGATGCTCAGAAAAAAAATTATGATAATTTTCCTAGGTCACTTGTTTGGAACGTAATTCAGGAGTCTGCAAAAACCCTAACTTCCTCAGATCATATCTCTCAAAATATAGTGATACAAGCTCTGAATTTCAAACCCGAAGTTCGGAAAAATTTCGTCTCAAATGGGGTTTTTTTTAGCTTATGAAACATTGTAGAAAAAGAGTTATAGCAAAAATTGCATAATGACCTGTTTGGAGCAGTGAAACCCTAGAATCCAAAGCTCTGATACCAAATGTTAGGAAACCAGCTCACAAAAAGATAGAAAAGATAAATCAATGCCTTGGAATTCAACCTCTTCGAGGGGGTTGCCTCATTTACATTACACAAATGAAGAATTCTTAGATGATACAAATGACTAAACCTCCCTTCTATATATAGGAGTCTAAGGGGTCACAATATAATCAAGCCGACCTAATAGTAATAACATAAGGGCACAACAATAACAATAGTGGGTTTCTATGGGGTACACTAATAACAATATGGGGATAATAGGGGCACAATAATAACACAAGGGATACAATGAAAATAGTAATGGGGGAATCACTAGTATTATAGGTACCTAACACCATCTTATGATCCATTCAGTATCATTTCAGACTTAAGGGTGGAACTCAAAACCACTACTTATAATCATACACCTAGACCAGAGATTGAGAAGTTCAAAAATCAGGAATAGTGGGAAGAGAATACTCTTCAAGAAGAAGAAGAACAGGTTTTACCTCCTTCTACTCTTCAAAATATTACTTCTCAAACTAAACATGACAAGAGGCCTAGGGAAGGATCATCATCATCAGCAATTGGAGAAAAGGAATTCGTCCACTATCAGAAGAAATCAAGGACTGAATCAAAGGGCACTACTACTATTCAGGGTCAGAAGGAGCCTATCATCATCAGTTTGGATGATTCAAATGTATCTATAGGAATAGAAGAAGTTGTAATTACTACTCCTCCTTCTTCTTCTACTTCACAGAATTTGTTAGAGATTACTCAATCTGCAGGACCAAGTGAAACAGAGGAGTCAAATTTCTTCACTAACTTCCTTGAAATCAAGCAGAAGAATGAAGCTTTAAAAGCTAATGTTTATGCACAATTTTGGAGGCAGACTTCTACTTCACAACACAGATTGTTGAAAACATTTGACAACGAGAAGGGAAGAATGCAAATGGCTTTTCTACAGGGTCAAGTGCCTTTCCATAAAGGTTCTTCTAATTATAAGAAAACTGTATTTTCATTTGATGCTAATCAACTACATCCAGTTTATCAAATGGACATGCATAGGTAGTCTGGTGAAATGATTTTCTCAACCATGACCAATACTGCTATGGCATTGTCAAAACTTAAAACTGCTCTGTCAAATGTGCATTCACAATTGAAGATTGAGAAAATATCATCTTTAGCTAAGGATAATAAGGTCAAGTCATTAGAGGACTTAGTAATTAAAATTGGATATGACCCTACTGATGTCAAAGCTTATGAAGATATTATCAGGAGGAAGAACAGAGATATTGCAACATTGAGGAAGAAACTGAAACTGCCTTCTACAAAGGACCCCCAGATGAAGGAGATAGCATAAACTAAACAATACAAGGAAAAAATGCTCAAAATGATATGTGAGCAGAATGTACAAATAAAGACTATGGAGGAGAAAATTGAGAAATTGCTTAAGGAAAAAGAGAAATTTACTCATTTAGCTATAGCTCCCATCACAACTATTCATATTACAGTGTCCAGAACAACAGGGGAATCTACATAAGCCACAACAGAATCTACATCGATAGTAGAGGACTTGAATAGACTATCTCAGGAGATGACTCACTAAACACAAGAGAATGAAAGGCTTCATTCAAAGTTTAAAAACCTGGAATCTCAAGAGATAAAGAATGATACTCGGTGCATTGAGGAAATGCAGAAAACACACAAGTTGAACATAAGAATTGAAGAGTTACAGAGCCAGTCATTAATGGCTCAGACCTTGGCCCAAGCCAAGGAAAGCATTTGGGCAGATATCTGTCAGGCGATAACAGAAGTATGGCCTTCTATTCAAATAATATTTGAGCAGGAGGATCTCATAAACATATGTCAGGTAGCCATTGATGAAGTCAAGTAGCTTCTTAAAAACAAACCAAGTGAGGCTTCAGACATGATCAGAGTTCTAAATTCAAAAACCAGGGCTGAGTTGGAACAGATTGAAATATGTACAGAACAGAAAACATCTTGGAAATCAAGAAGGTGTTGCAGAAAAATAACTTGATGACTCAGTTAGAAACTAAGTGTTAAACCTTGAAGACTTTTGTCCAAAGATTTCATTTTAATTTTAATTTACTTAGTCAGAGAGGACTACCAGGATAAGTAGCCCCAAATGATAGGTTTATCAATTTGGAGGAACATTGCTAGAAGCTATATCCTATAGCAACTAATAAATCAAACTTTGCAGGTATAAAGGGGCATATTATAGGGAAACAAGCATTAGAAGCTTTAGATTTTGATTTGACTATTGAGCATGAAATTAAACATCTTTTTGTAAATAATCCCACTTTTGAGAAGTACACTGAGGTTGATGAAGTTTACAGGAAATTGGTAAATCTTGCCATACCAAGTGAAGACCGATGGGATCACTTGTGTGAATTTATTGAGTAAATTTCATCAACAACTAAAGGAAAACTGTGCAACACTTTTTGGGGACCACATCATCAACAAATTCCTAAAGAATAGTGCCAACACTTAGCAACTTTAAAATTCGTATAGTTTTGTACTATTTTTGTATTTTTGTTTTGAAAATATCTAGAAGAAATTTTGTATAAATAAATCCTCCTTCGAGTTATTAAGGTTTGAACCCTTGGATGCACTTTGAGAACAAAATTGTAACTGAGCTGGAGATTTTCCAAGTCAATGAAAGGACTCTGAATTTTCCTTCTATAGTTTTGTCTCCTTGTAATTTTTTCAGTTCTTCATATATTTAAGTCTTTATGCAGAGATCTGGGTAAGATCATATTGAGTATCAGTCAGTCTTAATCCCCTGTGAAGTTATCAGCAATAACTAGGGACTAGCTTATAAGGCTGTCTGTTATCGTAAACTCCCCTATATCAATTAATTGTCACACAAATATGCATTCGTTTAAATATATTTTGTTCTATAGGAAACATTGTTTTCCTATATTCTTTGCTTATAACCAATCAAATATTCGGTTTAAATATTTAGCAAGTTATACTTCATCAACATTCTATTATTCATTCACTTTGAATCAATTAACTACAGCTAGACAAATAGAAGCCCTTTCATCTAGCTTATTAACTATTAAGGCTTAAGCACATGTTTTCAATAATTCATATCATTGGTCATCCATAAAATTTAAAACCAACAAAACATTTTAGATGCTCTGGCATGACTAACTGACCTAAAGTCATCTCAGACGACATCAAGTAGTATTAAGGACTATAATTGTCCATATTCACTAAGGAGTTACATATATTGTCTTGAAACTCCTAAGCATATTGTTCTTTGTAGATGACAATATCTCTCCTTTTATGAAAACAAATTGCAAGACTTCACTTATGATTTTTTCCATATGATATTAAAAGTTACCTTCTAGGGTCTCTCCAATAACTATTTCCGTGTTTCATCTAAGAGTGCATTCACAGGTACCCTTGGAATTGGAAACCACCATTTCTTCCCTTGGACCTTATTCCTATTACCAAAGTCATCTGCTAGTGCATTACCTCCTTCATCATACCAAAATTTTGTCTGGCCTATGAGATGTAGAGATTCCTTCAAGCATCACACATCATAAAAAGTACGAACACATTAAACATCAACTTTACAAGAGAGTTGTCTTGATAGTTAAACAAATACAATGACTGGGAAAGAAATTGTTACTTCCTTACAATCCACATGCAATCCAACTTTCTCAATGTTGCAAGATTCACATGAATGTCGGACCAAGGCATATAACCATAGATTTTCTTAGCCCTGAATTTTTTAAACAATTAGAATATTACACATTGCATATCTTTTGATAATTCTAAATGCTTAGTAGTCTTGAGATTAAGATATCTTCCCCATCTAAACTATCCATTAGATTTCTTCTTTGAATGACAATTCATTTTTCTTAGTAATAAAATGTATACCACTGCTTGGTTGCAAGGTCACACTCCTATATTTCCCCACATCTTTTGAAATAAATTATGTTTGAAATTAATTATTCAACCATAAATGTAGTATTATATTGGAATTTTTTCCTTGTGATTAATCGTTGGTCATTTCTGAACTCAAAATTGTTGAGAGTGTTGGAGAAGGGGTAAATGACCTCAAGGTGGGTGATAGTGTCCTTCCTATATTCACTAGAAAATGCAAAGAATGCAAGCACTGCAAGTCAGAAGAGAGCAACATGTGTGCTTTGCTAAGAATTGACACTGAAAGAGGAGTTATGACGAGTGATGGATATTAAGGTTTTTCCATCAATGGGAATCCAATTTACCACTTCCTTGGTATGTCCACTTTCAATAAGTACACAGTTGCGCATGTTGGTTGTGTTACCAAAATTAATCTCAAGGCACCTCTTGACAAAGTTTGTGTTTTAAGTTATGGTGTCTCTACAAGTAATTTACTTCCAGATATTTTTTTCTATTCATTTGTTTTCCAATTTAGATTATTTCTATGTACATATACACCATAAGAAATATTAAGGACCATAACTATCCATATTCACTAAGCAGTTACATATATTTTCTAGAAAATCCCAAGCGGATTGGCCTTTTGCGGATGACAATACCTCTCCTTTTATGAAAACAAACTGCAAGACTTCATTTATGATTTTTTCCATATGATATTAAAAGTTACCTTCAAGGGTCTCTCCTTATATGGACTCTCCTTATTATTGGGGTTACCCTTGGCCTAGTAACTTGGATAACATAATTTATTCTTTCCCTTTTACTTTAGCTAGCATTATTTCAATTGAAGATTTTGAGAATACTTGGAATTTGATGGAAAAGAGTGAGGTAAAAAAATTGACCTCATTCATGTCCGTTAGATTCAAAACTACAATCTAGTTACGTTTATCTCTTACTTTGGGTATAAAAATTGGCAGTGGACAACCTTAGTTAAAATTGCCTAATGCACTAGGCTATCTACCATCCTGTGAACTCCCATCTGTGGACATCACAAAAATTATTGTGCTTCTCATATACAAAACACATTACTAACCATTTTGCATTTATCTAGGATATTTTCCTATTTGGTTTGGTGTAATATAGGCCATCCTTCTAGATTTTCCCATTGATATGCTTTTCAATGGAAATTGATGTTTGTCTTTTATTATTATTTCATTTTTTATACCAATTATTCTTTCCTTTGTTATACCAAACACCAAGCCATCGCTTAATGTTCAAAATTTTGACTAATATTTCCTACGTTATGACCATGGTCATTTTTCATCACCTATCCCTCGATATCCTCCTCTACAAGATTATGCAGGCATATCTTACCCTAAGAAATGCTCTATCTATGCTTACTTGTTAGGTTTTCTATTCCAAAATTTGTCTAACATCCTTGGAATGTTACACTCCTATCTTTCACCACATATTCAGACATGAAGTAGTTAGGTATCAACTATTATGTTTGAAATTAATTATTCAACCATAAATGTAGTATTTTATGGGAAATTTTTCCCTGTGATTAATTGCTGGTCATTTTTGAACAAAAAATTGTTGAGAGTGTTGGAGAAGGGGTAACATACCTCAAGGTGGGTGATAGTGTCCTTCCTATATCCACTGGAGAATGCAAATAATGCAAGAACTGCAAGTAAGAAGAGAGAAACATGTGTGCTCTTCTAAGAATTGACACTGAAAGGGGAGTTATGATGAGTAATGGAAATTCAAGGTTTTCCATCAATGGGAATCCAATTTACCACTTCCTTGGTATGTCCACTTTCAGCAAGTACACTGTTCTGCATGCCAGTTGTGTTGCCAAAATTAATCCCAAGGCACCTCTTGACAAAGTTTGTGTTTTAAGCTCTGGCATCTCTAAAAGTAATTTACTTTCGGATCTTTTTTCTAATCATTTGTTTTCCATTTTAAATTATTTCCATGTACATATCCACCATGAGAAATATTAAGGACTATAACTATCCATATTCACTAAGCAGTTACATATATTGTCTAGAAAATCCCAAAGTACATGTTATGCCATCATTACATCAAGAGATCACCCCTACCAATCAATGTAAATATGAAAAAAACATGCTAAACTATCATTGCATGAAAACAACCTTCCTCCAACCCAAAAAATGTACTGCAAGTACATGAGATCTAAATCCTATATCTAGCTTTTCACTATTTTTTCTATGTCAATTAGATGATGTAAGAATTAAATAGCTATGCCCATTACCCCAATGCTCCCTCCATTTGAATAATTTTTCCTTGTTGGAACAAGCTCCACTATGTAATTAGTAGGGGAAAGAAGCCAATCCATCTCTCTCCACCATTTGGTCTTCCTCTCCTCTGGCAATGGCTCAAGCCTCTACAATTCCCCAAATAGAGAAGTTTTCAAAGAACATTTATAATTCAAACTATATTACCACTAGGGGATCCATTATGATGTAACCTAATTTCTCCTTAAAAGAGTTATTTCTAAAAGAAAATTCAATAAATTCAATTAGGAGTAGAGAATGAATAGGGAGTTTGGTGGTTTACATCCATCTTCAATGTTTCTCAAACCCTTAATCTCCCAAATGGAATAGTAATAACAAAATACTGTAAATTGTTCTCAAACATTACATTAGTCACTACATAAATAGGAAGGCATGGCTTGACAGGCCACGAATTAATTATTGCATCGCTATCTGGGAAGGTATAGGTTATTTGGTTGGAAATTCTTTGTAGTTTACAAGAAACAACTTGCAAGTGGTAAACTTCCAAAAAGCTACATGTTTTTGGGGAGTGGAATATTCTTTTGTGTAAGAACCTTCCTCTAAGATGCCACATTCTGGGGGGTCTCTTCTGCAAAAATGGCCAAGACATGCACTAGGTTCATCTGAAAAATTATTAGTACAAACTACCTTAGACTCAGTTAACAATCAAATATCACAAGATAACACAAATTGACCACGTTAGTAGAGCAACATGTTCTTGGGGAGATTGAATCTATGTCTCAACAATGAAAGGGAATTCAATTTATTGCTTGGTCACATCCCACTTGACTTCCAAAAAAATTCATTACTCTATTACATCATCTGATATAAATGATCTAATGTATCTTTGGATTTACTAAGAACTCGGAGGGATCAAAATAAAAATTGAGGTGCAAACCCATTGGTGCTTAAAAGATGTTAGATTAAGATGAAACTATGCTAAATTATTTTATTGTTATATATGTCATTTTTATTTTTAATATTAATAACTCCTTTTTTTTCATTTTGATGTACAACTATTACACACTGATGTGACCTATCTCATACATACTAGGTTGTAGACTGCACTTAACTTCTCTAGGTGCAATAATGGTTTGAGTTTGAGAAAAAACAATTCTTCACAGAGAATAATATCATATAAATTTTGAACTGATCAATAACCATTGAAAGGTTAAAAAAAACAAAGGAAAAGTTATTGTGATGCTTATGGATAATAGGTCAACAATAAGTTTTTGTAGAATTAATGGAAAATAAGTGAAGGGATTGTATACATTGCAGAGTTTTATTTCTTGACAACCAGATTTTCCAGCATATATACTTGGGGGTGGCCATCCTTACTCATCTAAGGAGCGGTTTATTCACAAATGTCCTAGGTATTCGATATTTTATTCCTCTTTGGTGCATAGAAAATATTTCAAAGGACCTTGTATCCCTCTTTTTTAAAGATTTGTTGTTGCGAGGATTTTTCCATGAACAAGTGTCAAATAGATAAAATTTTATTGTAGGAAGACACTTGTCATGCCATATTGTTTTCCAGGTTGCACACTTGTGTAGCATTTTTTATTTGATACCCATTTTTCATTATGTAATCACCTACTTGTTATCCCATTCTCTATTTGTCTAGATTGATCCACTTGCAGAGCTGACCCACTTAATTTTGTAAGAGTGTGGACCACTGATCATTTAAACTTTCCGGAAGATTTGGTATTTTCCATCTATTCCACAATCCATTTCCTTGTTCATCCGATTCTCTGATGTCTTTGAGGTGAATTATATCATTTTGTGCCATCCACCACTTCAGGTTTGTAGTATCTTTACTATGGTGTAGAGGTTGTTTTCCAAGAATTCCATCCTCCCAGATTTTGAACTTTTCCCCATTCATGGAATCCATGAGAGATTGCTTTGTATGTTGTTTACTGCTGCTTGATAGTTTCCAAATTGTTGATGCTTTTATATCCTGAAGTTGCCTATCTAGACTATGCAGCCAATTTTGTTGGGCGCGGGATCCCCCAAGGGAAGTTTTGGAGCTTAAATCCTTGATTATGACTAAATCCAACGTAAAGGGCGCGGAACGCGAACTTGTAAATGAGTCATAGGGTTGTTCACCCTCATTTTTGTAAATGTAATGTCGGCTCTAGAGATCTACCCATGGTCCGTGGACCATGGGATTGTATAAATAGAGTGAGGCTCTCAGTTGTAAAGGAGGAGAATCAATTGATGGATGGATGAAAAAGAATTGAGTCTTATATAAGTGTAGAGTCGAGTCTTGGGTCATAGAGTAGGAGAAGGCTCTGTAGCTGAGTGCACAGAGGCCTAGTAGTCTGCAGTTGAGTGCACGGACCCCTGCAGCTGAGTGCATAGGACAAGTTGAGTTTGTAATCTTTGGAGAAGTAATAAAGAGAAGTTTCATATCATTTTTGTGTATCTTTTCCTATTTTATGCATTGAGTATATTGGGTATGAATTGCAATTTTACTATTTATATGCGCGAACTTATATGATGATGTTAACTAAGAGAATATAAGACAAAGCATATGTTTACGCTATGTTAACTAACAGTTGTAAGAACATAAGTAAGATCTGTGGTGTAACTTGGGGAATTAGCATAGATTGCTGCCTTAGTAGTGCCAAAGTAGCTCAGCCCCTAGTTAGGGATGCGCAAAGGTGATTATAATAGATCGTGAAGACCTCGCAGGTTAGGGCAGTGTGTGAAGTAACTTGCATGAAGGTATTCACAGTTGGACTAAACCAACCCCTCAAACATCTCAAGGGTGCGAAATATTGGTTCCAACATCCCCCCATACTACTTCGGGTGAGACCTCAGTCCGCTCTTCGTGGGCTATTACCGAAAGGGCCAGTAGTGTAGGGATTTGTTTGGCTAATTAACTCTGAACCTAGGTTAGGCCCCCTCAAGCCAACAAATGGTTCCGTTGTCGAGACCGGAATCTGCATAGAGATTTCTGATGTCGTATCATTGGAATCCAAATAAGAAGGAAATTGAAGGTTGGTTGGATAGGATAATTCACGAGTTTGCAGCGCAGGAGAACAAGAATCTGCGACTGACAAAAGAAGAGTGGTTAGACTACTACCTATACATAGAGATCCACGAAATATTCTTTGCATCTTTCCATACTGAGCTGTATGAGTGGATCGCGAAGCTATCAGATAGCCAAGGAAGGTGGAAACTCGACAATCCTATTGTGTGGACCCCAGAGTTGGTGCACAGATTGGACGCATCAAAGGATAAGATTACACGTGCTATTGATCACTGGCTTGATCGGATTATAGGAGGATTCATTACTGAGTTCACAGTAGATACTTAAGTCAACTATAGCAAGGCAGAGTGATGCTTTCTCAAAGGACCGCGAGGTAAGTATGTAAAGTCTCTGAATACTTGGATTCAAATGCTATTGTGTGAAAAGAGGGTTATGTAATTACCTTGATGTTCAGGGCTACGCAAAGTGGAAACCTAAAGAAACGAAGGAAGTAAGGGACCAAAGAATAGCCCTTTCACTTCACCTCCGCAAGGGGACGAGGAAGAGCTCATGAAGGTCTCTCCGAGAAGTGCGATCCATTTGATAAGGTAAAGGATTCCACGCGTGCCACCCCCACCAACACCGCCACCAACTTCAACGCCTTCACCTCCATCTTCCCCCGTACCACCTCCGCCACCACCGCGAGTCAATATGGCAAGCGCGATAAAGTTCCCTGTGTTCAAGGGAGTAGGAAATGAGGATCTGGACTAGTTTTGGTTTGTGATAAGAGCCGTATGGGAAGCATAGGGAATTATAGATGCCAATATAAAGAAAGCGACATTGGTTAGCACCCTACAGGATCGCGCGCTGACCTAGTATATTAAGCATTCTAATGATAATTCGAATGTGGGGATTGCAGATATGCAAACTGCACTAAATAAGGAATTTAGCAAGTTGAATTCAAAATTGCATTCGATCATTGGATTCAAAGAGATCACAATGCTACCAGGCGAGACTCCTTGAGAGTCGGATCAGAGGCTAAAGTGCACAATTCACGAAGCTAATATGACTTTGACGGATGGACAACACCACGAATGGTTTGTAGCATCGCTAACACTACATTTGAGGAATGCGTTGTCACAACAAAGGTTAACGACTTAGGAATAGGCCTTGGAGATTGCAATGAGACTACATGAGGCCCCAATGCATGATCCTAACTTGGGAGTTCAGTAGATCCATGCACAGTTGAAAAACTTATGCCTTGAGATGTAGAGTCTGAAACAGGATAGGACAGCTTGACCAAAAGTGCGTGAAGAGGTGTGGTGTGTAAAATGCAAGGGTCAGGGTCATGATAAGGACTACTACCCGGTGTTCATGAATTACCTTGCGGGAGGAGGACCGATGCCGTTAAGACTGGAGGCACAAGTAGGACCTAGCACGGTGCCTGCCTTGTGGTGTGCGATTTGTCAAATAAGAGGGAAACATGCTACAGACAACTACCATTTGTTACAAAAGTATACACAAAATTTGCAGCAATTGTTCTGTAACTTTTGTAGATCAATGGGACACGATGAGCGCACTTGTAGAAGCTATGAGTTAATGATGGATAGAACTCCCACCTACAGAGTTCAGGCTGAATCGCGGCCCCTAGACTCGAATGTAGGAATGGCATGAATAGGATTTGAGGGGTGCAGAAAAGGTCGAGGAGGAAGATGATCTGGAAGACGTCGCAGACAGCTGATATGCTATAATTGTGGATGGGCAGGACATTATGCCCATGATTGTATGAACCCAACACGTCCATCATGTTTGTATTGTACCTTGTTTGATCATGAGACAGAAGATTTTCCTACGCTGATAGCTAGGATATGTGACAAGGAAGCGTTACCACCTCCCTTGACTCAGAACATGCAGATGATGAGGTCTGAGCCACGCGAGGAAGATCCAAATGTGAACATTGTGCTCTGAAGTGGAATCACGAGGGGAGATGATAAAGGAAAATAGCATACCAGCAGCCTTATGGGCTTATAGGACAACATGCAACAAAATGACGGAACAGATGCCTTCTAGGCTGGCCTATGGAGTGAATGTTGTAATGCCGATGGACTATGTCATGCCTAGTCCATGCATAGTAGCACCCTCAGATATGAAGGTTCACATAGCCTTGGAAGAAGGGATCACACAGTTGGAAGAGCTCGAAGAAGAATGCTTGGGACCTGATGAAGAGATCCAACAAGGTAATCTTCGGCTCCGAGAACTCATGAATGAAAGAGTTCAGCTGAGGGAAAAAAGCACCATGGCAGAAGAAGAAGTCAAGAAGATTAAGGAAGGAATAAAGAAAGACTTTCTTGATAAGAAATTCGTGGTGATAAAATAGGATGTGCAAGATTACGTTGACGAATTTGGGGACTACTGTCGAGAGTTGATCAGTTTGATGCCTTGGATTGGACCGTATGTTACTAAGGGGATCACATATGGTGGCATGATGCAGTTGGTAAAATGCGTGATGCAGTTGGTGAAGCCAACTAGTGGACCCTTCCCAGGAGAAGTAAGCGCTATTCGGTTGAAGCCGTATATAGGTGGCCCGGCCTGTTGAAACTAGCAACAAGAAATGCTAAAAATAGCATTCAGTATATTCCAGTTTTAGTTTGTCCTTGAATTAAAATTGTGAATTAAATTCGAATTTAGTCTCACCAGCTGCTTGAAAAATAATTAATTAATTCCTCTTGAGTTAATTAGTTGGAGAAATTCAAGCTAGAAGTCTTTGTGAAGTCATGCAACAGTTATCCCTTAAATTAATGAGATTATGACTTAATTAAGGATATAAGGATGAGTTGTATTTGAGTTGTAATTAGTTAGCTCAGTTAATTGAGTTATGTCCAGTTAAATTAGTTCCAAATAGTTTTCGGAACTAATTGTGAGTTCAGTCAGTTAATGCATGCATGCATGAAACTAGTGTACTCCAAATAACTGAAGATCAATAATAACTCATGCATGTCAGTTCAGACAAATACCTAGTTGATATTAAAGACAGGGATAGTGTACTATCAGTTGGAGGAATTTTCCTATAAAGGAAACTCATCCATGCAGTCAAGGGAATGTTCCTTGAGGATTGCGCAGTTTTACAGGGTGTGTGATCAGTATGAGTGATCAGTGTTACGCTTGGTAACAGTAGGATCACCCAAGAGAAATAGCGGAAGGAAATAGGAGGCTTGGAGGGCTGAGGAGATGGTTTGTGAGAAGCCTTGTTAGCCTATGAGCATCCAGGAGGATTGTAATGAGAGATGGTAGCTGTGAGAGCTAAAGCTTTGTGTAATTCTGAGATATTTCCACCTTGTATGATAATACAGATAGCGGGGTTTTTAGCTGAGGCTTCCCCCAGAGTATTCTTCTATGTTTCATGTGTATTGATTCTTCTTCTCTGTTATATGTGTTCCACTTGATCTTGCTCAAATTGATTAAGCTTCCGCAAGTTTGATTGTAGAAGTAGATTAAGTATTTTTCTTTGGTTATATTGCATAATCAGATTGATCTACAGTGAGAATTTCCACATGGTATCAGAGTTGGATCTGTAGAAATATCTACATGGTAACATAGCAAAGGTGATCCAAACTGTGAATAGTATATTTAGAAGGGAAATTCGAAGTTTGAAGTTCGAGGTTGCAGGTACAAACCGAATTCATCTCATACTTCAGGTTGGTCAATGGTGTTCTATGGCTTGAGACACGAGTATGCTCTGGATGGTAGCTCGGATTACATAGCATGAAAATAACGCATGGAAGCAGTACTAGAAGACAATGGTTTGAAGGATTTCATTGATAAATAAATCCCCAAGCCAGCTGCAGCTAATGCACAAGAGTTGGTTGAGTGGAAGAAGTGTGTGGTGAGGGCGAGACGGATCATCCTTGAGGGAGTTCGAGACCATATTGTCTCGAGTCTCCATGGGAAGGATACTCCATATTCAATGTGGAAGACATTGAAGGACCTCTACCAGAACAATAGTGACCAGAAAAACTGGTGCTCAAGGACAAGCTTCAAAGAATCAAGATGGAGAATGGTGATACTATTTTTACATATCTGAACAAGCTCACCACTTGTAGATATGAGCTTGGTAGTGTGGGAATAACGACTGCCAATGATGATATGGTGAGCCTCACTCTCCTCGGTCTTCCAAAGAGCTGGCATAGCTACCAAGACTCTATGAATGGAAGGGAGAAACTACCAGATTGGGAACGACTATGGTCAGATCTCATGTAGGAGGAGATCAAGAGGAGCACTCGAGATGGTTCTTCATCAAAGAATGATGATGAAGAAAATATGGCCTTAGCAAGTAAGCCAAGGAAAGGGAAGGAGAAGGATTCTCATCCCAAATTGAATTCTTCTCATGGAGGGAAGAAGATTGACAAATCTAAAGTGAGATGCTTTAATTGTCATGAGGTGGGCCATTATGCAACTAATTGCCCATTGAAGAAGTCCAAGAAGGGATCCTTGGAAGGATCTGAATGTGAGGCATTCGCCTCTCAGTTTGAATTGGATTTTACCCTCACTACATGCATGGTGTCATCGATGATGGGTTGTGGTTGGTTTCTTGACAGTGGAGCCTCATTCCACATGACCGGTGATAAAAGTTTATTTAGTACCTTGGAGGAGAAAGACCTCAAGATGTGCATAGAGATGGGTGATGACAAAAGGTTTAGTGTTTCAAGAGTGGGCATGGTTGCTTTTCAGAGGGAGCATGGAGCTCTCATCACCTTAATAGATGTGAAGTATGTGCTTGGACTGAAGAAGAATTTGGTATCGATTACGATGTTGGAGGACAAAGGCTATGATGTTGTCTTCAGTAAGGGAAAGGTTTTCCTTAGACACATCACCATGGGACAGGTGAAACAGATCAGTTCACGAGTCAAGAACATGTATGCTCTTGAGGTTCAAGATGCATGCAAAGCCTTGAGGAGCAAGGCAAAGGTTAGAGACTTGGTGCTTGAGAGGGAGAGTAAATTACATCTCAACATGCAACGCCAAAAGAAGTCTCAGACAATTGTGGAGGAGCCACAACTGGAGAAGTCAGCAGAGGGATCACATGCTGCCATACCTCCAGGTGTGAGGTGGGGTGATGTGAAGTGATAGTCTCAAGAAGGCTAAAATTAGGTAGGGTTCATTGAGAGGTTTTATCTCATAGATCATACCTTGCTACAGGAGCCCAAAGTACATAGTAGCAGGAGGAATCAGTGGGATTGATGCAGTTAGAGATCAAAGTGACATAGGCTAGAGTAGTCAAATATTAAAGAGCACAGAGAAGGGTTGACAAAAGTGCAGAATGGCAGAGTCAACAGAAGCACATAGTTTTCAGATGACAAAGGCAATAACAGTCAGAGACTTTGATGATAGATGCATCATACTGATTCAGGTTGGATGTTTTTTTTTGTTTCTGGAGTTGCTGGAGAAACAAAACTAGAGAGAAGTGTTGCATGCAGAACATTCCAAAGGTTCAAGATTGGGTTCGAGTTGAATTCCTTTCTTGTTGAGAGAGAGTGTTGAAAATAGCAACAAGAAATACTAAAAATAACATTCAGTATTCCAATTTTAGTTTGTCCTTGAATTAAACTTATGAATTAAATTCGAATTTAGTCTTACCAGCTGCCTGAAAAATAATTAATTAATTCATCTCGAGTTAATTAGTTGGAGAAATTCAAGCTAGAAGTCTTTGTGAAGTCATGCAACAGTTATCCCTTAAATTAAGGAGATTATCCCTTAATTAAGGAGATAAGGATGAGTTGTATTTGAGTTGTAATTAGTTAGCTCAGTTAACTGAGTTATGTCCAGTTAAATTAGTTCCAAATAGTTTGAGGAACTAATTACGAGTTCAGTCAGTTAATGCATGCATGCACGAAACTAGTGTACTCCAGATAATTGAAGATTCTCTCATAAATAACTCATGCATGTCAGTTTAGACAAAGACCCAGTTGAGATTAAAGAAAGGGACAGTGTACTATTAGTTGGAGGAATTTTCCTATAAAGGAAACTCATCCATGTAGTAAGGGAAGGTTTCTCGAGGATTGCACAATTTTAACAGGGTGTGTGATCAGTGTTACACTTGGTAACAGTAGGATCACCTAGGAGAAACAGTGGAAGGAAAGATGAGGCTTGGAGGGCTGAGGAGAAGGCTTGTGAGAAGCCTTGTTAGCCTATGAGCATTCAGGAGGATTGTACTGAGAGCTGGTAGCTGTGAGAGCTAAAGCTTTGTGTAATTCTGAGATATTTCCACCTTGTATGATAATACAGATAGCAGGGTTTTTCGCTGAGGGTTTCCCCAGAGTATTCTTTTGTGTTTCATGTGTATTGATTCTTCTTCCTATATTATATGTGTTCCACTTGATCTTGCTCAAATCGATTAAGCTTCTGCAAGTTTGATTGTAGAAGTAGATTAAGTATTTTTCCTTAGTTATATTGCATAATCAGATTGATCTATAGTGAGAATTTCTACATGGAATCAGAGCTGGATATGTAGAAATTTCTACAAGGCCACCTGACTACTCGTGGGAAGCATAATCTTAGAGCTCTAGGCAGTTGAAAGGAGGTGCAGGACTATAAACTACTCTGCCCGAGATTTACGGGATGACAGGACTACGTGTAGGAGTGAAGTGTCACAAAGTCCGCAACAGCGCAAGGGAAGCTGCAATGTTGCACAGGTTGGCTAGAAAGTGACCATTATAGTCACTATTCATGATGTGATGCTTGGTTTGAAACCAAATGGAGCGAGTGGTAGGCATTTAAGACCAACTTTATGGGTTAGATTTGGGAAAATATACTACCAAGGAAGCATTAATGAACCCGATTTGGGTGGAATGGTCGAATTCGAATTCAAAAGACGCTATAAATTGCAAAGGGCTACCCAGCAAACAACACTTGGCCATTTGAGAATTGAGCTATTGCGTGCCCAGAGATTTATGAACCCAGATCTGTTTGATTTTTTGAAGACGAAGACGTTGTTTCAGCACATACCTAAGCCATTGAGAGATTTGTGGAACATAAGTACAACCACACCAGAGGAGGCCATGTGTTATCCCCTGGATTGAACCTCAGGCTGAAAGAAGGCAATGCCAGGGTAACCACAAACAATGCTTAGCCAAGTAGCTAGCCTGACTAGGCCAGGAGAGGACTCTCTCCATAAGGATCTTAGCTGAGATGACTGGATCAAGAAAATGATATTAGGCTAGGTATAGTAGCACAAGGTTTGATTTTGATTTTGAAGGGTTTTGCTGCATCAGGAGGAGCCAAACAGTTAGGGCAAGGAAATTAGGTCAAAGTTGCAGGGTGTTCGATGGGGCAAGGTAGGAAAAAGGTTCAACACTCTATGGTTTTGATGGGTGAGGTGATTCAATACAGGTGAGAAGCTAGAAAGAGCATGTGAGCAACATGGATCCTACCTAAACTAAAGAAAACATAGACTGTAAATATTTTCCCAAAACAAAGCATAAATATTATGGGTTCTGCCTATCAACTTAAAAACATCCACTTAAAAGCAATGAAATGATTGATGAAATACAAAAAACATTTTAACATATGATCACAATAGAGAAAACTGAACTAAACATCATACCACATGGATCCCAAAGAAATAGCTCCAATTTTTCATTAATCTCCTGCTAAAACTGATACAAAATGATGTCTACTCAAAGCATAAGCATCCAACTGAGTCCAACCCTTTACAATGAGAAAGAAAAGGAATATATAGACATTTATTCAACCTCCTCCCATCCTCAGGGGTCGAATCCCTAAGATGAGGAACTAATCCATCAAAAACTGAACAAGAAACTAGAATCTAGGCAACCTAACAACTTGCCTCTAAAAGGGAGGAAACTGATTCATTTGTCCTCAAGATAACTTTTGATCTAATGAATATACCCTCCAGTAACTACTATCCATCCTATTTACATGCATAGTCACCATTTACATCAGCAAAACATTACCTATGAGAGAAAACCCAAAATTACAGTCATGGAACAGTGAAGTGAAAATCCAACACAAAATTGTCCCATGCGCAATGCTCAAGCTCTATGCGCAACACTTTTTGCAGGGCCAGTTTGGAGGTCTTCCCAGTGTCCAAATTGAGTTCATGATAGTTCATTGGAAAGCCTGTCATGTCTAATTTCCAAATCTTCCTTTAGTTTCCCATTTGGAGTTGATTTGACCCCTCAAAAACTGATTCTCCCAAGACTGCTTCTGTGCGCAATGCCATGGGCAGAAAGGTCATTTTTTGGGTGTTTTTTGACCTTTTGGTTGACCAGTTTTGCTCCAAAAGCTTAGAAAATGCATAGGGTGCATGTAATCATCATTGTGAATCCAAAAATTTTGACCATTTCCTATTTGGATGCCCCTAGGAAAAGCGTAGTGCTAGTGGCGCTGCGCATAGAGCCAATTTTTCTGAGTCAAAAATTGCAAAATTCTTCAAAAAGGAAAAAATTCTCAAAACTTACTCAAAATTTGTGGAGAACACCACCATCAAGTGTTTGGATTAGCCAAGGAAGCTTCAGCAAACAACCTAAGCCTATCACCATCCTTTTTTCCTTTGAGTGCTTGTTTTAGTCGTGGCTTCATTTGCTTGACTCTACCTAATGATTTGATTGTCCCTGTTGGCCCTTTGTAGCATCTTCTCCAAATGCAAATTGACCCTGTCAAGCCATGTTTCTCTATCCTCCTCAATATCCCTTTCAAGACTCTATTTTGTAGTCAAGGTGGCTGGGGTATTTTCCTCTTGCATTACTGATTTGCCTCTGTCATCTTGCCTCTTTACCTTGAGAAGTTCTAGCTCCATGAGGACCTGTTTATCACTTAGCTGCTTGTTCTCCTGCTCAAGGTATGAAATGAAATACTTAGCTCTTGCCAAGTTGTCCATCAGTTCTTGGATCTATGCATCTTTTTCCTTTATGATTATATTTTCATTTGTCACCTCATCTTGAGCCTCCAAGTCGACTATCTCAATGCCATGATGAATGTGTGGTTGTTCTGGTTCATCATGTTCCATCAAATCAAATCCCCTTTCCTCTTCATCATTGAGGCTTTCCTCCAACATCGTTTCCTTCCCTTTTTGCACCTACTACACCTATTGTACCTGTTGTGTTGATGAAGAAGGCAAAGCCCCTTCCATAGTTTGTGGAGCAAGCATTTGCCTATGAGTTGGTGAAGAAGGCAATTCCCCTTCCACATCAGGTGGAGTAAACACTTGCCTATCCACTTCAAACAACTTTATAGCCCCTCTATAATAATTCTGCCTCCCTTATGTGGTTTTCTCTGATGCTGAGGTTCATCTCCCATGCTTTCACTGCCACTGTTTTCCTCCTCCTCATAATCTCTATCCTCTTTATCCATGTCTTTTGAATTTTGAAGCTTTGAAACCCTAGAGAAGGTAATCAAGAAGTGATTTATGGTGAATAGGGATAGGGGAAGGGGAGAGGAGTTTGTGCGATGTAGGATGAGATATATATGATGTGAGAGTGAGAAGGAGGATATTTTTTGGTAGGGACTGTTTAGTAAATATGGGTTTAAGGATTTTTTTTTGGGATTAGGGTATAGGGGATAGGTGTAAGGAGGGTTTTTAAGACAACCTAGGGTTTGAAAATTCAAATAGCAAACAAACTTCAAAATCATGAAATGAGTGTCAGGAGGATGGTTCAAGGAGTGTACTTACTTTCTTAGAGGTTCTAGGTAGAAAAAGAGCAATTTAGATGGTTGATAGGGTGGTCTTGGTGTTTGTTGGCTCTATGCACAATGCCTTGTATAGTTGCACAACACTCCAGTTGTATGCGTAGTGCCGTGCAAAAATGCACTGGAAAATAGGCTCTATGCGCAACGCTCTGTCTGTATGCGCAACTCTCCCTCCTCTATGCGCAACGCTCCCTTCTCTATGCGCAACACTTTTTTCAAGCCACTTTTGGATGCTTTCTAGATGTAAAAATTGAGCACATGATATCTTGTTAGAAATCTCTCTCTCTTGGCTACATAATGGACCTATAAAGCATTGAAAATGATCAATTATAGCCCTTGAACAGTCAAATATCCCAAGACTGGTCAAAAAGTGCAGAATGAAGGTGCAAAAATGAAGTGTTCTCTTGTAGGAAACATTTGGAGGTCTTCCTCAACTCCAAATTGAGATATTGATAGTGCATTGGAAAGATATGTCTCTCTAGTTATCCGTTGACTCATCAAGAAATTCATTTGGACAATCCAGCTAGAATAAAAATTGATTTTCCCAAATTCGTTGTAAAAGTGCAGAAACTCTCTTGTAGCCACAGTATTTTTGAGATTTCTCTAAAACCATGACACTTGTGTAAAAAGTGAAGGAGGTTTTTCATCCTTTGCCTATTATGGACAAAAACATCTCTCACGTTTTCCAAATTAATCCTCGCTTGGTCTAAAACATAGTATGAAGAAAAACCGGCCCTATGTGTGGCAAATGATTTGTCCCTTGGAATGACTTATTGAAAAACGATGGAGACATGATGTGTATGAGTTGTAATGGCCTCATACTTGCTGAAATGACCTCCTTTATGCCTCATATACTTAGATGTCTCTAATTTCATAGCCAACGCTAGCTCAATGGGTGAGGAAATTAGGGTTTACTGCTTGTGGAAAATGATGATTTGGACACCCTTGGGAAAAGACAACTCCCTTTGGCATGAACTTAACGAATTGAATCTTTACCCTTTCACTCGACTATTTCCTTTGAAAAAATGATATTTTGATGGTCTGGCATCTTTGGAACACTAAGTTAACAACTTGGGATGGTGAAATTATTACATTTGAAACACATCAAGTTACATAATGAAATAAGCATTTCTCTTTACAAATCATCTTCACATGGTGAAGGGATGTTATTTTATCACCCTTTACTTGCTGGTCTTATGCAATGGAATGGAACCTTGGAAACCTTAATGACCTAATGAAACCTTTAAAAACCCTAAAAGACCTAATGAGACATTAAAGGACTGAAATTCAAGATGACATAATGACCTCATGACTGATACAAATGGCATGATAAAAATAACTTTATGGATGATGTATAGTCAATGATATATGAAACTATGCCAACAAGTAATCATATTTAGGGAAGAGTGATGTTTTTGGACTAGGACTACCATCAATGACTAATTTTTTTGCATGACCTAGTGGAATGATAAAAAAAATTGTGGGACACCTAAAATGAATATGAAAAGAGAAATTTTGATCACTAATGGTAGTATGCAAATACTGACTCTAACATTGGCTCCATTAGGGATGGTAGCTCCTTGGAGGTGCCAAGAACACCGTAGACCAAGTAGCCTTATCCATTGGGCATGGAGTAAAAAAAACTCAATCTGAAATACATGACTAAATACTGATGACTCAAAGACACAAATTGACTTTTACTCAACTGAAAACTAACTCAATACTAAAACACAACTGACAAACTGAAAAAGATGCTCAAAATGGAGCTTATTCAATAAAACCTACTTTAATTGTTCCATTCATCACCTAATCAAGTGAAATGAAACAACCAATGCAACCAAGTAAGCATTTTGGCTGTTGTTTGAATTCCCCGCAAGTGATTGTTTATGAGCAAGAAAAGAGAACTACTGAAAGGCAACTCCCATGAAAATTTGTTGACAAATTGAATATTGATGAAATTGCAAAGCATGAGCCCACCTGTTGACCTCAAGAATGCTGTGAAAGTATCTTCATAAGAATACATATTGATTTCTAGCCCATCTAATACGTTACTGCTCCGCTCTAGGTAGTCTTTGTACTTTCGTTTTAAAATTTTCCTAACATCTATGCTTTCTTTCTTTGATGACTGTAGAAAATTGACAAAAGGATCCTGAAACTCATGAATGACTAATTTTTCTTGATGATCAACAACAAAACAAAAATATTCTTCATTACTCTCCTGATATGACTGCAAATCTTGGTATGAGCTTTGTAATGAAACTCTTGCTGAACAAGACAATGAAGTCGGTTGTTGGATCAAGTTTATATCAACATTCTTTTCAGGCTCATAGTTAGCTAATGGAGAAGGAATTTTACTACAGATATCATCCAACACATCAACTATTGGGTCATGAAAGACTCGCAAATATTGTTGCAACCTATTTTCCATCAGTTTTAATGAGACTGCATGGCACTCTACAGACTGCTCATCCTTTGCTTTAGAGATATTATGAAAATTTTTCTTTAAAAATTGAAATGTTTCAAAACATAGTGGCACAGAGTCATTTTGCATCATTTGATCATATGTTTCAGCTTCCAAGCCTTCATCTGAATTTGAAATTCAATGGAACTCAGTGGCTGCAAATCTAGAGCTAGGGAGGCTTCTATGTCACAAATGATTTCCTCGACCAATTCATGAGAAGGTTTATCCTTTATAGTGTTGACCACTCACTTATCTACTTGCTTATAGTTTTCTCTTATTTTTGCAAATGAGGAGAAACACAAGGGTAAGGAGCTCTGATCAAAATTTTGATTATCCTCTTGATTGTCAAGATCAAAACTCAATGAGTGCTGATTTCTGATCACATCAAAGTTACCTCTGATGAACTGAAATGAAGTAAAACAAAGAGGCAAAGATCCTTCACTTACTCCAAATTTTCTACACTTTCCTCATCACTGTAACAGCTGATATGCTTCAGCTGATTACTATATTCGAGCTACTGAAACTGAACTTCCTCCTCCCACAAACCAGCTGCTGATTTCTCTACAAGATTAGCTTCTGTTCGGAGAACATAATAATTTTCGTACTGATCAAACTTTGGCAAATCATCAATATAAGTAATGTCACCAATCATACACATTATATTATCAGATTTTTTCTCCTCGGATTGATCTACAAATCCATTTTCAAATCTATGGTAGCTAGGATTAGCAAGAAAATTTTTAGGGCTAGCAATCTCTTCTTTTTCTGGGACAGGTGGGTCATGGTGATCTTGAATAGAAAATTCATCTCTCGAGGTGATTCTTTGCATCATTTCTTCCATTTTACTTACCAAAATGTCGAGGTTTACCTCTGAAGATGTTAGGTGCTCTACAATGTTCTCCCTCTCTTCTTCCTTTAGCTTTGCCCTTCTTATCAATAGATTAGCCTCTACATCTACTGCACTATTCTGCATCTCTTCAAGTGTTGCAAGGTTCCTTTCCCTCAGCTGAAACTCCATTTCTGGATCAAAGGCATCTGGGTAGTGCAAGAGAGCGAATCTAGGAGGAGGCCTTATATTAGCAGGCATTGAAAAATAGACTTGGTTAAACCTGGCAGAAAATTGTTGTCTTGTCTCCCCTGGCAGTCTTTTCAGCTGGTTATACTCTTCTAGAATCAAGAAATGGTTTTGTTTGACCACCCACTTGTCGAGGAAAACTTTGACGAACTGTTGGAAATCTGAGATTGATCTGATTTTAAACAGGAACGCAAAATAATAAAGAGATAACCATATACACAAAGATACAGTGGAAATAATACTTTATTTCATTAATGTAAAGTACTGAAATATGCTTACAAACAAAAATGGAAAAAAACCAGCTAGGGCGATGGTAGCTTATCTCTGAGAAGAGATGTGGTGGCTACATGCCTCTGAACTCTATTACAATGAGGCTCAAAGGCCTGTTTATTATTGAGAAGCAATGGAAAACCCTAAACATCCAAAAACCTAACCCTAGAAGATGAAACACCAAATAGTGGGCCCTGTTTGGGTAAATTGGTACATCAACTTCCCGGGGTCGTAAATTTGGCATACGATCTCCGTTTGACGTGCACAGTATCTCGTTAGAAAGGTCTATTTGAGAAATACAACTTTTGGAAGAGAAACATCGGTCCATGGACCCATGTTGCTCCCAGTTTTCCCAAAAAGCGTCATTTAGGACCTCAAAACGGCTCTGGAAGTTCAAGACTCGAAAAACAGCTAAAAATGGAAAATTGTGCTACAATTAAGGAAACTGAAAAGCTGAAAGAAACAATGGTGGGCATCCAAGTTGACTTGGCAGGTGGCCACCAATATGCACCTGGATCATTCCTCCCCCCTTAAGAAGCAATGGTCCCAATTGCGTTGAGTTCCTCCATGAGATGAGGAAACTTCTGCTGAACTTGGTCCCTGGTGAGCCACTTGCCCTGATGAAGGAGTTGGCCTGCTTTGACAACTCGATACAATTGGATATTCTACTGGCGAGTGTGCTTGATCTATGTGTCCATGATCTGCTGAGTTGCAACTTGTTCTATGCAATCTGGATTTAACTATGTGGGTGTGAACTATTCTGCAACGTGGATGTGTCTAGTAATGGTGGAAAGTATGGTTGGAGGTTGTTCACATTGAACACTGGGTGCAGGCCAAGGAATGGGGGAATGCTGAGCTCAAATGAATTATCTCCCACAACCTTGGTAATGGTGTAAGGACCATATTGGAGTGGTCTGAGTTTCCGATAGGCTCCGGTAAGGCGTTCCTTTTGCAAATGTAACCAGACTTTGTCGCCCACCTGAAACTTGTGTGGCACCCGATGTTGATCATATCGTTGCTTGTACTTGACATTTGATTTCTCCAAAATGTCATAGACCTACTGGCGAATATGTTGGATGTGCTCAATGAAGTTATTTGCCTTATTTGTTTCGGACTGGACATGAGCCGAATCTGCATGAGTAGCTGCAACTGGAATGGCCACATCAATGGGACATAATGGTTGGAATCCCAAGCCCACTTGAAAAGGGCTATGGCCAGTCGAGCTGTGGAGAGCTCGGTTCTAGCTATGTTGAACATAGGGGACGCTCTCATCCCATGTGCGTGGATGCTTTGAGTTGTACATGTGCAGAATGTGTACGATCATCCTGTTGACAACCTCTGTCTGGGCATCAGTTTGAGGATGGAACGCTGTGGACTTAGTGAGTTTGGTGTCCAGCATCGACCAAAGACTGGACCAAAATGTACTGAGGAACCTGTTGTCCCGATCTGAGATGATAGACTATGGGATCCAAAAGTGTACCCACACTCGTTCAAAGAAGAGTTTAGCAATGGCTTCTGCTGTGATATTCTTCTTGCAGGCGACCATAATGGCCATCCTCGAGAACCTGTCGACGACCAAAAAAACACAGTCATTTCCATGCTTAGTGGAAGGAATACCTAACATGTAATCCATCGAGATGGATTCCCAAGGTCGACTAGGGGTAGGTAGCGGGGTATAGAGGCCTTGCTTCTTGTTGGTTGGTTTGGTAATGATGCAGGCAGTGCATGATCTAATGTACTTCTCAACATCGTGTCAAAGATTTGGCCAATAGAAATACTTCTGCAGTACTACCACCATTTTCTTGACCCTGAAATGTCTAGCAGCTTGACTGTAGTGTGCTTCCCAACTCATCTTGGCACACTCGCTTGAAGGAACACAAAGGTGACCTAGGTGGCATAATAGGGCATCCTAGAGGTGAAAATTTGGAACATGCTGAGCCTCCAAGAGTGTCTGGTATGTGTGGCCAAATTCTGGGTCGCTTTTGTAGAGAAGTGGCCAATCAGAAGTCTCGTGCCCGCAAGAGTTGAACACAGTGGTTAACGCCATGATCGGTGGTCGACTAAGGCAATCTGCAGAATTATTGGTGTTACCTTTCTTATACTTGATATTCAAATGGAACTGTTACAGGTATGTGGACCACTTCTGATGACAATCATTCTGCAATTTCCCTTGGGTCTATATTAACTACAGGGGTCGGTGGTCTGTGTGGATGACCATTTCCTTCCCCAAAATGTAATGCTTCCATTGTCGGCAGGCCTGCACAATGGAATACATCTCTTTTTCATAAGTGGGATACTTCTGGATTGTGTCTGAAAGTGTCTCACTGTGATATGCCACTGGATGCCCGTGTTGAGTAAGGACTACCCCAATAGCATAGTTAGAGGCATCTTTCCCGACCTCAAATGGTTGTTGCAAGTCTGATAATGTGAGCACGGGTGCTGTGCAGAGACAATCTTTCAACTCTGTGAATGCCCTCTGTTGAGATTCAGACCAAAAGAATTTTGCTTTCGCTCCTCCCTTGGTGACTTGACTCAAGGGCCAAGTGATATGACAAAATCCCAACACGAACCTGCGGTAGAAGTTGGCAAGACATAGAAAGCTATGAAGCTCTGTCAGAGTGGTTGGAGATGGCTAATCTCGAATGACTTGGATCTTGGATGGATCCACATGCACCCCCTGTTCATCAATAATGTATCCTAGATACTGAACCTGGGTCATGCCAAAAGTGCATTTCTCCAAATTGGCACATAACTTGTGTTGCTGTACTATTTGGAGAACCTGTCGGATGTGGTGGAGGTGCTCTTCCCAACTCTGGCTAAAGATCAGGATGTCATCCAAGTATACCACTACAAATGAGTTGGTGAATGGCCGCAAGATGTCATCCATTAGCCTCATGAAGGTTGCAAGAGCATTCGTCAATCCGAAAGGCATCACCAACCATTCGAACAGGCCCTCCTTGGCTTTGAAGGCAGTCTTCCACACATCGGAGGGTTCGATTGGTACCTGGTGATATCCTGACTTCAAATCGATCTTGCTGAAATATTTTGCCCCCTTCAGTTGGTCCAAGAGGTCATCAATCCATGGGATCGGGTACCTATTACAGACAGTGATCTTGTTCAATACCCGATAGTCAATACAGAGTCTCTAAGTCCCATCCTTCTTCTATACCAACATGATCGGGCTCCCACAGGGTGATGAACTTGGATGGATGTGACCCTTCTGCAACAGCTCCTGAATCTGCCTCTTGATTTCATCATTCTCCAGAATGGAGCGCTAATAGATTAGTCCATTGGGCAGCAGCACACCTGGGGTCAGATCGATGGAGTGCTTGACCTGACAGTGCAAAGGAACCCCTGTGCAGGAGGTGAAGATGTCCTTGTACTCCTCCACGACCTTGTCCATCTATAGTTGTCGTGTAGAGGGGCCCTGTCTGCAGGTCATGGCCACCGTCTTCTTCTTTCCTTGAGGGCGTACCATCAGGAAAACAAATTTCCCGGTTTTGGAAACGAGCTTATTGCATTGTTTTGCAGTAATCGAAGAGATGGTGGTAGGCGGTGCTACCTTTGGTATCCTGTACAACTTAGTTCCCAAAGTAACAATAATAGCACAGGGCCTTGATTCATACACAACATGTTGCTTCCACAAGTATGGTTGTCCTAGTAATACATCACAAACTTCAAGGGGAGAAATTTCACACAATACCTCATCCGTGAAGGGCTTGATGTTGTATGGAAGGCGACACTTCTGGCTCACGCGAAGATACCGTCCTTGGTGAAGCCACCCGATGGTGTATGGTTGTGGATGTGTTGTGGTCGACAAGTCCAGCTACTTCATGACCTCTACCAAAATGAGGTTCTTTTGGCTTCCGCTGTCGACAATGAATTGTAGTGGGGAGCCCTTTACACACATCTGGGAGTGGAAGAGATGCTTCTACTCTTCTGGATCTTCGGGTTCCCCCTTCTAGATATTCATGGTGGCAACGGTGGCGTTGGGCTCCGCATTGATAATTGGCTTCCCTTTGTCATTCCTCTTGTCAGGTTCTAACTCAGAGTCGAAACCTGCATCCAATTCTGAAACCTTTAGCTCAGCCACCACTAACTGCTTGGCCCGAAACTCACTTGTGTTGTGAGTGGAGCTCTTATGGAACTCATACCACTTTCCCGTGTCCTTTTTCGGCTTCGCGGCAGTGTTCTTTGCTTGCAACTTTGGTGGGTTGTCTCGGGCTGCCCCGCCTTGGCTTTGTCCTTTGTTTTGCGGTTTGGGGGCACCTTTCCATTGCTTTGGATTCGCAAATCCAAAGTCTCGCTTCTTCTGTTTAAACTTTTGTTCGACCTTGACGGCATATCGGTATGCAATGCTGAGCGAGGAGATGTTCAGGAATTCTATTTCTTCCTGGATGTACTTGTGTAGGCAGCTGTGGTATTTGAGTAGCAAATGCTGCTTCGAATCCTTGATACCCAACTTTGTGCAAAGGGTATGGAAAATATTGGTGAAATCCGGCACGTCTTGGTCCCTTCCTTGCCGCAGTGTGGTCACACTTTATGTATTGATCCTCATAGCTTCCGACAAGGTAGTACTACTCCTTGATGGCATCCCGGAATGAACTCCAAGTGGGTGCAGCCGAAAATAGTGATCATGTACTTTCATCCTTATGCTCGCAGTAGGTTTCCCACCAGTCCTTGACGTGGGGGGCTGCTTTGAGAAGAGCAAAAATAATCTTTTTCCGACTGGAAAAATCATGAATAGAAAAATAACACTCTAGCAGATTTAACCATTTATCAACGACATCTGCGTCTATCTGACCCTCAAATATGGGGATTTGAAAATTAACTTGTACCTTAAACAGTGTGACGTTTCTAAAGTAGCTGTTGGAAGCCGATGCGTCGCCCCTGGGTAGTCGCTAAAGGATCTGGGCAAAGTTGTCCATCATCGCACTCCTTTTCCGCTTGAGGGCTTCTTCAAGCAAGATTTTGATAGGATCTCCTGCCCCCTCATCTTTCTTTTCACCCGCCATGGGAGGCCGTCAGGATTTGTGAGGCTGGTCTTGCAAAGGTTCGACCAGTTCAAGCCCTAACTCCTTATATCCTGACCTCATTGGGGACATGCAAAGAAAAACAGAGAAAAAAGCAGACCACTCTGATACCACTAATCCAGATTTAAACAGGAATGCAACAAAATACAAAGATAACCATATACACAAAGATGCAGCGGAAATAATACTTTATTTCATTAATGTAAACTACTGAAATATGTTTACAAACAGAAATGGAAATAAACCAGCTAGGGCGATGGTAGCTTATCTCTGAGAAGAGATGTGGCGGCTACATGCCTTTAAACTCTGTTACAATGAGGCTCAAAGGCCTATTTATTATTGAGAAGCAATGGAAAACCATAAACATCCAAAAACCTAACCCTAGAAGATGAAACGCCAAACTATGGGCCCCATTTGGGTAAATTGGTACATCAACTTCCCGGGGTCGTAACTTTGGCATACGATCTCCATTTGACGCACACAGTAGCTTGTTAGAAATATCTATCCGAGAACTACAACTTTGGGAAGAGAAACATCGATCCATGGACCCATGTTGCTCCCATTTTTCCCAAAAAAACGCCATTTAGGGCCTCAAAACGGCTCCGAAAGTTCAAGACCCGAAAAACTGCTAAAAATAGTAAATTTTTCTAGAATTAAAGAAAATGAAAAGTTGAAAGAAACAATGGTGGGGGTCCAAGTGGACTTGGCAGGTGGCCACCAATATCCACCTCGATCAGAGATTCTCACATCAGGCAAGTTTTTGAACCAACTCTTGACTTTTCCTTGGAAAGAAAGAGTGAATAGCCTGATACTGACATCCTCTTCGTCGACTTCAAAAAGGTTGACGAAAGTCTCAAAATTCTGCATATGTCTCTTAGTAGTGATATTGTCATATTCACCATCAAACCTCGGTAGGTATAGGTAATGATTTTCAGGGAAAGCATGGAGTATAGGAGGTAAGATGAGTGGTTTGTATCGATCTGGAATTTTACAAGGTGTAGGAGTATGTACAGAAGTTGTAGAATTAGTCTTGGTCTCTTTAGGCTCATCAGTTTGAAGATGGTCATCATAAGATTCAGAATAAGGGTCTTGATCAAGATCAAAGGCGTACGAAGAATTTGTTTTCACAATATTTAAAGGGAAGGAATTAGATGCAGGTCTAGGATATTTTCTCAAATATAGTATACTTTGTAAAACATTTTTGACATTCTCGGGAAAAGAGAAAAAATAATTGATGACAAAGAACATAATGTCTTGGATGAAATTCCAACTTGAATACCTGATCTTTCCATATTTTCCTTTCATGTTTCTATTGGTCGGGTTCATCCTCCAGTGGAGTCTTTGGATATGATCTCGAAACTGATTTGGAGTCACTAGGTGAATGATTTCAGCCTTCCTGTGTTTGATTGTTTTCCACCATCAAAAATCACATCTAGATCTGAACTTTTATGATATTTCCCAGGGAATACAAAACCTTTCACTCGTTCCCCAGTATGGTCGCCACTATGTTAGCATCTGGATTGAACCTTAGGCTGAAAGAAGGCAATGCCAGGGTAACCAAAAACCATGCTTAGCCAAGTAGCTAGCCCTACTAGGCCAAGAGAGGGCTCTCTCTGTAATGATCTCAGCCGAGATGACTGGATCAAGAAAATGATATTAGGCTAGGTATAGTAGCACAAGGTTTGATTTTGATTTTGAAGGGTTTTACTGCATTAGGAGGAGCCAAACAATTAGGGCAAGGAAATTAGGTCAAAATTGCAAGGTGTTCGATGGGGCAAGGTAGGCACAAGGTTTAGCACTCTAGGTTTTGATGGGTGAGGTGATTCAAGATAGGTGAGAAGCTAGAAAGAGCATGTGAGCAACATGGATCCTTCCTAAACTAAAGAAAACATAGACTGTGAATATTTTCCCAAAACAAAGCATAAATATTATGGGTTCTGCCTATCAACTTGAAAACATCCACTTAAAAGAAATGAAATGATTGATGAAGTAAAAAAAACATTTTAACATATGATCACAATAGAGAAAACTGAACTAAACATCATACCACATGGATCCCAAAGAAATAGCTGCAATTTTTCATTAATCTCCTGCTAAAACTGATACAAAATGATGTCTACTCAAAGCATAAGCATCCAGTTGAGTCCAACCCTTTACAATGAGAATGAAAAGGAGGATATATACATTGATTTAAGCTCCTCCCATACTTAGGGGTCGAATTCCTAAGATGAGGAACTAATCCATCAAAAATTGAATAAGAAACTGGAATCTAGGCAACCTAACAACTTGCCTCTAAAAGGGAGGAAACTGATTCATTTGTCCTCAAGATAGCTTTTGATCTAATGAATCTACCCTCCAGTAACTACTATCCATCCTATTTACATGCCTAGGCACCATTTACATCAGTAAAACATCACCTATGAGAGAAAACCCAAAATTACAGTCATGGCACTGTGAAGTGAAAATTCAGCACAAAATTGTCCTATGTGCAACGCTCAAGCTCTATGCGCAACACTTTTTGCAAGGCCATTTTGGGGGTGTTCCCGATATCAAAATTGAGCTCATGATAGCTCATTTGAAAGCCTGTCCTATCTACTTTCCAAATTTTCCTTTAGTTTCCCATTTAGATTTGATTTGACCCCTCGAAAACGGATTCTCCCAAGACTGCTTGTGTGCATAGTGCCATGGGAAAAAATGTCATTTTTTCGGTGTTTTTTGACCTTTCGGTTGACCATTTTTGCTCCAAAAGCTTAGAAAATGCACAGGTTGCATGTACTCATCATTGTGAATCCAAAAATGCTGAAAATTTCCTATTTGGATGCCCCTAGGAAAAGCGCAGCGCCACTGCTAATTTTTCTGAGTCAAAAATTGTAAAATTCTTCAAAAAGGAAAAAATTCTCAAAACTTACTCAAAATTTGTGGAGAACACCACCATCAAGTGTTTGGATTATCTAAGGAAGCTTCAAAAATAAACCTAAGCCTATCACCCTCCTTTTTTCCTTTAAGTTCTTGTTTTAGTCTTGTCTTCATTTGCTTGACTCTTATGTTACAAATCTTGTTCCGGGTCCTGTAATAGTAAGCCATGTGCCTAATGATTTGATTGTCCCTATTGGCCCTTTGTAGCAGCTTCTCCAAATGAAATTGACCATGTTAAGCCATGTTTCTCTATCCTCCTTGTTAGTGTCAGTATCTTCATCCCTCCATCAGTGATCAAATTCTCTTGTTGCATTGCAATTTAGGTGTCTTGTCCAATCAGCTGCATTCCATTAGGGTCATGGATCATCTGATGGTAGTGGCATATTATACATTTTTCCTCATGTTCTTTACCTACTGGCCCATTTTCATATATCTAGATCATCTACAGTCATCTTTTGTCTTTAAATCTGCAAAAGTCATTTTTAGGGTTTTAGGTCTCATTAGGTCTAGGGTTTCGTCAATAAGGTCTTGAAAACGCTCAATAATTGTCAGCAAACGTGTGAGAAGGTCAAATAAATTCTAAGCAACAATAATTTAAAAAATCACATGCTCAGTGATTGATTTTTCCTCAAAACCCTGTTTTGAGGAAAAACAGAGTTTTTTATGTTTCATGTACTAAATTTCATGTAATTTCATTTTCTCTATATGTAATAATTTCAGAGGCAGCCCTGGTCACCTTGCCAAGCCTCTGCAACTCTAGTTCCTGCAAAAGAAACAAAATGTCAAAGCATTTAGTCCATCAAAGGCAAAAAGTAAAGCAAACTGCCCAAAACAGAGTTTCATAAAGCAAGTGAAAATCAAACATTAGCAAAGTGGGTTTTCATAAGTCAAAAATTAAAACCATTGTTATATAAAGTGTTTTCATGACAAAGAAGGCTCATTTGTGTCCACAAGTGAAGGAGAACAAGTGCATTTCCATCTTCAAAGCCGAGAGAGCGATTTTCCATTCAAAATAGGGGAAATTGCAGGCGCGACGCACCTGGGTTAGAGCGCGGCGCACCGAGCCAGCGCGGCACACACAGAGCGCGATTTGTGTTGAAATTTCCTATTGGCGCAACGCAGCCAACTAGCGTGGCACACCTGTGAGGTGGTGCAACGCACCAGTCAACAGTGCTCGAAATTCATCCAAATGCTTCCTCCAAACATCCAAATTGCCAATTCCTCATTTTACAAGTAAGTTGACATTCCCATATGGCCAATACATGAGTTTGCTTCAGTCTTCTTGGTGATTCAATAGGGAAATATTGAAACCCTAGTTACTTGCACAGCTTGTGGAAAAAACACTGCCTAGGGTTTAAAATTTGTTGTTTTTGCTGCTAAATCCCACCTCTATCATTTTCACTCCCTCACTTCATTTTCTCCCTCCCTTTTCATTCATATTTACCTATTCCCTATTCCCCATATCCCTAAAACTACTAACCCTAATCCCTACCTTCACTTATCCCAAACCCTAATTGCTATCCCTAAACCCTAACTATCATTCCCTAAACCCCTTCATTCCCAAAAAACCCTACCAGCAACATTCCCAACCCCTCATACATAGTCCCCTCACAGTCCCTCATCAATTCATATCTTTAGCAGCAAATTCCTATTGTCACTCTAAAATCTCTTCATACTCATCTAAGAAAACTCAAGCATTGGAAAACATGGAGTCAAATTCTTCTTATGACAGAAATGAGGAAACAGTCAGTGACTCTTCCAAAGAAATTCATGCACCAAGGAGACCTCACAAGAGTGGGAAACATAACCGGGAGGAGCCTACTTCACTTGCCGAGTTGTTGGCTTGTCCTCTTGCTGTCACATGCTTCCAACATCAATCTTGTTACCAATTTTGTGAGATGGTGGAAAGAGTTAAATACCATCATGAGCTTGCCAGACTGTTTGTACTCCATCTTCACAATGGCCAAGTCAATTTGGCAGGTGTGACATTCACCTTGACACCTGAGACTATATCTCAAGCAACCGGTATTCCAAATGTAGGTGAGCAGTGGAATAAGGGGCAGCTGGTAGATAGGGAACATTATGAGCCTTATATCAAGGCTAGTTTTCAGAGGTAGATTAGTAGAGTTTTCCCTTTCAGGTACCTTCAGGACACATATGCTCCCTTGATGAAACTCATAATTAAATATTTCAGCTGTGAGGGCAGATTTTCTCGCCTGTATGCCTACCACATCAGATTGTTGATGCACTTCACTAGGGTGAGAATGATGAACCTCCCCTATTTTATTTGCCAGAATATTGAGAAGATGACCACCTTGGTTCAAAGGAAGCCTCCTCATCAACAGTATAACAACATCTATCACTTTGCACTAATCAAAATTGTGGTTTTGCATCAGCTTAGTCTACTGAATGTTTCATGGGAGGATTTCATTGCACATGAGGTCTTTACAGGTCCACAAGTTCCCCCATCAATTTTTCATGAGGCAGGAGAGCCTTCACATCAGCAAGAGGTGCATGAGACACAAACCACCAGTGTGCCAGTGTTTGTTACATACCAAAAGGGCACAAGGAGATTGTTTGCAGCAGCAAAACGAGTACTATCTCCACCCGGGGTGGAAGGGGTCTCGTTTCCTTCAACAAAAAAGTAGGTATAGGACAAGGGTAAGTAGCCATTACATGATGAGGGGCCTTCAGAAGGTCAAGAGATAGATTTCATTCTCATTCAGGATGATGACACTGATTTGGGCTCCCAAAGCTCAAAGCTCAAGGAGATCATTCAGGAACAACAAGCTGACATTCATGACTTGTCTCTCAACCTGGAAAGAGCCAAGTGGATAATCAACTATCTTGAGTAGAGGAACAAACAGCTAGAGGATCAGCAAACCATCATGGAGCTTCAAAACATAAGAGAAAACCGGCAAGCTGCCAAGAGGAGGAAAGTCAAGTTGACACCACTTGAACAAGAAATTGATGCTGATCGTGAATCTTGGCTTGAGAGGGTAAATATGCACTTGGAAAAGATGCTAGAGAAGGCCAACAGAGAGAAAAAGATGCTGAGGCACATGGCCTACCACTACTTGGTGAGAAACAAGGTGTGCAAAGCAAGAATCAAGATTTTGAAGGCCAAGTTGAAGAAAGCATCGAGGAAGAGAAAAGAGCAAGATAGACTCCAGATCTTGGTTGAGTCTTCCTTAGCCCAACACAGCACTTGATGAAGGACACTCAGCCCAAATTTCAAGAAATTTGGGAAACTTTTTGCAAATTTTGAATTTTTGGCCTAAAAAACAGGTTTTTCTGCCTGGCGCGCGCTTTTGCTAGGGACCTCCTTTTGAGGAAAACTCAGCATTTTTGGATTCCTCATGGAAAAATATGAATGCCCTCACATGGCCAAGAAATTTTGACAAGTTTTGAGCTTCCAAAAGGGTCAAAAACACCCAAAAAATGACCTTTCTGCCCCTTTTTGGCCACACAGGAAGCAGTGTTGGGAGAACTCATTTTTGGAGGGGCAAATGGAGACCAAATTTAGAAATTCCACTTTTTCTAGATCTTAGACAGGCAGACCCTACTAACAAGCCCACTTGGAGCAAATTTGGTGCACGGGAAGGCCTCCAAAATCAGCTCCAAAGTAGCGTGGTGCACAGGGACAGGAGCGCAGCGCACAGGATGAAATTTTGTCATTTTGGTCAAAAAACTCTGTTTTTTCGCCTAGTTTCTTCTCAATTTGACTTTTCTCTTTCTAATAGTCAAAATCATGATGTAATTTGATGTGACTTGATGGATTTTGATGTAAATATGTTAAATTTTCACTCATAGAGGTAGATTCATCCATGAAAAGGTAGTTTGCAACTGAATGAATCAGTTTCCTAGTTTTTAGAGGCAAGCTGTTCCACTGCCTACTTTTTAGTTCTCAGTTTAGATCTTGTTGAAACAGCTCCTAAACTTATGAACTCAACCCCTAAAGGCTAGGATGAGTTTTTTTTTGCCTATATCTAGTAGTTTTTCAGTCATTGGCAAAGGTTGGACTTTTGTGAAAGCTTTGAGCAGCATTGTACATTCATCTCTGCAATTTGGCAAAGGAATAGACCAGGGTTTGTAGCACTTTATGGGATTCTTGTGGCAACTTGATTTGGTATTGTTTTTCCTTCTGTAATTACAAGTTTACATGTGTTTATGTATGCCATCATCTTCTCTCTGTTCATCTTAACTAAATGAAACAAGGATAAAGGTAGAATTCATTGATATTGCAGTGCTCTACCTAGGGTTTGTTTAGTTATTTATGTTTTCAGCTGTTTGGAGAGGATCCTTGAGACTTTCATGCCTTTTTAAACTCCTCACCAATCTAAAAGCTCTCCATCTCACTCAATTTGAAGTACTAAGTCATTTGCCTACCTCGCCCCATAGAGATCTCTGCAAAACTAAGCCCATTCCCTGGACCCAAATCTGCCTTTCACATTTGAGCCAACAAAACATCATCAAATTCAATCAAACTCTTCTAAACACATATCTAACCTAAAATCAGTCTTTACATCAATCATCTCAAGCGTCATTAATCATATTTTACCGAGATTGACAAGGAGAGAGCCCTCTCCCGACCTGGTAGGGCTAGCTACCAGGTTAAGCTTGGTTTGATGTAACCCTAGATCCTACCTTTCTCAGCCTGAGGTGGATTTAGGCACCAACACTCCTCAATCTCCGTTTCAAGCCTCTATTCTATAGTCAAGGTGGCTGGGGTCTTTTCCTCTTGCATTACTGATTTGCCTTTGTCATCTTGCCTCTCTGCCTTGAGAAGTTCTAACTCCATGAGGACCTGTTTGTCACTTAGTTGCTTATTCTTTTGCTCAAGGTATGAAATGACATACTTATCTCTCACCAAGTTGTCCATCAGTGCTTGGATCTGTGCATATTTTTCCTTTATGATTATATTTTCATTTGTCACCTCATATTGAGCCTCTAAGTCGATTATCTCAATGCCATGATGAATGTGTGGTTGTTTTGGTTCATCACGTTCCATCAAATCAAATTCCCTTTCCTCTTCATTATTAAGGCTTTCCTCCAGCATCTTTTCCTTCCCTTTTTGCACCTTCTGCACCTGTTTTACCTGTTGTGTTGATGAAGAAGGAAAAGCTCCTTCCACAGTTTGTGGAGCAAGCATTTGCCTATGAGTTGGTGAATAAGGAAAGGTCCCTTCCACATTAGGTGGAGTAAACACTTGCCTATCCAGTGCAAACAACTTTCTAGCCCCTCTCTGATAATTATACCTCCCTTATGTGGTTTTCTCTGATGCTGAGGTTCATCTCTGATCCAAAATGGATCTAACATAGACTTCTAAGTCTAAAAATCTTCCTCATAGAGGAAAATGAGAGTCAAAGGATGCTCTTGGAAATAGTCTCATTGGAGATATCTCTTCATTCTGAATCTAACGCAATTTGAATGGGCTAAAACGGACTTCGGATGAAGGAGATAATGTAAAAAGAAAATTGCCCATTGTCCTTTCAAAAGGAGGCATTTTCTTATTAAATGGGACTTAATGGAGAATATGCATCTCTTAAAGATTATCGCATCAGCAACCTTTCATCGGATCGTAAATATGTATTATAGTGGAGCAATGGATATATCGCATCGCAATTATCCAAAGGGGAAGACTTAGTCGAGGCATAAAGGTTTTGCGATAAGCGATCAACGATTGCACGTGGACCATTCGATCGGGTGCGCAGATCAACAATCAGGATATGATCGCTGATCGGCAATCGGAGGAGGTTGAGGAACATGACCCTTGGAATTGTAACTTGCAATTGCGATAAAGTGGGGTCAGCGATCGGCATTGGCAATATATATCGAATCGGCAATATATATATTGGCCGGAACAATCCATTAGGCCATTGTGATTGCGATATGCTGATATTAGCGATCGACAATTGGCGATTGGCGATTGCAACCACATAAAGGGCCGTTGACACACGCCTGCTGTGATTGCGATTTGAGATCAAAACATGAACCCAATGGGTTTATAAACACGATTGAATATAATTTGAAATCCAAAATTATGGATTTTCTATGTATTTCCCTTGTATTGATGTTTTTGGCCATTTCGCCATGCGACTTGCAAATGCGATAGGATGACACACTTGATAGGTTTATAGGGGCAATTCTATATTATTTGAGTTTTGGCTAAAAGCTCCATAATGTGTTTTTCGTCAGTTTCGCCTGTGTATTTCCGTTATATGCCTAATTTGGGATTTCTGCACAGGAAGGAAAAACGATTGGGTTACCCATGCCCACCGGTTCATTTTCCATTGGAAACAGCCATCACACTTGTGCCATGCTATTAGTGGGCGTTTCTGTAATAGGGATGCGTTTTGAAGCGCAAAAAGGTAGAGCCGGGAAAAAGAATGATTCCTCATGATCGAAGGGACAGAGGAATGGCTGTGGAAGTCGTAGAGTCAGAGGATTCCTCAAAATAGCAGAGATTCAAGAAAAGAAGCAAGTCTCCCTTCATGAATCTCCCTTCAGAAGTCTCCCTTGAGAAGTTTTCCCTTCAGGGAGTTCATTGCAAGAGCTAAGAGCCAGAAAGCCTGAGAGTTTCAGAGCTAGAGGGTCGAGTAGCAACAGAGCCACTATAGGTTGGAGGCAGAGCCAGACGGACAGAGCTAGATAGTTAAGAGAGCCAAAGCCAAATGAGCCAGAGAGCTGAGAGCCAGAGCCAGTTAGCTAAGAAAGCCAAAGCCGCAGAGCCAGAGAGCTCAAAGCATACTTCTAAGAGCCATGGAGGTAATGAATCTGCAAAACAACAAAGAGATCAAATGATCAAGCTATTGTTGATGTCCAAAATGTGTTGAAGATAAAATAAGGAATTCGAGAGACAGTAGAAGAATTCTGAGGGAGTTGGTACAAGCTAGAGCTCAAGATAGCTCAGAGCACTTATTGAAAGAATCTGGTCCAGAGAAGCGTAGATCTGTTTGCAGAGTATGGACAGCTAGGGATAAGATGGTATTCTAAACCCATAGGTTTAGTTGTAAACCAATGGATTTGAGTGTAGAACTTGTAAAAGAAAGATTACCATAATCCCAGAGAGCCTAGTTGAGTTGACTAGAGCTCACATAGACGTAGCCCAAGAGGTTTAGGTGAACTCTTAATTATATTGTTGTCTTATGTGTTTGCTGATTTGCAACTTTATTTACTGTTATGTGTGTTTTACATCAGCATAAGAAAATGTACATAAGCACTTGAAAAGTCTAAAAACAAACACAAGCATACACCTATTTCAAGTTCTTTTAATTCCACAAATTATCAATCATAAGCATAGATCTTGGGAATATATAATCTTTGGAGTGGGAGAGGTTCTTGTAAGCATGACAAGAAGCCTTTAGTGCCCCATTTTAGATCAGGTGGTATCAAAGCTCTAGGATAATTAACCCCACCTTCAAAGAAGGTGATATCAGAGTTAAGTTATACCAGAGTAGGTAGTATCATGGTGTAGGTGATATCAGATCAAGATGCTTGATTGACAAGGAAATCTATTCACTTGCTTGACTTCAAAGGTGTTTATTTGTTTGTAAACTGACTGTTGTTTGAGTTTGCAAAGGTGAAAGGAAAGCTGTTGTTAGCTAAGTCCAGGAGATGACAAGAAGGAAGAAGGACTGGAGGCATTCCTCTTATCCCAAAGGACCTCAAGGCAATCCTTGAAGCACAAGAGGTTTGTTGCAAAAGGTTGCTTGAATAAGCTCTTGTTATTCTTGTTTGAAGTTCTTTTGTTCATTTTCATAATGACAACTTCTACAAGTCAGTCCACAAATTCTTCCTTCATCACAAGATTCTGTGATACGGACATGAAGGAAGACTTGCTCATCATGATGGATATGGTGAGAGAAATGAGTGTTGGACTTCGAGAGTAGTTGAATTCCATGAAGGAAGAGCAACAGTTGCTTTCTGACAAATTGCATGAAATGGAGAAACAACTTCATATTGAAAATATGAACCTGGAAACGATGCATGAGTTGGAGACACAACTCTTTTTTGCTAAAGAAGCCTTATTCAAGTATCAGCTTGAAGAATAGGTAAACAATTCTAGTTTGTCTTCAATTTCCTCTAAGAATGTTTATGTTGGTTCTTTTGAAAAACATACCAGAGGCATAGGTTCTGAGTTAATTTCCAAGATGGGATATGAAGGAAAAGGCTTGGGCAAACATGAACAAGGTATTGTTGAGCCAATAATGGTTGAGGAAAGGCCTAAGTATTTGGGTCTTGGCTATGGACAGTCTTATGGAGAAAGTTCCAAAGCTGCCATGAAGACAATTGAAACAGTTCCAAGAAGGAGTTTCATTTCAGGTCTTCTACCTCAAGAGTGTAAAGATTATATTCATGGAGAATGCAATAGCTTGAAACATCATTTGCAGGATGCAGGTGTTCATAAGCATGCACTTGAACCAGAGTGTTGTGGAAACTCTGACAGCCTTGAAGAGATTGATGGTGTTCCAAAGGGAGCTACTTCTTCATTCAATTCACCTCCTCATGAAGGCAATAAAGGTGAAAAATAAAGGTATAAAGTTGGTTCTAATCATATTCCTTTTGATTGTGTTAAGCATGATAAATTTCCATATAAGCATGGGAAAAGAATTGCTTGTTCCTTTTGTGATTTGGGTAACCATATTGTTTCTAGATGTTGGAAGAGAATGGCCACATGAAGGAAACTTTGGACGAAAAAGAAGAAAGAAGCCAAAGGTCCATTGGACAAGGCAAATCATGCTGTCAAGATGATGCACATGTGTTGCACTTACTACCATAGGCAAGGACATATTGCTGCAAAATGTTGGACTTTGAATCCAACAATGCTTCCACGAAACTTGAAGAAGGTGGAAAGACAAATGGCAGGAATGGAAAGGAAGTTTCCATAAATGATGTGTTTCAAGATGATTCACATGTTGATGCTGATGTGTAGACAAAGGAAGGACCTTTGAAATGGATTGGTAAGAAATGGTTAGATTTCTTATCCAATTAAGGTTGCATGTCTTTTGAAAATGCATCAAATCAATAGAATGCATTTCTTTGTTAATAGAATTCAAGTTGCAGGTTTTTACCAAGAAGGTGAATGGAAAAGTTGAGTAGGAGACTCACTTTATTGTTGCAACATTATATTCATTTCATCTTCGAAAGTACAATGTGCTTAAGTGAAAGTTGAAAGATGAAATGCATGCATAAGAATGATATGCATGAACACAGGGATGTTGATGATTTCCTTGTATTTGAACATGTATGTGTGATTAACTTGAAGGGTTTATTACTTTGTTGTAAACATGCATGTAATGTTAATGTTGACTTGGAAAAAGTTGATTTGGTCTCCAAGATGGAGATAATGATGAAGTGTTTCATCTTTGAAAAAGAATCCTAAAGTTCTTTTTCTACATGCTTTATTTGAAGGGTCAATTGTTTTAAAGGCATGTTTTGTTGGCTTGTTATCTAGTCAATCATTTGTATACAGATGTAAAGACATGGAGGTGTTCACAAGATGTGAAATTTGTTTCTTTTGTTGAAGCAGGAGTTTAGGCCATCCAGTTGTTGTCTGTAATCTTGTTGTTGTTAATAGTTGTTGATGACAGTATGTCAAACAGGTACAAATGAAAATTTTGTGAAGCAGATGTAACTTCACATTGGTTTGAGCCACCTTGGATCAATGATCAAAGAAAATAAGTTCAAACTACCTTTTTTGACCTTCTCAGTAGGAGTTCTGCAGGAAGTCAAGGAGGAAGACAGTTCTTCCCAAGAGGACAAGCACATCCAGGAAGGGAGTGTTCAAAGGCTTTGGTTCAGAGGCACTATGCAAGGCAAGTGTATGGAGGCTAAAAGAAGAGGGTGAGGTACTCTCATTTACTATTCAGATCAGTATATCAGTCTTTTGGAGTCCAAAAGCTTTTTAGTGGGAAGGCGTGATCCAAAATGGATTTAACATAGACTTCTAAGTCTAAAAATCTTCCTCACAGAGGAAATTGAAAGTCAAAGGATGCTCTTGGAAATAGTCTCGTTGCGTAGATCTCTTCATTCTGAATCTAACGCAATTTGAATGGGCTAAAACAGACTTCGGATGAAGGAGATAATGTAGAAAGAAAATTGCCCATTTTCCTTTGAAAAGGAGGCATTTTCTTGTTAAATGGAACTTAATGGAGAATATACATCTCTTAAATATTATCGCATCGGAAACCTTTCATTGGATTGCAAATATGTATTATAGTGGAGCAATGGATATATCACATCGCAATTATCCAAAGGGGAAGACTTAGTCGAGGCATAAAGGTGTTGCGGTAAGCGATCAATGATTGCACATGGACCATTGGATCGGGTGCACAGATCAACGGTCAGGATATGATTGTTGATTAGTGATCAGAGGAGGTTAAGGACCATGACCCATGGCATTGCAACTTGCGATTGTGATAAAGAGGGGTCAGTGATCGGCATCGGCTATATATATCAGATCGACGATATATATCGGCGGCATAGTCCATTGGGTCGTTGCGATTGTGATATGCGATGCGTCGATATCAGCAATCAGCGATCGACAATCGCAACCACATAAAGGGTCGTTGACACATGCCTGCAGCGATTGCGATTTGCGATCAAAGCATGGACCCGATGGGTTTATAAACATGATTGAATATAATTTGAAATCCAAAATTATGGATTTTCTATGTATTTCCCGTGTATTGATGTTTTTGCCCATTTCGCCATGCGACTTGCAAATACGATAGGATGACTCACCCGATAGGTTTATAGGGTGATTCTATATTATTTGAGTTCCGTCTAAATGCTCCATGATGTGTTTTTCATCAGTTTCGCCTGTGTATTTCCGTTATATGCCTAATTTGGGATTTCTGCACAGGAAGGCAAAACAACTGGGTTACCCGTGCCCACCAATTCATTTTCCATTGGAAACAGCCATCACACCTATGCCATTCTATCAGCAGGTGTTTCTATAACAGGGATGCATTTTGAAGCGCGAAGAGGCAGAGTCGAGAAAAAGAATGATTCCTCATGATTGATGAGATAGAGGAACAACTGTGGAAGCCACAGAGTCAGAGGATTCCTTAAAAGACCAGAGATCCAAGCAAAGAAGCAAGTCTCCCTTCAGGAGTCTCCCTTCAGAAATCTCCCTTGAGAAGTTTTCCCTTCAGGGAGCTCACTGCAAGAGCCGAGAGCCAGAAAGCCTGAGAGCTTTAGAGCCAGAGGGCCGAGCAGAGGTAGGGCCACCAGAGGTTGGAGGCAGAGCTAGATGGACAGAACTAGATAGCTAAGAGAGCCAGAGCCAGATGAGCCAGAGAACTAAGAGCCAAAGCCAGTTAGCCAAGAGAGCCAGAGCTGCAGAGCGAGAGAGCTCAAGGAAGACTTCTAAGAGCCATAGAGGTAATGAAGATGCAAAAAAACAAAGAGATCAAATGATCAAGCTATTGTTGATGTCTAAAATGTGTTGAAGATAGAAGAAGGAATTCCAAAGATAGTAGAAGAATTATGAGGGAGTTGGTGCAAGCTAGAGCTCAAGATAGCTCAAAGCGCTGATTGAAGGAGTCTAGTCCAGAGAAGCCTAGATCTGTTTGCAGAGTATAGATAGCCACGGATAAGATGGTATTCTAAACCCATAGGTTTAGTTGTAAACTAATGGAGTTGAGCGTGGAACTTGTAAAAGAAATATTACCATAATCCAAGAGAGCCTAGTTGAGTTTACTAGAGCTCACGGAGATGTAGCTCAAGAGGTTTGGGTGAACTCTTAATTATATTGTTGTCTTATGTGTTTGCTGATTTGCTGCTTTATTTACTGTTATGTGTGTCTTACATTAGCATAAGCAAATGTACATAAGCACTTGAACAATTTAAAAACAAACACAAGCATACACCTATTTCAAGTTATTTTAATTCCGCAAATTATCAAGCATAAGCATAGATCTTGGGAATATATAAGCTTTGGAGTGGGAGAGATTCTTGTAAGCATGAAAAGAAGCCTTTAGTGCCCCATTTCAGATCAATCTCCCATGCTTTCATTGCCACTATTTTCCTCCTCCTCATAATCTCTATCCTCTTTATCGATGTCCTTTGTATTTTGAATCTTTGAAACCCTAAAGAAGGTAATCAAGAAGTGAGTTATGGTGAATAGGGATAGGGGAAGGGGAGAGGAGTTTGTGTGATGTAGGATGAGATATATATGATGTGAGAGTGAGAAGGAGGATATTTTTTGGTAGGGACTGTTTAGTAAATAGGGGTTTAAGGATTTTGTTTTGGGGATTAGGGTATAGGGAATAGGTGTAAGGATTTTGTTTGGGGGGATTAGGGTATGGGGGATAGGTGTAAGGAAGGTTTTTAAGACAACCTAGGGTTTGAAAATTCAAATAGAAAACAAACTTCAAAATTGTGAAATGAGTGTCAGGAGAATGGTTCATGGAGTGTACTTACTTGCTTAGAGGTTCTAGGTAGCAAAAGATCAATTTAGATGTTTGATAGGGTGGTCTTGGTGTTTGTTGGCCCTATGCATAGTGCCTTGTATAGGTGCATAGCGCTCAAGTTGTATGTGTAGTGTCATGCAAAAATTAATTGGAAAAAAGGCTCTATGCGTAGGGCTCTGTCTGTATGCCCAGCGCTCCCTCCTCTATGCGCAACGCTCCCTGCTCTATGCATAGCGCTCCCTATTCTATGCGCACCGCGTTTTTTAGGCCACTTTTGGAGGCTTTCTTAGTGTCCAAATTGATCCTATGATAGTTCGTTGGAAAGGAATCTCTCTTGGCTACACAATGGATGTATCAAGAACTATAAATGATCGATTATAGCCCCTAAATTGTCAATTCTCCCAAGACTTGTCAAAAAGTGCAGAATGAGGGTGAAAAAATGAAGAGTTCTCTTGCAAGAAACTTTTGGAGGTCTTCCTCAACTCAAAATTGATATCTTGATAGCTCATTGGAAAGATATTTCTCTCAAGCTATTAGTTAACTCATCAAGCAAGTCATTTGGACAATCCAGCTAGAAGAAAAAATTATTTTCCCAAAGTCACTGTAGAAGTGCAACAACTCTCTTGTAGCTAATGTATTTTTGAGATTTCTCTAAAACCATGACACCTGTGTAAAAAGTGAAGGAGGTTTTTCATCATTGGCCTATTATGGACAAAAACCTCTCTCACTTTTGCCAAATTCATCCCTATTTGGTCTAAAACATAGTTTGAAGAAAAACCGGCCTATGTGTGGCAAATGATTTGTCCCTTGGAATGACTTATTGAAAAATGATGGAGACATGATGTGTATGAGTTGGAATGGCCTCATACTTGCTGAAATGAAATTCCTTATTCCTCATATACTCATATGTCTCTGATTCCATAGCCAACCCTAGCTCAATGGGTGAGGAAATTAGGGTTTAGTGCTTGTGGAAAATGATGATTTGGACACCCTTGGGAAAAGACAACTCCCTTTGGCATGCACTTAACCCCTTGAAACTTTACCCTTTCACTTGAATATTTCCTTTGAAAAATTGATCTTTTGATGGTTTGGCATCTTTGGAACATTGAGTTAACAACTTGGGATGGTGAAATTATTACATTTGAAACACATAAAATTACATAATGAAATAAGCATTTCTCTTTACAAATCATCTTCACATGGTGAAGGGATGTTATTTGATCACCCTTTACGTGATAGTCTTATGCAATGGAATGGAACCTTGGTAACCCTAATGACCTAATGAAACCTTGAAAAACCCTAAAAGACCTAATGAGACCTTGAAGGATTGAAATTCAAGATGACATAATGACCTCATGATTGATACAAATGGTAGGATAAAAATAAATTTATGGATGATGTACAGTCAACGAGATATGAAACTATGCCAACAAGTAATCATATTTAGGGAAGAGTGATGTTTTTGGACTAGGACTACCATAAGTGACTAATTTTTTTGCATGACCTAGTGGAATGATAAAAAAATTCTGTGTGGGACACCTAAAATGAATATGAAAAGAGCAATTTTGATCACTAATGTCAGTATGAAAATACTAACTCTAACACCATGGATATCGACGAGATGACCACTGAAGAGGCCTCACAGGCCATGACAATAGGAGATGCCCCTGAGAGCACCAGGATAGTCGTGGAAACCCCTAAATCACCGCGCACGCCAAGACCCAAGAAAGATAAGCAACCCATGGTTCTGGTGCGCGTGTCCCCTAGAAACCCACTGCGAACCAAACTAACCATGGAAGAAAAGGGGAAAGCTATTAATGTGGAAACTGATGAGGAGGAGGAAGAACTTGAGGGAATCCTAGTCGAAGAGGAGGAGGATGAAGAAATGGAGGAAGAAACCTAGGGTTCAGACCCTCTAACCAGGCTGCTAGCGTATGTTCCTTTGTGAAAAGGGAAAATGAGGGTACCTAAGGACCTAGATAAGAGCAAGAGCTCTCTGCAGACTCTGCTACTACCTGACGATATCATTTTTGAAGGAGCGCACTTGGGACAGGTGTAGGGTCTAAAGTTTGAAGACTGGGATCTCGCGGACCATGAGAAATTCCCACACTTGGCAACCTCATAGCTCATGAGGCCGAAGAAAAACACTGTGGCGTGAGTCATAGAGTTGGAGCTGCACAAGTGATTGCGCGGAGTAGAGAAAGCAGGGTTGTTAAACCTGCTCTAGGTGCCGCATTACCATCGCGCCCCATTACCTATTTTTGTCATCAGGCAGCTGCTTTGCCTAGTGCATGATGGGTGCTTGTAGCTGGAGGAGCCCATCCCCATCAGAGACCACCTAATTCACAGAATTACCCGACTCCCTTGTAAGGGGGAGGACCCTACAGATATTTCAGAGGGTAAGAGCAACGACTTGGCCATCGCGGAGGCCATGAAGGAAAATTTCAAGCTAGAGAGAAAGAAGAGAGGGTACGCAATATCTAGTATCAGCAATAAGGTAGTAAGAGTTGCCACCCAGATATTGGCTTGCAAGGTTATGCAGAAGTGCCGCATGGATGAGGTGCTCATGCCGGTGATAGCTCTTGCCACGCAATGCACAGAGGCCTTTTAGTTTAACTAGTCTGAGTACTCGTGCAAGGAGTTCCTGGAGAATTGCCGCGAGGCATAGGAACATGGGAAGGCATTCCACTATGTATGGCTTCTGCTGTCCATAGTGTTGGTGGCTTGGGAATTACCTAAGGACAACCAGTTCCCCACAATTACGCAGGATCTTCTAGAGGCAGTGTAGTACGCCTCACTGTGGGCCACTAAAGACAGGCAGAGGATCCGCGACAGTAAGATATTCTAGGTGTTCATGGGGATGAACATTAGAATGGGGATTAATTGCAAGCCGCGGTTATCATACACTGTCTATAATAGTCTACAAAGCTTTGCGGAGTTCAAGGCATATTTCCAACACGTGTATGTCAGGGCGCACAAGGACCCCGCGAAGAAGTGGAATGAGCTCTTGTACCTAGCCACAGACAATGTCATATTCATCATACTTGAGCCGTGGCTACCAGAATGGTGCATACCAGCCATCTCCATGTTGGAAACAGAGAAGTCGGCTACACAAAAGAAGAAGGAGGAGGTGTGTTATGAAACCAGCTCAAGAAAAGATAGAAAAGATAGATCAACGCCTTAGAATTCAGCCTCTTCGAGGGGGCAACCTCCTTTACATTACATAAATGAACAATTCTTGGATGATACAAATGACAAAACCTCCTTTTTATATATAGGAGTCTAAGGAGTCACAATATAATCCAGCCGACCTAACAATAATAATATAAAGCCACAAAAATAACAATAGAGGGATTCTATGGGGCACAGAAATAACAATATGGGGGTAATAGGGGCACAACAATATAAATAAGGGGTATAACTACAATAGTAATGGGGTAATCACTAGTATTATAGGGACCCAACATGCCCCTCTCCTTCAAAAAAGTGTTGTCCTCAACGCTTGAGTAGTTCTGGATACTTCTGCATAAAATTCTCATCCTCCCATGTGGAATCTTCAGCGGATAAGTTCTTCCACTTGATAAGATACTCTGAAATTGATCGATTTCGTAGCTGTCGAGTTCTTGTTTCTGTGACTGCTTCCGGTTCCAATATAATTTTTCCTTCCTCGTCAAGTTCTGGCAATATTGTTTGAATTGGGAGCTTGTCACCTATAACCTTCTTTAAACATGAAACATGGAAAACTGGGTGCAATCGAGAAGCTGCAGGAAGCTCCAATTTGTATGCCATAGTACCAATCTTTTGCAACACCTTGTACGGACCATAATACTTTGGTGATAATTTATTATCCTTCTTAGCTTGCTTTAGGGACATTTGCTTATATGGTTGTAGCCGTAGGAATACCCAATCACCTACATCAAAACTTCTTTCACTGCGATGTTGATCTGCCTGTTGTTTCATTCTATTTTGTGCCAACACGAGGTTATCCTTTAAGAGTTGGAGGACTTGTTGTTGATGTTCGATGTGATGTTCCACTGCCTGAACCTTAGAATTTTCTCTTAAATATGATGTGATGGATGGTGGTTGATACCCATAAAGTGCCATAAATGGGGTCATTTTTGTTGCTGTATGGAAGGAAGTGTTATACCACCATTCAGCCAGAGGCAACCATTTGACCCATTGTGTCTGTTTATCAGATACAAAGCAACGAAGATATCCTTCCAAACATTTGTTTACTATCTCAGTTTGCCCATCAGATTGAGGATGATAAGATGAGCTATGAGCTAACTGAGTACCAAGACAAGAAAATAATTCTGTCCAAAAATTTCCAGTGAAAATGGGATCTCTGTCACTTACAATAATCTTTGGGTTTCCATGTAGCTTTTGAACTGTTTCCATAAATGCAGTAGAAACTGTACTGGCTTTAAATGGATGTGATAATGCACAAAAGTGTGCATACTTGGTAAGTCTGTCAACTACCACCATGATGACACTCTTTCCCTCAGACTTGGGTAAACCTGTGATAAAATCCATTGAAACCTCCTCCCAACGTTGGCTTGGAATGGATAAAGGTTGTAATAGACCCGGTGTCTTAATTGTTTCAACTTTATTTTGTTGGCAAACCAAACATTCCGCCACAAACTTTTGAATATCTGATTTAAGGCCATCCCAAAAAAATTCCTTCTTAACCCTGTGGTAAGTTTTTAAAAATCCTGAGTGCCCTCCTAAGGGAGAAGTGTGCAATTCCATAAGAATCTTTTGTTTTAGCTGGGAATTCTTACAGAGGTATAAGCGATCTTTGTACCATAACGAATCATTTTTCCAGCTAAATGTATCAGAAGTACTGGAATCTTGTTGTAGCTTTCGAATAAGTGCCCACACTTCTTCGTCATTCTTCCATTCCTCCCTTGCTTCGTTTATCCAATCTGGTTGGATAATAGAAATGGCACACAACAATGCTTCCACATCCTCATCCTTTCTTGAGAGTGCATCTGCCACCACATTTTGCTTCCCTTTTTTGTAGATGATTTCAAAGTCATAACCCAACATCTTTGTGACCCACTTTTGTTGCTCTTCAGAGGATAATCTTTGTTCTAAAAAGTATTTAAGGCTATCATGATCCGTTTTTACCTTGAAGTGTCTTCCCATTAGGTAGGGTCGCCATTTCTTAAGTGCATGGAGTATTGCCAACATTTCCTTCTCATAAATAGCTTTGCTTAAAAACTTTCCCTTGATTGGACGACTTTCAAAAGCAATGGGTCTTTCATCTTGCATTAGAACAGCACCAATTCCATTTCCTGAAGCATCACATTCCACAATAAAGGTTTTTGTGAAGTCCGGTGTAGCTAAGACCGGTGCTTGGCACATTGCCTCTTTAAGATGTTCAAAGGCCTTTGTTGCTTCCGGAGTCCATGAAAATGAATCTTTCTTCAATAATGTTGTTAGAGGTGCTGCTATTCTCCCATAATTCTTAACAAACTTGCGATAATACCCTGTCAACCCAAGAAATCCTCGCAGATGCTTTATGGATGTGGGGATTTTCCATTCCTTAATGGCTTTAATTTTGCTAGGGTCTACCTTAACTCCTTCATGAGATACAATATGACCCAAATATTCCACCTCCTGGACTCCAAAGAAACATTTGGATCTTTTTGCATATAATTGTTTCTCCTCCAATAGTTGTAGCACCCTGTCAACATGTTCAACATGATCCTTCCAAGACTTGCTGTAGATTAGTATATCATCAAAAAATACTAACACAAATTTTCTAAGGAATGGTTTGAAAATTGAATTCATCAAACCTTGAAATGTTGAAGGTGCATTGGTAAGGCCAAAAGGCATGACCAAAAATTCATAATGACCCTCATGAGTTCTAAATGCCGTTTTCGGAATGTCTTCAATCTTCATTCTGATTTGATGATATCCCGAACGAAGATCCAACTTGGTGAAGTAAATTGATCCATGCAATTCATCCAGTAATTCATCAATGACAGGAATGGGGAACTTATCTTTAATAGTGAGCTTGTTGAGCTCCCTATAATCTGGACACATGCGCCATGATCCATCCTTCTTGTGCACCAATACTACTGGAGCTGAGAAAGAACTTTGACTCGGTTGAATTATACCAGCCTCTAGCATTTCTGCAACCATACGTTCAATTTCACTTTTTTGGACATAGGGATATCTGTACGGCCTGATGTTTGGAGGAACACTTCCTGGAATCAGATGAATAGCATGATCATGATCACGCATAGGTGGGAGACCTTTGGGAGTCTCAAATACCTTGGAATGATTGTCCAAGACTTTTTGGAGATCTGGAGAAATAGATGATTCCAATGTGGAAACATCTAGCGAACATAATTGTGCAATTACACCTCTTTGCTCCTTTTTTAGAAGCTTTGTCATACCATTAGAGCTGATTATCTTTCCTGGTTTCCCTGCAATACCCCTTAATTCAACTTCCTTTCCTTCCAAGAAAATTTGATGAAAAGTTCTTGAAAATTAAAAGCTATTGTACCCAAGGATTGTAGCCATTGGACTCCTAGTACAACATCAGCACCTCCCATTGGAATGGAAAGCATTGGGCTAGTCAATACATATTCTCCCATGGATAGCTTGATATTATGGCACTTTCCAGAGCAATTTATTGTTCCTCCATTTGCAATCATCACTTGACACTCTGGTGCTGGATATAGGAAGCAATTCAATTCTTTTGCTACCCTACAATGAATAAAATTGTGGGTGCTTCCTGAATCAATCAACACTATTACCTTTTTCTTCTTGATTTGTCCTTCTATCTTGATGGTTTGAGGAGTGGTAATTCCCGCCAATGCATTACAAGATATGGTCGGATTTATTTGTTCTTCATCTAGGCTTTGTTCCTGGAATATATCCTCTTCTTTTGACCTTTCTTGCTCCTTTTCTTCTTCCTCTTCACAATCTATGTAGAATAATTTCTTCTCAGCACACTTATGACCTTTTGTGTATTTGCTATCACAATTGTAACAAAGCCCTTTTGCTCTTTTTTCTTCCAATTGTTGTGGTGTCAACCTTGTAGGTTGTGGAAGACTATGGGCAACAACACTTCCGTCTTTATAGTTGTGAATGGTATGCTTCCTAGTTGCCATAATTTTGCTTTCCATTTTTCTTGCTAACCTGAATGCCTTCTCTAATGAATCAGGTTCCCAAAGGCGCACATCATGTTGGATATTATCCTTTAAAGACCCTATGAACACATCAATCCTATGCTCCTCTGGAATATCTTTTACCCTTATGTTCAATTTTTGGAACTCCTCAATGTGCTCCATTATTGAACCCTTTTGTTTGAGACTTATCAATTGGCTAAAAAAAGTGTTGCTTTTTGTATCCTCATAATGTGCTATCAATTCTTCCGTAAAAATTGCCCAAGTGATAAATTGTTTACGAGAACAAAGCCATTGATACCATACAAACTGATTTGGTTCCAAATATAAAGTTGCCATACGTACCTTTTGTGTGTTTTGCACATTATTGAGATCGAAGAATTGCTCCATCTGTAATATCCATGTGGCGGGATCCTTGCCATCAAACTTCCTCATATCGATTTTTGGAACATGGTGAGTCTTCGATCCAACATTAGAGTCTATGGAATCATGATTAACATTTCTTTTGTTCTCATCATGAGTTTCCTTTACTACCTTTTCACCATTAGTGACCCTTTCTTGTAGCAACTTCTTCAATTCTTCCATGTCTGTCTTCAAATCTATCTTCAAATTTACCATTGAATCCTCCATCTTAGCTTCCATGCCCTTTATCTTAGATTCCACGCCATTTATCTTAGATTCCACGCCACTTATCTTAGCTTCTGTTAGCTTTTGTGAGCGTGACATTTGTTGCACTTGTTCTTGTAATTTTGATATATCATGTAGCATTTCTTCCTCTTCTTCATGAGTCATGCTAGAGCTTTCAGGTTCCTTACTAGGTGTTTGCATTTTCTTTCCTCGGGGCATCAGTTACCGATAATAATGCTTTACTATGCCCTTTGAATTCCGTTAAACCAAGTTTACATAAAAATTAAAAAAAAAACTACACACCTTTTTTCACTTTATAGAAGCCTGATATTGAATCTGATGTATCTCTGTAATTTCGGATCATCCAGTTCTGAAATTGCTACCTGTAGTAGCCTTCTGCGTCCTCTTTCCAATGCCACAAGTCTGAGCCAAATTGGATTCTCCAAGGAAGAGTTATGTGAAATCTCCCACAGTGACTTGCTTTTAGACTGGTTCAGTAGAGCGAACTTGTACGACGTGCCACGAGTCACTGTTTCAACCTTTGAATCTGAAACACACACACAAGAAACTACAGTCCGTCCTCTTTCTGTACCTTTTTACAAAATTTCAATCCGATCTTCAGAGAGAGAGTTATGACGATTTTCCCCAGGTCACCTGTTTTGAATGTAATTCAGGAGTCTGCAAAAAGACCAACTTCCTCAGATCATATCTCCGAAAATATCATGCGAAAAGCTCTGAAATTTGGACCCAAGGTTCAGCGCTAATTCTTCTCAAATGGGTTTTTTTTTGCGACTTCTGAAACGTCACAGAAAAAAAGTTATAGCGAAAATGCCACGATGACCTGTTTGGAGCAGCGAAACCCTAGAATCCAAAGCTCTGATACCAAATGTTATGAAACCAGCTCAAGAAAAGATAGAAAAGATAGATCAACGCCTTAGAATTCAGCCTCTTCGAGGGGGCAACCTCCTTTACATTACATAAATGAACAATTCTTGGATGATACAAATGACAAAACCTCCTTTCTATATATAGGAGTCTAAGGAGTCACAATATAATCCAGCCGACCTAACAATAATAATATAAAGCCACAAAAATAACAATAGAGGGATTCTATGGGGCACATAAATAACAATATGGGGGTAATAGGGGCACAACAATATAAATAAGGGGTATAACTACAATAGTAATTGGGTAATCACTAGTATTATAGGGACCCAACAAGGTGAAACTGTGGATGGCGTAGTTGGAAAAGAAAAGAAGAAAAGAGGAAACAATAGCAAAGGCGTAGGAGGTGCGAGATGCTGCGAAAGCAGCAACATAACAGTAGAAGGTAGTCGCAGAATAGCAACAGGCAGTAGAGAAGGAGCACGAGGGCCATAAGTCATCGTCGACTGAGGAAGAGTCCAAGACAAAGGAAGGTGGTGTGGACCCATAGACAACGTCTACACAATTGAAGCACCAGCACTCAAGAGAGAAGGTGGGGCCATGGAAGAAGTCAAAAGCCTCCAAGAATTCTTTTGACCCAATCACCCTCATTGAGGGGGATTTGCATGGCATAGGGGAGATGGTGCGCGATGTCACTGCAGAGGCCCTCCAGCAGTTCGCAGAGGAAAATCAAATGGCATTGGGGGCCCTCCAGGCACAGATACAGGAGTTGCAGGTGCGCACTCCTTAGGCTGGTACTCTGTTGACCAACCTCGTAGTAGTAACGGCCATAGCTGAGGAAATTTTGCACGCCAGCATGACCAATACTATAGTGTTGCCGAAGGGGGCACTGGTTATAGAAAACGAGGCTGACAGGTGTACGATCAGTGCACTAAAAGGAGTGGGGATCAACATGGTTGCACTCCCTCAGGAGATGCTCTATGTTCTGCAAGACGGAGTAACTACAGAACTGCGGGCTAGGGAGGGCCACGTGCTCTAGGTAATAAGTGAGCAGTGAATTAACATGGAGCAACTGAGCCTGCAATGCAATGAGTTCATGGCGCAAAACCGACAGATTGTGCAGGTGGTTGAAGAAGCCTGCCAGATGGTCCCTGAGTTGGCCATCCCATCAGAGGCACCAGCAGAGGTGTGCATCCGGAGGTTAGCAGCCGGGGTGCGTGAGGTGTGAGAAGAAACAGCTAAGGTTCAGCTAGAGCTGAACCTTCAGATAGCTGAGCTGCAGTTGAAGGCGCAGCCTTCAACTCCACCAAAGGTGAGGGAGCAGTGCGCCAGTGCCATCGCAATGGGAAAAGAGGAGATTAGCAGTGCAATGAAGGACTGCACCAAACTTTTGGAAGAGTCATTTGAGGTCCTCACCACTCTGTAGGAGGACCGAACATACAACACTTAGAAACAGAGGCGCGTGAGCCACAACAAATATATGATGATATAAAAGGGACCCCACAGACGGTGGACCTTAAACAGAGGCTCACGCAGACACAATAGGCAAAAGCGCTTAAGGAGCAGGTAGACGTGGCGTGACATAAGGAAGAGGTTTTGAAGGCGCGCGTCCAACCATGGATCGATGAGGCCTTCGTCATTACAGCCTCGATCGAAGCCAAGCTCGTGCAGACGCAAGGAACACAGGAGCAGATGCAAGGAAGTCATTCAGATACTACGGTCTCTAAACAACACATGCGGGAGGTACATCAGGTAGCTGCTCAGTGCACTACTGATCTTGCAGTAGTTCGGGCAGAGTTGGGAGGTCTCCATGCGAATATCTCCGCACCGACAGAGTGACTCGAGGGCGAGTCATGATGTTTGTGTTGGGGGCCTGTTGGGTGCAGGATCCCCCAAGGGAAGTTTTGGGGCTTAAAGCCCAGATTTTGACTAAATCTGATGTAAAGGCTCTGTGTTTTGTGGGTGCAGAGTTCGAACTTGTAAATGAGTCATAGGGTTATCCACCCTCATTTTTGTAAATGTAATATCGGCTTTAGAGATCTACAGCAAGGCTCTAAGTTGTAAAGGAGGAGAATCAATTGATGGATGGATGAAAAAGAATTGAGTCTTATCTAACTGTAGAGTTGATTCTTGGGTCATAGAGTAGGATAAGGCTCTGCAGCTGAGTGAGCAGAGGCCTAGTAGTCCGCAGCTGAGTGTGCGGACCCCTGTAGCTGAGTGCGCAAGGCGAGTTGAGTCTGTAACCTTTGGAGAAGTAATAAAGAGAAGTTTCATATCATTTCTATGTATCTTTTCCTATTTTATGCATTGAGTATATTGGGTATGAATTGCAATTTTACTGTTTATATGCATGGACTTATATGATGATGTTAACTAAGAGAATATAAGACAAAGTATCCATTTACATGAAGTTAACTAATAGTTATAAGAAGATAAGTAAGACCTGTGGTGTAAATTGGGGAATTAATGCAGATCGCTGCCTTAGTAGCTCAAAAGCAGCTTAGCCCCTGGTTAGGGTTGTGCAACGACAATTATAACAAATCACGAAGGCCTCGTAGGTCAGGGCATTGCGTGAAGTAACCCGCACAAAGGTATTCACTGTTGGACTAAACTGACCCCTCAGACATCTCAAGGGTGCGTAAACTTGGTTCCAGCATCCCCCCATACTTCCTCGGGTGAGACCTCAGTCTGCGCTCCACGGGATTTTTCCGAAAGGGCCAGTAGTGTAGGGATTTGTTTGGATAATAAACTCCGAACCTAGGTCAGGCCCCCTCAAGCCAACAAAGTTGAAAGGAGGTATTTTATGTGAACAATCAATTTCCACCTGACTTTTCCATCTGATATCAATCACCAAAGGATTTTCACCCCCACTACATGATTCAATATCTGTGAGTCCTTTATTTCTAGTACTTTGGGCTCCCCATTTTCTCGATGGTGGTCCAATTCATGGGATAACATTTCTTGATATTGATTTTTCCTTCTTACCAAGGAATTTACAGATGAATTATATTATTTTATTCATTACTCCAATAGAAGTTGGTTGAGCCAATCCTTGAAATAGATAGGATGTTGAGATGAGAGACTTGATTAAATTTGATCTCGCTCGTTGAATTAAACCAATAAAACCCCTATTGCTTCATTCTTTTTTAGATATTCGGGATTGTTTGTTTCCAATCCACTAACATTGCATAGCTGGTGACACGAGAAATTGTAAAATTTAGAATATTCCAAAATTTTGACACATAAGAGTGAAGTAAAATAGTAAACCCAAATCAAAAGGAAAAATGGTTTGCTAGCTATTGCACAATCTCCCTTTTATTGGTGGATGGATCATTCTATTATTTCCCTTGACACAATACTTTAAGAGGGAAAACCTTGGATCTATGTTCATCAGGCCTTTCTTATTACCTCCTTTCTTCCTTACTCTACATCCAAAGAGGATTAAACCTGATGAGGGGACCATAGTTCTGAGTTTTCAGGAGAGAGATATACGATTTTGTGATAAACTACTCCAAATGGGGCCATTTTTGATGTGATCTCCAGATTTTCCAACAACAACTCTTTGTTTATAGGGAACCAGTCTAATCTTGCTACGAGATGCCCTAATCCTATCCTTTTATTTGTCTAGAAGTATTCTTTTTTTGGGGTTTAACATCCATGGATACCACTTTTGCATCAAATCTTCCAATGTCTCTAGAAAATGGCCCCTAACTTCACTCGCCCCCTCTATCCACATCTGCACCTAACATTAGATTGAAGTACCCTATCAAGACACAACCCTCAAATATGATTGCATCCTTCATTTCCTTAATGGATTGAAATCCATCTTTTGCCTATGGTTCATTGGCACATATATATTGGATAGTTTAAAATGGTTCCCCCTATCTATATTCTCCATATTTGTATAGATCCAAAGCTGCGAGGTTTTTGATCGACCTAGTTTTTCATCATATTCCTCAAACATAGTTACTGATCAAACGAGAATTATTACCTCAAAATGGGTACTCGAGCCGAAAACCCCCCAAAACACATAAAAAAACGACCCAAAATAAAAAAAGTGTTGATTCCACATCACGATTTTTGTTTTTAGAGCAAATTTTCAATATTTAAAAAAAATAACAGTAAAAAGCAATAAAATTCATTTTGTTTGGCGCAAAAAACGCCTTGAAATCAAAAAGTGTTGATTTTGAAATAATGTGTTTTTTTTCAGGGTACATTTTCAACATTTTTAAATAATGACCTTAAAAATAAAATATCATGACTCTAAAAAACATTAAATTTCCAACGATTTTCAAGCATGACCTGAAAGATAAAATATCATGTCTCTAAAAAGCCTTAAAATTCCAACGATTTTTAAGCATGATATTAAATTTAAAATATCACTTCTTTGAAAAATCTTAAAATTCCAACAATTTTCAGGCATGGTGCTAAGAAAAAATACTTATAACTATTTTCAACCATAGCATTAAAGGTCAAATATCATGACTTAGAAAACCATTAAAATCTTGACAATTTTTCAACCATGGAATGAAAACCAAAGATTATGACTACAAAACAATCTTAAGTTTTCAAAATATTTCAAGCATGACATTATAGAAAAAATTTATGACTAAAAAAACTTTAAAAATGAACACCTAAATGAAAGAGTTATTATACCAAAAGTAATTTTTTTAAATGCTAAATGTATAGCGATTTTAAAATCTTAGCCTAATACAACTTGATACATTGCAAAAAAAAAGAAAGTCAACTATCGACACGGACTATATATATATATATATATATATATATATATATATAGAAAAAAAAGAATTAAAAAATAATAAGTAATAAAACATAAAAAAACATGACAAAAAAAATCAAATATAAAAAATATATCGAAATGACATAAAAAAAACTATAAATGTAAAAAAAAATTAACCATACCATGTAAAATTAAAAAAGGACAGAAAGAAAAGATTAAAATAACATAAAAACCGAAGAAAAAAATACAAAAAAAAAAAAAAAAAGTTACAAAAATAAAATAAAACATTAAAAAAAAAAATTAGAAAAAATTTTTCCCCCAGCCACCCCGAGGCCCAACCTACCAAGGGTGGCAAGAGGACGATCCATGTCAAAAAAATAAAAAAATAAAAAGAACAACAACAACAACTTGTGAAAATGAAAAATTTAAATAAAAAAATAAATAAGAAAAAAATTAAGTATATATATATATATATATATATATATATATATATATTAAGGAAAAAGAAACCCTTTTTTTAAGTTAAAAATTAAAATAAAAATAAAAACCTCATTAAAAAAAAGTTAAATAATAATGAAAAACAAAAATTTTAAACAAAAAAAAATAGGTTAAAAAAAATTAAAATTGAAACAGAAAATAAAAAAAATTCAAAACAATAAAATTAAAAAAAAATAATTGAAATTAAAAAGAAAAAATTAAAAAATATATAAATTAAAAAGTTAAAAAAATTCAATTATAAAAATAAAAAAAAAATTAAAAATCATTAAAAAAAAAAAAAAAAAAAAGAGAAAACTTAAATTAAATTTTTATATTTTATTTTATGTTATTTTTAGAATTTTATAGTTTAATTAAAAATAATTCCTAAATTTTTATTTTCTTTATTTAAATTATTTAATTGAAATCTTTTTTAAATATTTTATTTTAATTGATTTTTTTTAACTTTAATTTTTTTTTCTAAACATTTTTTGTTTGTTTAATTTTTTTGGTATTTTTTTTATTTAGGTTTTTTTTTTATATGTTTTTTAAACCTAAAAAATGCTTTTAGATTTTTTTGGGGGTTTATTTTTTTTTGCTAAAGCAAGAGACGGTCCTTCTATTATCTTAGGGAAAAAAATGATTTACACAGGTTACAACAAACGCACAGAGGCATAGACTCCCACGAAGGGAGAGAGAAAATACTCAAAGTATGCAAACAACCCTCCAATAAACAAACAGAAACAGTGACAAGACTGCCTTGGAAACGAGAGCGGGCACGTGGATTCAAAGTCTGCTCCACGAACCCACCGTTGATCTGTTTCCTAACAATCCGGCAGTCAAAAATCAACCTGCGCGAAGGCGAAGCCCATAGAAAAACCCTTAAGTTGCACGATCAACGCTGATTGTTGATCTCCTCCTTTTGATCCAACGACTGGTGTCCATATCATGCGGCTTAAAATCCTTCTGATTACCGCGTGATGAAGGCGGTTTGCTTTTCTGTTCCTCCGCCACGTGTTGCTTCCCGAGTGGAATCACTGGCTTTACATAAAAACCATCTTTGGTTTGGATGGCGCCCGACGAAGGTGGTTAACCATTAGTGGTTTTATCCTTTCGGGCCCACCAACTTGCATGCCAAATGGTGGCCGTTGATCTTCCTTCTCTTGATCTGACAGCCACAGAACAAATTGGACCGCACATCTGCTCGTGACTTACCCAGCGATGAAGGCGGTAATCACTATTCATCCCCCTCCACGTGCCACTAGCTGAATGACATCGCTTGTCATTCGAGAAAACCTCTCCGGGGTCAGAGGGTGCCCAAAGCAGGTGGTAAATCTTGAGCAGTTTTTGACCCCAGTAATTTCTTCCTATGGCCTTCCCTGCATTGCACGAGGAAGACATAGCCGGAAGGATGGCCCCCTGGATGGAATGCCTAATGAGTGGAGTTGGCGCACAAGTGAACCCTTCTCCTGTGCGCAGATATCTTCTGTCTCGATTTCTGCCTTTGTTTCTAGAAGCACCCTTAGAGAATCGACCGTGCCTTTCCTCTGATAAACTTTCTGAGGTGAGCTTTTTCATCGTTGTCATGAAGTAAAATTCTGATACTGTTGTCTGTCACTGAGGGCCCGGGATGAGAACTCCTCCTTCATCCTGTCATCCGTTACCTCCTCCCACCTACAACACAAGTCGATATGCTTGTTTTGAACCCCCTCATTGGCAAGCCAGTCCGCAACTTTGTTGGCTTCCCCGCGTACATGCACCAACCTAAGAGTTCTTAGAACTCTTAGGTGTGATTGGATTCTTTGGTAGACTTTCATAAGCCGCCAGTGTCCTGAGATTTTCTCAGGTGCAGCGCCAACGTTTATCCTATTCACTGAATTAATGACTAATTCTGAGGCGGCCTCTATGATGACATTGTGAATGTTGTACTCGAGCAGTATTTCCAAGCACAATTCCATCTCCATGAGCTCAGCCATATTGTTGGTTGCTTTTCCGAGATAATTGTGGAAGATGACCTGTATGTTTCCTTCCTCATCCCTCATGACACCTCCATAACCTGCTTCTCCCGAATTCCCTTTTGAGGCCCCATCAATGTTACATTTTAAAAAACCATGCGAAGGGGGTTGCCAGAAAGCCTTATCTGTTGAGTTATTCTTGTTGATCTGCTTAGAACACTGAGGGGGGCGAACCTTGAGCTCTAAATTTTCCAGGATTTTTGCCTCTCTTTGTCCTATGGGTTTTCTGGTATCAACACCTCCCAGGATATGAACAGTCTCTTTGAGTTGCTTAAGGATTAGCTTTAGGATGCTGTTCACGAGGCTCGCTTTATCCTTGAAAATCCTATTGTTGCACACCTTCCAAACATTCCAAATTAAGAACCCTGGGGTCAGCTCCCAGGCGGAGGTTATTATCTCATTATCTGAAAAAAAATTCCACCAGTTTTTCAATGTAGCAATGATGTCATTTACATGTCTATCTCTCTGCTCGAAGACATCTCCAACCCAGTTCCAAAGTATTGTAGTGAAAGAGCATCTATTCAGTAGATGATTAGTGGTTTCTTCCTGTTGTCCACATAGGTGACATCTTGAGGGGCCAACAAAGCCTCTTTTTCTTAGGTTATCCCATGTCAGAATCTTGCCCTATTGAACCAACCACTTGAACAGTTTGACTTTCATCCAATGAAGATTATCCAAGAGTTCTTTCCATGTCTTATTAGTGTTTGGAAAGTTGAACCTTGTGCTTATCCTTTTGGCCTCCTTAAGGGTGAAGAGACCTGCCTTGTTCTTTCCCCATATTAATTGATCTTCCAAGGTTGAGGTTAAGATTTGCCTCTTTTCCAAAAGACCGTTAAGGGCTATAGCTTGAGTATGCATCATGCCCCTTTCACTGTAATCTGGAAGTTTCCATGATCTCCATTTCCCATTGTTCCTTGGTTGATCCCAATAGTCACTTACCCTTCTTAATCCTTTGTTGATGGTATCTATGTGAATGTCTGCTAATTCTTCACTGCAGAGATTTTCCTCCTGCTGCCAATTATCCTCCCAAAACCAGGCCAAATTTCCACTTCTGATCTCCCAGAAACTATGATTTTGGACTAGGGCCCTATTCTCCCATGCCCTATTCCAAATTGATGAACCTTTTACTTGTCCTGTCATTCTGATGAGGTTATTTTCTTGCCAATCTCTTCCATACTTTTGCTTCCATAGTTTTGCCTAGGGGGCTTGAATTTCCTTTATCCATCTCCATCAGATTTTGGCTCTTAGGACTCTGTTAAGAATTCTTGGGTCATGAAGACCCAAGCCTCAATGGGATTTAGGTTTGCATACCCTGTCCCATGCCACTAGGGCCCATTTCTTATTTTCTTCACCTTTCCCCCAGAGAAAGTCTCTTTGAATGTTTCTTATATTAGTAATTACACCAGTTGGTGCCGAAATGGCTGATAGCATATAGATAGGGATACTTTGGAGGATATCCTTAGTTAGAATCAGTTTCCTTTCTAGATTTAGGGCTCTATTTTTCCATTTGCTAATCTTATCTTTTAGCTTATTTAGAACAGGCTCCCAGATTTCCTTGTGTAACAGTTTACCAGTGAGGGGAACTCCCAGGTACTTTGCAGCCAATGACTCTCTTTGAAAGCCCAAAATTCTAGATAGATTTCTTTGAATCGAAATATTCGTATTGAAAAAGAAAATCTTTGATTTAGTAAGACTTACCTCTATGCCTGTTGCCATGGCAAAGTCACTCAGAATCTGCTTAAATGCTTTGGCTTCCTTGACTGTGGGTGTGCCTTGCAGCATAGTATCATCCAAAAATTGTTAATGTGTCACCGTGTCCCCACCTTGAGTGAGTCTCAAACCCTGAATTCTCCCTTCCTCCTTAGCAGCCCTGATTGCTCTCCCTAACCCTTCCATCATTAGAATGAAAAGGAAAGGAGAAAGAGGATCACCTTGCCTGAGACCTCTAGTAAGCTTGAAGGTTTTGGAGGGAGAGCCATTGAGAAGAATTGAACAGCTGGTAGTGGTAACTAGCGCCATGACCCACTTAATCCAATTGTAATCAAAGCCATAGGATTTTAGAACTACTCTTATGTATGACCAGCTAAGTTTGGCATAGGCCTTGGCTATGTCTAGCTGAATTATCATCCCTGCTTTTTTATTGGTATTGAGTGAATAAACCACTTCATGTGCTTGAATTATGTTATTAAGAATTTGTCTTCCTTTTGCATAGCCTGTTTTCTCCTCTGACACTAGGGTAGGGAGGAGTGGTTTGAGACAGTTGGCAATTACTTTGGATATTATTTTGTACACCACATTACATAATGCTATAGGTCTAAATCTGTCTAGAGAGGTGGCCTTTTCCTGTTTGGGGATTAAGGCTATGAAAGATTCATTGAGCGCCTTCAAGACTATCTTAAATCTTTGATAGTTGTCCACTACCTCCAGAATATCCTGTCTTACTATCCTCCAACATGCTTTGAAAAAGTCCACATTGAAGCCATCTGGACCTAGTGCTTTCCCATTTTGCATCTCTGTAATGACTTCCTCAATCTCTTCCTCTATTATTGGTTTGTTGAGATTGTGATTGTCTTCTCTAGAAACCAATTTAGGAATGTATTGAGTAAATATTTTCGTGAACTGATATCTATCTTTCGAGGTTTCCTCAGCTATTCTCTGAAAATGCTGGACCAAAACCTCTTCCATCTCTTCATGAGTGTTTCTTTATATTCCATGATGATCTGTAAGTTTCACAATTCTGTTGTTGTTCCTATGAACTATGGTGGATCTGTGAAATAATTTGGTGTTTCTCTCCCCTTCCTTTATCCATTGTACTCAGGATTTCTGTCTCCAGAATATTTCCTCTTGTAGACATCTGTTTTCCCATTCATGCTGGAGTGACTCTGCCATATCTTTCCTTTCATCTATATAGTTTTCTGTGATAAGGATTTGGTTTATTTCCTTTAGTTTCTTTTCCACATTTCCTTTAGCTTTGAAGATATTGCCAAATTCCTTTTTATTCCACTCTTTGAGTCTGCCTTTAATGTGTTTGAGCCTGTTGTGTAGAAGGAACATCTTTGTACCTTGAAGGTGTAGCTCTTCCTTCCACCATTTTTCAATGTTTGTGAGGAAATCTGAATGTGTGAGCCAAGCGTTCTCAAACCTGAAGGGGGAGTTCCTTGGTTTACCAAAAAGAGAAGCTTCCAATTGAATAGGCCAGTGATCTGAACCTCCAAAAGGTAGGATGATTGCATTCAGGCTACTTCCCATGAAAAGAAGTTCCTCTGAAATAATAAATCTGTCTAATTTTGAGGCTACTTGGGTAGGGCTACCCCTTTTTTTATTCCAAGTGAAGATTCCATTGCTGGTTTCCATATCTACCAATTTCATATTGGTGATGAAGTTCTGGAAGGCAACTGAATCCCTACCAAGTGTTCTAGTTTCTCCTTTCTTCTTCGTGAGTGATTTAGTCATGTTAAAATCACCTCCTAGAATCCAGGGTAGAGCTGGGTATCTCTTCTTCATATCCTCTAGTGTTGTGAGTAGTCGAAGTTTGTCCTCCATTGGCTGAGGACCATGGATGTTGGTGAACATGTAACATTGCCTATCACCCACCGGTTGGAAAATCAAAGAGAGGTGATGTCTAGATGCCTCCACATCAATCACACCAAATTTCTATGGATCCCATAGAGTGAGAATGCCACCAGCAGATTTATTTGCCTTAACTTCAAGGTATTCGTATCTATTTAACCATCTGCTATGATTTTCTCTGATCTTCTTCACTGAGCATTTTGTTTCCTGTATGAATACTATGTCAGGTTTTTCCTCTTTGATCCTGTTACCTAGATTCCTCTATTTTCTTCTACTCCCTAGTCCTCTAATGTTCCAAGTTGTGATTTTCATTGAGGTGGGGTTTTAAAGGAGTAACTGGATAGTTCTTTCATCCTTCTTGAGTCAATCATGAGCTTTCCACACTCCAGCAGTAGTTCTTTCTGTCTTTTTCTTCCCCTATTCTTGCTTGGGTTTTTTGTTAATTTGCCTGTTATTAATCCTATTGATGAAGTCCCTTTAGTATCCTGGTTATCATGTCCTCTTTTGATTCCTGCAAATGTTTGATGTGACTTGTTAAGGATATCTGTTGTACCTTGTCAACATCCTCCTGAGGTATGGTGTTTATTCCCAGGTTTCCTCCTTGTTCTAGAAACTTTTCCAGCTCTAGGTTCTCCCTTTCCAGGATCTCCTGTAAGTCTTGGTCCTCTGTGCCACTTTCACTTTGAATCATTTCATGGTCTTTTTCTATTTCCATGTTACTCAAAGGGTCCGTCGCATGATCATTCTGTTCCTGTGTGGACTCCATGCTGGTCTCTTTTTCTTTCCCCTTTGCTGTCTGATTCTCTGTTCTCTTTTGATCACCTCCCTCGACATCTTCTTCTCCTAAGATCTCAAAACTGTTGTGACTTCTTGTTTTTATCCTTCTCAGTAGGGTTCTTTTGTGTCTTCCTTCCCCCTCCTTTTCCTTTTCCTCCTACTTTGGTGAAACCTGTCTGATCTTTCCCTTTGCTGGTGTTTAGGTGTTCCTCCCTTCTATTAAGAGGACAATCTCTAGATAGGTGCCCATGCTCATGACATTTGTGGCATCTAAATGGGATGTGTTCATAGTCAACTGTTTGAACGCATTCCTCGTCATAGACTTCTAGAATGACCTCATCTGGAAGGGCTCTTGATAGGTCCATATCCACACATATACGAGCATAGGAGGTATATTTTCCTCATAGAGTTGCCTCAGAAATCTTTAAGAAATGACCTAATTTATTGCCTATAGCTTTTGAAGACTCTGGCATCCAGTAATCTAAAGGTAAGGAGTAGAGTCTAATCCATACCGGAACTGAAGTGAAGGTTTCTTGTTTTGGCACAAAGTTCATCGTCCATGGCCGCATATAGAGACCAGCAGCTGCAAAGAAGTATGGTCCTCCTTCAAAAATCTTGTCTCTGTCCTCCATGTTCATGAATACCACTGTAAAAAAACCTTTGGATCCAAGATGTATTTTTAACTCCCCATTTAGTTTCCAGCTGTATTTTATCCAAGTATACAATGCTTTCTCTAACGACCAGATTCCCATAAATTTACATATAATGGCATAGTTTTCCATGTGATCCTTGTGCTCTTGCAGAGCTGGATCATTCAAAATAACTTGCGGTTTTGTAATGGTCTTGGGTTTACAGGGCCCCATCTTGGTTCTGTTCTTTGTTCCCTGACCTCTGTCTTCCTCTTTCTCCTCGTGTCGGTCTTCTTCGTGGGTCCTTTGTTCTGCATGGGTTTTGCTACCTTCCACCTTCTGAGTTTCAGTGTTTTTCGTCTTGACCTCCAAGGGTTGTGGAGGCTGGTTTTTATTCCCTGCTCTTCCTCTGTTTGAAACTACATTACTGTAGGAGGGAGTGGAGCTCCCTCCTCCCTGTGCCTCCATGGGTGCCTGTTACCCTCTGTCACTCTCTTTGTTGAACCCTAAACATTGATCACCAGAACGCTCCAGGATGGATTTTTTTGGGGTTTAACTTGTGTTTGTTTAATTTTTTATTTTTTTTCAAAAAAATTCCATTTTTTAGTGTATTTTTTATTCATTTTTTTTATTTTTACAAGTTAATTTTGGTTGTTTTTTTTTTTTTTATAGGTTATCTCTCTCTCTCTCTATATATATATATATATATTTTTTTTTTTATTTGATTTTTTTTTTTTTTTTATTAACAACATGAAAATCACCAACATTTAAAAAAAAATATCCACACTTAATACATTAGAAAATTTAAAGTGTAAAAAATAATCCCTCTAAACAAAAAGGGTTGATACTCATCGCACTTTTCAAAATCAAGATGAAAATCACTAACAAAAGAAAAATGTTCACACTTGGTACATAAAAAAATTTAAAGTGTCAAAATTAAGCCCTCTAAAAAAATGTGTTGATGTTGTATCAACACTTTTCAAAATCAGCATGAAAATAACTAACATTTAAAAAAATGGTTCACACTTGATACATAAAAAAATTTAAAGTGCCAAAAATATGCTCCAAAAAAAGGTGTATTCTAAATCACCATTTTTCAAAATCGAGTGATTCTTTGCTACCTCAAAAAAATGGGTACTAGGTAATTTTCTCGTTTGATCGGTAACTATGTTTAGATGCTCCCCTAGAGCTGCCCGCTAATCCTGTAATTTCTTTCTGATTTGTGTTTCCTGCTTCAAGAGCTTCTCACTTAGCTAATTTAATCTCATAGATTCGTAGTATGGTTGTCTTATCTTCTTTGATTTAATCTTTCATTACATCATGTTTGAGTTTTCCACATATAACTCCATTTTAAGCACTGTTCTTTGCATCTTTTTTTTTTTTTTTTCATGGTTAGCCCTCTTCTCTACATTGATTGCAAGGAATATAGCCATGAAATAGTGCATAGATTCATGGTATAGAGATGCAGTGATAAATGTAAAATCTTATAGTCAATGTGAAGAGTTTTATCTCGGGTAATTCAGTTATTGCAACTCACATAGGGATTTTTTTCCAAAATTTTTGGTAATGATAAATTTTCAACATTATTTACAATAGGTACCATAAAAGTTTTACCAGAAGTGTATGAGAAATTATATCAAACATTCATCCAACTTAAATATTAGCCACTTTGTGACCTATGCCAAAATAATGAATGTAAATTATAAAACAAAAATTGGAAAATGATCCACTCTGTTAACACAAAATCATTTTCTTAATTTCAATTTCACAATTTGGCTTTCAAATCATTAGCCATTAAGCGAAATCCATTGATATTTGTTTCTTAGAACACCATTCCACCTTTTTCTTATAAATGGAAAAACGAGAAAAAAACATGGATTGAAAATTATTGCAGGTATGGAAATCCACTGCGAGCAGCGATTCATGGTACAAAGATGTAGTGATAAATGTGAAAACTTGCCATCAATGTCAAGAGTTTTATCTAGGGTAATTCAGTTAATGCAACTCACATAACGATTTTTTTTCCAATAAATTTAGGAAATGAATTGGAAAATGATTCACTATGAGAGAAAAAATATCGAGTTAGAAATATCATATGGATTGAAAATTATTCAAGGTATCAAAATCCATTGCTTAAGTGTTGCAATAGTTCAACATTGTCCAATATTTAATATATTCAATTCAATGAAATGGATAAGAAGAATACATTTAAATAGAGAACATATGCTACAAAATGTCATGGGTTTTATGACATGATTAAATGTTAAAAAGAATCAATGAATAATAAATTAAGGACTAGAGTAAGGGGACAATTCACATCTCATTGTATTCCTTGTAGAAGGAGAATAAGAAATTGCAGCCTAAACAATGATACAAAGATATCAAACGCGACATTGATGCAAGATGCAAGAAGTTTCCAAGTGTGACATGTAGCCATCAGTCCTTCTCCAGAGGAAGCACCTTCTTCCTCATTTTCAGGCTTACAAGTGTTATTGTTGGACATTGGATGGTAATACATGAGTGATGTCTAAGGGAAGTGAGATTGAAACTTGGTAACAATCCTTATAACCACATCCACTTTTTCCATGTATTTTGCCATATGAGACAACAAATTGAGTGTGCTCCTCCAAACCCTTCTTAGCAACCTGTGTTGGCCACCGCTCTAGGGTGTCGTGATTTGTTGTGCGATTGTATACAAAGATCGGGAACCCTTTCTTTACAACGTTGGGGGCTAGGTTCCGGCCCATCACTGCCACAACCGCCAACCCAATTCTTGATAGCGCCCTCACCTCCATTGATGGAAAAAAAACCACATAACTCGAATTGAAAACCATAAAACCGCAAAATATATTCCACGAAGAGTAGGAAGCTCTCACAATCAACGTTTTAGTGTGGTGGAAGGAAGGCAGTGGAAATAAAGGGATTGGCTCACAGTTCATGCGGTTGAAGGTGGTTGACCGGTGATGGGATCCAATGGTCGAAAATCTTTCAATCGTCTAACAATTGATCGAATGGTGCTCAACAGTATAGAGTGGCAGGCTAGAGGATTTTTCCCAAAGGAACGCCTTACGACGTAATTATTAAAATAATAAATAAATAAAAATAATTATATTACAAATATTGAGTCGTTAAGTATGTAAATTAAGATGGAGGATTTAATTCCTCTTGGTGCTTGGTACATCTGAAGTTAAGATGGATCTAACTTGATTTTTATTTCGTTATTCTTATTTTATTTTCACCAAATTTATTTTTTTTGTTTTGTTAAGCTTGGAAGGTCCATCCATTTTCTATTATATATTAGGCAAATTTACACTACACAGGTTGATCAGGTAGCCTCAACTTGCCCCATGGGGAAACCAAGTCTGTTGGCCACCAGTCAGCATTATAAGGCATCCAAAAATAGAATTGTTTTAGTCTTTCTATCCAAGCTAGATAAGTCTCGATCTCATGTCCAGATACTACATAACTATAAAAATTAGCATATGCAATAGGAAAATTAAAAGCTAGCCGCATAAACAAAAAATATGCATGGGGAGTCTAGTCTTTCTGCTCTTTCTGCTCATCTGAGATAGAAGAAACAGGAGAAGGATCTTCAGCAGTCACCCCTGGCATTCCATACAGCTCCAGAATGCAAGGGATGTGGTGATCAATTCGATCCATCTTGATATCCTGTTTGTGCAATTGGAAGAGGATTTTCTCCATATCCTTTTTATAGTTTGGCAGGCCCTGCACTGTAACCACCATCCCCACAAAGATTTGTTCCATCGCTTTTCCAAGAAGACTTTTCATTAGGAAATACAGATAAAGGGTTTGTTTAAACTGAGTAATTCTCCCACAGGTATTTCCTGGATCTTGGACTAGTAACCTCCAATTATCGATCTCTTCCTTTGATTCACTTTCCTTCTTAATCTCGACTTCCCAATCTTCAATTAGCTTCCAAATTCCCACGTCCATCCATTCTTGGTATGTCGTTGCTGCCTCTGATATGAGGTTCTCGACAGGCTTATGACCCCTGCAAGCTTCGGATGCGCTCAGTCCCTTGTCTATCCGGGGGGCTGGGCCTCTCCTGCCCCGCCCATGTCCTCTTGCTACTCGAGCCATAACCTGTGCAGTGGAGCCCTACTAACATCGAAACGAAGTTAGGTTCATCAAACCTTTCTCAGCATCCCATATTTTCCATTCATATAGTGCCCCTCTTCCATACTTCTCCGCCTGAGAGTTAAGGTAGCCCAGAGCCCACAGGTGACCAAGGGAAGTGGGTTTCAGACTCTTCTCTCGGAGCTCCTCATAGTACCCTTCCCCCTTGCTATGGTTCAAATGTCAGTCATCCTGCTGCATCTGGAACTAAGCCCATAGGTTAGTCCAGAGCCTGGCAGGACACTTGTAGTTATACTCGCTTTGTGCACCCTTAGCTAACAGATGCAAACGATGGCTTTGCTTGCCCCTCTGCCCATATTGTCGCCCAGGATCCTTAGCTTTGCCCTCAATTCCATGCGGGTTCCCGGTTTCCCAAGGGTTTCTCTACATCCTACTACCATGGATGAATTCCCATCCCCCTCCGCTCATCTCTTTCGTGCCTCTCTCTTCATCACCCAGCCCCCTAGGAATGGCAAGCCCACTATCCCTTATTCTCCTGGCCTGAGAAACTAAATATAGGCCCGCGTATCTTCTTAGCCCGCATTTTGTAATTCCACAACCAAGGTTCTAGTTCGATTGGGATAGAATAAAAAAGCATAACCAGGCTATGGCATACCCTTTCCACCCCCAATGCACCCCATACAAAGCTACTCCCCATTCCGTCAGATGCTTGCCCCTCCCTTTCACCCAGCAGAACACCATCCAGATCATGGAATCAATACAGGAACAGGGCCAAATTACATACCGGGAATATGTTGCTTTTCCATAGCCAAGGTTCCTTGCTTGCCTTCACCCCTCCCTAGCTCTGAGTCACCTCCTGTCTCCATAGATGCTCTCTCCTACTGTGCACGTCGAATGTCTAAACCTTCTCCACCACCCTTCCTTATTCCTTCCTCTGCCACCTTGCCCACTCACCATCCATGCATTCATACCGAAGGACACCATACCCCCTGGCTTGAGCATGTTGGGGGCAGCGGTCATTATGGCCTTCGTACTACCCATATCCCATCCCAACCTGGCCTCTTTGACATCAACTTGCATCCCGATCAGGAGATTTTCACCAAATTATTTTATTTTATGACTTGATATTTATTAAATTTATTATTATAATATTTTTAATTATTAAACGTTATTTATTTTTATGAGTAAAAGTATCAATATAAATAATATTTTAATTTAATTGAATATATCTTTATTTTAATTTTATATTTTGAGAGGTACCAATTTTTTTAAAGTGGAAATGTAATTTTAGAATGTAAATCTTGAAAAAATGTTTACAGATTAAGAAAGTTGATTTATTATAACAAATAGTAAATCCATCAAAATTGATTCCAATCATTTCAATCATCTACCATAACATGAAAATTGTAGATGATCCTTAATCTATATTTGAAATTAATTTAATTGATTGAAAATTTTCAAATATGATTTATAATATAGAAAGTGATCATTCATATATATATATATATATAATAATTCAAATTTTTCTATATTTCATTTACAATAATTTACTCAGGCTTCTTCCCATCTTTTCATATTATTCAAATGAAAACATAATTGATTTCTAAAATCATCCAACATTTAAATATATCTTCTACTTTGAAACATTATTAAATTTTTTTATTTTAATGTTTTATGTTCTTAATAACTTTACATTTTATTATATGTTTTTGGTTTTAATGCATTCTATATATCTTAACATTCCATATATATTAATATTATAATAGTTTTAATCTGCATATACAAAAACAAGAATCACATCCAATTAAATAAAGGATGGACACCAAGTTACTATTGAATTTTTTTTCATGACATTTTAATATGTATTTTGAAATATGTGTATTTCGTTATTTTTTATTCCATATCATTTGATAAATGGATTATATTAATTTGCGTGTTTTTTCAATTAATATATTGAATAATTATTCACTATAATATTGACATTGTTTAATTTATAAATAAATTATTTTTTTCACTAAAATCTAACTATATAATTTCAATCAAGATTGTGATTTTTTGTTGTTTAAAATACATTTTTGAATGAATAAATGGATTCAACAGCATAAAACCCTTGGGACACTCAATTTCTACATATTAAACAACTTAAACTCTAGTTTTTAAAAATTTCTACCATATTTTGGTTTAAATTAAGAAGAAAAAATGCATTGAAAAAGTCTATTTATTTTATTAATTAGACTACGAATACAATATTATCACTAAAATTTTATGCCTTATTACTTTTGAATTATTGCATTATTTGTTTTTTGTAAGTTGGTATTGGATCCTTCTATTTTTTTTCAAAAGGAAGATTGTACATGCAAGTTTAAGAAAGGAAAAGAAGGACTCAACTTGGCTAGGGGAAACCAGGTTTGTTGACCATCTAGTAGAGTCATATCCTAACCAAAATTTAAAGGTTATGATCAAGTCTAATAATGTTAAAAACACGACAATGTCCTGCTGATCTCTAACACTAACTAGACAATGCGGAGAGGCTGCAAACTAAAAATAAAGAGTGATAATCATTAGATGATCCTACTGGGGATGGATGCTTTGCAGTGGATCCTCACTGGGCCAACAGAGGAATACATGGAATGTGAGTCTCAATTCTTTCCAATCACCCTACCACTTAATTCAGGTCAAATTTCATCTGCTATATGTCTTGTGGAAGCAAAGTTATTTCTCCTTGAGACGGCCTTGGATCTTCTAGTTCTGTTGTCATTACTTTTACCATCAAGGTATTCATTTGCTAGTATAGAAGCAAACTCTGTGTAAAAATATTTATTCACCCTCTAGTGTGTCCCGAGTCAATAACAATTTCTCCCCAATCTTGAACTAGCTCTTCCTTGCTTGGTTTCGAGACCGAATTCGTCATGTCCTCCCATTCTTCCATTCTAACCCATTTTGTCGATGAGGACAAGACTCTGTATGTTACTGTTGCCTTCACCTCATAATGAGACCCACTTCTGCATCCCCTCCCTCTATCAACACAACGATGACCTCTATCTCCACTTCTTTTGATTGGTTCACGACTTTGACCTGACGTAGTGGAGACCCAATGTTAAATTTCCACACGACCTATTCATTTCTTTAACTTGTAGCTCCTATGAAACATATGGTTCTATCTAGAGTAATGGTAGTTAGGTTCCTTGGAATATTCTTCAGCTAAAGCTAGTCTTATTAACAACACGTTAGCAAGACGACACACAACATGTTGAGTTAGCATTGAACATCTATAATGTCATATCCTATGTGCCACAAAATTCCTTCAAATTACTCCACAAATAGTGGGATTTCCAACATGCATGTCACAAACACCATAATTAACAAAAAAACCAAAGGTAATTTTCCAGTATCATCCCTACAACCACTGTGAGGAATGCAAGGAAGGGTTTCCTCTCCTAGTGGTTCCTAGCCCTTGGCTGAGTGCCTTGAGCTGACCCTCTAGCCCAAACGCTAACCTTTGCAGGATAATTCCCAGGATCATATGACAAGGGCCTTTAAAACTACACCTCCCTATTGTGGGTGTGTCAGGAACTACCCATCGACCATGGAATGGAGTCATAATTCCCATTTAAGGTCTTTCTCCAGACACAACCATTGAACATAAATTGATTTAAATATAGAGCCATAGGACAATAAAAACAATATCTATGAAACCATTTCCAGACATGCCACAAAGACACCTATTGGTGTACTAGCTAAGAAATTAACCATTATTTTAGCTCACCATCCTCCTTGATACCCATGAGAATCAAGGGGAGGGGAAGAGGAATTATTACATACCCACAAGCGCTCATTCCCTGGTACCTGAATCTGGTCTTCTAGAGTAGGATGGATGTCCAAATTCTGCCCCTACCAGTAATATCTTGGCTTTGCTACTCGCAGCAAGGGTTGGTGTTATGCTCAAACTACCCTTGGAGTAGTGCTCAATAGCCTCCTCTTGCCATCTTATCATATTTTGCCTTGTAGAAGATCTTCCCTAATTTAAATCAATGTACTTGTCTATATATTTACACATGCAAATGCATGTGATGGGGTGGCCATGCTGCCCCCCATTCTTTATTATCTTTGAACTGGTTACCATGGCGACGAGAATCCCATGGTCCAACCTGACCTAGCTCGCACACTGATCAGGGTGAATTATTGCATTATTGAAATCAATGCAATTATAATTTTATTTTAAAGAATTTTTAATTGTGTCATCACTAAAACCCATCGATGAACACTAAAATGGATTTATTTATTTTTACAACATCCATTTTCTTATTATCATTGTGACAAGTCTCAACCTTAACCTGTCTATTGCACCTTTTAAACACCCTTTTTGGCATATTACCTTATGTTTCACTTTCTATTTTCTTATACTTTGTTAATATTCTTATCAATATCATGCATTTAGCAGCTACGATTTACTAAGGAAATTATTCATCATTTCACACATTTTCTCATTATTTTAGTTTGTATTTTGGTGTATTTGTGTTGAAAATGCAACAAGAAAATCCTAATTTAATTTTGTCCTTGAATTAAATTAAGGATTAAATTGTAATTCCACATCTGATGACAACTTGTAATAGATAACTAAGTTAATTTGCCTTAGTTGGATCACTTAATTCGAGTTGACGGTCTAACTTGAGTGATGTAGAGTGACTCTTACTTTTTAGGAGCTCTGGTTGAGTTTATTTTGAGTTGTAATTATTTAATTCAATCTAAATAAGTTAAAGTAAGTTAAACTACTTCCAACTAATTGAGGAATTAGTGGGAGATCCAGTAATGGGGTGTAACATGTTGTAGTGGGGTGTAACTAGCATTGATCAACTAGTAAACTAAAAATTCACTCACAATTAACTCATGCATGTCAAATAAGAGAAAGACCGAGTTGAAATTTGAGTTTAGGAACAATGTACTATCAGTCGTGTAATCATTCGAATTGTACAGGTGGTGCATGCAATCAGAGGAAGGTCTATGACGATTGTGCAATTCATAATTGTGGAATTTCCCAATTAAATATGGGCTAATTTCCAAGGAAACCACGAAAGTAAATAGGAGCTCGACAAGCAGCAGAATTGGTTAAGTAGCTTGAGCTTGTCTGGGAAGCGGTGAGATAGATAGAGATAGTGTAGAGGTTTCTTGGGTTTTAAGAAAAGCATTGTAATCTTCTCATATTTTCTGATTAATATATATATATATATATATATATATATATATATATATATATATATATATATATAGCAGGTATTTCTAGTTTGGCTTTCCCTAGAAAATTATTGTGCTATGTGTGATTCAATTCTTTCTCTTTTATGCTTGTGATTTCATCGATTGTTTATTGTTTCCAATGATGAGTACAATAGATTCAAGTAAATTATTTTAGCGTATTACATTCTATAGTTTGAATCTATAAGGAATTTCTACATGGTATAAGAGTAAAAATCAATATAGAAGAGGAGAATATGAGTTTCCCTTTTGTAGGAGAAATCGAATTTGCAGTATCATACTTTCGAGCTAGCGGGATGTCGTTCTACGGATTGAGACTCGAATATGCCCTTGAGCATAGTTCGAACTATATTTCTTGGAAGGATAGGATGGAGGTAGTGTTGGAAGACAATGGCCTTAAGGAATTCATAGACAAATATATTCCTAAGCCAACTAATGCTCAGGATCTCGCAGAGTGGAGAAAATATGTGGAAACGATAAGAACGATTATCCTAGAAGGAGCTCGATATCATATTGTCTCAAATATCTATAGTAACGAAACTCCATTTGCAATGTGAAAGGCCTTGACAAACCTGTTTCAAAACAACAATGACCAAAGGAAGCTAGCACTGAAGGAAAATCTCAGAAAGATCAAGATGGAGAAGGCAACACAATATTGAAGCACTTGACCAAGTTCACCCAATGTCAGGATGAGCTTGGAAGTGTCAGTGTTATAGTTGTTGAAGAAGATCTGGTGAGCCTAGCACTTATAGGACTTCCCAAGAGCTTGCACAACTACTAGGAATGGGAGGGAGAAGATACCAATCGCACCAGAGATGGATCCTCATCCAAACATTATGATGAGGAGAATTGTGCCTTAGTTGGAAAGGCAAATAAAGGGAAGGGGAAGTTATCCCATTCTAAATTAGATTCTAGTCAGGATAGAAAGGAGAAGGAAATGTCGAAGATAAAAATGTTTTCATTTTCACAAGTTGGGACACTATGCCACAAAGTGTCCACACAGGAAGGACAGTAAGAAGCCCTCAGGAGGAGCCGCAGGTGAAGCTCTTGCTTGACAATTTGAACTAGATTTTACCCTCATCTCTTGCATGGTGACATCGGTGATGGGTAGTGTGTGGTACCTGGATAGTGGAGTTGTTAATCTAGGTTGTCATTGATGTCAATAGTTGATGTCAATCATTGATGTTAGTGGTCGGGATGGCAAAAATTCTTGAAGATGCTAGAGGATGATTACAACTCTTTTTTAAGATGTCAAGACACAAATGAAATGTCAATCATGTATCTTGATGATCATAATGGAAGACTGCCATATCAATGATCTTGATGATAACACTACATGATGACATGTCCTACCTCTGATAATTTGATGATGACATGAAAAATCTCTAATGATGTGAAGCTTGATGTCCTTATGATGAAGACTACATAATGACGTTGCATTTGATTGATGAAATATCTTTGTACTAGTGGCCCTATGTTGAAGAGGGCAAGGATATGATGATGGTAATCCCATGTTGAAGAACGTTAGGAAATGATTATGAAGACAATCAACGAAGAAATCAAATCATGAAGAAGCCCTACACTCAAAGGCATTATGCCCTACCTCCATTTCTACACTCATAAATAATCAGTCACATTAAAAGATATTTTTTGCTACCCTAAAGGAAAAATTCATTAATGACACCTACACCATCTTGAAGAGCATATTTTTTCCTTTTCAATGAGCTATTATTCAAAGCGCTTGGAGTTTCGGGTTGAGTAATAGCTCGTTGGAAATGAAAAATTATGCTCTTCAAGATGGTGTAGGTGTCATTAAGGAATTTTTCCTCTAAGGTAGCAAAAAATATTTTTTAATGTGACTAATTATTTATGAGTGCATAAATGGAGGCAGGGCATAATGACTTTGAGTGTAGGGCTTCTTCATGATTTTATTTTTTCATTGATTGTCTTCATAATCATGTCCTAGCCTTCTTCAACATAGGATCACCATCATCATATCCTTCCCTTCTTCAACATAGGATCACCATCATCATATCCTTTCCTTCTTCAACATAGGGTCACTAGTGCAGAGATATTTCATCAATCAAATGCAACATCATTATGTAGTCTTCATCATAAGATAATCAACGAAGAAATAAAACCATGAAGAAGCCATACACTTAAAGGCATTATGCTCTGCCTCCATTTCTACACTCATAAATAACAGTCACATTAAAAAATATTTCTTGCTACCTTAGATGCAAAATTCCTGAATGACACCTACACCATCTTGAAGAGAATAATCTTTCCTTTCCAATGAGCTATTATTCAAACCACTTGGAGTTTTAGGGTGAGTAATAGCTCGTTGGAAAGGAAAAATTATGTTCTTCAAGATGGTGTAGGTGTCATTAAGGAATTTTTCCTCTAAGGTAGCAAAAAATATTTTTTAATGTGATTGATTATTTATGAGTGCAGAAATGGAGGCAGGGTGTAATGCCTTTGAGTGTAGGGCTTCTTCATGGTTAGATTTCTTCATTGATAGTCTTCATATTCATGTCCTAGCCTTCTTAAACATAGGATCACCATCATCATTTCCTTGCCTTCTTCAACATAGCGTCACTAGTGCTCTGAAACCAAGTTAAGGATATTTGTGGGCTAAAATATATGTGGTTGGGCTAAATAAACTTCCTCTGTTGCAGCTCAGAAAGGAAAGTCTTCTATGATCAATACTAAACTTCGGACCAGTGATAAAACATTAAAGAAATGTCTCATATATTTTCTCGGACCTGTGAATAAGAGGTCAAGATTGAGAAGCTTGGATCACTGTTTAAGTCACATTTGTTTAGGGTCTCAGCATAAATACCTTGGACCTGTAGCATTGCAGAGAGTCGGAATTTTTAACTTAGATCAGTAGACTAGTGCAGAGGCTCGACAATCAATAGTAAATACTTTGTTACACTGTTGTGAAGCTCAGATTGCATCAGTTTACACTTGTAGGTAGTCTTTGGTGAAGGGTGAACATTGACTCAAACCTATTGTCAAAAATAAGTGAACAATCACCTCTCAAGCCTCGGACCTGTGGACCTGTGGAGGCACATTTATCCTTGAAAGGCTCAGACAACCACCTGTGGAGAGGCTCATCTTCTTCTGTGTAAGTAAAATTATCTGTGGATAGTCTTCTGTGATTTAAGGCTTGGATAATATTATTCAAGCTCAGAGTTAACATATGGAGGATGTTGCATCTTTGGTGAAAATTTGAGGGAAAAGATTTTTGGCACAACTAGAGCAGATTTCAAGTAAACTATTGGGCATCTATTGAAATATACAGTGAAAAAATTGTGAAGTAGAGGCCTAAAAGACTACAAATCTTATGAACTATCTATGGTTTAATATTGGTGTTTGAAAGCTCCGTGAGACTACCTCCTTGGACCTGAAACATTTGAAGTATGAAAAACTTGTGAAGACTTGTGAAGAGGTCTTGTTGACCTATGAAGACTAGTAAAGGCTTGTTGACTTGTGAATTATTCTTGAAGATTTGGAATATACCTTGGAGAAGCCTTCATTATCTTGGAGAATTCTTGGGAAAAATGATTGAAGACAACTTATTGAGAAGATTTAGCTGATTGGAGACCATAATGCATCATTGAAGCCATAATGAGGTAACCTTGGAAATTTTGTTTGGGTGACATGAAGTGTAGTGGTGATATCTTCTAAGAAAACAAGGTTGTCATTGATGACATAACGTGGAGACTACAGTGAAGACGAAGATAGGCAGGGCTCATTGAGAAGACATTGGGATCCATGAAGTACAACCAAACATACCTTGACAAAGTGAAGCTATAGGGTTGGAGCCCTTGGGGTTGGTGCCTCAAAATTGACAAGGTTGGTGCCTTGGAAAGTCCAAGTTGGTGCTTGGAAAATATAAGATTGGTGTCCTTGGAGTTGGTGCACCTAAACTCAAGTTTGGTTCCTTGGATAAGATAGGGTTGGAGCCCTAGAGGATCAGAGTCCTCAAGGAACCAAATCGAAGTCTGTACCAGAGAAGGGTTGGTTCCCTAGGGGTTGGAGCCTCTAAACATAAGGTTGGTGCCTTGAGAAGATAGGGTCGATGCCCTAGAGGTCGGAGCCTCACAAAAGTCCAAGTTGGTGCTTGGCAACATGTTGGAGACTGGGAGATTGAAGATCAATGTCTTCATCTAGGGTTGGAGCCCTATATACATTGAACTTGATTTATTGTGAAAAGGAAATTAATAAAAGAATTTATTATTATTGTTCATTTTGTGTTCTAAATATAAATTATCTAACTGGTAAAAGTAACAATTGAAAAGGAATATTGATTCACCCCCCCTCTCAGTATTTCCAACAATTGGTATCAAATCCAATACCTTCACTCAAAGCCTAACAGCTTGAAGGTTGTTCATTAGAAGAAAAATGGTGAAGCCAAGGAAGTAAGTCTCCAATCCTCCTAAAGATGTGTCTCCATCAACCAACGAAATTGAACTCAATCAATTTGTGAAGGCTCCATTGTTCAATGGAAATTTTGATATATGGGAGGCAAGAATGAGGAATTTCCTAAAGACTCGAGGCATTGAAGTTTGGAAATCAGTGATTGTTGATAACATGATGGATGGTGAATCCAAGGAACATAATACAAGAGTAATGAAATCAATCTTGAATGGGCTACCTAGTTTTATGAAGGCCAATTTTGAAAAATGTTTGTCAAAAAAAGGCATATGGGATAAACTTCATGATCTTCACTCAAAAGGAGCGTTGACAATGATCTCTAGTCAAGAAAATGATGGAAAACAAGAAGCAAATCCAGAGCCCATCAAAGAAGCTAAAGATAAGAGTGATAACATCAAGGCTAAAGAAGACCTAGAAGATGAAGAGAATGAAGAATATTTTGGAGAAGATCTCCTCACTAAACGTATGGCTGCCATAGAAGAGATTAACAATTTGAAAAATGAAAATGAAGAACTTAAGAAGAAAGTGCAAGTTGGTGATCAGGACAAGACAAGGAAGGAAGTTGACCTTGTCAATATGCAAGTACAAGAAAGAGATGAGGAGCTCTCAAAGATTAAGTAAGAATTTCATCAAACAAGAGAAATCATCATGAAGAATTCATATCCATGACAAATCAATTGGATAAGGCAAGAAACAGGAAGATACCTTGTCAAGCCACCTTGAACAAGGCATAAGAGCTTGAACAAACTTGAAGCAGAGATTAGTCAATACAAGGAAGAGGTCTCCTCCCTTAGATCTCAATTAGAAGAAGCAAGGAAATAAGCACAAGGAGATGAGAAGGTGATGTAAGCATTGGAATTCATAGAAAGACAAGTTGACGAAGCAGAAATGGAGATAATTCTATCAAAGAAGGATGAAGAATGCAAGAAAATGAAGGAATAAATTGTTTTTCTTAAAAAGGAAGTTGACTTTCTGAATAAGAACTTGAAAATTTCTCAAACCCTAGATGACATACTAATTCATCAAAGGTATCGCCTTGATAAATCTGGTATTGGCTATGTAGGTGAATCCTCAACCAGGAAAAATAATGCTTCAAACAACAAGGATGTGAGGAAGACAAAGGGAAATGTTGATGCTACAAGCAAAGGCAAGAGTCAAGTTGACATTGCAAGAAATCCTACTCCAAGAATAAATGTAGATGGTGTCAAGGATGCAAGAAGAAATGATTATCATCAAAAGATCCCAAGGTAAAATACTTCAGAAGTACATCAAGGAAACCTTCTTCTCCTAGGTACCAAAGTATATTTCTTGGTTATTTTTATTCTTGTACAAACTTTGGGCACATGGCAAAAGATTGTAGGGCATATCACAAAGACATATTTAATGGTCCTCGTCAATCTTCGAGAAGCAATTTTGAAAGAAGTCATGAATTCTTATTCATGAACAACATAGAGTGCTTCAAGTGTCATAGAGTTGGACATATGGCACGTGATTGTAACTTGACTTGGGTCCCAACACAAGCTAGAACCTTACCAGAGAAGAAAGTTACACAAGTATGGAGAAGAAAGAAAATTGAATCCAGAAGTCTCTTTAACACTCCAGCCAACAACACATGTTGTTGACCTAATGAAGTTATCCTTGATATTCCAAGTATTTGGAGGGGAGACTCCGCCAAAAGGAAGACCATGCATACAGTTAGCGGGAGCTTATGATGATTAAGCATTCTTGCAAAATCCATCTGTGCATGGGCCTTATGAAATCCTTGATGAGCTATATTGATAATCATTGTTTTATAGATCATTTCTCAAGAGAAACTCCATTGAAGAGCATGATTGCTTACTCATCCAATGGACTATTGTTGATGATCTCTTCCATTTTATCACAAATAAAGCAATATTTATTGAGCTAAATGAGTTTATAAAGGTAGGGGGGGTTGGTTCATCACATGAAGAAATTCAAACACGTTTATCATGGACCACATTGTCAGAAAGAAAAGGAGCAGCTTGACAGAGGGAGTACTTGGGCACCTCATTTGCCTTTGATGTCGAAGGGGGAGAGAATGTTGAAAGGGAAAGAATATTTCCATCAATGACAAAGGGGGAGATTTTTAATCTAGGTTGTCACTGATGTCAATAGTTGATGTCAGTGGTCGGGATGGAAAATATTCTTGAAGATGTGAGAGGATGATTACAACTCTTGTTTAAGATGTCAAGACACAAATGAAGTGTTAATCATGTATCTTCATTATCATAATGGAAGACTACCATATCAGTGATCTTGATGATAACACTACATGATTGTTATAGACAATTTTGTGCCTTGCAGCATTAGGCATGAATTGTCAATAATCCAAGGGATCCAAAGTCCCTAAACATGATGTTCCTACCCCTAGAGGAACAAGGTCAGCAAGCCAACAGCTCTCAGATCAGTTCTCCACCTGAAAACACTCAAAAACAAGCAATCCTGAAATCAAAGCAGGTGCTCCACTAGGCTTCTGCGCTGAAACTCAGCTGCTCCATGGTGTACCTGCGTTACAAAGCAAGTGGAACAAAGGCCACCTGCGCTGAGCGAGATGGGACAAGTGGCACACTGAGTCATTGCTCTGGAATCTTCCAAAAATGACACTTGGATCAGGGATTTCGCCTTGTGATGAGTCAGAGGCTCTGTTTCTCCAAGTGGAAGCAAGGTTCTCCAAGTGGACTCAAGAATTGAAGATCAACTGAAGAGAGAGAGGACACAAGGTAGCTACACATCAGTTGCAAGCTGACTCATCCTTTCTCAATTCATCTATATATTGAGCTCTCTCCTATGAGCTCAGGAGGCTGGAATTTTGTGCAAAGTAATGATATGCTGTTGGTTTCACTATAGAGCTATTGGGTGATTGCTTGAAGGAGGTGAAGAGGAGAAATTCTTTCTACTGGGAGGTGTTGCTGGATTGGAGCCTTCAATGGTTGTAACACTCTCAGAACTTTACTTCTTCTATTAATAAAAGCTATTGAGGTTCTTCTATATGCACTTGTTTCAATGATGTGTTGTGATAATTGTATATTTGATTTATGCTAATCCTTGAATCAGTTATGATTGCATGCTTCTTGTAGTTTCCTTCTTTGTTATTTTGCAGGATCTCATTGTAGCTGGGCCAGCAAAAGAGCAAGGAGCTGGGAGCAAGCAAGCAAAGAGAAGAGTTTGGATTCAACATTAAGCACAAGGCAACGGTTAGTGTATTTCTTCATTCTCTCTTGCTTTCATAAAGAAGTAAACCTTAAGTAGTTTTCTTTACAGTTGTTGCTGAGGTACTATCACCCTTAGAGTGGGATAGGGTCATCCGAGTCGGATACTTTTCCCTACAACAAACTGGCGACTCCGCTGGGGATCGTATCCGTTTGATTGTTTGTAGTATTTTGCTATTCATTTCCTGAACAAAAGAGTACCAAATCGAAAAGCTTTTGACTATATCAAAAGCGAAGTAGAGGGCAGCTACTCTAGCTCATTTCTGAGCATGTTCATGATTTGAAGAGCTGATCTACAAGGATCCTTGTAAGCTCTTAGTGATAGCTTTTCACATTCCTTGTCATCCCTTAGTGTGTGCTTGACTGATAGCTTCTGATTTGAGCAAAAACTGTGAATTTTTGAGAAAATTGTGACCCGGAAACTGTGAAAACGAAACTTTCGTTTTCCAAAGCAGGTAGTACACAGGCTACCTGCTTTGCAACACAGGTCCCGAAGGGGCTACCTGCGCTGAGAGCCAGATTGGCTGTGCAGCACCTGCGTTGGCCCAATTTTGCCTTGTGCAGTTGGGGTTTCCTCCCTTTTTCCTGCCTGTTTTCACTATAGTTTTGCAGTCAGTTTTTCAGTCTTGGTACCTATCTGAAACCAACCTTACTTGCCATCATTCCGCCTCTGTTATATAACGAAATTGTACTTGTTCTTTTGTATTTCTTACGTCATTTACAATTTCCCATAACGAAAGTGAACTAGTCTTGCTTTGGCCTCTTAGATCTGAACCTGTGTTAGGCATTTTGCTGGTCTAAAGGGTTAGCTTGTTTGCTGTCCATAGCTGATTAGTCTTTTCACTTTTGTCATTATGGTTTGATTTCATGTATTTCCAGTGATTAAATAAGTAAATCTTAAGGTGTCTTTTGATTTTGGACTAGCTTGTTTATTTTCGCTTTAAATCGAAATCAAAGTTATATAACAACTTTCTTTTTGTAATACATCAACATTAAGAAAGGGAAAAGAAAATACATGCATTGTGCATTTTGAATTTGAAAAAGTTTGCATGATGATTTAGGAGAAAGTGCATTAGTTTGTGCTGTATGAACTGTGTGAAAAGATATGCCTTTCTTCTCCCTCAGTAGTTAAGATTTTCATCAGTCAAAAAGATTTGAAAAAGCTTGCTTCTCATCTTAGGCTGCATTTAGGAATTTGTCATATACATCTCGTGGTGAACCTTGACAGGCAAACTTTAAAAAGATCAACTTAAAATATACTGAATGAACCTAACAACGCATTGAAACATAATGCAAACACATAGAGGTCTAAGCTAGAGACGTGTTCCGGCGTCGTTAAACTTAGTGACTGTCGATCTCTACGAAGGTGGGTGATTCCTCCTGAGAGTCGGTGGCACTAATACGGACTTGTGCTCCCACGTACCGTCGCGTATATATTGGGAGACCCCTATAGGAATAAAGCCTTTATCCATAGGAAGCCGTGTCGGCCGCCCTACTGATCGCAATGCAGTGAACACAGCATTCACGAAGATTGACCACACGTACCGTAAAACGTATTCCGTGGTTTTGCGAAAGGTTTGGCACACCCTCTGCCTAGAACTCCAGAGCAGTTTCTTTTGGCCTTTTTCAAACTCTATAACTGAAAAAGTCCAACCGAGCATTTGTCACTTCGGGCTCGTTAATACATCGAAGGAGACTAGAGTCATCTTTAGCTTTTTCTCGACTCTTAAAACATGAAAAAGCAAAGTTATGTCTAAAAGCGTCTAATAAAATTCATTCAAATCGGAAACACAAATTTTCCCCTTTATATTTTAGTTGATCGAGTAATCCGCAATCGTGGAAGAAAGTCAATTGAATATCCGTCGTTCGCGGAGGCTTGCGAGCCAACCGTCTTTGTCTCCGGAATCGAAAACAATCCGGGCAAAGCGAAGCTCGTCGAACCAGTTCAAAATCTCCTTTAAAAGTTAGAACAAGTGTTCCAACAACATCTGAGATTCTGGTGACTCCAAACATTTCCGGAAACCCTGCCTCTATAGAAGAAGTTCAATTGCAGCAGAAGGACAGTAATACTGATCCTAGTCTGGGGGCAAATACTTGTATAACTGAACCAGTTCCATCTGTAACCGGTCCAGAGAGTTTTGTTCCTCAAACATCTGTCGCTGTCGATACAACCCCTTCTTCGGCACCGGAAATCTTTTACGGACCTGGCGGTCTTCCTCTTCCACCTGGTCTGATTGCGATAGAGGAAATTATAGAGGAACCGCAAGTATCCACTCCAACTCATTTTGGAGTAGGGGTCACTCTATTTCCTGCTACAACAGAAGTTTGTCCATCACCAGTGGAAGTTCCTGTAGAATCACTAGGCGATCAATTGGATAGACTCAAAATGTCTGAACAACCGTCGACATCTAGGACTATGCCAGATGACACGACGACAGCAGAATTACCTACTGCAAATCCGACAATGTTCGTCGGCATACCATCTATCCCAACTAGCTCTCAACCGCTAGAAGGAGTCCACCCAGGGACTATCGCGACGGTATGGTCTGTTCCTGTTTGTTCCGGAGTAATGTCTGGTAACTCTTATGGTGAGACTCATCAAATTGACCCTTTTGGGAATCAATTTAGGCCATCCAGTCCTCCAGGACAATCGATTGCCTTGAGTTCTGGATTACCACCGTATGGGGGGCAGTATGCCCTTTCATTACCCCCTCCGGGAGGGTACCCATACGGGAGTTCTCAACCTTATTCAAGTTATGGTGGAATTGCAACAAGTAGTTGGGTACCCATGCTATCCCAGCAACCGAGAGTTGTATATTCTATGCAACAGTGTGTACCTGTGACGAACATCCCAACTACGCCGGCCATTGTAACCGTGTCGCAAGTTCAAATGATGCTTGTTGTATGTCAACCTCAGATTTCTCAGGTTCTCATGCAACAGCCCCTTGACCCTGCGACCCAACCACAATCGCCTACTGGTGGGGCGACACAAGTACAATCAGGTACAATTACCCCACATCTTGGTCCAATGGTTAGTATAGCACAACAACCCATGGTCTCGCAACCGTGGCTAGTGCAGTACCAACAACCACAATTCCAACAAGTGTACCAAGGTTCTGAACAGCAAGTCTTTGCGAATAGTGGACAACCATATATCCAAAATGGTCAAAATCAACCACTTTATAGCGGTAGTGTCCACCAACCGTATCAGTCATACCAGCATCAACTCCATTATGCTGGCATGCAAAGACCAACTGTTCAAGCGATTCCATCGTATCCTGGTTACGCTTCCCCTAACTTGAATCAATAGTTACCATTCGTGGTGACTCTAGAGTTGCCTGATTTACATCGGTTAACCAATGATCCAATTGCTTACGCCCCATGGTGGCTAGTGATCTCGCACAAACTTCCATCCGACATTCCTAAATTCAATGGAAATCCAGGTGAAGACCCATCGAATCATGTGACAACATTTCATCTATGGTGTTCATCGAACACTTTAAATGATGATTCGATAAGGCTTCGCCTCTTTTAGAGGACATTGACAGGTCTAGCGGCAAAATGGTATATATAATTGCCAAGAGCTTCGTTCGACAGTTTTAGCTCCCTTGCCACGACATTCTTAACCCACTTTCAATTACCGATAAGGTATGAAACGGGAACAGAGATATTGACCAACTTCAAACAGACAACCGCAACTCATATATCAGATCATATACATGAGTGGCGACGTCGATGAAGAATGGTTAAAACATACGTTCCTGACCAGCTTCTAGCTGAGTGGTTTATAAAGTCGTTACTTCCGGCCATAACGAAAGATGTGGCAAAGGGAGGAGTCGTAACAGAAGAGCAGGTTATTGCTCCTGCGCAATATTTGGACTTAGTATATACTCAGTCCGGCACGCTCTATGACAAGATACCAGACGCCCCTAGACCGGAGTTTTCAATCCCTCCTCCTCCTAAATCGAATAGTGACTCTCATGCCGGCGATGGCGTGATTGGCACGGCAAACACGAATCCGAAAAAGGCCAATCAAAAGAAAGCCCGTAAGGATTCGAATCAAAATGCGCATGAAGAAGTTCTTGCTTCGGAAGTAAATGCCATATCGACAGATAAGGGAAAAGAAACCAATCAACCAGGAAGCAAGAAGAAACAAAACAAAGGGAAGAAGAATAAACAAGGTGAGTCATCTCCTAAGAAAAATTCTTCAAGCCCTCCTAGGAATAGGAAACCGTATCCATGTCGAATATGTGAAGAGGATCACTGGACAACAGATTGTCCGTTCAAAGCGGAGTTTAAAAGATTCATAAAGAAGTCACAAACCCCAGCTGTATTAACTGATCCGTTTCCCGATCCGAGTCAGAATCTTTTTGATAGTGGAAATGCTTCCCCATCACAAGTTATGATGTTGTCAAGTTTTAAGCGCCAAGATGGTGCTTTAATTTCAACATTAAACAAAAGTCATGGGAATTCACAGTTGGTGAATGGCGAGAGGAAAGGTCGATCAGGCAGTTCGACAACAACTTCGACAGAAGTTGTGCCGCCATCCAATACAAGAAGCATTCCAACGATCCATGGAGGCAATCATCCTCTCCAATACATCGGAGTAATTTTCCTAAAAGGCCCTTCTTTAATAGGCACTTTTACCCCATCACCGCCAAGTAATCTTACGGAGATGGGTGCAACGGAATATGAAGCCTTCTATTTTTAATGGATCTAAAAGTTTCGAGGATAGTTCCTATCTCAAGTCAACCTCGTTTAAAAAATGAAATAAAGAGTAAAGAGGATAGTTCTTTACGATGTCAACCTCATTAAAAAAATGAAATGTCCCCTTAAGGTTTAGAGGACATATGCCTCGTCTGCATTTTTATGCTGGGGGCATCAAGATTGAGCAAGGTTTGATCGCTTTCAAGCTCGTTAAAAAATGAAGCCATCATCGAGCAGTTTTAGCAATGTTCATGCTCGTTAAAAAATAAACGCAAGATCCGAGCAGTTTTAGCACATAGTTCATGCTCGTTAAAAAATAAACATAAGTTGTGAGCAATCTTCCCCTAGAGTTCAAACTCACCCAGAAAAAATGAACCGGTAAATAACCTTGGTAAATGTAACCTTTGACTGCCATATTAAAAAGCCCTTGGTCGTGTTTATGTGCCATCACCTCCATCCGTTCATTTGGCCAATCGTTCATCTCCATATGATTGTTTACCTTCTTTTGAGGAACAGCTGCGAAGAGTGATTTCACTAAGCCATCCTTGTGACACTGCCGTGATTGGAATATTCCAACCTGTACCTAGAATCTGCTGCTACCCTGTTTATCACTCGTTCTTCAAAAGACGAGTCTTCTTTGAGCTCTTTTCACTGACTCGTAAAATATGAAAAGTTTGCCGAGTTTTGGCCTTCCAGCTCGTTAAAGCGACCAGAAAGCTATCCCTCCTCTAAATTTTAATCTTTTTGGACCTGAGGGATTATTGCACAAAAAGATCGAGCGCTTGTTTTGTTCGGCTCGTTAAAAGTACCGAAAACTCATCCCTTCTGTATTGTTTTATACTTTTTCGGACTTAAGGGATTAAATGACGAAAAAGGAATTCTGGAGTTGACTTTATGTACCTTTTCAAACTCTCTAAAAATGAAAAGGACCGAGTTATCCTTGTCGTTAGACTCGTTAAATTCATTAAATAGCGACAAACTTGTCTTTAGACGAGAACGAGTTTCCCTATCGCTAGGCTCGTTAAAACATAGCGATGGGCTTGCCCGAAGGGCAGGTTATAGAACAAGCATATGTTATCCTCCTCAAGCTTGACAAAAATAAAGAGGTACTGGTCAGCAATGACTGGGGAAAAATTGGGAGAACCTCACAGCTTTAATGGTAGCAAGTCGCTCTTGAACATGACACTTTGTCCTCCGTATCACATCGGGTTGGGTTGTTTCATTCACCGGTCTCATCACCATGGTCCTCGCCACACCATCCATAGTTGGGGTAATGCTACCGATCCATCACATCAGTGTCGTTATATGTTCAAGAGATGTTATTCTGCAAAGAGTCAACCGTGTCCCATCCACTACCATACATTGTCCTTCATCCATTTCATGACCGCCACCCTGAATCATACATCACAGTTTGTTTTCACCTCATCACAATCACTAGCTCCGTTCTGTGTCAATGATGTGGGATTCATTAAGACCCTCCTTTGACGGATTGCTCCTTGTCGACATCAGCTCATTATCCAAGGAGTTGATCTAGGAACAACCCCTTCAGTACTTTGAAGCTTGCATGCCTCTATGGCAAGTTTCTCACTTCCAGCGACAGGTATACATCAATGACCTTCGACCAGAAGATTTTGCATGGTGGTCGACACCAAGTCCTTTATTCCCACCACGTGAATTGTACTGCTGTACCTTGAGGGTCATCATCCTTATCAGTGATTCCTCTCGCGCTTGTTAACGGTTTACATCATTGACCGGTAATCAAGCGATGTCTTTCCATGTTCGACTTCAAGAAATTCTCACATGGATCGACTTGTACATCGAGTGAAGATTGGAAGAGATTGAAGACCCCGGATCTAGTTTCATCCATCCGGGCTGCGATATATATTCAGGATATAAAGACATTTGATATGTACATCATTGCAGCAGATGATCATCCTTCTCAAAGGATGATAATTTCAGCAGAGAATTATCAGTCTACCATCAGACGATCGTCTGTTCTATGTACCAAAATGAATTTATAAAGCTGAGCATGGGAATGCCCGCCTCAGCCAGATCATGAAAAAGTATGAAAAATAATGTATTGTATTGTATCTTATTACAGGACACTTCTCAGCAGATTGAATGAACTTCGAATCCTCCTAATAAAGCATTTCACCCGATAAACGACCTCATACTTTAGGGGGCATCTGTTATAGACAATTTTGTGCCTTGCAGCATCAGGCATGAATTGTCAATAATCCAAGGGATCCAAAGTCCCTAAACATGATGTTCCTACCCCTAGAGGAACAAGGTCAGCAAGCCAACAGCTCTCAGATCAGTTCTCCACCTGAAAACACTCAAAAACAAGCAATCCTGAAATCAAAGCAGGTGCTCCACTAGGCTTCTGCGCTGAAACTCAGCTTCTCCATGGTGTACCTGCGTTGCAAAGCAAGTGGAACAAAGGCCACCTGCGCTGAGCGAGATGGGACAAGTGGCACACTGAGTCATTGCTCTGGAATCTTCCAAAAATGACACTTGGATCAGGGATTTCGCCTTGTGATGAGTCAGAGGCTCTGTTTCTCCAAGTGGAAGCAAGGTTCTCCAAGTGGACTCAAGAACTGAAGATCAACTGAAGAGAGAGAGGACACAAGGCAGCTACACATCAGTTGCAAGCTGACTCATCCTTTCTCAATTCATCTATATATTGAGCTCTCTCCTATGAGCTCAGGAGGCTGGAATTTTGTGCAAAGTAATGATATGCTGTTGGTTTCACTATAGAGCTATTGGGTGATTGCTTGAAGGAGGTGAAGAGGAGAAATTCTTTCTGCTGGGAGGTGTTGCTGGATTGGAGCCTTCAATGGTTGTAACACTCTCAGAACTTTACTTCTTCTATTAATAAAAGCTATTGAGGTTCTTCTATATTTTCAATGATGTGTTGTGATAATTGTATATTTGATTTATGCTAATCCTTGAATCAGTTATGATTGCATGCTTCTTGTAGTTTCCTTCTTTGTTATTTTGCAGGATCTCATTGTAGCTGGGCCAGCAAAAGAGCAAGGAGCTGGGAGCAAGCAAGCAAAGAGAAGAGTTTGGATTCGACATTAAGCGCAAGGCAACGGTTAGTGTATTTCTTCATTCTCTCTTGCTTTCATAAAGAAGTAAACCTTAAGTAGTTTTCTTTAGAGTTGTTGCTGAGGTACTATCACCCTTAGAGTGGGATAGGGTCATCCGAGTCAGATACTTTTCCCTACAACAATGATGACATTTCCTACCTCCGATAATTTGATGATGACATGACACATATCCAATGATGTGAAGCTTGATGTCCTTATGATGAAGACTACATAATGATGTTGCATTTGATTGATGAAATATCTCTGCACTAGTGACCCTATGTTGAATAAGGCAAGGACATGATGATGGTGATCCTATGTTGAAGAAGGCTAGGACATGATTATGAAGACAATCAATGAAGAAATCAAACCATGAAGAAGCCCTACACTCAAAGGCATTATGCCCTGCCTCCATTTCTGCACCCATAAATAATTAGTCACATTGAAAAAAAAGTTGCTACCTTAGAGGAAAAATTACTTAACGACACCTACCCCATCTTGAAGATCATAAGTTTTCCTTTCCAACGAGATATTACTCAACCCGAAACTCCAAGCGGTTTGAAAGTTATTGATTTTACACGTTAATGGTGTAATTTTGGTCAGTAAGCGATGTGAGCTTCTCTCCCATGTCAGCCTCCTTCAAATAGACGTGTCCCTTCAGATATTAAGCGAAATCACTATATATATACAATTAGGACTCCTCATTCTAGCATCCATTTTTGGTGGAGATTTCAGAGACAAGGCAGAGAAACAAGACAGAAAGCTGAGGAGGACAGTTAAGGATATTTGTGGGCTAAAATATCTGTGGTTGGGGTAAATAAACTTCCTCCATTGCAACCCAGAAATGAAAGTCTTCTATGGTCAATAGTAAACTTCAGACCAGTGATAAAACATTAAAGAATTGTCTCATACATTTTCTCGGACCTGTGAAGAAGAGGTCCAGATTAAGAAGCCTGGATCACTGTTTAAGTCACATTTGTTTGGGGGCTCAACATAAATACCTTGGACCTGTAGCATTGCAGAGGGTCGGAATTTTTGCCTCAGATCAGTAGACTAGTGCAGAGGCTCGGACAGTCAACAGTAAAGACTTTGTTACACTGTTGTGAAGCTCAGATTGCAGCAGTTTACACTTATAGGTAGTCTTGTGTGAAGGTTGAACATTGACTCAAACCTATTATCAGAAAAACAATGAACAATCACCTCTCAAGCCTCGGACCTGTGGACCTGTGGAGGAACATTTATCCTTGAAAGGCTCAAACAACCACCTGTGGAGAGGCTCATCTTCTTCTGTGTAAGGACAATTATCTGTGGATAGTCTTCTATGATTGAAGGATTGGATAATACTATTCAAGATCGGAGTTAAAATCTGGAGGATTTTGCTTCTTTGGTGAAAATCTGAGGGCAAAGTTGTTTGGCACAGCTAGAGCAGATTTCAGGTAAACTATTGGCCATCTATTGAAATCTACAATGACAAAATTTTGTAGTAATGACATAAAAGACTACAAATCTTGAGAACTATTTATGGTTTAATAATGGTTTTTGAAATCTCCTTGAGACTACCTCCTTGGAGCTGAAACATTTGAAGTATGAAAAACTTGTGAAGAATTGTGAAGACCAGTTGACCTATGAAGACAAGTAAAGGCTTATTGACTTGTGAAGTATTCTTGAAGATTTGGAATATACCTTGGAGAAGCCTTCATTGTTTTGGAGAATTCTTGGGAAAACTTATTGAAGACATCTTATTGAGAAGATTTAGCTGATTGGAGACCATAATGCATCATTGAAGCCATAATGAGGTAACCTTGGAGATTTTGTTTGGGTGACATGAAGAGCAATAGTGATACCTTCTAAGAAAACTAGGTTTTCATTGATGATGTAACGTGGAGACTATAGTGAAGAAGAAGATAGGTAGGGCTCATTGAAGAAGACATTGGGAGTCGTGAAGTACAACCAAACATACCTTGACAAAGTGAAGATATAGAGTTGGAGCCCTTGGGGTTGGTGCCTCAGAATTGACTAGGTTGGTGCCTTGGAAAGTTTAAGTTGGTGCTTGGAAAATATACGATTGGTGTCCTCGGAGTTGGTGCACCTAACCTCAATGTTGGTGACTTGGATAAGATAGGGTTGGAGCCCTAAAGGATCAGAGTCCTCAAGAAACCAGATCGAAGTTTGTACCAGAGAAGGGTTGGTTCCCTAGGGGTTGGAGCCTCTAAACGTAAGATTGGTTCCTTGAGAATATAGGATTGATGCCCTAGAGGTCGGAGCCTCACAAAAGTCCAAGTTGGTGCTTAGAAACAGATTGGAGCCTGGGAGATTGAAGATCGGTGTCTTCATCTAGGGTTGGAGCCCTATATACATTGTACTTGATTTATTGTGAAAAAGAAATTAATAAAAGAATTTATTCTTATTGTTCATTTTGTGTTCTAAATATAAATGATCTAATTGGTAAAAGTAAAAATTGAAAAGGAACACTGATTCACCCCCCCTCTCAGTATTTCCAATAGGAGCCTCATTCCGTATGATGATAAACAAAGTGTTCTTCAGTGAATTGGAGGAGAAGGACCTCAAGATGCACATCAAGATGGGAGATGATGGGAGGTATAGGGTGACTAACATCAATGTTGTTACCTTTCAGACTGAGTTTGGTTCTCCTCTCACATTAAAATATGTCATGTATGTTCCGAGTTTGAATAATAAAGTTGTTTCAATTTCCATGTTGGAGGACCGTGGCTACAATGTGATATTTAGAAAGGGAAAGGATTTCCTTCATGACATAACCTCAGGAAAGGTGAAAAAAATTAGGGTTCGGGTGAAGAACCTTTACAAATTGATTGTAGAAGACTGCATTGGTTTGGGCATAAAATCATAGAAGGTGTAGAGCTGAGACATCAGTGACTTGTGGCATAAAATATTGGGTTACTTTCACCATGGATCTTTGAATACCATGTAGCAAATCTCTACAGGACTTCCCAAGGGTAAACTAGAGAAGAGAGACACATGCAAATGGTGTACAATGGGGAATTACACCAAAGTTTCCTTTCATGACAAAGACATTCAAGCGTAATTGATCCTTGATAGAGTTCACTCAGATGTGTGTGGACCATTCTCGATAGCAACGACAACCAAGCACAGGTATTATGTAATATTTGTTTATCATTTTTCTTATAAGTGTTTGATTTTCTTCATGCAGAAGAAAGATTAAGTGTTCGCTAAATTTTGTGAATTTATAGCACTTATCGAGAAATATACTGGAAGGAAAGTTAAAGCTCTCTGAAGCGATAACAATGGAGACTATAGGTCAAATTAATTCAAGAAATTTTGTGCACCTCATAACCCATGATGGAATGGGGTGGATGAAAGGAAATAACACCTCATAACCCATGATGGAATGGGGTGGATGAAGGGAATAATTTTATGTAACCAGATAAAAAAGGAGATAGATCAACGACTTCAAAATTATCCTCTTCGAGGAGGAAACCTCCTTTAAATTACATAAATGAACAATTCTTGGATGATTCAAATGATAAGACCTCCTTTCTATATATAGGATTCTATTGGGTCACAATATAATCAGATTCAACATAACAATAATACTGTAAGGGCACAACAATAAAAATAGTGGGCTTCTATGGGGTACAATAATAAAAATATGGGGACTACATGGGCACAACAATAACAATAAGGGGCTACACTAGTAGTATAGGGACCTGACAAAGAACATAAGAATTGTGGCAGATGCACGAGTGATGTTACATGATTAGGGCCTACCATTGCACTTGTGGGATTAAGCACGCAACATAACTATTTATTTCCAGAACAGAAGCTCTCATTGAATTCTTGGGATGAGTACACCAAAAGAAAGGTTTTTAGGTAATAAATCAGATGTGGAACACTTCAAGATCTTTGGTTCATCATTCTACTGTCATATTACCAAGGATGCATAGAAAAATCTAGAGCCAACAACTAAGTTGGGAATATTTGTGGGGTACACCGATACACCTCACAACTATCGGGTGTACCTGCCATCCAACAAAATGAGAGTGGTTCGTAGAGATGTGAAGTTCGATGAAGAGAAGGCCATGATATGTTCTGTTGTGAGGGAGCTTCAGTTACATGAGGATAAGGAGATTTTATCTCTAAAGGAGGAACCTAAGGATGATGTGGAGCAACCACACGCATAGGAGCAGAGAGTGGAAGAACCCACTCATGTAGAGACTTCCAGAGATGTAATGAAGTGCACCAAAGAGGCTGACAGATTGATGCATGATGCTCGAGAGAATGTGGGAGAACCCAAATCACAGCGTAGGTAGAAAAGGTCACCAGATTGGTACACTAGCTACATGGCTCTGATGAGCGAGAGTGTAGATATTGAGGCACACTCATTTGAGGAAGAAGTGAAACAACCAATATGGGTTGATGCCATGGTTGAGGAGTATGACTCCATTATTAGAAAAAATGTTTTGGAAGTGGTCCCAAGACCACTAGACAAGTCAGTGATGAGTTCCATATGGATTTACAAGGTAAAGCAAGCAACATATGGCAGTGTGGAGAAACACAAGGCCAAACTTGTGGCCATAGGGTTCTCTTAGGTGGAGGAATTGATTACGGGAAGACCTATTATCCAATAACGAGTGTTGGCTTTGTGGGTCCTGACCTAGGTTCAGTGTTAGTTAGCCAAACAAATCCCTACACTACTAGTCCTTTCAGCATCAGCCAGTGGAGTGCAGAGCGAAGTATCACCCGAAGCAGTATGGGGGGATGATGGAACCAAGTTTCCGCACCCTGAGATGGTCATGATGTCGTTTTATACCCCCATCCCTTGCCTTCGCGAAGGTGTACGATTGACCTTCACACAACCCTAACCAGTGGCTCAGGTACTTTCGCGCTCCTATAATGATGTATTGTGTAGTTTCCCAAGTTATCTCAAGTGTTTTACTTATTCTACCAATCAATTATAGTTATTGTTGTGTAAACTAATATTCTTACTTGCGTTCAATTAACAAATATAATCACATACATTTGTGCATCAAATAAACATTGTAATATAAACCCATATCGTAATGTAATATAATCAAAAGCATTAACAGAGACTAAATACATAGTAATTGCACAATACTTCTCTTTATTGATATCTCCAGTTCAATATAGACTATATCCACCCTGCTCACATAACTACAGGGGTTCGCGCACTTAGCTGCGGACTTCTACCCGCTGCCTCTGCGCACTCAGTTACAGAGCCTCTACCTACACTAAGAACCGAAAACACCTAGACTTCTCCACTCTACTTCGCTACTAACTCTTAACTTCTTAGAGCTTACTTAGCTCCTTTTTATACAATCCCATGGTCTACGGACCATGGGTAGATATTTACAGCCAACTTGACACTTTAAAAAATAAGGGCAGAAAACCCTTTATGACTCTTGACAACTTTGCGCTCTGCGACCACAAAATGCGGAGACTATTGGGCATGGTAAAGCTCCGCGAATTGCGAGTGCGGGGTGCAAAAAGTAAAATAGAGTCATAGGGTTGTCCACCCTAGTTTTGTAATGTAATGTCGGCTAGATAGACCTACCCATGGTCCGCAACCATGGGATTGTATAAATAGAGTGAGGCTCTAAGTGTAAAAGGGATATAGATAATATAAGATGAGCATGGGAAGTCTAAGTGATTGAGTCACAGTGCGAAGTGTGTCTTGGGTCGTAGAGTAGAATAAGGCTTTGCAGCTGAGTACGTAGAGGCCTAGTAGTCCGCAGCTAAGTGCCCGGACCCCTACGGCTGAGTGCGCGGGGCAGAGTCGAGTCTGTAACCAAAGAAGGAATTAATAAAGATAAGTTATATCATAGTTTTGTGTATCTGTTCTTGGGTTAATGCATGTTTGATATAATTGGAAAATATACTGTTTATTTACCGCATGCACTTGCATGACTAATTTATATTTCTAAGTATAACTTAAAGCACATAAGTAGGCTAAGATAATCAATAAACATTGGAATCTTGGGTAATAATGCAGAGTGTGGTGCTCAGCCCCTGATAAGGGTGCACGAAGGCAATATATTAGGTTGCGAGGTGCATAAAAGTGCGTGAAGAAACCTACGTGAAGGGACGAACCGCAGGCCACTTGAATTCATCAGACATCTCCAGGGTGTGGAAACCTAGTTCTAGCACCCTCCCATACTACTTCGGGTGAGACCTTAGTCCGCGCTCCGTGGGCTGTTGCCAAAAGGGCCAGTAGTACCAGGATTTGTTTGGCTAAATCAACTTTGAACCTAGGTCAGGCCCCACTAAGCCAACAAATGGTTTGTTGCTGGGACCGGGATCTGCATAAGAGATGTCTGATGTCGTATCACTGGAATCCGACAAAGAAAGGAATTGAAGAGTGGTTGGACAGGAAGATTCTTGAGTTCACGGCACAGGAAAATAGGAATTGGTGACTATCGAAGGAAGAGTGGTTAGATCACTACTTATATACAGATATCCATGAAATTTTCTTTACATCCTTCCCCTCTGATTTGTACGAGTGGATTGCGAAGCTAGTAGACAATCAAGGAAGGTGTAGGCTCGACAAACCGATTGTGTGGACTCCGAAGTTGGTGAGCAGATTGGAAGTATCGGAAGATAAGATCGCACGCATTGTGGACCATTAGCTCAATCGAATTATAGGAGGATTTATCACTGAGTTCATTGTAGATACTTCAGTCAGCTATAGCAAGGTGAAACAATTCTTCCTCAAGGGACCGTGAGGTAAGTACATTAAATCTTTGAACACTTGGATTAAAATGCTACTATGTGAAAAGTCGGCTATGTGAATAAATTGATGTTTGGGGCTATGCGAAGTGGAAGTATATACAGAAATGAAGGTAGCACAGAGCTAGAAACTAGACCCTTGATTTCACCTCTGTCTGAAAGAGAGGAAGAGCTCGTGAAAGTCTCACCAAGAAGTGTGATCAATTTGATAAAGCAGCGAATTCCTCCCATACCAACCCCACCTACACCACCACCATTTTCACCATCTTCAACCATGTCTTCGCCCACACCACCTCCGCCACAACCACAGTTCAATATGGAGAGTGCGATAAAGTTGTCGATGTTCAAAGAAGTAGGGAACAAAGACCCGGACCAGTTTTGGTTCATGGTAAAGGCTGTATCGGAAGCGCACGGAGTCATGGATGACAATATAAAGAAAGCAACACTAGTCAGTGCTTTGCAGGATTGCGCAATGATGTGGTACATTAAGCATTCCAATGACAATCCAAACGCAAGGATCACGGATATCCAAGCCACGCTAAATAGGGAATTTAGCATGCCAAATTCAAAGACACGATCGATTATTGTATTTAAGGAGATCGTGATGCTTCTAGGCGAGACCCCCCAGGAGCTAGATCAGAGACTGAAGGGTATGGTTCGTGAAGCTAACATGACCTTAATGGATGGAAAACACCGCGCATGGTTTGTAGTGTCACTAACGCCGCATCTAAGGACTTAGTTGTCACAGCAGAAGCTATCCACTCAGGCCGAGACCTTAGAGATCACAATGAGACTACATGAGACCCCAATATAAGATCCTAACCTGGGAGTTCAATAGATCCACATGCAGTTGAAAAAATTGTGCTTCGAGATGCAGAGTTTGAAACAGGACAGGACATCTCGCCCAGAAGTGCGTGATGAGGTATGGTGCATAAAGTGCAAAGGCTAAGGACATGACAAGGACCATTTTCGAGTCTTCGTGAACTACCTGGTGGGAGGAGAGACAATGCCATTGAGACCATAGGTACAAGCAGGACTGAGCATGGCACTTGCATTATGGTGCATGATTTGTTAGATAGGAGGGAAGCATGCCACGAATAACTGCCACCTATTACATAAGTATACCTAGAGTTCCCAGCAGTTGTTCTATAATTTTTGCAGGTCAGTAGGCCACGATGAGCGAACCTGTAGAAGTTCTGAACTGATGATGGATCAGACTCCTACCTATCGAGTTCAGACTGAAACATGGGCCCTCGATCAAAATGTAGGGATGGCGTGCATTGGATTTCAGGGGCACGGATGAGGTCGAGGTGGAATGAGACTAGGAAGAGGTCACGACCAGCTGATATGTCACAATTTCAAAGGGCCTGGGCATTATGACCGTGATTGTACAAATCTGACGAGAGCATCGTGTTTCTATTATACCCAGTTTGATCATGAGACAGAGGGCTATCCCACGTTGATAGCGAGGTTGCGTGATAAAGGAACACTCCAACCTCCCCCGACTCAGAACCTACAAATGATGAGGTCTGAGCCACGCGAGGAAGACCTGAATGTAAACATCATGATCTGAAGTAGTATTACAACAGGGGATGACAAAGGTAAGTAGCCTGAGGAGAGTGCCTGGGTTTGCAAGGCTCCGACGAAGGAACCTCAATTTGATCTGGAGCGCGCTAAGGAGACATTCATGGAAGCTAAGAAGAGCTCCACTTCAGGTAGTAAAGACAAACTAGAACTGGAAATGGACCCATCAATGCTCACTACCTTTCTGGAGACATGCATGAAGCTGCTGCGCGACAACAAAGTTGTGAAGGGACTATAAGAACTCATCACTAGATGTGCTAGGACTACACCAGGAGAACTGCGCATAATCCAGAAGCTCGAGAAGCACACAACATGAACAAGAAGGGAGATGAGATTGACCGTGCAAATCGGGGAATATGAAATGGATCAAGTGATTTTGGATCTAGGATCGAACGCGAACATCCTGCCAAAGCAGAAATGGGAGAGCATGGGCAGGCCTGCACTGCAATGGTCACCGATTCAGCTACGAATGGCGAACCAGCAAAAGATCCTACCCGTGGGAAGATTGCAGGGAATAACATTGGATATTAAATGTGTGAGTGCGCTTGCAGATTTCGAAGTGATAGAGATTGTTGATGACAGCAATCCCTATCTCGCGCTACTAGGAATAGACTGGGCCAATGACATGAATAGAGTGATAAATCTAAAGAAGCGCAAAATGATTTTTGAGAAAAATTCACTGTGCATAGTGGTACCTTTAGACCCTACAGAAGGATCACGCTACACATAGCCAATGCGCGACTATGATAGCGATGACGATCTAGACTTTATTTATAAGATAACCGCATGGGAGTAGGACTGGATGAATCCAACTACGGATGGAAGGATCTCGTGGGAGCGTGAAAGCTCCTACACTTCAGATTCAGATGAAGAGATAGAACGATGGCAGAACTGGTGACATGAGGTAACCACACTCAATTGTAATATGATGATAAGTTCGTTGCCCTGCGTGGCAACAAAGGTAAGGGATCTGCCTGTGTATGACGGATTGAGCGAGGTGGACAATTTCCTTAACAAGTTTGAAAGAGAAGTATCGGAACAACAACGTTTCGAAGCTCTGAAATGGGCACTACGCGCTATGCTCGCAAGGTGGTGGGGTACGCATCAAGGGAGTTTTGAGGATTAGCACGAATGCATAAGGATGATGAACATGTAGTTTGGAAAGCCTCAGATGTGGCTAACAGACAAGTATGACGGACGGGATGATCCACGTGCACACCTTGCGAAATGGACCAAGGTATATGGGGAAGAGTTGCAACCTGAGTGGGTGCATCTGTTCTATCATACCTTGGATATCATACCCATGAATCGGTATACTGAGATGGAGCTCCGCCATGGCATGAGCGAATGGGATATCTTGCGCAAAGGATTCCTGTTAACCTTCACGTTTAAGGATCACTGGTGGGACACTGTTGATGATACGGTACAAGTAGTAAAAGCAGCTATCTTCAGAATACCCCAGGAGCCAATGGAAGTGCTTCAACCAAAATGGGCCACCTAGCTGAGCTGCGCGCTAGAATGTTACAATGTAAATATTGAGGAAGATGATGAGGATCCATGAAAAATCAACATTCCAGAAGCTGAAGGCTATCGCGAGGTTCAAAGACCATTGATTGAAGATCCTAACATCACCGCGCCACTAAAAATGAAGCAGGTAAACACTGGGATGGAGGCTGAACCATAGTATGCAACGTTCGGTGACTATTGGGATGATGCCATGGTGGATAAGGTCGCTAAGTTGCTCCATGAGTACCAAGACTTATTCCCGACAAAGATTACGGACTTAAAGGGGATCATTGGCGACTTAGGGATGATGAATATCACCTTAAAACCCGACACGAATCCGGTTAAGCAGAGGCCTTACCACTTGAATCCGAAGTACAAGGAAAAGGTTCGCGTACAACTAGACAAAATGCTCGCAGCCGGAATTATTGAGCCGGTGGAAGAATCCGACTGGGTAAGCCCTATGATAGGACAGGAGAAAAAGAAGAAGGGCGAGATAAGAATATGCACGGACCTTAAGAAATTGAATGATTCCTATGTTCATGACCCATTTCTGACCCCATTCACAGATGAAGTATTGGAAAATGTCAGAGGGCAAGAAGCATACTCGTTCACATATGGGTTCTCAGGGTACCACCAGATCAAGATCGCGCTGGAAGACTATAGCAAGACCACCTCCGCGACTGAATGGGGTGGCTTTCAATACACAGTTATGCCGTTTGGGTTGAAGAACACGCCAACCATCTTTTCGCGCATATTTGTTTCCGCATTCAAAGAATATATCCACAAATTCCTGGAGGTCTATTTGGATGATTGGACTGTCTTTGGATTGGTTAAGCACCACGTAGCAAGTTTACGCTTGATGCTGGATACTTGTCGACGACACCAAATTGCGCTAAACCTTAAGAAGTGTACGTTCCTCGTTCCCTTTGGGAAGCTACTGGGACATGTGGTTTGCAAACAGGGACTAATGGCAGACCTCATGAAGTTTGCAGTAATTCTAAATTTGGAAGCACCCCGAAGTGTTAAACAATTGCGCACTACCTTGGGACACATAGGGTACTATAGGAAGTTCATCAAAAGCTATGCCCAAATCACTGCATCGATGGAGAAACTATTGAAAAAGGATGTCACATTTTGTTGGAATGATGATTGCATGAAAATCTTGGATGTCCAGAAGGGGAAATTGGCCTCCGCTCCAATCCTGGTCTTCCCAAAATGGGATGTGGAGTTTCATGTCCATGTTGATGCGTCGTGTATCACACTGGGAGTGGTGCTCAAACAAGAGGGTGGAGAGGGCTTGGATCACCCTATCGTGTTTGCAAGTCATAGATTTTCCAAAGTCGAAAAGAACTATTCCACAACTGAGCGTGAGGGATTGGCTATGGTGTACATGCTCCAAAAATACTGGCACTATCTGCTAGGAGGACATTTCAAGATGTATACAGACCATTCCGAGCTGAAATACTTGGTCAATAAGCCTGTGTTGGGGGGGCACATATGTAGGTGGCTCTTATTGTTCCAATAATATGACTTTGAGGTCATGGTAAATCCGAGTTGCCTGAATGCAAGACCGGATCACTTTTCACATATTGAGATGGGCGAGGAACATACTAATTTGGAGGAAGGATTACCTGACGCTCCGCTTTTTGTTGAGCGCGTTGTGAATGAACACTTTGAAGATATAATCCACTTTTTGACAATAGGGATTGTGCTGAAGGAATACTCCATCCAACAGAAGAAGGAATTGGTGTTGCGCGCGATGAATTTTTCTGTCATTGCAGGGCACCTATACAAAATGGGAAACGATAAAATATTGCGAAGGTATGTACTTCAATTTCAACGAAGTTAGATCCTCGCGGAAACACATGGGGGTGCTGTAGGAGGACACTATGCAAGATGAGCAACCACACAAAAGATTCTTCACACAGGGTTGTGGTGGCCGACCCTTCGTCAGGATTCAAAAGCACATTGTAAGGCTTGTGATATATGTCAAAGAACCAGTAAACCATTGCAAAGGGATGAAATGCCTTTGAATCCACAAATAAAGTTGCAGCCCTTCGAAAATTTGGCAATCAACTTTGTGGGACCTATCAAACCCTAGGGAAAAATGGGTGTGCACTACATCATCACCGCGATGGAGTACCTGACATGATGGGCGAAAGCACAGCCAGTCAAAGACTGTATGGCCGCTACAGCTGTGAATTTTTTGTCTGAAAACGTGTTGACCCGATTAGGTTGTCCTAAAATATTGATGAGTGATCACAGTACACATTTTCTGAAAGAAACCATCAGCGTGCTCACTGAAGAGTTCCAGGTGTATCATGAGAAAATCAGACTGTATCACCCACAAGCCAATGGGATAATAGAAGCATTCAACAAAATACTGGAGACTGCGCTAATCAAAGTTTTCAATGCGCAGCGAAGCGATTGGGACCTGCGCGTACCTGTAGTACTATGGGCTTACAGGACAACATGTAAGAAACTGACGGGACAAACACCTTTTCGATTAGTTTATGGCACGAAAGATGTTATGCCAATGGAGTATATTGTACCTAGTCTGTGCATAGTAGCCCTCACAAGTATGACGGACCGCGAAGCTCTGGAAGAAGGGCTCACACAATTGGAAGAACTTGAGGAGGCACGGTTCTTGGTTGGTTTTCATTAGCATGTACAAAAGCAACGTGAAATGCCTAGCATGATCACCATATTAAGTTGCGCACCTTCAAAGTGAATGACTTAGTGCTATTGTATGACAGTAAGTTTGAAAAATTCTTGGGAAAGTTCAGAATGCATTGGTTGGGACCATACGTGGTTAAGGAGGTCACAGACAGAGGCACAGTATAGCTAGTCAAACTAAATGGAGAGCCTTTCCCAGGCAAGGTGAATGGTAGCCGCTTGAAGCCCTACACAGGTGGCCCAACTATCTGACTAACCGGCGGAAGTACAGTCTTCGCGCTCTAAGGATCCGGACAAAGGCACGGGACTATAAACATATAAAGGGGATACCGATATAGATCTAGTGAAGAAATTCAGACACAAAGGTCTCGGAATAGTAGATGCAACAGATCCAGCAAGCAGCAGCTCAGTGCACTGCTAGCCTCAGCACAATTCGAGAATAGTTGGAGGGACTCTACACAAAGATGGTCGCACCGTCTGAGTGACCCGAGGGCGAGTCACGATGTTTGTGTTGGGGACCTGTTGGACATGGAATTCCCCCAAAGGCATGTTTTGGGGCTCAAAACCCAAGTTTTGACCAAGTTTTGTTGTAAAGTTCCGCAAATTGCGGGAACGGGGCACGAAAAGTATAATAGAGTCATGGGGTTGTCTACCCTAGTTTTGTAATGTAATGTCGGCTAGATAGACCTGCCCATGGTCCGCGGACCATGGGATTGTATAAATAGAGCAAGGCTCTAAGTGTAAAAGGGAGATAGATAATAGAATATGAGCATGAGAAGTCTAAGTGATTGAGTCACATTGCTAAGTGTGTCTTGGGTTGTAGAGTAGGAGAAGGCTCTGCAGCTGAGTGCACAGGGCAGAGTTGAGTCTGTAACCAAAGAAGGAATTAATAAAGAGAAGTTATATCATAATTCTGTGTATCTATTCTTGGGTTAATGCATGTTTGATATAATTTTCAAATATATTGTTTATTTACTACACCCACTTGTATGAATGATTTATATTTCTAAGTATAACTTAAAGCACGTAAGTAGTCTAAGATAATCAACTAACATTGGAAAACCAGTAAGATCTTGGGTAATAACGCAGAGCACAGCACTCATCCCCTGGATAGGGTTGCGCGAAGGTAGTATATCAGGTTCGGAGGTGCATGAAAGTGGATGAAGCAACCTACGCGCAGGGTCGAATACAGACCACTTGAACTCATCAGACATCTCCAGGGTGCAGAAACTTGGTTCTAGCACCCTCCCATACTACTTCAGGTGAGACCTCAACCCATGCTCTGTGGACTGTTGCCGAAAGGGCCAGTAGTACTAGGATTTGTTTGGCTAAATCAACTCTCAACCTAGGTCAGGCCCCACTAAGCCAACAAAGACTTTACTACTTTATTCAAAATTGTCCCAAAACATGGAATTTTAGCCCAAAAATTTCTCTTGGGGGAACTCGTTCCCAATAGGCCCCCAAAACAAACATGGTGACTCGCCCTCAAGTCACTCTATGGGCATGGAGATCTTGGCGCAAAGACCTCCCAGCTCGACCTGTATGACTGCCACCTCAGTGCATTGTGTCGCTGCCTTCTTCACTTCTTCGACCAATTGCTCTGTCGCTGGTCTTGAACTGTCAGCCTGAAGCTTTTGCTGAGTCGCCTACAAACTAGCAAGCTTGCCTTCAATGGAGGTCATGACCAAATAGGCCTTGTCCAACCAAGGATTCAAGCGCGCCTTCATCATTGCCTCTTTGTTTTGAGATGCATCTACCTGTTCCTTCAGTGTTTTTGCCTCCTACAACTTTGCAAGTCTCTGTGTGAGGGTGACAGTGTGTGAAACTAGGTCAGGCCCCACTAAGCCAACAAAGACTTTACTACTTTATTCAAAATTTTCCCAAAACATGGAATTTTAGCCCCAAAATTTCTCTTGGGGGAACCCGTTCCCAAAAGGCCCCCAAAACAAACATGGTGACTCGCCCTTGAGTCACTCTACGGGCATGGAGATCTTGGCGCAAAGACCTCCCAGCTTGACCTGTATGACTGCCACCTCGGTGCATTGTGCTGCTGCCTTCTTCACTTCTTTGACCAATTGCTCTGTCGCTGGTCTTGAACTGTCAGCCTGAAGCTTTTGTTGAGTCGCCTACAAACTAGCAAGCTTGCCTTCAATGGAGGTCATGACCAAATAGGCCTTGTCCAACCAAGGCTTCAAGCGCGCCTTCATCACTGCCTCTTTGTTTTGAGCTGCATCTACCTGTTCCTTCAGTGTTTTTGCCTCTTGCAACTTTGCAAGTCTCTGTGTGAGGGCGACAGTGTCTGATGTTCCTTTCACCTCATTGTAGCGCTGTTGTAGTTCTCGTGCCTCTATCTCCAGCCTCTGTACATTAGGATCTTCTTGTAGACTGGTCAGTACCTCGAATGACTATTCAAATAGCCTTGTGCAATCTGCTATTGCACTATCTACTACTGCTATCACCTCTATGACAACGGTTCTGCGTTGCTCCTTTACTTCTGGTAGAGTTGAAGGTTGGACCTTCAACTGGAACTCTACAATCTGGAGGTTCAGCTCTAGCTAAACCTTGGCCAACTCTATGGGAGTGTCGCGCACCCCCGTAGCAAGTTTGTGGACCTGTTCATCTACCTCTGCATCCTCAAGAATTACCAATTCGGGGACCATTCGGCAAGCTTCCTTCATGGCCTTAATCATGAGCTAATTTGTGTTAGTAAGTTCCACCATGGAAGTGAGGGCGGTGTTTCGCTGTAGGGCCATTTGCAACCTTGAGCCACTTCTACGGTTACAATGCAATCATCCCCCTAGTTGTATGAATAACACGGTGCATTAGCTGTTGTTAGGTGTGGAGCTTGATTATCTTCTATATTCAAAAGTTTCAGCCGTTCATTAGGCAGATGATCTGACGGTAGAAGTTATGTTTATTTTAGGGTTTTTTGCCCTAGAAGGAAACCCCTCACTATATATGAGGGAATTATATTGCATTTATGTAGATCTGTATTCTGAGTGAGGAAGAGAGAGGAGATTGAGAGCGAAGAGGGAATTATAGTGAATCTGTTGTAGGTTGTATTTCCTCAATTTTCTGGATATTATAAAAAGAACGACTGGCTGTTTCTCCGTGGACATAGCCAAAACTGGGTGAACCACCTATATCTGTGTCTCTCTTGTTTTATGTGTTTTTTGTGTTTATATTTTTGCAATATTTTATGTGTTCCATTACTCTGTAATATATAATTTTCTAACAACTGGTATCGAAGCCGAAGGTTTATTTGGCTGATAAACGCGCAGGAGAGAAGGGTTCCTGGTTCGAGTGGGAGCAATGGCGGAAGATGGTAGGTTTAGGGTCGAAAAATTCAACGGCCAAAGCTACTAGTTGTGGAAGATGCAGATGGAAGATTATCTGTATCAGAGAGATCTATACCTACCATTGAGCGGAAAGACAAAGAAGCCGACGAATATGACAAACACAGAATGGAATATTCTCAACAGAAAGGAACTTGGAACAATACGGCTGTGCCTAGCGGCGTCTGTAGCGTTTAATATTTCAAAGGAAACAACAACAGAGGGTTTAATGTCAACATTGGCAAAACTATATGAAAAACCCTCGGCCTCAAATAAGGTATTTATTATGAAGCATTTATTTAATCTGAATATGTCAGAAGGTGGATCTGTTGCTGATCATTTAAATGATTTTAATACAGTTACAAGTCAGTTAAGTTCTGTGGGGGTAAATTTTGATGATGAAGTCAGGGCTCTGTTATTTCTGTGCTCATTTCTAGAAAGTTGGAATAGTTTAGTTATGGCCATTAGTAACTCTGTCTCTGGATCTAGTACTTTAAAGTTTGATGATGTTGTCGGTGCAATCCTTAGCGAGGAAATGCGACGGAAAAGCTCTGGTGAGACATCAGGTAATGCTTTGACTGCAGAGACTAGGGGAAGAAAAATGGAAAGAGGAAAGAGCCCAGGATATCGCAGTAAGTCAAGAAAAGGTAGATCCAAGTCCAGATTAGGGATAGTGTGCTAGAAATGCAGGAAGAAAGGACACCTGAAGAAAGATTGCAAGTCTCGGAAGGGAAAAGAAGGAGACGCGCAGCAAGAAACTAATCATGAAGCGAATGTAACAGGTGATGTGTTGCAAGATGCTTTGATTCTTTCATTAGAAAATATTATTGATGCCTGGGTGGTAGATTCAGGGGCATCATTCCATGCCACACCTGATAAGAAACATTTTAATGATTATGTTCAAGGAGATTTTGGACAGGTTCGATTGGGTGATGATAAACCCTGTAAAATCGTTGGAATGGGTACAGTTTTCATAAAACAATAGAATGGAAATCAATGGCTATTGAAGGAGGTAAGACATGTTCTAGATCTGAAGAAAAATATAATTTCAATAGGGCAGTTGGGAGGTGAAGGTTGCGTAACTACTTTCACAGATAAAACCCGGAAGGTCACTAAAGGATCCCTGGTAATAGTGAAAGGAGGAAAGGTTGGTACATTGTATTTATGCAATGGTATTTCTAATTTTGCTAATGCTTTAACCTCTACAGGAGAAGATACGACATTGTGGCATCATAGGCTCAGGCACATGAATGAGAAGGGGATGCATATTCTTCACTCAAGAAAATTGTTGCCAAGTTTGAAGCATGTCGATTTAAAATTCTGTGAGAATTGTGTTTATGGAAAGCAGAAGAGAGTCAGATTCCTTAGAGTTGGGAAAGAAAAGAAGAGCGAAAAATTAGAGCTTGTGCATACAGATGTATGGGGACCTACTCAGGTATCATCTCTTGGTGGCTTTCGTTATTATGTTACTTTTACTGATGATGCAACCAGAAAAACCTGGATGTATTGTATTTGAAATAAATCTGATGTATTTGATACTTTCAAGAAATGGAAAGCTTTGGTTGAAAATGAGACAGGAAAAAGGTTGAAGTGTCTCAGATTAGACAATGGAGGTGAATATTGTAGCAAAGAGTATGATAAGTACTATTCTGAGAATGGAATTTGCAGAGGGAAGACAGTTCCAAGAACACCATAAGAAAATGGTGTGTCAGAAAGGATGAATAGGACAATCATGGAGCGTGCAAGGTGCATGAGATTGCATGCAGGATTTCCTTTACAATTTTGGGCAGATGCTGTAGATACTGTTGTTTATCTAATAAATAGAGGGCCTTCAAGTTCCTTGGATGGTGGTATTCCAGAGGAGGCATGGACAGGTAAAAAGGTAAACTACTCTTTTTTAAATACTTTTGGTTGTGAAGCCTTTGTCCACATTAATAAAGAAAATAGAACAAAGCTCGAGGAAAAATCAAAGAAATGTACCTTTATTGGATATGGTGTTAATGATTTTGGTTATCACTTTTATGATTATGAAAAACACAAAATCATTAGGAGAAGAGATGTCATATTCAATGAAAAGGTTTTGTATAAGGATCAGCTGCAGGAAAAGAAACATGAAAAAGAAAATAGAGAATACACAGTGCTTGACGATATCACAGGAAAAGTAATGGTGCCTAAAAATCATAATGATCAACAGCCAGAACAACAACCATAACAATAGCAAGCACCTCAAACACCTGAAAGTGGTGTTAGAAGATCTACCAGGATAAGTAGACCCCCTGAACGATACTCTCCTTCATTATATTATGTATTGTTGACTGATTCTGGTGAACTAGAATGTTATGAAGAAGCAGTGCAGGTAGAAACCAGGAAGAAGTGGGAGCAAGCCATGAAAGAAGAGATGGACTCCTTAGCACATAACCAGACTTGGGACATAGTCAGGTTGCCTACAGGTAAAACAACATTACAGAATAAATGGGTTTACAAGTTGAAGGAAGAAGATGGAGGTAGAAAAAGGTAAAAAGCTAGACTTGTGGTGAAGGGGTTTGCAGAAGAAAGGTATTGATTTTGATGAAATATTTTATCATGTTGTTAAAATGACTTCAATCAGAACTATTTTAAGTCTAGTAGCAGTTGAAGATTTGCATCTTGAGCAGTTAGATGTAAAGACAACCTTTCTCCATGGGGATTTGGAGGAAGAGATATATATGCAACAACCATAAGGATATGAGGTAAAAGGGAAGGAGAAACTAGTGTGCAGGTTGAAGAAGAGCTTGTATGGCTTAAAACAGGCTCTAAGGCATTGGTATCTAAAATTTGACAGGTTTATGTCTGAACAAGGTTATATTAGATGTCACTCTGATCACTGTGTTTATCTCAAAAGGAAAAATGATGGCAACTATATTATATTGTTATTGTATGTAGATGACATGCTTGTTGCAGGTTCTAACATGCAAGAAATAAATGTGCTCAAAAGGAAATTAGCAAACTCATTTGCAATGAAGGATTTGGGTGCTGCAAAACAAATCCTTGGTATGAGAATAACTAAAGACAGGAAGAATCTCAAATTAACATTGTCTCAAAGTGAGTACATAGAAAAGGTGTTGAAAAGGTTTAATATGTAGAATGCAAAACCATATAGTATACCTTTGGCTAGCCATTTCAAATTAAGTAAGGAGGCATGTCCCAAGACTCAGGAACAAATGGCTCATATGTCTAAAGTTCCATATGCATCAGCAGTTGGAAGCTTAATGTATGCAATGGTCTGCACAAGGCCTGATATTGCACATGCAGTGGGAGTTGTAAGAAGGTACATGAACAATCCAGGAAAAGAACATTGGATGGCAGTGAAGTGGATTCTCAGGTATTTGAGAGGTACCAAAAATCAAGCATTATGCTTTAGTGGTTCAAACATTGCTCTACAAGGATATGTTGATGCAGATATGGCAGGTGACAGAGATAACATGAGGAGCACTATAGGATATGTATTTACTGTAGGTGGAACAACTGTCAGTTGGGTTTCAAAAATCCAAAGTGTTGTTGCACTTTCAACAACAGAAGCAGAGTATGTTGCTGCTACAGAGGCTAGTAAAGAAATGATTTGGTTACAAAGGTTTCTGGATGAATTGGGTAAGAAGCAGGAGTTGGGAAGGTTATACAGTGACAACCAGAGTGCTATACATCTTGCAAAGAACTCTGCATTTCATTCCAAGACTAAACATATACAACTCAAGTACCATTTCATACGGTCAGCATTGGAAGATGGACAGTTGAAGCTGGAAAAGATACACACTAGCTAGAATCTTGCAGATATGCTAACAAAAGTTATAACCAGGGAGAAACTGAGAATCTACTTAGTTTCAATTCATTTTCAAGTATGATGAAGAAGATGAGAAACAGCTAGGTCCAAAGTGGAGTCATTGTCTAGCAAATGAAGCAGCAGTGGAGTTGCTATAATCAATCTCCATGTGGGAGATTGTTGGGTGTGGAGCCTGATTATCTTCTGTATTCAAAGGTTTCAGCCGAATGTATACCCTAGGAACATTGTACACCCCTCCACACGGGGGGGTGTGGGGGGACTTGTCCCCATCACGGGGGTTGGGGCGGGGGTGGGCGGCGGGCTAATCCCCCCGGCTAGGGGGTTCAGGGGTAGTGCCCCTGAAGCTAAAAATAGATGTAAAATTGCCTTGTAAAAGTCTATTAATTTCTAGTCAATCTGGGCCATTCATTAGGCAGATGATCTGATGGTAGAAGTTATGTTTAGTTTATGGTTTTTTTCCCTAGAAGGCAACCCCTCACTATATATGATGGAATTGTATTGCGTCTATGTAGTATTCTGAGTGAGGAAGAGAGAGGAGATTGAGAGCGAAGAGGAAAATACAACGGATCTGCTGTAGGTTGTATTTCTTTAGTTTGCTGGATATTATAAAAAGAAGGACTAGCTGTTTCTCCATGGACGTAACCCAAACTGGGTGAACCACATATATTTGTGTCTCTCTTGTTTTATGCGTTTTTTGTGTTTATATTCTGCAATATTTTATGCGTTCCATTGCTTTGTAATATATAATTTTCTAACATTTGTTATGTCACAAAGTGAGGGAAATTCTCAGTGTCAACTAAGTCCCAATCTTCCAATTTCAACAACGGAACCTTCCCCAAGCGCGGTCCTTCAAAGACAATCTCATCCCACATCATACGTATGTGCAAGGCAACCTTGCTTTCGTCAATGTCCTTCGATACCTTGGTCTTGCCCTTGCATAGAGGTACATATTCAAGAAACTTAGTAATAGGGTCAGAACCCTCGACTTCAACATCCTCCACTTCCACCCCCATATCCTCATCATCCATCAGGATGTCCTCAATCTCTTCCTCCTCTGGTTCCAAGTTAATAGTTTTTCCCTTTTCCTGTGTGGTGGGCTTGTCCTTCTGTGGGTTTCTTCTAGGTGACATGCACACCAGTGTCGCAGCCTGCTTGCCTTTCTTATCATTTGCACTCTACTTGGTCAGGGTAGGTTTTGGTATAGGCATCCGTGGTGAATTTGGGACTTCAACTAGTACCTCTACAACCTCCGGAGCATCTCCCTCTGCCTCTATAACAACTTCTGGCACAGCCCCCTCGAATGTCACTGCTTCGGTGCCCATAGCTTCTAATCTTGGGATAATTTCATGGATGAAATTGCGGTTGGACTCTGGAAAATGATCAAACGCTGGGCAGTCAAGAAATTCTTTGAAAAATGCACGGTTCATGCACGTCTAAGAGCTCACTAACTCAATGCTCAAAATGCCAAGTGTTTTTCATTCGGAAGCCACATGTAATTTATAGGCCATTTTGAATTCAAATCCAACCGTTCCCCCCAAATTTGGTTCACTAATGCCAGATTGGGGGTAGATTTTCAAGGATCTTAACCATATATTTCATCTTAAATGTCACCCGCCTGCTCCATTTGGCCGCGTTCTCATTGTCAAATCATGAACATTGACTTTAATGGTCACTTTCCAGCCGACCTGTGTGGTTCTTCCCTGGGTAGCGTAGCTCTCTTCGCATTGTTGCAAACCCCGTGACATCTCCTTGTTCCACGAAATCCTCCAATCACGTAGTGTCCCAACTCGGGCAGTGTAGTTTATAGTCTAGTTACTCCTTTTAGTTGCCTAGAGTGCTAAGACTATGCTACCTTCATATAGTCACCTCGTCGGGTCATCGGTGTATGGCTTCAATTGGTTGCCATTCACATTTCCTGGGATGGGATCTCCATTCAAATTAACCAACTAAACTACTCCACCATCGGTAATCTTCTTAATGACATAGATCCCTAGCTGGTGCATCCTGAATTTCCCTGGAAATTTATCAAACTTCCTATCATATAACAAAACCAGATCATTTACCTTAAAGGTGCGCAATTTAATGTGCCGATCATGCCATGCTTCTTCGCGTTGCTTTTGGACCTGTTGGTGAAATCCAGCCATAAACCTTTCTTCCTCAAGCTCAGCAATCTACGAGAGCCTCTCTTCTATGGCTCTGTGATCCGTCATACTCGTGAGTGCCACAATGTGTAGAGTACGCACAATGTATTCCATGCGCATCACTACTTCAACACCATATACAATCCTAAAGGGTGTCTTTCCAGTCAAATTTTTGCATGTTGTTCAATAAGCCCATAGTACTGCGGGTATGCGTAGGTCCCAATCATTTTGTTGAGTGTTTCAAACCTTGTCAGCACATTCTCTAGTACCTTATTGAATTCTTCCATCATCCCATTACCCTGTGGGTGATAAGGCATGATTTTCTGGTGATATACCTGAAAATTCCTCCGTGAGCGCTGTTATCGGGAAAACTAGTGTCCATTCAGAGCTGTTAGTCCCACTAAGATGGGTAGCTATCTTAGAAACAAACAAACTAAAATTACTTGTGTTTTCCTTTATGAGAGATAGATGAGAGAGAAGCAAAGAGCACCAACCTCAATCTTTCGCTAGTCTCCTTACTTGTTTCCTCTCTCCTTTGATAGAGCTTTCGCCACTCGTTTCTCACTTGTCCTACTTCAAAGAACACTTGTAGAGTCAAGGCAGCAAAATACCATCAAAGTGTAGAGATCTATAACCATAAACAATGTAGGATCAGATGTACATTAACCATATAAATGCATATACAAATACAAGATTCAGAGATATACAAGCATATGGAGGAAAACTCAAATAGCTTTAATGATAAAAGTAGTAGAAGAGAGGATTACAACCAAGCTGACTGATCTAGCATCATCCTCCCAGCATGAAAGCCCTCTTCACCTCATACAAAGCAAGATCACCCAACAATGTCTTCAAAGAGAAACCAACAACACTTCCTTGCAAATTACAAAATTCCAGCCTTTGGATCTCTAGGATGAGGGATCCATATATAGATGTTTGTAGGAGAGTGAGTTAGCTTCTGGGATTTTGATTAGTGTCATTTCACTAATAGTTCTTGGTTCCACTTGGAGATTTCATGATCTCTTACTCATCCCTGGGTGAATTCAGAGAGGTAAGTGTTATATGAGCAGTTTCTAGAAGATTCTTTGAGTTTCCACCTAGCAAACTGCTTCTGTCATTTGTCTGCTCTCGCTCATCACACCCTACAAAAGGGCTTTGTAGTATGCATCACACCCCCCGTGTGTAATATGTGAGATGCATCGCATCCTCAACATGGAGCAGTCTGTATGGTTCAGTTTTGACCAGTTCTGAATAGTTTTTCAGGGAGAACTTCTGGGAAATGATGTAATCAGTTGACCTTGATCCTTTAGGATTTGAAACAAAACTTTTAGGGGTTTAGAATCCCTTGGTTTATGGACATATGTGATTGGGGTTGCAGTGCCCAAATATGTCTATAACAGTTGCCCCCTAAAGCATGAGGTTGTAAATTTTCTAATGTCGGGTGAAATGCTTTATCATGAGGATCTGAGGTTTTTCGAATTGGAAGGTGACCTGTAATAAGATACAATACAATACATTATCTTCATAATATTTTCATGATCTAGCTGATGTGGGCATTCCCATGCTCAGCTTTATAAATTTATTTTCATGTACATAAGAAAGACAATCGTCTGTGTGGCAGACTGATGATTCTGGTAGAGCCATCATCCCTTAGTTTGGATGATTATCTGTGTAGCTATGATGTACATTTGATTTTTTTATTTCCCTGAATATATATTGTAGACCGGATGGATGAAACTAGATCCAGGGTCTTCAAACTCGTTCAGTATTCGCCTGAAGTACAAGTTGATCCATGTGAAAAGATGTTCTAATGTCAAACATGGAAAGACATCGCCTGATTACCAGCCAATGATGTAAGCTGTTAACAAGCGCGAGAGGAATCATCGATAATGATAATGACCCTCAAGGTACTGTAGTACAATTCACGTGGTGTGAATACATGATTCGATGTCGAACACCACACAAAATCTTTCGGTCGAAGGCCATTGATGTAAACCTGTCGCTGGAAGTGAGAAACTTGCCATTGAGGCATGCAAGCTTCAAAGTACTGAAAGGGTTGTTCCTAAGTCAACTTCTTGGATAATGAGCTGATGTCGACAAGAAGTGACCCATCATAGGAGGGCCTTAATGAATCCCACATCTACGACACAGAACGGAGCAAATGATTTTGTGGAGGTGAAAACGATCTGATGATACAAGGTTCAGGGTGGCGGTCATGAAAAATGGAGAGTGAAGGTATTGCAGCGGATGAGGCATTAGCTAGGTTGGTGAATTCTCTAAGAAACTTCTCTTGAACATATCGGCAACACTAAAATGGATTGGTAGTGTTAACCCCAAAATGGATGGTATGGTGGACCAATGGTGATATGACCAACGAATGGAATAACCCAACCCGACTCAATCATGATGATGGAGTGAAAGTGTCATGTTCAAGAGCGACCTGCTACCAATGAAGTTATTCAAGTTTTCTTCCCTTTTTCCCCAGTCATTGCTGACTAGTACCTCTTTATTTTTGTCAAGCTTGAGGAGGATAACATATGCTTGTTCTATAATTTGCCCTTCGGGCAAACCTGTCGCTATGTTTTAACGAGCCTAGCGACAGTGAAACTCGCTCTTGTCTGCATGGACAAGTTTGTCGCTATTGTTTTAACGAGTTTAACGACAAAGATAACTCGGTCCTTTTCAATTTTAGAGAGTCTAAAAAGAGATGTAAAGGCAACTCCAGTAATCCTTTTTCGTAATATAATCCCTTAAGTCCGAAAAAGTATAAAATAATATGAAAGGGATGACTTTTCGATAGTTTTAACGAGCCGAACAAGACAAGCACTCAATCTTTTTTTGTAATGATCCCTCAGGTCCAAAAATATTAAAATATAGAGGAGGGATGGCACTTCTGATCGCTTTAACGAGCTGGAGAGGCCAATTGCTCAGCAATCTTTTCATATTTTACGAGTCAGATGAAAAGAGCTTAAAGGAGACTCATTTTTTGAGGAACAAGTGATGTTTTTGGATAGCAACTGGTTCCAGGTAATGTTTGGAACTTTTCAATCACAGAAATGTAAAGAAGGTGGCTAATAGAATCACTCATCGCAGTTGTTCCTCAAAAGGGTAAACAATCAAATGGAGGCATATGATCGACTAAAAAAGAGTGGAGGTGATGGTAAGAACACGACCAAGGTTCAAAAGCTGATAATTATGTGATCGCAAAGATTATTTACCGAAGGTGGGTTCATTTTTTAATGAGCTTAAACTTTGAGGGAACATTTTCTCATTGCTAGGTTTATTTTTCAACGAGCTTGAACTTCGCATAAAACTGCTCGTGCCAATTGTATAATAAGGATGTCTCATTGATAGGTTCATTTTTTACAGAGTTTGCCCCATTTGAAACTTTGCTCTGGAGCCTTTCGTATGCAAGCTAGGAATGACCAACCTACGAGTTTAAAGGGTTGAGAGCCTACAAACTAAGAAAATAAATGGTCGCTTTTCACTTGCATGCAAAAAGGTTTGCATGCCCCCAGGTATAACGAAAAAACAGAGTTTCCAGGTTACCATATGGAAGTTCTTGCATTAAAGCAAGGTTGTTCCATCCGCATCTGCGGACAAAACACTTCCTTGGCTCTGTCCATCAAAATAGACAAAGGTGAATGGTGGGAGCTTCCACTCACATAACGTTTGACGAGGGAATCCTTTTCCAGTCTAATCCCATTTTCCTAAACGGACGGGTGTGTCAGACTAGTCATATATCCTACGCGGAAACCTACCTTATACTTGGGGTTTTCCTACCGAAGCAGACCAGGGCGCATGCCCCCCTGGGTTTAGTCACATTCACCGAATCACTTGTGCTCATCAGGTGGACAGACTGGAGGTTGATGAGACATTCCTTATGTAAAAAGACCAGTTAGGGATGGCATTTGACTAGTAGCCGTGTTTGAAACGGGGAATGAAAGCTGGTCAACGAGCTGGACCATTCTGCCTTCATACGGGAAACACATCACCTGAAAGAGTGAGGAAACAATAGCTCCCATGCTATAAATGTAGTCATGTCCAAGGAGTAGATTATAATCTAAAGGCCCTTGGACTACCATCACGTTTAGATGAACGGTTTTCCTTCCCAACGTTATAGGTAAATTTGGAAGTATCCCCAATGGTCGACTGGTTCCTTTGTTGAAGCCTATTAGATTTCAAATCTCAGGCAGAAGCGATGGCGAACCAAGCGCTTTCCAAGCAGTTGAGGATAGGATACTCACATAAGCCCCTTCATCTATGATAGTACCAACCATGATCATTCTGTAAGCTTGTACTATGATTCGGAATGGTACATTAGATGGTAGGCGGGGTCTCCCTAGTAGATTCCAATCAAAGGAAACGACTAGATTGCTTGGAGGAGGGACTGAATAAACAACCAGATAAATCTTTGACGAACTTCCTTCCTACGGTAAAGGAATGGGTAGATTGGCCCCATGTTCATCGGATTCTGTGTTAACGAAAAGAATTTGAACGGTGTTGTTCTCATCCTCTTCGGTGACTGTATCATCTGAAGGTAAACCTTCTGAAGACAAGACTGGGTCAACTGCCGTTTCGACCTGTTGACTTTGGTCCGATGTGGACTTAGAGGGTCTATCTTCAATGATAGGTGCTTCGACCGACAACAAAGGTGTGTCAGTCGGATTTTCAACTAGCGATGGACTCGGCAAGAGTTTCTTGTATCCAGGAGGAAGTCGCTGCGGTGAGGCAGGACGGTTATCCAAGACTCTTTTAGCTTCATCCAGGAAAGGACAACAATGGAGGGCATGATCGCCTTCACACAGCCTACAAGGAAATCTAGATCTTCCTTTCTATCCATTGACTTCATTTTCACTAGTTGATGGTCTGCTCTCAACGTGATCATCAGAGGTTGAAGACACCAGATTGTGCAAGCGGGGAGACCAGTCCCTTAAGATCTCAGGGATCCAAGAACAATCTCGATGATAGTGGTCTCCTTTGCAAATGACACATGGAGATTTAGGTTTGGATGGTGCAGTGTGTGGATTTTCTCCAAACGATGCATGGTTGCCCCCTTTCGCCATTGGCTTCTTCTTCTTCTTCTTCTTCTTCTTCTCAGTTACTTGGTTTTTAGCGTTACTAGCTTCACCAAGCGGAGAGGAAGAAGGAGAGGGAGAAACAAACGAAGTAGAAGTTGGGGGAGTGACTTCAGTATCATTTGGTTGTTGATTTGATTACTGAGGAATTACGGTGTTTTTAACAACAGAGGTCGAGAAAAGCCATACTGGCAGGCCAATTGTGAGTCTTGGAAGGGACAGTGTAGCCATATGTGGAGCACCAACATCTCCCAAAGAAGAGAAAGGACTAGGATTCCCCCCAAGGGGAAATCCTTGATTGGTGGACTCCATTTTCTCAACCTAAGACCAACGAGGGAACAATGATGTTATTCCGATTAAAATAAATTTTATGACGCTTTGACACAACTTGCTTTTCAATTTTTAAGAGTCGAGAAAAAGCTAAAGATGACTCTAGTCGCCTTCGATTTTTAATGAGCCTGAAGTGACAAGTGCTCAGATGGAACCTTTCTTTTAAGGAGTCTGAAAAGGAACAAAAGTGACTACTCTAGAAATCTAGAAAGAGGGATTACCAAACCAATCACAAAAATGCAGAATACTTTTTACGGTACAGTAGTCAATCTTCCCGAATGATGTGTTCAGTGCATTGTGATCGATACGGCGGCAGACACAGCTTCCTAAGGACAAAGGATGTATCCTATTGTGGTATCCCAATATATACTCGACAGTACGTGGGAGCACAAGTCCGTATTGGCACTTGTCGTCTCAAAGAGGAGGAATCACCCAACCTACGATGAAAGCAATAGTTACCAGGCTTTACGACGCCGGAATATGTCTCTAGCCTAGACTTCTAAATGTTGTGCATTAGGTTCCAAAGCGTTTTTATGTTCATTGAGGTTTATTTTATAGTTGATCTTTCTTAAGAAATTTGCCTTTAAGGTTCACCACGTGATGTAGATATACAATTCCTAAATATGCAATCTAAGATGATAAGCAGTCGTTTACTTTCTTTTTGCAATGAAAATCCTAGCTACTAAGGAAAGAGAAGTGAAATTCTTTCAACATAGAGCAGAGAGCACACACTAGATGCACTTTTCCTTAATTCAATTTCAACATGCAGTCTAAATGGAAAGGCACATGCATGTATTTTTTTTCAATTTCCTTAATGTGAGAATGAAAAAAGAAAACTAAGCATATATTTGAACTACCTTCTTTCAAAGTGACTGTACTAACAATTTTCTCTTCAAAAAATGAAAGGAAGGCTAAGATGACACTTTGCGATTTCGAATTTAAAATTGCTTTTGACACTTGAAATACTATTAATTCAAATCAAATACGATGGAAAAAGTGTAATCAACTATCTAAAAGAGGAAGACTTTATGACACTCTTTTTCTTGACTGAAAATGACACTTGCGACACTTTCAAATCAAAAGACGACAGTTCGATTAAGCTACTATTTGCAAAGGAGAATTGTAAATGATGAAAAATACATAAAAAACATTCACAATTCCTTATCAGTGGAGGCTGGATAATGTAAAGGAAGGTGGTTTCAACAGTGATATACTAATCATAGACAGCAAAACTACTTAATAAAGCTGAAGAGAATGAAGAAAAAACCAAAATCTGGAGGTAGAAACAGTCTTAGTCAATCAACATACTTGCAACACAGGTAAATAGGGATGCATCTCACCTGCAACACACGGGAGGTGCGATGCATCCAGATTGCCAATGAGAGACAGTGCGATGGTCCAGGGACGAGACTGAGCTTGGTTTTCAATCATAGTTTGCAGCTAAGTTCAGGGATTTAGGCTGAGCTAATGATTGTCAGTAAACACAAAGTATAGGGGCTGATCTAATGAGGTTATTTGAGCTACCACTAGGGCACTTAGGATGTTTGCAAGTCAGATGTTCAGTTCATAAATCAACCTGGAGATTGACTGAAGCAATTTTGATCTACTTTGCAGTTGCATAGCAAAAGCAGTTCGAAGGCTAGCTGGCTTAACTTCAGGCTCCGTATGTGGTTTATAAAGCAAACAACAGTAACAAAACAAACAAATTATTCGCTCCCAAGTGGAGTCGCCATTTTTTTATCGGGAAAACTAGTGTCCATTCAAAGCTGCTAGTCCCACTAAGACGGGTAGCTATCTTAGAAACAAACAAACTAAAATTACTTGTGTTTTCCTTTATGAGAGATAGATGAGAGAGAAGCAAAGAGCACCAACCTCAGTCTTTCGCTAGTCTCCTTACTTGTTTCCTCTCTCCTTTGATAGAGCTTTCACCACTCCTTTCTCACTTGTCCCGCCTCAAAGAACACTTGTAGAGTCAAGGCAGCAAAATACCATCAAAGCATAGAGATCTATAACCATAAACAATGTAGGATCAGATTTACATTAACCATATAAATGCATATACAAATACAAGATTCATAGTTATACAAGCATATGGAGGAAAACTCAAATAGCTTTACTGATAGAAGTAGTAGAAGAGATGATTACAACCAAGCTGTCTGATCTAGCATCATACTCCCAACATGAAAGCCCTCTTCACCTCATACAAAGCAAGATCACCCAACAATGTCTTCAAAGAGAAACCAACAGCACTTCCTTACAAATTACAAAATTCTAGCCTTTGGATCTCTAGGATGAGGGATCCATATATAGATGTTTGCAGGAGAGTGAGTCAGCTTTTGGGATTTTGATTAGTTTCATTTCACTGATAGTTCTTGGTTCCACTTGGAGATTTCATGATCTCTTACTCATCCCTGGGCGAATTTAGAGAGGCAAGTGTCATATGAGCAGTTTCTAGAAGATTCTTTGAGTTTCCACCTAGAAAACTGCTTCTTCCATTTGTCTGCTCTCACTCATCACACCCTACAGAAGGGGATTTTAGTATGCATCACACCCCCCATGTGTAACAGGTGAGATGCATCGCACCCTCAGCATGGAGCAGTCTGTATGGTTCAGTTTTGACCAGGTTTGAGTAGTTTTTCAGGGAGAACTTCTGGGAAATGTTGTAATCAGTTGACCTTGATCCTTTAGGGTTTGAAACAACACTTTTAGGGGTTTAGAAGCCCTTGGTTTATGGACATATGTGATTGGGGTTGCAGTGCCCAAATATGTCTATAACAAGCACGCTGATAGTTTCATTCAGAAAGCGCGTACCATGATCACTCATCAAAATCTTTGGACACCCAAATCGCATTAGTACATACTCATAGAGAAACTTCGCAGTGGTCACACCTATGCAGTCCTTCACAGGCTGTGTCTCTGCCCATCAAGTCAAATACTTAGTCACGGTGATAATGTACCACACACCTTTCTTCTTCCCTTGAGGATGAATGGGTCCCACAAAATCTATTGCCCATTTCTCAAAAGGTTGTAACATCATATGTGGGTTCAGAGACAGCTCATCTCTCTGTGATGGCCTGTCATTCCTTTGACACACATCGCACACCTTGCAGTAGGCTTTTGAATCCTTATGGAGGGTTGGCCACCACAACCCTATGTGTAGAATCTTCTGCGCAGTTGCCCTTCCTGTGTAATGCCTTCCCATGGCACCCTCATGAGCATCTGCGAGGATAATACTTCTTTAAAACTCTAGTACATATCATCGCAATACTTCATCAGACCCTATTTTGTACAGATGTTCGACAATGACAAAAAATTCTGCCACGTGCACCACTAACTCCTTTTTCTGTTGGGTGGTGTAGTCTTTCAGGGCAGTTCCTGTCATTAGGAAGTGTATGATGTCCTCAAAGTGACCATCCGCGATGTGCACTACGAAGATTTGGGCATCAGGCAATCCTTCCTCCAAAGTAGTGGGTTCTTCTCCTGTTTCGATACGCGATAGATGGTCTGGTCTCGTGTTCAGTCGTCCAGGCTTCACAATAACTTCAAAATCATACTCCTGGAATAATAACAACCACCTGCAAATTCTCCCCCCCAAAATAGGCTTATTGACCAGTTATTTCAACGCAGAATGATTTGTATACTTCTTTAAATGTCCACCCAACAAATAGTGTCTAAAATTCTAGAGTGCGTATACCACAGCTAGTCCTCCGCCCTGTGGTGGAATAGTTCTTCTCAGCCTTGGATAACCTCCTCCTTGCAAATGCTAAAGGATGGTCCAATTCTCCTTCACCAACCTATGTCAGTACTGCTCCCAGTGCTATACATGACGCGTCTACATGTACATGAAACTCCTTCTTCCAATTTGAGAAGACTAAAATCGGCGTGGGTGACCATTTCTTCTTTCAACACATCCAAGCTTTTCCAACAGTCCCCATCCCAACAGAACGTGACATCCTTTTTCAACAACTTCTCCATAGGCACGGTGATCTGGACATAGCCCTTGATAAACTTCATATAGTACCTAATATGTCCCAATGTTGTGCGTAGCTATTTCCCACTCCTTGGCACCTCTAAGTTAATTATCATTGCAATCTTCACAGGGTCTACCATCAATCCTTGTCTGCATACCACATGACCTAGCAGAGTCCCAAAAGGGACACAAAACAATCATTTCTTCAGATTGAGCGCAATCTGGTACCTTCGACAAGTATCTAGCATTAAGCACAAACTTTCCACATGGTGTTTTACCAACCCGAACATAGTCTAGTCATCAAAGTACACCTCCATAAACTTATGAATGAAGTCTTTGAATGAAGCAATGACTACGCACAAAAAAGTCATAGGTGCATTATTTAATCTTAAAGGCATTACAGTGTGCTGAAACATCCCCATTTAGTTGCGAAGGTCGTCTTGCTTTTATCTCCAGGCGCGATTTTGATCTGATGGTACCTAGAGAACCTATCATTGAGGGAGTATGCTTCCTGGCCACCTACATTATCCAATAGCTCATCAGTGAACCGAGTCAGGAAAGGATCATGCACGCAACTATCATTCAACTTCCTGAGATCTACGCATATCCTTATTTCATCCTTCTGCTTCTTTTCCTATACCACCATTGGGCTCAATCAATCAAATTATTCTACGGGCTCAATGACGCCTGCCACGAGCATCTCATCTAACTCTAAGCGGACCCTCTCCTTATACTTCAGGTTGAGACGGTAAGGTCTTTGCTTGACTGCTTCGCGTCAAGTTTTAACGTGATCTTCATAATGCCCTGGTCTCCTATTATCCCCTTTAACTCCGTAAACTTGGTAGGGAACGAATCCTGGTATTCACGGAGCAACTCGGTGATCTTATCTACCATCATGTCATCCCAATAATCTCCTATCTTTGCGAATTTGGGCTCTGCCTCCGTGCCAATATTTATCTGTTTAGTTTTTAGTAGTGCGGTTATATCAGGATTCTCGATCGATGGTCCCTTGACCTCGCGGTGACCCTCGGTTTCAGGGATATTAATATTTTGGGGGTCCTCGTCTTCTTCTTCAATAGTCACGTTATATCATTCCAGCGTGTGGCTCAGTTGAGTAGTCCAATTGGGTTGAATCAGATCCAAAGGATCTTGCGGTATCTTAAAGATCACTACTTTAACTTCTTGTAGTGCTTCGTTAATACAGTCAAACCCATCTTTGAAGTTGAACGTCATTATGAACCCTTCGTGCAAAATATCCCATTCTCCTGTGCCATGGCGGAGCTCTGTCTCCAAGTACCAGTTCATTGGGATGACATCCAGGGTGTGACAAAACAAGTGCACCCATTCAGGTTGGGGCTTCGCTCCATAGGCCTTAGCCCATTTGGCCAAGTGTTCGTTTGAATCATCCTTCCCATCATACTCATCCATCACTCATACCTTCGGCTTCCCAAAGCATGTTCTCATCATCCTCCTATACTCGTGCCAATCATCAAAACTACCCTTGTTTGTACCCCATCATCTCGCAGGCGTAGCGTGCATTGCCCAGTCCAAAGCCTAGAAGTGCTAATTCTCTAGTACTTCCCTCTCAAATGCATCCAAAAACACATCCACATCATTCAAGCCATCATAAGTGGGTAGATTTCTTACCTCTGACGACACACAGTGCAGTGACCGGGTCATCATGTTACAGCTCAACGTAGTTACTTCATGTAGTTGATTCTGCTAGTGCTCTAATTCTTCATCCGAGTCTGAGGTGCAGGAACTCTTGCAAGCCCATGTAATTCGTCCATCCATTATCTGATTCACCCAATTTTGGTCTCGCGCTGTTATCTTATATATGCAATCCAAATCATCATGGCTTCGTGAACTGGTTCAATATAGCACAATCCTTCTATAGGATCTAGGGGTACTATTACGCAAAGTGATTTATTTTCAAATATCATATTTTTCTTCTTTAGGTTGATTACCCCGTTCATGTCAGTAACGTAATCAATGCCAAGGAGCGTAGGGTATGGTTTGTTGTCATCCACAATTTATATTACTTCAAAATCAGCCAATGTGCTTGTGCCTTCAATATCTATAGTTACTCCCTCCAACCGTCCCATGGGGATGATCTTTTGCTGATTTTCCATCCTTAGCTGAATCGGAGACCACTGCAGTGCGGGTCTCCCCATCCGCTCCCAAGTCTGCTTTGACAAAACGTTCGTGTCTGACCCCAGATCTAGAATAACTTGATCCATTTCATATTCTCCTATCTGCACGGTGAGTCTCATCTCACATCCTGTCCTTGCCTTATGCTTACCAATCTTCCGTACCACGCGTGGTTCACCCGGAGTGTTTCCAGCACATCTATTTATAAGTTCTTGTAACCCCTTCACAACCTTGCTATCATGCAGTAGCTTCATGCAGGTCTCTAGAAAGGTCGTAAGCATAGAAGGGTCCATTTCTTGAATAGGTTTATCCCGGCTCCTTGAGGTAGAGGCCTCAACAAAGCTCTCCTTTACTTCCATGAACATGTCATGTGCGCACTCTAAATAAAATTCATCCTCCTTCTCTGGAGCTTTGTGAACCCACACGTTGTCTTCAGGTTGTTTCCCCTTATTGTCACCCATTGCAATTCCACTTCGGAGCACTATATTCACATTCAGATCTTCTCCACGAGGCTCAACGCTCATCATCTGCAGGTTCTAAGTCGGCTGCAGAGGTAGCACCCCTTTGTCGCATATCCTTGTTATCATTGTAGAATAGTCCTCAGTCTCATGATCAAACTGAGTACAATATTTGCACGATGGATGCATTGGGTTAGCGCATTCGTGGGCATAGTGTCCTAGTCCTCCATAATTGTAGTAGATTAGTTGTCCCCATCCTCTGCCAATTCCTCCTCTACCTCAGCCTTGTCCGCACCCCTAAAATCCTGTCCGCACCATCCCATCGCCCACGTTAGGAGGCCGCATTTCTTCCTAAACTCTATAGGTGTGTGTTCTATCCATCATCAATTCATAACTTTAGAAAGTGCGCTCATCATGCCCTACCAACCTACAGAAGTTGCAGAACAATTGTTGCAGTGTTTGTACAAACTTCTGCAACAAATGACAATTATCAGTCATATGTTTCCCTACTACCTAACATATAGCGCACCACAACGCAGGCCCCGCGCTCAGCCCTGCTTGGGCTTCCGGCCTCAAAGGAATCGGTCCTCCTCCTACAATATAGTTCGTAAAGACTGCGCAGTGGTCTTTGTGATGCCCCTGACATTTACATTTCAGGCACCATATCTCTTCACGTGCCTCTAGCTAAACTGTTCTATCCTGCTTCAGACTTTGCATTTCTAGGGAAATATTGTGCAACTGTGCATGGATCTGCTGAACCCCCAAACTCAGATCTTGCATCAGTGCTTCATGCAATTTTATTGCAATCTCCAAGGCCTTTGCCTGAGTTGTAATCTTCTGTTGTGACAGTACAAACCTTAGGTGAGGCAGGAACGAAGCCACGAACTATTCACGGTGCTGCCCATCTGTTAAATTCATGTTAGCTTCACGGACTACACAATTTATCCTCTGATCCAACTCCCAAGGTGTCTCACCTGGTTTCATTGCAATTTCCTTGAACCCCACAATCGACTGCGCTTCTGATTTAGGCCTACTAAACTCTTTATTCAGCACGGTCTAGATCTCTACCAACACAGTGTTTGGGTTATCATTAGAGTACTTGATGTACCAAGTTAGCGCGTGATTCTGCAAAGCACTAACCAACGTCGCCTTCTTCATGTGATCGTTTGTGACGCCTTGAGATTCCCATATAGCTTTTACGATGAACCAGAACTGGTCCGGGTCCTCATTTTCCAAGCCCTTAAACAATGGCAGCTTCACTGAATTCACCATGTTGAACTGTGGTGGAGGTGATGGTGGTGTGGGCGAAGTTGCAGGTGACAGTGGTGAAGGTGAAGGTGGTGTAGGTAAAGGTGGTAGTCATAGGAACCCTTGTTTTATCAACTGAACTACACTTTGTGGAGAATCCTGCGCTACTCCCTCGTCATCACTCAAAAGAGGTGAAATCAGTGGGCTATATTCAAGGCCCTTTATTCCTTCGTTCACGTAAGTCTTTCCACTTCGCATAGATCCAAACATCAAGGTAGATGCATAACCTTCTTTTCGCACAATAACATCTTAATACAAGTATTTAAAGACTTCAAGTACTTACCTCGCGGACCTTTAAAAAGCGCAACTCCACCTCACTGTAACTGACTGAGGTATCGACCACGAATTCAGTCACAAACCCTCCTATGATATGATTGAGCCAATGATCGATAGCGTGGGTGATCTTATCCTCAGAGACTTCCAGCCTCTGCACTAACTCCGAGGTCTAGACAATAGGAACGTCAAGCCTCCACCTTCGTTGGCTATCCACTAGCTTCGCTATCCACTCATATAACTCAACTCGAAAGGAACATAAAAATATCTCGTGGATTTCATTATATAGGTACCTGTCTAGCCACTGTTCCTTCATCAGTTGTGGATTTATGTTCTCCTGCACCGTGAATTCGTGGATATTCCTATCCAACCAGCCTTCGATCTCTTTCTTACTTGGATTCCAATGATACGACATCACATATCTCTCATGCAGATTCCTGGTCTCAGCAATGGAACCATTCGTTAGCTTTGTGGGCCCTGACCCAGGTTTAGTGTTAGTCAACGAAGCAAATCCCTACACTACTAGCCCTTTCAGCATCAGCCTGCAGAGCACGGACTGAAGTCTCCCCTGAAGCAGTATGGGGAGATGGTGAAACCAAGTTTCCACACCCTGAGATGGTTGTGATGTCGGTTTATACCCCCTGCCTCTACTTTCGCATAGGCTGCTATGCCCTAGGGCTTATCGATCTACCCTCTATCTTGCCCTTCAGTACCTTCGTGAAGGTGTATGATTGATCTTCACATAGCCCTAACCAGTCATTTAGGTACTTTCACACTCCTATAATGATGTATTGTGTAGGTTCCTAAGTTATCTCAAGTGTTTTACTTATTCTACCAATCAATTATAGTTATCATCACGTAAACTGATATTATTACTTGCGTTCAATTAACAGATATAATCACATACATTTGCGCATCAAATAAACATTGTAATATAAATCCAGATCATAATGTGATATAATTAGATGCATTAACAGAGACTAAATACACAGTAATTGCATAATACTTCTCTTTATTGATATCTCCATTTTAATATAGACTCTATCCACACTGTGCACACAACTGCAGGGGTCCGTGCACTCAGCTATAGACTTCTACCCTAGGCCTCTGTGCACTCAGCTGCAGAGCCTCTACCTACACTAAGAACTGAAAACACTTAGACTTCTCCACTCTACTTCGCTACTAACTCTTAACTTCTTAGAGCTTACTTACTTAGCTCCTTTTTATACAATCCCATGGTCTGCGGACCATGGATAGATCTTATTAAACACACACATGGTAGAAAGCATATGAAAGATAAAACATGAGAGTACATTTTTTATTAACAAATGATATACATTTATAGTACATTATGTGATCGTTGGGTTCCACATCCAAAGGTCTCTTGGACTTCCTTAGTCTATTCGGCTTCCACACTAACCCACAGAGGATTAGGTGTCCAACATTCCCCACCCCCCTAAATCCGAAGGGTTATGTATGAGTCCAAGAAGAGAGCTATAATACAAAACGTGCAAAAGATGCATGGAAGCACTAGGTTGAATGTGCTCTCTGAAATGTTGGTATAAAGGGCAGTGGTTTAAGTATGACCACCAACACTGGAATTCTTAGTGCATTTCCTAGAACTCTTCCAAAAGTGACAACAAGATGAAGTCTTCTGCAAGAGGAAGTGCTCCTATTGTTTTGAAGAGGGAAACCTTCAACCATGAAAGGGAGGTCTCACCTCGCATAAAAGGGAGAACTTCAACCTGAAAAGGGAAGTCTCAACCTGTGATGGTTTAAGGATGACCAACAACTCTGGAATTCTTAATGCAATTCCTGGAACTCTTCCAAAACTGGCAAGAAGCTGAAGTCTTCTGCTAGAGGAAGTGTTCCAAATTACCAACTGAAGGCATGCTCAGGGGCATCTTTGTCTCTGGCTACAACTCTGAAACTGGTGTGACACGTTGTGGCTCAGGCTCGCTTGATGTGGTTTTGAAGCTTGTAGATGACCATCATTTCCCCCCCTGTCAGATACAAGGTGAGATGATGGAGAAAGCTCAAATGAAAGACTGTTCAATACTCTTGAACAAGTTCTGACATGTGACTGAAATATCTTCTTCGTTGTTGATGCCCATTGCCAAGAAGTGATCCATCCAAGATGAATCTTTGTTCTTGTAGTAGGTTTGTTTTTGAAGCATCTGTTTGAAGAATGACTAGTTTTATGACAGTGCTTACATGGATGAAGATCAAAATAGTGATCTTTCAGATGGCCAACTCGGTCACAGTGTTGGAATTTCACAATTTGTTGTGGTTGTTGTGGAAGAGAACCAGAATCTGAAACAGTTGAAGGTGAACTGTCATGAGGAGCATGTGAAGATGAACCATCATGAAAAAATCCAACACTTTGAAATTGAATGGGCTTTGAGTAGTCTAGAATGTGAAAGGACATGTCCTTGTCATATCCAAGACCAGCTCTGTGCTTCTTGTGGACAAGCTCTTCCCAAGGTCTGATGATGGGCTTGGGAAGTGCAAACTGAATTTCTGCATCTGTATGTACAACTGCTGCTTTATTTGGCACTAGATTTGAATGAACTTCAACAATATTGACTTGTTGTTTATGGGAGTCTATTTCATTGTTCTGAACAGAAACATGTTCAGAATGATGACTCCATTATTGTAATTTTGCTTGCTATAGCTGAGATTCAAGCTGCAAAAATTCAATCTTCTCTTGTGCATTTTGTAGACAAGTTTGAATATTAGAGAGACCATTTTTGCTAATTTTTACCATATCATGAACAGTGGAATGAATGAGGTTATTCAACAACTCTAATGCATCATCAATTTTAGCCATTTTTCTCAACAAATCAAACTTACACTTCAAACACTAATCACAACTATGAACCAAGAATCAACACCCACTCACAATACAATGTCATTACAATTGGATTATACAACAGCTTGCAATTGTCTTCTTAAACATACATATCTTTGTGAAGAAGAATATGCAACAACAATCCCTGCTAATATATAAATTATAGAAACCTCAATTAATATATTGGTGACCCCGTGTTGCTTCTTCAAAGTGCTCCTCTTTTTGTGCTAAGGGGACCCCTCTAACTGGCTGTTATTAATTAGGGACAGCTACAGCCTGTAAGTGCCCCCTTCCTTTGTAAAACCTCTACAATGAATCATGGATATTTCTTAGAGAATCTGCACACACTTAATTATTCTTCTCAGGCTTTCGTTCAACAATTGTTGTGGACTATACACCCTCAATTTAGCCTCCAATAGCCCTTTCCACAATGCAATTCGACCCTATTCTGCTTGTAGTGGAGCTTTTTTCATAAGGAATGTAGCCTATGGGTGCTAGTTTTTGCTTTCTCATGGTCTCAAAAACAATGGTTTATTGTTCATTTATATGGTGGATGTGCTTCTCATGGTGTTTATGGTGGTGGGTGTTCTAGGTTTTTCTTTATGGTTTTGGAATTTAGGGTGGCATATTGTTCTTGGTGTTCTAGTGGGAATTTAGCTTTCATGTGTGGTTCTAGGTGTTTCAGATTTGTTCTTTGGCCTTCAAAAATTAGATTGTGATGGAGGAGGTTTTGGTATGTTTTCTTTGTTACGTGAACAATGATGATAACTCATCATTTGACAAGATTCAATATATTCTTTTAACTTTGTTTGTAATTTTCAAAACATTATCGTAATTGGGCATTTGAATGTCTCTCTATAAGTGCTTTTTCAATTTGAGTTAGTAGCTAGTTGTTAGTGGCGATCTTGGTGCATTGTTTGGGATTTTCCTCCTTTTGTAATGCTTCATTTTTAGTTGGGTTATGGTGAACATGAGTACCAAGGTTTTTATGTGTCATCATAGTAGGAAAAAATAGCGACTTTGTTGTGACATTCCTCCCTATTATACACGATCTAATTATTTTATTTAACTATACTAGCACTAAAGGGAAAGGTCTCCTCTACTATAAGATTTTATTAACTTTGGAAACATGTTTATGGGGTAGGTAAATAAACTAAACATTTTGTGACATTTGTCCATGGCCTAGTTTAAATCCATTGGTGATGTGTCTTGGTGCTTTAAACTACATTTAATGACAAGATTGTATGCTCTTATGTTGTTTTTCAACATGGGGTCCTCTTGGTTGGTTCTACTCATGCCAAGGTCCTATATTGGGATTTGTATACCATGATGTGGTAAGACATTCCTTGTCTTCTATGTTCTGCTATAGGGGTTTGGTGACATTTGGCATTTTGCTTACATTTTTGGGTTTTCTGGATCTGGAATTTGGTGTTTGGGTTGTATATAATGGTGGGTTGTGTGCCTATGGTAGATAAGTTAGTTAAGTTTGGTATTGTATCTGTTGTTTTGGATGTCCAAGGTTTGGTATTTTTCCTTCCAACTTTACAAAATATATAGTTTGGCTTACTTGGTGGTTTGTTATGCAATAGTGTCACCATGGTTATTCATTTTATTGGTGAGCATTATTGTTGTGAATTATGTGAAGGCTTATAATGTAGTTTCATTGCATTTTAAACTTTTTTCTATTATTTGATGTGCACAATATGGCCACCCAACATCTCATTTTCTCTTCTAGTTTTGTTACATTTTAAATACTTAGCTATTATTATGTCCCTAAATAAAATGGTTATCCAATATTGTTTTTTGTTTGGATGAAATTGTTAAAGGAATTTTATAGATTTAGTGTAATTTTAAATTGTTTTAAATTATGAAGAGGTGATGGTAATGTTGAAAATCAATACTAATATACTCATATTTTATGTTGGATTTCTAGATATTTTTTGGGTTTGAGGTAATTTCTTTGTTATAAGGTTTATTTAACAATTAATAAACAATATATTTGTACATAATTAATAGGGAAAATTTTAGTCATTGAAAAAACATCAAACTCATATCTTCTACTGGATTGAAGATGAAAATACCTTTCTCTTAAATTGTCCAACTTATAATCACGTTAGATTTAAATTTCAAAATTGTTGTCATTCCACCAACCTTCGTGATCTCTTAGTTCAATAATGTTGGGTTAAAAGAATCTATCAAAAATATGTGACACTAAAAAAACTAAACATAAAATATCTTTAATTCAATAAAAATATGATAATCTTAAAACACTTGTTTTCATTTTTTTAAACAAATAAATAAAACTTTAAAAAATTTCAAATAATATCTTACCTTTTGAATAAGATACACCACACCACCATTTTAATGTTAATAAAGGTTAAAAATATCAAGGTTAAGAATTTGGTTGGGTGCCACTTTAGTGCAATGCGTGCTTGATGGTATATCATATGCAGTCAAGGGCGTGGTACACAAAGCTTAGATTACCGTATTGACACGGGTGAAAACAAAGTTTGAATTACCGTATTGACTCGGGTGAAAAACACAGTTTGAATTGCCGTATTGACTCGGGTGAAAAACACAGTTTGAATCGCCGTAATTACTGGGGGCATATCGAGTTGAAAGTCCGAAGAGAGGCAACCAAATTTTCTAAATTGAAGATTAATTAATTTACTAACGCCGACGATTGGGATTTTAATAAATAAAATTATTTATTTGTAGTCTTCCAGGACTGTGGGTATATTAGGTCACCTTGTCGGATCTCTCTAGCTGTGCATTATTATTTTCGTGAGTTATTTATATTTTATTTTATATTGATAATTTTTTAGAAGATTTTTTTTGTGGAAATCACATTATAATATTTTTGTTGAATTGAGGCTTCTATGATCCATATCAAATTTATGAGAGATTTTTTGGCGTAAATCACATGAAATTTCATTTGTCGACGCATTTCGAACCAACCAGTGTGGTTCATCGTCAAGACAAGTTGAAGAATTAGATCTAGCTTTGCATATTAAATAGTCAGAGCAGAACATCCAACAGCTATATTTCTTGACCAAGCAACGGCTATATTGACTAACGGCTAAATTTGACCAGGAGACGGTTAGTTGGACAGGATTAAGGGCATGACCTTTATTTTAATAATTAAGTTAATTCAAATAAATATCAAATTGTTAGTTAGTTATATTCTTATTAAAATCAAGGTTAAAGGGACAAACCTCGATTTTAATAAGAATATAACTAACTAACAATTTGATATTTATTTGAATTAACTTAATTATTAAAATATAGGTCATGCCCTTAATCCTGTCCAACTAACCGTCTCCTGGTCAAATTTAGTCGTTAGTCAATATAGCCGTTGGATGTTCTGCTCTGACTATTTAATATGCAAAGCTAGATCTGATTCTTCAACTTGTCCTGACGATGAACCACACTGGTTGGTTCGAAACGCGTCGACAAATGAAATTTCATGTGATTTACGCTGAAGAATCTCTTATAAAATATAATATTTTTGTCGACGTGTTTCGAACCAATGAGTGCAAAAGTATTATAATGTTATTTTCACCGAAAAATCTTCTCAAAAACTTGATATGGATCACAGAAGCTTAAATTCAACATATTGATAATTGTCAAACAATGGAATTCAGATCAATTGAGTTAACTTTCGAAAATTTATAATAATTTTTCTTTAATAATAAAAGAAAAATATTATAAATATTTAATTTTACAAAATAATTAAATATTTTATAATTTTATTTATTTATTTATTATTGTGATAATTTATTTAAGGATTTTTTTTGACGTCATAATTTTTATATAAAACTAAATTTACTGTTTTAAATTTTTTTATTACAATTATATATATATTATATAAAATATGGTTTTCATGAGAACACTTGCGAAGGCCAAGGTTGGACTGTGGAGGCGGTGGAATAGCTAGGGTTTACAGTAGTTAGCAGGTGTTGAACTCCATGGAAGGGCACAAAGGAGGGAGCTCCACTCCCTCCTACAAGCAAGTTGTAGCCAGCCGAGGTAAGAAGCCAATAGAAGAGATCAGAGGTATTGCTGAAGTAGGGAAAGAAAGCATGGAAGAAGAGCAAGAGGGAATTACATCCAAGGAGAATAATAGCACAAAAGACAAGGAGGAAGACGACAAGAAACAGGGGGAAAAAACCAAGGCACAGACGGGTCCATGTAAACCCAAAACTGAAGTCAGACCCAGAGTAGTTCTAAATGATCCGGCTCTGCAGGCACACAGGGAACACATGCAGACATATGCTATCATTTGTAAATTCATGGGAGTATGGCCCACTGAAAAAGCTTTACAGACATGGATTAAATATCATTGGAAACCAAAAGGAAGCATTGACCTACATCTTGGGTCAAAGGGATTCTTCACTGTGGTCTTCACAAATATTGAGGACAAAGATAGAGTGTTTGAAGGGGGGCCCTACTTCTTCGCAGCTGCTGGCCTCTACATGAGGCCGTGGATGATGAACTTTGTCCTGGAGCGGGAGACATTCACTTCGGTTCCGGTTTGGGTAAGGCTTTACTCCCTTCCTCTTGATTATTGGCAAACTGAGTCGTTAACAGCCATAGGAAATAAATTAGGACGTTTTGTCAAAGTCTCTAAAGCCATCAGAAGGGGAAAATATACTTCCTTTGCACGAATTTGTGTGGAAATGGATCTATCTGGAGCCCTACCGGATGAGGTTATCTTGGAAGTTTATGACGAGGAATGGGTTTAGACAGTTGATTATGAACATATTCCATTTAGATGTCGTAGATGCCATGAGCATGGACACCTTTTCAGGGATTGTCCTCTCGGTAAAATAGAGAATAAAAGCAAAGCTGCCACTATGAAAGACACTGAAAGCTTTCATAAAGTAAGCCATAGAGGAAAAGGGGGCAAAAGAGGACTTAAGAAACATCAAGCAGAAGGGCCTCAGGCTAGTCAGAACAGGTATCAAGTGCTCGAGGAAGAAGAAGAGACAAATAAAGCAGATCAGGGAATGGAGGGAAGTCCAGAGGGGAAAGAGAAAGAGGAAGACAAGGAAAAAACAAAGGATAACAATAAACAAAAAGAGGCTATGATGAGCGATGTAGAACTAGATATGGACTAGGAAATGACCCAGAGCGAGATGGACATGGAGGACCATGAACTACAGGAGATTATTGAGAGAGAAAACCTAGATTTGGAAGGGTTCTTGAAACAGGGAACCATGGGAGGGGTAGACTCGTTACCTCAAGAAGAGTTCACTAGAGTACAACAGCTGTATTTATGGAAAACCCAGACCACAGGGATGGACAAGCAAAGTAGCATTGCAAGACAGGGTAGTGAAGGGGTGAAAACTATGAAAAATACACCAGGATTAGCACCTAGATGCCCAGGAAAGAAGAGAGGCAGAAAAAAGAAGAATGAGCTATTGATGGAATGTGGAAAGCTAATGATAGATTCAGGTAAGATGAAAGACCTAACCAGTTACTCCTTCACAAATCTTTAATGATGAAGTTCACTTCTTGGAATATCAGGGGTCTAGGTAGTAAAAGGAAACAAAGATTAATTAGTAACAGAATGAAACAAGAAGCTCCAGATATGATTTTTATCCAGGAAACTAAATGTTCCATTTAGAAAATTAAAGAAATATATAGCAAATGGCTCAATTGTTTTGAGTTTTTAGAAGTCAAGGCAGAAAATACAGCAGGAGGCATTCTTACTCTTTGGAACCCCCAAAATATTGGTATAATAGATGCTGAGGCTTCTAGAAATTATTTATCAGTGGTTATTCAACCTGTGGGGGATAGGGAGATCTATCTAGTCACGAATGTTTATGGCCCTCAGAGAATGGATGACAAACTTAGGTTTATAGATTCTCTGGTGGATCTCAGAGCGAGATATGCAGATATACCATGGATTTTGGGGGGCGATTTCAACATGATCAAATCACTATCGGAGAAAAAGGGGGAACCAGAACTCTAAATAAAGACTCCTCAGTCTTTCAAACTTTTATGGATTCTATGAAGCTAGTTGACATTGCTTCGAGTAATGGTCTCTTTACTTGGAACAATAAAAGAGGAGGAGAGTCTCTAGTTGCATCAAAGTTAGACAGATTCATCATCTCAGAGGATCTTATGCTCAACAATAGGGAAATGGAAGCTAGTATTCTCCCCTTTGGAGGATCATATCACTGGCCGGTCCAACTGGAGGTCAAAGGAATAGGTACCCCCAGGAACAGACCTTTCAGATTTGAAAATATCTGGCTAACCCATCTAGATTTCATCAACAACATTTCAAGTTGGTGGTCTAAAGATTTACACATTCAGGGCACAAGTATGTTCCTTCTTCACAAAAGATTAAAACATATCAAGTGCAGGCTAAGAGATTGGAACAAGAATGAATTTGGTAATATTTTTGAAGGAAAAAAAGCTGTTGAAAACAGATTGCAAGAACTAAACCAAACCCTTATTAAGGTTCGCTTTGACAAAGTCAAAGATGAGAAAGCTACCAAACTCTAGCAAGAATGGGAGAACTATTGTAAACAAGAAGAAACATTTTGGAGACAAAAATCAAGAGTGCAATGGCTAAAAGAAGGAGAGCGAAACACCAGATTCTTCCACAGATCAACATTGGCAAATAGAGCCCATAATAGAATCTCTTCGATCAACGATGAGGGAGGGAAACTTCTTAGTTCCCACGAAGACATAGAAGCCGTGTTAATCCAACACTTTCGTGGGATTGCCAAGGAAACCATTTCGGACAGAGAGCATTTCATCAAGGACTTAATGAAATATATGCCAAGACTAGTGTCCAGAGAGGATAACTTCAACCTCAATAGGCCAGTGACTGAAGAGGAGATCAGTGAGGTCCTCAAGGAAATGCAGAATGATAAATCCCCTGGCCCTGATGGTTTCAATGTAGATTTCTTTAAAGCTTGCTGGAATATTATTAAACAGGACATTCTGAATGTAGTAGAAGATTCCAGGAGGAATAGAACTATTTTGAAGGCACTCAACACCTCCTTCATCTCTTTGATCCCTAAACAGGACAATGCCCTAACTCCAGATAAGTTTAGACCCATAGCATTGTGCAATGTGGTTTACAAGATAATATCCAAAGTTGTAGCCAACAGACTCAAACCTCTTTTGCCCACTCTTGTGTCTGGGGAACAATCTGGTTATGTGGAAGGTAGGCAAATTCTCAATAACATCATTCAAGCACAGGAGGTGGTGCACACACTGACCAACAACAGGAAGGTTGGAATGATCATGCAACTGGATCTAGCAAAATCTTATGACAAGTTGAATTGGACCTGTATTAGGAGGGTTCTTATTGCTTTTGGCTTTGATCATAACTGGGTCATATGGGTCATGGCCCTGGTAACTTCCCCTAGTTTTTCTATTTTGGTTAATGGTTCTCCCTACGAAGCTTTTATTCCTTCAAGAGGCTTCAGGCAGGGTGATCCACTCTCCCCCTTTCTCTTCATTCTCATGATGGAAGGACTGGGTCGATCCATCAAGCAGGCAAAAGAAGATGGTAAAATCAAGGGTCTCCAACTTTCTGAGAATGGACAATCCTTGACTCATCAACAATTTGTGGATGATACCATGCTGCAAGGTATCCATATGGTCAAAGAGGCTCTAGCATATAAACAAGTTCTAAGTGACTTTGCCATGGCTTCAGGTATGGAGGTTAACCTTTCCAAATCCAAGATTTTTTTCTTTAATACCAACATTGCTATTCAAAGGAATATTTCCAGAATACTGGGCTTTCAAAGGGTTTTCCTTCCTTCAAAATATTTGGGTGTTCCTCTAACTGCTAAACCTCTGCATAAAAGTATATGGGAGTCGGTGATTAACAAGATGTAGGATAAAATTAGGAATTGGACCATCAGATCTTTAAACTTGGCTAGTAGATTGGTGCTTACAAAGGCTATTCTTCAATCTATCCCAGTTTTCATGCTTTTAGCTCTCCCTGCACCAAAAGGAGTCTTACAACAATTCATAACTATTCAAAGAGACCTCCTCTGGGGCAATGGGGAGAATAAAAAGAAATGGGCCTTGGTAGCCTAGGAAAAGCTTTGTAAACCCAAAAAACATGGAGGTCTTGGTTTGGATGATCCAGAGGTTCTAAGTAGGGCTTTAGGGGCTAAACTTTGGTGGCTTTGGGTTAAAGAACCAAAGGCTCAGTGGTCTAGTATTTGGAAAGAAAAATATGCTAGTACTTGGCAAATCAACGATCATATAAGGATGTCTGGTAGTATGAAGAGCTCATACATCTGGAATAAGGCCTGGGAGAATAGATGCTTAGTACAAAAGAATAGCTTCTGGGAAATCAAAGAGGGAGATCTGGCACTGTTTTGGGAAGACAAATGGCAACAAGAACCGATACTATTAAAAGAGGATTTTAAGGACCTCAACATAGAGACAGATGACATAGGGTTATCTAAGGTTAAAGATTTTTGGGATCAAACTAATAATGCAGGAAAATGGAGAAGTTAGAGGAATATTGTTTATAGGGAAGACAACCCCTTGAAAGCTTAAGGAGAGGCTCTTATGAAACTGTTGGAACAAAGGAAGATTCTAGTAATAGGGGGGCATGATCAGTTAAGATGGGGCAACAACAATGAGGGCACCTTTAATCTTAAGGAGGCAAAACACATTCTCTTTGAGCTAGAATCTCTTGCTCCGGATGGAATTTGGCAGAATCTATGGAGGCATCAAGGATGAATGAAGATTAAACTCTTCATGTGGCTAGTTAACCATAGGAATATTCTAACTTGGGACAACATTCAGAAAAGAGGGGTTCTGGGGCCTTCCAGATGCCAGCTCTATGAGGCCCAAGAGGAAACTATGGAACACCTCCTCAACAATTGCATCTTCACCTCTAGACTGTGGGACTCTTTTGCCACCATCTTCCAAAAGATCGACAGGGATAGAGGGAGTATTATCAATACCCTAAACAATTGGAGGTGAAATTTTTCGGATTCTGAAATTCTTTGCACAGCTTGGGCTCTCACGCCTAGCTTCATTATATGGAATGTCTGGAAAGAAAGGAACAATAGGATATTTAAAAGTGAAAAGAGATCCCTCCAATGTCTTTTTGAGCAGACCTTAAGACAACTTAGGGAGACGGTGAGTACGACTGTGAGAAATCCCCCTAAGAATCCACCTTCAGATGCTGAAATGAGAATTCTCAGACAGTTGGGCATGCAGGGGCTTATTCCTCAGGGCCTGGATAGAAAGGTTAGGATGATGGAAACGGAGCAGGACTATTGGCATCCTCCCCCTCAGGGTTTTCTGAAATATAACATTGATGGGGCCTCTAAGGGCAACCCGGGTATTGCTGGATTTGGAGGGGTGTTAAGGGATGAATTGGGAAATATCCTTTCCATCTTCCATTGCCATCTAGGTAGAGCCACTAACAATATGGCAGAACTAATGGCTATGGAGCAATGCTTAGAACTCCTAGTGAAGGAAAATCGGCAAAATGTGATTATCGAAGCTGACTCTGAGCTCATCATTAATTCGGTCAAAAGAATCAGTTGGGGCACGGGGCCGGAAAAGGTTTCTAAACATTGGAGGTTGATCCAAGTCTTTCAACGGATCCAGCTTCACCTCATGAACTTACACACGGTAAGTTTTAACCATGTTCGAAGGAAGGCTAACAAACTGGTGGATTTATTGGCTAATCAAGGTGTGAATTGTACCTCTAGCAGAGTTGTGAGGGATTGGCAAGGATTGTCTCAGAACAGATTCAAGGAACAGTGTGGTTGCCACGCAGATGAAGATATGATGGTGTATCGTAACATAGCCATGGAGGCTATTTTTAGTTAATTTAGTTTTGTTATGAGTTGCGACTTTTTCCTCATTTTGACCCTTCTTCGGTTACACGGTGATTTATGTTGCCCGGGCAGTAGGTCGAAGGGATGAGACTGTACTTCACAAGGGATCATCAATAGGTATAGAGAGGATGGAATGAGAAGCCGGAATCTGGGCTTTCATGGCGGTCGGAATACCCCAGATTCTCTCCACGGGAATGTTATTCCACCTACAAAGTGGTTTTCTAGTCATCGGGCACCTTTCAAGCAGAAAGTGGTTTTCAAGATTTGGGAGTGATACCATTCAAGTTGCTACACATGGCCGAGGGATGGGTACGAATACCGCCCTCATCGCACACTAACCAGCGGTGCTTTAGGCCCGTGCGATATGATCCTGGGCCGTTGGATGAAGCACGGAGAATTGATGGCTAGGATTCATCAAGAATGTCAGTGGGACTGGGTGGTTAAGCAGCGTGCTTTTTGGCACTATGATATCCGTCTCGGTCGTCGGATCTCTCTTGGGAAATCTACGGACAGGAACCTTCGAGCATGTCAATGGGGCCATAAGGTTAAGCGTTGGGGTTCTTGCACTGCGATATATTCCTCCGCCGTTGGATCGGGCTTGGTGTTTTGACGGTGGGGATTAAAGGTTCATCCCTGACTTTCGTTTTAAAGATATTAGGTATTTCATTGGTATGATTGCTAGTCCCCCATTCAGGTTGTGGTGAGTCGATTGGCGGGCCTTGGTATAGTCTGGAATTTGAGGGTTTTGTTGTTTTGTTCGTAGGGATCAGGATTTTCACCCTTATCTCAAGGCCCTTAGTTGTTAGGTGGTAGTTTTTAACCGGTCCATGGATCCACTGGGTTGGTTGTATTCTATGTAAATTATCTTCTGATTTAATGATAAAGAAGGTACGACTCTTGCTTTAGCAAAAAAAAAAAAAAATATGGTTTTCTCTATTATATTTTTAGATTATATCTTATGATAGTGATGATGATGATTACCATTCATTAAAATTAAATATGGACTATTAAACCTTAAGAAGGTAAGATATTACTTGGAATTGTTTAAAACAAAAACAAAAAATATCAAAAAAGTATTAAGAGAAGCATTTTAAGAACACCATAGTTTTGTTGAGTTAAAAGGTCCAAAAGGTTAGTACTGTGACAAATATTTTGAAATTTAGATTTACTTTTAGCATAAGCTTGAGAATTCAAGAGAAAGCTCTTTTCATCTTCAAGCCTTTTAGTGTCACAAAGGTGACAAACTTTTTTATCCCATGGTGTTTTCAGAATTGACCTACTACTAATTTTATAATGAAGCTTATTATCATTTTTTTATATTTTAGCAAATTTTCTTCTTTACACTAGTCAAGATAGAGAGAGAGTTTTATTTTTTAGATTTTGATTGGTCACTTCCTTATAGTGTCTTAATTTCCTTTTTCCCTCTTAAGATTATCTTTAAGATTTTCACAATTATATTTAAGATTATCACAATTTCTTCTTAAATTTAAATTTTGATATAATAATATCTTCAGTATTATCTCTAGTGATTCTTTTTTTAATATATTAATAAACTAACTAAAACTAAACATCTGTATAATATAATTCCTATCCAGAAGAAATTGAATCATATAATTGATTTTTATATATAAAAAATAAAATAAAACAAAACAAAAAATCTTGACATTTATTTTTGTTTTTAGGATTTTTAGCTCTCTTCAGTGACTGTATAGGCGTAAGTGATGAATTAAGTACACTCCAGAGGTTTTTATGGTTCAAGAATATTCAAAGTTGATTTAATAGTAAATTTAGATACTAGTGAATGTTGTAAATGCATCTATCAAAGAAGAATCAATCATTGCCATTATGAGATGTGCAAATTTGGTAGGATCATGTCATAGTCAATATTTTTAATAATTTTAATTCATCATCGGCAAGAATAACATGCAAACCTATCAAATCAAAATCATGTTACATCATATATAAAATTGCCAAATCCAAATCATGTTTGTCACACACCTAGAGCATTCACTCGAGTTAAGGCGCATAGAGTTCTCTAGAAGTGCAACACTAACAAGGTTCATCACAATGGTTGTGACCAACTTACGACTATACTTCTAGACTACACCTTTAGTGCTTATACTTCTTATTCACGTGTAAGACTTTTTTTCTTTTTTTTTTCTTTCTCGGTAAAACTATTCTATTATTTACATTAACAGAGTACAATTACAACATTCCTTGACAAAAAGAACCAGCTGCCAGGAGGTGATGGCAGCATGGAACAGCAGAGTTCACAGTCTGAGAGGAGGAACCAAACCATTAGGCTATCCCACGCAGGGGTGCCAGAGGAGCCAAAAATCCAATCCCGCGTAGGGGAGCCCAAATAATTCCCCAACCACATAGAAAAAGTCCCAGAACCTGAACATAGACAATTACTCAACAGCATTTGACACAGACAATTACACAACAGCATTGACACAGACAATTACATAGCTAAAAACATCAGAAGTGACCAAAATCCCTCACTATCGGGCTGCAGAACCTAAGAATAAGCCGCATTTAGTCTTCAGGAGCCTCCTCCACAACCCTGCACCACCCGAATTTTGCCAAGTCCTGAGCTTGGACCTCCTCCTTAGCAGTCGGGACAGGCTCCATCTTGACGTCCTCGTTCTGGCTGAGCAGCATCTCCCTAGCGCTCGTGAAACTAGCAATTGGCCTTTCCGTTACATTCACGGGAACGGTAGCGGGTGTCTCCATGGCTCTCGTGGAGCCAGAAATTGGCATCGTCTCCCGTTGAGTGCTGGAGTCGCCCTCATCTTGGGCCTCCTCAATGAAAAGCACCGAAACATGGGTGCTGATCCGGGGACGGTTCAGAGAACTATTGAAGGTGAATATTGCTAAGCCAAAGGAGGGCGAGGAAGAGGCCCCAGGAGCACTAGCATCTAGAAATTGGCTGGACCGAAGGAAGCTTGCTCCTTCAGTGCGAGGGCAATGGCAATGGCATTGATGGGAAGAGTCTTCGTCAACAGAAGGGAGCGAGGACCCACCTCGGGAGGTGCCTCGATGGCTGAGCATTCGCTGTCGAGGCTGGACCATGACTGCAGGGCCGAACAAAGCCTCTTTGCCTAAAGCCGAATTGGAGCTCAAAGCAGAATTGGAGCCCAGAAAAGTCGATGAAGGACCAAACACAGGCGGGGGAACAGACCAAACAGACAGGCGAGGGTCCTGCAAGAAGGCAGATAGACAAATTCTAGGAGCGACCAGCAGCGCCAGAGGCGGCAGAAAAAACCCGAACAGAGCTTGAATTAGCGTTGTGAATCCAATGCTGCAACTGTATATAATGCACCCACCTTTGCCTCGAGGCGCTCCCGCCATTACTTTGGCTTTCATGGGAGCCGAGGAGCCGAGCCCAGCTTTGCGTGCAAAGGTGAACGGAGCATTAATGCTCCTCTGCTGCATGCTTTTATTCCAGATCCCGCGCCGCTGAGAGTGTCCCTTCCCCCATGTGAAAACAGCGCTTTTGCGCATGGCGGGCAGGTGGCCTGCAGTGATCGCCCGTCCCATCTCAAGCACCCGCATCTGAGGTTCACGTGTAAGACTTAATATGTTAGCAAAAATAACATTAAATATTCAACAAAAGTATAATTTTTGATAGAGGAGGAATAACCCGTTGAAGAGTTTTGAAGAGGAATATCTGCCTGTTGAAGGGTTCACAAAACTCTTCAACAGGTTATTCCTCCTCTATCAAAAACCATCTTCACCTGTATGGACTCCCTATTTAAAAGTATAATTCCCAATTGACTTATTCATTAACCTCCATGACAACAATAATCTAGTACTGCATAATTTTCACAATTGTAAACTTCACAAGAACATGAGACCAGAGACAACATGTATGTAAAAATATTTTATATGACAACATAATTTTGGTTTCCATACGAGTTCGGACCACAACCTATGTAACACCCTCCTCCCACATTTACCCAAGTAACCGGCCAACCGAGGTAAACATGTGACGAAAAGTTACTATGATATGATTCAACCTCCTAAGTAACCTCAAGGAAGTGGAACCGACGGAAAAACACCATACAAACCTTCCACATCAGTAACAAGACTCTCAGGAACCATTCCAACCTCTTGTTGGGTGTGTGTTACATGTTTTCCATGACTAGCCCCTATATTATGTGGGCAGACCTACCGATGGTTTTGCGCATGGATTTCACACATGGTTTTTGGTATGATGGTTTTCTTCCCATGGTATTTTGTAGATCTGTTCAAGGGAACTATGACTATGTTCTAATCCAGGGTTAATGGATTAGGGTTTATGAATGCTTCAACATGTATATATATGCGTTGTAACATTGAAAGGAATATAATGAAAAATCAATCTAGTAGTCTCGGTTTTGGGATCCAGGGGAAAATATCTATGTATTTACAGGGTTAAAACCTACGTTTCATATTAGAGTTTTTTTTCCTTCAAGGGGATGCCTTACTTCTGAGGGGTTTTGCTCGGGCCTGTGGTAGACCCTGTTTAATGGGAGATCTATGAGATTGATTCTTGCGGTGAAATAAGATGGCGAGCAGTAGAAAGATAGAGATCAAGAAATTTAACGGTCAGAGTTTTGAATTGTGGAAACTCAAGATGGAGGATCTGTTGGTGGATAAAGATCAGTGGATCACAGTAGATCCTGGTACTAAACCAACTACAATGTCAACTGAAGACCGAGTGAAGTTGGATCAAAAAGCAAAGAGAAAAATATGGTTGTGTATCTCATATTCAATATTGTTGAATGTATCAAGGGAATCTAAGACGAAGGCTTTTTGGGAAAAGTTAAAGACTTTCTACCAATCTAAGTCTCTAGTGAACAAATTATTCCTACGAAAAAAGTTGTATAACCTGAGGATGAAGGATGGAGACTCGATGACAAAGCATCTGAACGCCTTTAATATTTTGGTAAGATAGTTGTTATTTGTTGATATTAAAATTTCAGATGAAGATAAGTGCATCAGTTTGCTATGTTCTCTACCACATTCGTGGGATAGTCTAGTTGTTGCAATAGGTAGAAATACAACTACCTTAAATTTTGATGAAATAGTCTCATCCTTGCCGTCAGAGGAGATGAGACAGAAAAATATGGAGGGCCAGAATGGAGATGCCTTTTTTGTATGAGGACGGTCCCAGAACAGAAACAAAAATAAGTCCTTGAGTGGGAGATCTAAATCTCCAGGAAATCCTATAAAGGTATGTTGCAAGTGAGGAAAGGAAGGGAACTTCAAAAATGATTGTAGATCTAAAGCTCCTGAGAAAGTAAAGGGATCTGATGATGCTCCTTCTATAGAGGAAAAAAACCACCTCAGATGATGGTGGGGATATGTACTTCACTTCTTCTTCAAGTAAGCATGTGGATCATGAGGCATGGTTGATTGAATCCGGTGCATATTTTCACTTCACTCCCCACAAGGAGTGGTTCTGCGAGTATGAGAAATATGATGGTGGTGATGTCTTCTTAGGGGATGACAGGAAGGCTGGAATCATTTGACGCAGAAAATTCAAGTTGAAGTTGCAGGGTGGAAGGATTAGAACACTTCCAGTTGTTCTGCATTTTCCTTCATTGGCCATAAATATGATTTTTGTAAGAAATATGGATGATGTAGGTGTAAAAACAGTGTTCGAGAAAGATCCCCGCAAGATGGTTAAGGGAGAACTGGTATTGATGCGAGGAGTTCATATTGGAAATCTATACAAGCTTTTGGGTAGCAGTGTTATTGATGGGTGCAATGGTTTTGTGGTTCCTGAAAGTGGATCAGAAAACCTTGTGGTCTCTGGAGAAAAGGCCATGCTATGGCATCAAAGGCTTGGACATATTGGAGAGAAGGGCCTTCGAATACTTCATGGTAATGGTATGGTATAAGGTATGTCTAATTTCTCTCTAGATTTCGATTTCTAGGAACATTGTGTATATGGGAAGCAAAACCAGGTGAGTTTACCCTCTGGTGCTAAGAGGGCCAAAGGGATATTAGAGCTTATGCATAGTGATGTGTTTGGACCAGTGTCGGTTCCATCACAGGGTAAGTGTGTCGATTCCATCACAGGGTAAGTCTGTGTACTATGTATCATTTATATATGACTTCTCAAGGAATACACGGATATATTTCCTCAGGGATAAATCTGAAGTCTTTTTACATGTTTAAATAATTTAAGGCTCTCGTGGAAAACCAGGCAGAGAAGAAGATAAAGGTGTTGAGGACAGATAATGGTGGAGAGTTTTGCAAGAATGAATTTGAAGAGTTATGTAATAAGTGTGGTATATCACGATAGAAGACTACTCCATACACACCTCAAAAAAATGGAGTTGCATAATAATGAACAAGACATTGATGGGTGTTAGGTCCCTATACTACTAGTGTAACCCCTTATTGTTATTAGTACAACTGCCTTATTATATTGTTGTGCCCATGTAGTCCCCATATTATTATTATTGTGCCTCATAGAAGCCCACTATTGTTATTATTGTGCCCTTACATCATTATTGTTAGGTCGGCTCTGATTATATTATGACCCCTTATACTCCTATATATAGAAAGGAGGTCTTGTCATTTGTATCATCCAAGAATTGTTCAATTGTATAATGTAAAGGAGGTTGCCCCCTCGAATAGGGTGAATTCTAAGGCGTTGATCTATCTTTTCTATCTTTTTGTGAGCTGGTTTCATAACATTTCGTATCAGAGCTTTGCATTCTAGGGTTTTCGCTACTCCAAACAAGTCATCATGGAATTTTCGCTATAATTTTTTTTTTGTGACATTTCATAAGCTAAAAAGAAAACTCATTTGAAACGAAAGCTCGCTGAACCTTGGGTCTGAATTTCAAAGCTTGTCTCGCTATATTTTCGGAGATATGATCCAAGGAAGTTATAGTTTTTGCAAGCTCCAGAATTTCATCTAAAATAGGTCATCGTGGAATTCTCGCTATAACATTTTCACTACAAAGTTTCAGAAGCTAAAAAAAATACCCATTTGAGAAGAAATCGGTCTGAACATCGGTTCTGAATTTCAGATCTTGTCTCACTATATTTTTGGATATATGATCTGAGGAAGTTAGGGTTTTTGCAGATTCCCGAATTACGTCTTAAATAGGTGACCATGGGAAAATCATCATAACTTTCTCCCTGAGCATCGGATTGAAATTTTGTAATAAGTTCCTGAAAAGGGATGAACTGTAGTTTTTTTTTTGTGTTTTTCAGATCTAAAGGTCAAAACAGTGACACATGGCACATCATACAATTTTTCTATTATGAAAAGGGGTATAATCAAGTCATCTTCGGAGATTGTGCATAACTCTTTCTTGGACTGTTAGTGTCAGTGTCTTCACACTGCCATGAGTGATCAAAATTTACTCTTTTGCATTCATATTAGGAGTCCCATCCTGATGAGTTTCATTCCATTAGGTCATGGGTCAACTGATGGTATGGTTCATTTCAGTTTTTTTCCTTCATGACATATATCTACTGACCTCTTTTCATGTGTGGTTCAGTCAATGGTTCAGGTTCATGTTTATTTTCAGTGTATTTCATAAAATATTTCTTAAGTCTTAGGGTTTTAGTTTCATTAGGTATTAAGGTTTCACCATGACAAATTTTCAGTAACAATTGACTAATAATGGTCAGCAGACACATGAAGATGACAATAATCATCATAAAAGTTTTAATATCATAATTTGTAAACTTAATAAGTTTTTCACCTCAAAACTAGTTTTGAGGTGAAAACAGAGCATTGGTATATTTTGTAAATTTTATGTAAATTTATTATTTCTCATATGTAATTAATAGTCTCATGCTGCTCCTGGTCATCTACTGATATTTCCAAGTACATGCCACTGCAAAATCCAGAGATCATCAACCATTAGTTCACCTATTTCAAATAAAAAATCAAGCATCCAAAAAACAGGGTATTTGAAAAGCAAATAAACATTGAAAAGGCAAATAGACATTATAAAGTGGGTTTTGAAGAATGAAAAATCAAAAGTTGCCAAGCCATATAAAGGTCATTTCTCTCTCAAGTTATTTCATTGTTTGAATTGAGGTTCATGAGCAAAAACGTGATTTTGAGGTGTTATTGAGCAAAGGGAGGGAAATTGCTGTGTTTTTGGAGAAATCTGCCTGGCGCTACGCACCAAAGCCCGGCGCTACACATAGGAGCAGCGCTACGCACCTGGGTTTTTTCTACTATGTTATTTTGAACTGGCGCTACGCACCTGGGAGAGTGCGCTACACACTTGGCAGTTGAGCTACAAATTGTTGCAAAGTGCATCAAATCGCCTCAAAACTCTTAAATTCCTCCATTGCAAGTAAGTATCACCACCATTCTTGCTGAAAAGAATTGTTGCATCAATCTTGGGTTGTTTAGTCTCTCATAAACATCAAACCCTAATTGTCACTAAATTGTCTCATATATTGTAGAAAACTCACTCATTACTGCTGTCCTACATAGTCTTTTTACTGTTTCCCTAAATCCCATCCTCCCATACATAATTCCCTAGACATCATTCCCTAAACTTTTCCCTAATTCCCAAACCCTATACAATACTCCCAAACCCTACAATACTCCCAAACCCTACACTATTCACTAACCCTACTCACTCCCTACATCCCTTTCCCACTCTTGTTCACCCTCACCTATTTTCCTATTCAAATCTCTTCATACTCATCTTACCTTCATTCACCAATCCACCACTCTTCATTCACCACAAGGAGAAATAGCTGTACAACAATGGAGAGGGACAGTGAGTATGAAATGGAGGAAGAAACCCATAGTGACAGTTCTAGGGAGAGAGAGACACAGGGCAGAAAGCCTCATAAGGGAGGAAAACATATCATAGAGGAGCCCACTAGTTTGAGGGAGCCGCAAGCCTACCCATTTGCCCTTTCTTGTTTTAGACATCAGTCATGTTTCAGTTTCTGTGAAATGGTCGAAAGGGTTAAATCTCATCATGAATTAGCAAGGTTGTTTGTGACACATTTGGACAACAATGAGGTAAACCTTGCCAGAGTTACATTCACTTTGTCACCAGCTATCATTTCAGAGGCTACAAGTATTCTAAATGTGGGCGAAAAGTGGAACAAATGTCAGAACATTGATAGGGAGTACTATGAGCCTTACATCAAGGCTAAATATCATAACAAACTCAGCAGAGTATTTCCCTTTAAATTCTTGGAGGACAAGTTTGCTCCATTGATGAAAATTATCATCAAGTACTTTACTTGTGAAGGTAGGTTCTCTAGACTATATGCCTATCACATTAGATTGCTGATGCATTTCACTAGGGTGAGAATGATGAATATCCCCTACTCCATATTCAGAAACATTAAGAAGATGGCACTCATTATAAAGAAGAAATCATACCCCCAGCAGTTAACCAACATCTACCACTTCTCTGTGATTAAAATCATTGTTTTACATCAGCTGAACCTTCTTAACATGCCATGGGAAACCTTCATTTCTCATGAAATGTTCAAAGGCCCTCAAGTCTTTTCATCAGTGCCACATGAAGAAGGTGGACCTTCAGGACATGAAAAGGTCCAAGAGACTGAAACTGCTGGAGTGCCAGTATTTGTGACATATGAGTGGGGCACAAGGAAACCTTTTGCAGCTTCTAGGCAAGTATTATCTCCACAAGGTGTGGAAGGGGTCTTGCCTTCATCTTCAGGCCACAGGCAAATGCTATCTCCACAAGGAGTGGAAGGGGCTTTGCCTTCTTCTTCAGCTAAACAGGTACAGGTTGGGTAGCACAGCAAGGGCAAAGGTAAAGGCAAGAAAAAGATGCATGAGAAGGATCTTAATGATGGGCAAGAGAGAGATTTTGACCTTGTTGATCATGAGGAGACACAAGGAGTTGATGTCATTGATTTGGAAACTCAAGGTACAAAGATTACCAAAGACATGATCATCAAGGAGCAAGAGGCTGAGATACAAGCCTTGTCAGTTAATTTAGAGAGGGCTAAGTGGATCATCAATTATCTAGAGCAAGAAAACAAACAATTGACCGAAAATAAAGTCCTCATGGAGCTACAAATGATAAAGGAAGGCAGGCAAAAGATCAAGGAGGCCAATGTTCCATTAACCCCTATTGAGCAAGAAATTGAGAATGATAGGGAAACATGGCTTGAGAGGGTTAATATACACCTTGAGGGGCTGCTTGGGAAGGCCAATAGAGACAAGAAGATGCTTTGTCACATGGCCTACCACTACATGACCCAGAACAAAATATGCAACATAAGAATGAGAAAGCTTAAGGCTAGGTTGAGGAAGGCCTTAAGGAGCACAAAGGAGCAAGACAAGCTAAAAATCTTGGCTGAAGCATCACTAGCCCATCAAAGAAACTAATGGTGGTGCCTTGTTCCAAATCTGGGAAAGTTTTGGTAAGTTTTTGTCATTTTGAAATTTTGAAATTTTCCAACACATAAAATTGCCTTTGGTGTGTAGCGCCACTGGCACTATGCTTTTCACTGGGAGACTTTTTGGAGAAACGGTTTGCATATTTGGATTCAGCATGACAATAACATCAATCCTTGAAATTTTCAGCAATTTTGGAGCAAAAATTGGTCACCTAAAGGTCAAAAAACCATAAAATAAATTGACCTCTCTACCTCTTTTTGGACACACAGAAAGCAGCCTTGGGAGATTTCACTTTTGAGGGGGCAAATGACCTCCAAATACCAAAAATTCAAGATGTTCCAGAAACTAGACAGGAAGACATTTCCAATGAGCTATCTTGGGCTCAATTTGGCTAAGGGTAAGGCCTCTAAAATTAGCTGAGACGTGGCACTATGCACCTGGCCAGTGGCACTACACATAGAGCCAGTTTGCTCAAAGATCCAAATTTCGCCTAGTTTTTCTACAAGTTCACTTTTTCTCTCATTTTGGATGAATTTATGATTGTAAATGATGCCATGCTATGTAAATGTAATTTTAAAATAACCTTAGAGGGTAGATTCATCATTTTGAGGTGGTTTGGGGGTAAATGAATAAGTTTCCATGGTTTTAGAGGCAAGCTGTTCCACTACCTATATTCCTATTCTTTGTTGGGAAATGGTTGTAACAGTCCCTTATCTCTTGGATTCGACCCCTGATGGATAGCATAGGTGGTTTTGATGTCTATATTATGTATTTTTTCAATCATTAGCAAAGGTTGGACTCTCTTGGATGCTCTGAGCTACATTGTACATCTCTATAGCAGTTTGGCAAGGGAGCAAACCAGTATTTGCAGCTATTTTTGTGGGATTCTTATGGTAATGTGTTTTTGCATTGCTTCTCCTTCTGTCATTAGTTTTTCTCATGTGTTATGTGTGCCAAAATGTCATTCATTCTTCTAAACTAAATGAAATCAAGATAGATAGGTAGAATACATTGCTAACAGTGCTCTGCCTTGGGAATACATTTAGTTTTTGATGTTTTCAGCTATCTGAAGAGGACTCATGATCTATGCATGCCCTCCTCAGCTCCTCATCAGTCTTAAACTACCATCTCACTCAATTACAAGTGCTTGAACACCTACCTACCTCGCCCCATAGAACACCCTGCATTCCTGACTTGATTTCGCGGACCCAAAGCTGCCTGCTCCATTTGATCCAGCAACGAAACCATAAAAATCAACCAAAAACCCTAGAGCTACTATACCTAGCCTAAAATTCATATTTGATTCAGTCATCTCAACTGATATTGACAAGGAGAGAGCCCTCTCCCGACCTGGTAGGGCTAGCTACCAGGTTAAGCTTGGTTTGTGGTTATCCTAGGATTGCCTCCCTTCAACCTGAGGTCAATCTAGGCTCTAACATGGAGAATCCAATTTCGATCAGATTGGTGGCATTAGAAAGAGGACATATATGACTACTGTAGGTCGCGATTTGAGAACTGGAAGATCTGAAATTACAGAGTTACAATCATTTCAAGATTGAGCTCCTAAAATCAAGAAAAAGCGAGATCAGAAAGTTTGATGGCAAGGATCCGGTAAATTGGATACTACAGATGGAGAAATATTTTGATCTACATGGTGTACCACTGTTACAAAAGGTATGTATTGCATCTAATTATTTATAACCAAATCAATTTTTATGGTATAAAGGGCTTTGTTCTCATAAACCACTTGTCACGTGGTAAATTTTCACAGAGGAAATGATAGCACATTATGAGGATACAAAGAGAAACACCTTCTTTATCCAATTGATAAGTCTCAAACAAATGTGTTCAATGGCAAAGCACATTGAGGACTTGAAAAAATTGAATATAAGGGAAAATGATATTTCAGAGAAGCAGAGGATTGATGTCTCCATAGGGACTTTAAAGGATAACATTCAACATGAGGTTCTTCTTTGGGAACCTGATTCATTGGAGAAGGAATTCAGGTTGGCAAGAAAAGTGGAAAGAAAAATTATGGAAACAAGGAATTCTAACCCTCACAACTATAAACATGGAAGTGTTGTTTCTCCTAGCCTTCCACAACCTACAAGGGTGACACCACAACAATTGGAAGAAAAAAGAGAAAAAGGGATTTGTTACAATTGTGATAGCAAATGCACTAAAGGTCATAGGTGTGCTGAGAAGAAATTATTTTACATAGATTATGAAGAGGAGGAAAAAAAGGATCAAGAAACATCAAAATAAGAGGATATACACTAGGAACCAACCCTAGAGAAAGAAGAAATGAATCTGACCACATCTTGTAAAGCATTGGCAAGAATTACCACTCCTCAAACTCTCAAGATAGAAGGACATATCAAGAAGAAAAAGGTTCAAGAAGTGAAAGATCACATCGAGAAAGAAGAAATGAATCCAACCATATCTTGTAATGCATTGGCCAGAATTACCACTCCTCAAACTATCAAGATAGAAGGACATATCAAGAAGAAAAATATTCAGGAAGTGAAAGATCACATCGAGCATCAAGAAATGAATCCAACCACATCTTGTAAAGTATTGGAAGAAATTACCACTCCTCAAACTCTAAAGATAGAAGGAAATATCAAGAAGAAAAAGGTTCAAGAAGTGAAAGATTACATCGAGCATCAACAACAAGTTCTCCAACTTTTAAAGGATAACGCCAATTTGGCGTAGAATCGAATGAAACAATAGGTAGATCAACATCGCAATGAAAAATGTTTTGATGTAGGTGATTGGGCATTTTTATGGCTACATCTCAAGCAAGCTATTTATGAGAAGGAAATGTTGGCAAGACTATATGCACTTAAGAAACGGCGACCTTACCCAATTGGAAGACACTTCAAGGCAAAAATGGATCATGATAGTCTTAAATACTTTTTAGAACAAATATTATCTTTAGAAGATAAGGAAAAATGGGTCACAAATATGTTGGGTTATGACTTTGACATCTTCTATAGAAAAGGGAAGCAAAATTTTGTTGCAGATGCACTCTCAAGAAAGGATGAGGATGTGGAAGCATTGTTTTGTGCTATTTCTATTATCCAACCAAATTTGACAAACAAAGCAAGGGATGAATGGAAGAATGACAAAGAAGGGTGTGAACTTATTCAAAAGTTGCAGAAGGTCCCAGTTCAAACAATATTTCCAGAACTTGATGAGGAAGGAAAAATCATATTGGAACCTGGAGCAGTCACAAAAAAAAGAACTCGATAGCTACGAAATCGATCAATTTCAGAGTATCTCATCAAGTGGAAGAACTTACCCACTGAAGATTCCACATGGGAGGAGAAGAATTTTATATAGAAGCATGAAGAACTACTCAAGCGTTGAGGACAACACTTTATGAAGGAGAGGGGCATGTTAGGTCCCTATACTACTACTGTAACCCCTTATTGTTATTAGTATAACCCCTTTATTATATTGTTGTGCCCATGAAGTCCCCATATTATTATTATTGTGCCTCATAGAAGCCCACTATTGTTATTATTGTACCCTTACATTATTATTGTTAGGTCAGATCTGATTATATTATGACCCCTTAGACTCCTATATATAGAAAGGAGGTCTTGTCATTTGTATCATCCAAGAATTGTTCATTTGTATAATGTAAAGGAGGTTGCCCCCTCAAAGAGGCTGAATTCTAAGGCATTGACCTATCTTTTCTATCTTTTGGTGAGATGGTTTCGTAACAATGGAAAAGGCAAGAAGCATGCTCAATGGTGCTGGGTTAGGACAAGAATTCTAGGTAGATGCAGCGGGCACTGCATGCTACCTGGTTAATAGATCACCTTCATTAATGTTGGAGGATAAGTCTCCACATGAGGTATGGACTGGTAAGAAACCATCTCTTTCATATCTAATGGTATTTCACTATGATGCATATGTACAATTTCCAAAGGAGAAAAGAAACAAGTTGGATAGTAAATCTGAAAGGTGCATCTTTATTAGGTATAAGGATGGTTGAAAATTTTATAAGCTTTGGAACCCAAAAACAAGGAAGGTTGGGTACAACTGAGATGTGGTGTTTAGAGAGGTGAAATATGTTATTAAACATGAAGTCCTACCAAAGGAACCTGAGAAGATAGATTTTTAGCGAAATGAGGAAGAATAAGACTCTACAGCACAACAGAAATCAGAAGATGAAGAGCCGCAAACTCCAGCTGTGAGAAGATCAGTTCAAGAAAGAAGGCAACTAGAAAGGTATAGTCCATCTACTTTCTGTTCAATTTTTTCTTTATCTATTACTGATGATGATCCCAGAACTGTCCAGGAGGCAGTAGATTCAGAGGATGGTAAACTATCGAAAGAGGCCATGGTTTATGAAATGGCATCTTTGGACAAAAATGAGGCTTAGGATCTGGTGGAGTTTCCGGTTAGAAGGAAACCCATTGGAAGAAAATGGGTGTTTAAGAAGAAGATGAATGCAGAAGAAAAGGTGGAGAAATATAAAGCTCGGTTGGTAGCAAAAGGTTATTACCAGGTGTCATGAATTGATTTTGGTGATACTTTTTTCTCGTGTTGCCAAGGTAGCTTCTATTATATTACTTTTATCTGTTGGTGCTTCTTTTGATTTTGAGGTAGAACAAATGGATGTGAAGACAATATTTCCTCACTAGGACCTGGAAGAAGATATCTACATGAAGCAACCTGAAGGCTTTGCAGTGAAGGGTAAGAAAGAATTGGTATGTGGTTTAAAAAAGTCTTTGTATGAGTTAAAATAATCACCAAGAATGTGGTATCAGAAATTTGATACATATATATGGGGACTTGGCTTCACTAGAAGCAAAGAATATCATTGTGTGTATTTTATATTAATTGGTGAGCATGTTATTTATTTGGTCTTGTATGTGGATGATATGTGTTTAGTCAATTTAGTGTCCTAAATTGCTTGCATAAATTATCAACCGAGGTTTGTAAGCTAATGAAGTGTAGTGCACTATATGTGCTTAGTTAACCTTTCTTACTTCATTGTTTTGTATTTTTTATTGTTTTGGGGGTTTCTATTCTTTGATTCCTAATGATGTACAATCTGAACTATGAAAACTTAAGTGAATCTAATGGATTTCTTTTTAAAAGAAGAAAAATTTTCCTAAGTTAATCTAACTTCCTAAAGGTGAACCAAGAGCTGAAGCTAGTCAAAACCTAATTTAAAGAAAGAAAAAATAGAGCATTTGTCCTATCTCATCATTAATCCTAAGTCATGAATCTATTCCTTAAAATTAAGGGTGAAGCTGTAATGCATGTTGAAATAAATACAGAGAATGAAATTAACTAAATTACTTCTAGTTACTCTAGCCTTCAATTTTGAAAGATAGCCTTCTTGAGATGGGATACAAGCAACTTTTTGTACTTTATGATCTAGAGAACTAAATTAAACATGCAGAAGGTAACTGATTGATTTCAACCATTGTATGAAATGAATGTTTAACCATTTAGTTTAGGATGAGTATCAACTTGAAATGGTGTTCAAAAACATTCATTAACACAGTGGACTGACAAATTTGTCCTAGGAAATAAATTACAAAATAGTGAGTAAGCTAGAGAACAGTGCATCCTTATTATTTCAACCTTACTCTGTCTAGAAACAAAATCATTTCCTTTCATAAAATGTGTTGGAAGAACAAGACTTCACAATTGAGTATTAACATTATGCTATTGATCAAAACTAAAATAAATCAACCTAAGTTAGAAAAACTACTAAAAGCAAAGTAATGAATTTAAAACTAAACAGAAAATGAATGGAAAGAAAACCTCCTTTAGTGCAGGGGCCCTCTACAACTGACTTGGTTGAGCTACTAACTAATTAAAAATTCTCTCTTAAACAATCATTGGTCAACACACGAATTATATTATAGAAAAGAACGAAGTCCAAAATACAGAGCTGAAAGTCTGAACTTAATACATAAAATTCTTTGAACCCCCTCGGTTATGTACAACCAGTATTTAAAAGGAAATAATCATAACTGTCTTTGATCAAAACTAGCCACAGGTGGCTCATACGTATTACAACAGAACTGTGTAAACGTCTGATTAGCTACAGGTCGCTTAAATTCGAGCGAGATGTTTGCAACAGAACCGTTAACACAGGTGGTTGATCTGAGTTAATGCTTGCAACAGAACTGTTAGATTTATTGATTAACCATGAAAGAGCAGATGAAGAGTCCTACTGCTTCCGGTATCATATGTTTGACTCCACCTTTGACTACGATCTTGAGCTTGCTTTCTTGTCGATCTGGGCTGAATGAATATGATAGAATCCATGTGGAGACGATTCTAGAGATGCCCATGCAGACAGATTCTTCATTTGACACCTGGAACCTGCCAGACCATGGAAGTAGCTACGGAATACACAGTTAGCTATAGAATAGGCTATGTTCTGTAGCTAATTTTGCAAAAATTTATTCAAATAGCAAAAACATAAAAATATAACATGTCAATTATTTAATGCTTTCCTTAAGACAAAACCTATCATTTATCATTGATTTGGATATGTAATCTTATGGAAAAGCAAGGGAAAAAAGTGAGAAAATCTATCAAGGAGAGGGTAATTATGAGGTTCAACAATATGTTCCTGATTGGAAATAACAAAGAAATTATCCAGGATTTGAAGACACAATTGTCCTCCAAATTCGACATGAAAGATCTTGGTGCTGCAAACTATATTTTGGGCATCGAAATTAAATGAGATCGGGCAAAGAGGAAGATCTAGTTAAAACAGAGGAAGTGTCTCGAGATATACTACAGAGGTTTAGTATGTAGGATAGTAAACTGATGAAGGTTCCTATTCTGGTAAGTGTAAAGTTATCTGTTGAACAGTGTCCTAAGACACAAGAAAAGGAAGAGGACATGTACTTTGTTCCATATGCAAGTGTAGTTGGTAGCCTGATGTATGCAATGTTCTATACTATACGAGACATTGCACATGTAGTGGGATTGTTCAGTAGGTTTATGGAAAAACCAGGGAAGGAGCATTGGAAAACAGTGAAGTGGGTTTTGAGGTATTTGCCTGGCACTGGTGATTATGGTCTATGCTACCAAGGAAGGCCAAGATTGGACAAAGTTTTGGACATTCATGGATTTTTTTATGTAGACTAGGATGGAGATCTGGATTAGAGAAGATCTACAAGTGTGTATGTGTTTAACCTATTTAGAGGTGCAGTCAGTTGAATGAGAAAGAGACAGTCAGTAGTGGCACTTTCAACTTCAGGGGCAAAATAAATGGAAGCCACTCATGCAAGCAAGGATGTAGATTGGTTGTAGATATTGTGTTCAAGTATGGGATTCGTACAACAAGCTATAAGTATAGACTGTGACAACCAAAGTGAAATTTTCTTGGCAAAGAACCCCGCTTATCATTAAAGACAAAGCACATCGATGTTTAGTATCACTTTGTTAGGGATATGGTTGAGGACAAAAATGTGTTGCTAGTAAAGGTGGACACTATGAAGAATGTTGCAGATCCATTGATGAAGTCTGTGAGCACTGCAAAATTTTCTTGGTGTAGAGAAACAATGGGAATTGCAGGGCTAAACCAATGACTAAGCTCTCCTATGACCCCCTATGTGGAAAAGAAAAAAACAACTGCAAGAATGTTGGGTGTGTGTTATATTCTTTCCACGACTAGCCATGTGCATGGGGCGTAGCAGGGGGGTCACTGGGGGGCAGAAACCCCCCTTGATGGGGGGTTGGCAAGGTAGCTACCGCCCCCCTACAGAAGGTTCGGGGTAGCGGCCTGAGCATTTTTTTTTGGACCCTATATTAGGTGGGCATACCTACCTATGGTTTTGTGCATGGGTTTCACACGTAGTTTTGGGAATGATGGTTTTCTACGCATGGTATTTTGTAGATCCAGTCAAGGGAACTATGGTTATGTTCTAATCCAGGGTTAATGGATTGGGGTTTATGAAAGCTTCAACATGTATATATATGTTTTGTAACATTGAAAGGAAAATAATGAAAAATCATTCTGGTAGTCTCGGCTTTGGGATCCAAGGGAAAATATTTGTGTATTTGTTTTGTGTTTGTCGCCATTATATATTTTCTATTTTTAATAATTCGTTTGTAGGTTATTTTTGTATAGGGTTAAAACCTACACCTCTCAAGTAACCAGCCCCTGGGTCCCATTAAGATTTTAGACCATTTAACTCTTGGACACTCCCTTGATATGGGCATGAATGTATCTAGGGTGCTCTGGACTCTCTCACAACACGAGTATGCCAACGTCTAGGGATTTTTCTACCCAACCTTGTGCCTACATCCTCGGGATTTGAGCCACTTTTTTAGGCCCAGAGACCAAGTCACTGCACAAAAGTCAATGAAACCTTCAGGAATGAAAGATAACAACAAAACAATGATACAAATGCAATTTCTTGAACAAGGACTTGGCTGGATCCCTACCAACCATGAAAAGAATTTCCTCAAACATGTCACAAATATGTAATCTACAGGTTTAAACAACAGCTCTGAGCATAGGGGTCTCATACTTATCTGAGAATCTCTAAGAAGCAATGTTCCCTTATATCATTAGCTTCACTATCATCTATTAGGTCATAGATACATTATCCATTCATTTACAAATCAAAACATAAGGAGAGCCATACATCATCACTATCATAAAACATGATTATAACCAACATAATAACAATAGAAATATCAAGGATACATCAGCCATAGAATCCACATAAACACCAGTACATTTACACATAAGATATCAAGGAAAGGACCTGTTATTAATGAATGCAAAAGCCAACCCGGGATGGGACTACCATGTTCCACCCAACCATAGAATGGTTTAGCCAATCCTCTCTTCATCCATTCACCCCTATACCATATTCCAAGCATGAATGTGGGACTCAAACCAAAATAACTAACCAGGGCATCCTGAGGCTAAACCACCTCACCCTCATCAATAGAAACTAGGCTTTACTACAATCCACACCGGATCATTAAGCCAAAAAAATAAACATGTAATAATAGGATTTACCATGATCTCCACCAGATCACTAGACTAGAACAAGCATGGATGCCACCAAACTTCTCCACCTACACTATGAGGAATTTTCATGTCTCCTAGTATGTCAAGCTTTAATGTAATCCATAGTCTGATCTAGAGATCACTAGATCCTAAACCGAGACACCACCCTCTAGGATTTATCATATATCACTCCATTCACTAACAAGGATACCTAGGCCTAATCTAGGGCAACTACCTCTAGGATTTACCATATATCCCGTCATTTACTAGTCGAGGATTTCTAGGCCCACCAAGGTAGCAAAAAATTTGGCTTTACCGCAACCCACAGTCTAATTCAGGGGTTACTAGGCCATGTGTTCTATCATTCGGAGATACACCTCAGTCATCTTCGAATCCATCTAGCAATCCAACTCAACCAAAACATGAGAACCCCATCACACCATGTCTATTCGGAAATGGCAAGGCCAGGCTGAAAAACTGTCACATCTGGAAAAACCCATGCCATAACAGAAAGGAACCACATGCAGTACCATGCATGACAAATCTAGTAAGGAAAACACACATGCAAATTGATACCTGCAAAGAATCATGTTGTAGCTACTTGATCCTACTCTTCCTTGCTTGATCCTTCCTTCTTCTTCCCTTCTTTTCCTTTCTTGATCCAATGCCAAAGTGCTCCGAGAAAAATCTAAGTGTCCAAGAGTGAGAGAGAGAGGTAATAATGAGAGAGCTCCAAAATTAAACTAGAAAAGGGTACCAACTGATCCTCAAAAGCCTTTTTATCAATTAGGCCTATATTTTCTTCATTTTCCACTATTTTGCTTCAATTTCCTCCTCACATGCAACTTGTGACCCTTCACCTTCCTTTTCTCCTAATTTCCATTATTTTCATAAATAAAATGCCAAAAATGTCATTTTGTCTTTCCAAATCCTTAGCTATTGTCTTTGCCAACTGCCTTAGCGATAATAAACCATATAAACACTCACACTAGGATGTCTTGCCCAACATTCATCTTGGAATAAGTTTCCCATCAACCATGGTTATTATTTTTTCCATTATTAACTTTTATTACATGGAATTTTCACCAGGGCTATTAGAAAACCCTCCCTCTTGGGGGACACCATCCTCAGTGTTCAACCACACCTATACCTCAACAAAATCGTTGAAAACAAAACATACTACCCATGGAGATTTATAACATAGCTCGATGCAGTATTTACAACGATCACCCTGTTGAAAAAGAAACCAACATGACAACATAACAACATAATATCATGACACCCATACCACTTATTGGAGTTTTATAACATATCTCATGGTAGTATTTGCATCCACATACATATGTACATATACCAAACATCACCAAAACAACTACCAAAAACATATACCAAAGACATATACCTAAACATTCACTCAACCAACAAATAAGGAAGGATACATAGCCCACATCTGATCTTCCATCTCCCATGTAGCTTCATCAGGCCCAAAGTGCTTCCACTACACTTTAACCTGTTGCATTGCTCAGTTCTATAGCATGAGCACCTTTTTTTTTGCAATATACACTAAGGCTCTTACTAGAATTTTCCACCTGACTCCACCTGCAATAGAGACCAATCAATCACATGATCAACATCTTTAACATACTTCTTGAGCAATGAAATGTGGAAAACATCATGGACTTTCACTGTCAGAGGTAGTGCAAGTTAATAGGCTACAGGTCTAATCCTCTCAACAATCCTGAAAGGTCAACAAAATCGGGGTGCCATCTTGGAACATGACCCAATCGGTTTGATGTGCAAGTACAACTGTTCCCCAACCTAGAACTCCTTGAACAACCTATTATGATCTACATAGCTCTTCTTCCTATCCCATGTTGCCTTTATATTCTTCTTGATTACCTTCATTTCCTGCTCCATGTCTTCCAACATGTCCAGTCCAATCAACACCATGTTAACTGGATAACTCCAACTTCTGTGAGTATTGCAACTCCACTCATAAAATGCCTCAAATGGACTCATCTTCAAAGATTCTTGATACCCATTATTGTAAGATAACTCTACCAGTGGAAGATACTCTTTCCACTTTTGTTGCTGATGCATCACGTACATCCTCAATATGTCCTCCAATATCCTATTGACCCTCTAAGTTGTCCATCTATCTGCGGATGATAAGTTGTACTGAAGGCCAAATTTGTGCCCAAACGTGCAAAAAACTCCTTCCAAATCTTGGAAGTGCACTTTGCATCCCTGTCTGATACAATATTCTTCAAAACAACATGCAATCAGACCACATCTCTACTGAATACTTGTGCTACATCGCTAGATTAGAATGTAGACTTCAGTGGAATGAAATGCACAACCTTTGTCAACCTGTCCACAACCATGATGGAATCATGTTGTCTCACTTTCCTTGGAAAACCTATGATAAAGTCCATGGAAATGACCTCCCATTTCCATTCTGGAGTCACAATCGGTTGTAGCAATCCACCTAGATGCTTACACTCTGCTTTTACCTACTGATAATCCAAACATATAGCCACAAAATCTGCTACATCCTTCTTCAGATTTGGCCAATAATAAAAGTTCTTCACTTTGGTCAATGTCTTATGATAGCGTGGTTGACCAGAATATGGTTTCGCATGAAACTCCCTCAAGATCACCTTCTTGAGCTCACTACTATTAGGCACATATATCCTATATCTAAACTTGACGAATCCATCTTCTGTAAGACAAAAATCCACATCCTGTGCACCTGCACCTGTACCACTACTTATACCTGTACCTGTACTACTACATGTACCTATACTTGTACCATCACCTGTACCTGTACCTATACTCTGCTACAACTTGTGCAGAATCTCCATATACTTGACATCTTGTTGACTTGCTTGCAAGATCCTACCTTGTAGATGTGTCCCATAAGAACTCATAGCTTCTATATGATTTCATTGTATCCACTTGCTAATATCATATGCAACCATGTTCTCCTTTCCTTTGATGTATCTGATCTCAAAATCAAACTCATTGATCATGGCCAACCATCTAGCTTTCCTTCCGATCATATTCACTTGGTCAAACAAGTATCTCGACCCACTTTGATCACTCATCAATACAAACCTCTTGCCATGAAGATAGTGCCTCCACATCTTGAATGCATGTATGATCATCGCTCACACAAGATCATGCATTGGATAGTTATGCTCACACTCATTTAGTTTATGTTACTCATAGCACACTACTTTTCCTTCCTGCATAAGGACTCCACCATGTCCCTGCTTGCAAGCATCTATACATACTACAAACTCTTTAGAGATTGAGTTCGGATAATCCACAGTGTTCATCTTTTTTTTGTCGACGTTTCGAGTCTAGAGCAAGACTCATCATCAGGACTTGATATGCTGAGAAGAGAAAGGAAAGGGGGTTTGAGATAAATACGGTGAATGATGCTGGTTTGGGATGCTGAGCCGACTGCTTGATTGATACTTGCCTAACTGATATTTTATTATTTAATTATTTTGATTTTATTTAATAATGTGAATTCTTTAACCTAGTTTAATGTTGCACCAATGTTATTATTTTTACTGCGCTAAGTATCTAAGGACTATAATGTTAAGATATTACGAATGGCTTTAATTAACAAATTTTATTGTTGATTGAATTTTGTTTTATATTGAATCATTATTTTAGTTATATGATTGATAATTTGCTTTAGTTATAATATTCTTAAATAATTTAGTTTTATATTGTTTATTATCTTAGTAACATATTTCTCCTAATTAACTAAGTTATTTAACATGATTTTAAGTTGTTTTATAAACTAAGTTATTGTATAGTTCTCTTCGCTTTGGTTTTAACTAGGTTTTATATTGTATAAAGTTTCAAGGAATGTAATATTAAGATGTTATGAATAGCTTTAATTAACTAATTTTTATTATTGATTGAACTTGGTTTTATATTGTATAAGGTTTCAATGAATGTAATGTTAAGATATTACGAATGGCTTTCATTACTGATATCCGTAAAGAAAGAACTCACTCTTCTGCTTTAGCTGAGCATGTAGGAAAAACAAACCATCACATATGCCTGGAAGACACCAAAGTCATTGCTAATGAAAAGCACCATTTCAAGCGGAAAATTCGTGAAGCAATAGAAATCATTAAGCATCCTAGTAACCTTAATAGGGATGGAGGCTGGGACATTAGCAAAAATTGGAACTCCCTTCTTAGAAAAAGTTATCCCTCTTCCACCTAGCATTCCCCTTCCCCTCATATTCCCTGCCTTAACTATCTCCCCTCTCTTTTATATTAGGTAACTTAGTTTATAAATCAGCTTGAAACCAAGATAATTATCTTAGTTAATTAAGAAATATGTTACTAAGTTGTTAAACATTATAAAACTAAATTATTTAAGCAAATTACAACTAAAGCTAATTATCGATTATAGAACTAAATTAACCATTCAATATAAATCCAAGTTCAAATCAATATTAAAAATTAGTTAATTAAAGCTTTTCATAACTTCTCAACATTACATTCCTTGAAACCTTATACAATATAAAACCAAGTTCAATCAATAATAAAAATTAGTTAATTAAAGCTATTCATAACATCTTAATATTACATTCCTTGAAACTTTATACAATATAAAACCTAGTTAAAACCAAAGCTAAGAGAACTATACAATAGGTAACTTAGTTTATAAAACAACTTAAAATCATGTTAAATAACTTAGTTAATTAAGAGAAATATGTTACTAAGATAATAAACAATATAAAACTAAATTATTTAAGAAAATTATAACTAAAGCAAATTATCAATCATATAACTAAAATAATGATTCAATATAAAACTAAATTCAAATCAACAATAAAATTTGTTAATTAAAGCCATTCGTAATATCTTAACATTACATTCCTTGAAACCTTATACAATAAAAAAACCAAGTTCAATCAATAATAAAAATTAGTTAATTAAAACTATTCATAACATATTAATAATACATTCCTTGAAACTTTATTCAATTCAAAACCTAGTTAAAACCAAAGCTAAGAGAACTATACAATAGGAACTTAGTTTATAAAACAACTTAAAATCTTGTTAAATAACTTAGTTAACTAAGATAATAAACAATATAAAACTAAATTATTTAAGAAAATTATAACTAAAGCAAATTATCAATCATATAACTAAAATAATGATTCAATATAAAACAAAATTCAATCAACAATAAAATTTGTTAATTAAAGCCATTCGTAATATCTTAACATTATAGTCCTTAGATACTTAGCGCAGTAAAAATAATAACATTGGTGCAGCATTAAACTAGGTTAAAGCATTCACATTATTAAATAAAATCAAAATAATTAAATAATAAAATATCAGTTAGGCAAGTATCAATCAAGCAGTCGGCTCAGCATCCCAAACCAGCATCATTCACCGTATTTATCTCAAACCCCCTTTCCTTTCTCTTCTCAGCATATCAAGTCCTGATGATGAGTCTTGCTCTAGACTCGAAACGTCGACAAAAAAAAAAAGATGAACACTGTGGATTATCCGAACTCAATCTCTCAAGAACCACTCCACAGAAACTTGCAATACAAACTCTTTGTCTGAATCTGCAATCTTTAACATTGGAGCATGTGTCAACAACTACTTAAGCTACTCAAAATTGGCCTCACACTCCTCTTTCCATTCAAACTTCTTACTTTTCCTCTGTAATGATGTAATATGATAAGAAATCTATGAGAAGTTCCTGATGAACCTCTTGTAATGACTTGTCAATCTCGTGAAGGATCTGACTTCATCTACATTTCTAGGATTTTCCCACTCCATGATAGCTCTTACCTTTTCTGCATCCACTTCTATGCCATCCTTGGAAACCACATGTCCCAAGTGGTGTACCCCAATCTGAAAGAAACTACACTTGCTGGGCTTAGGATACAACTGCTGCTCTCTCAACAATCTCAACATTCCTGCTAAATGCTCGACATTTTCTTCCTCATTTTTAGAGTATAACAATATATCATCAATGAATAAAATAAAAAACTTATCCAAATATGGACACAACACACTATTCATCAAGCACATAAAGGTAGGTGGATCATTAGGAAAACCAAATGGAACTACAACAAACTCATAATTCCCATACCTTGTCCAAAAATTTGACTTGTAAATTTCCTCCTATTTAATGCGTATCTGATGGTATCCTCATCTCAAGTTGATCTTCGAGAACACTACTGCTCCCTTCAGTTGATCAAACAAGTCATCAATCCTCGGAAATGGATACCTGTTCTTGATGGTCACTTTGTTCAACTTCCTATAGTCAATGCATAATCTGAGAGTACCATCCTTGTTCTTCACAAACAATAATGGTATGCCCCAAGGTGATACACTTGGCCTCATGTATCCCTTGTCCAACATTTCCTTCAACTACAACTTCAACTCTACCAACTCAGGTGTGCTCATTCTATAAGGTGCTTTTGATGTTGGAGATTCCCTTGTCACTAACTCAATAGAAAAGTCTACTTCCCTGTGAGGTGGAAACGCTGAAATCTCTGCAGGAAACACATCCTGAAACTGTTGTAGAACTAGGTACCTGCTCAAAACATCTACATCCTCAACTTCCTTGCCTTTTTCACTAGAGATATGTACAACAAATAACACACACCCTTTCCTGATACTACATTTGGCCTGCATAGCTATCACCATCCTAACTGATGTGGCTTTATTCTTCCCCTGTAAGACTCTTGGTTCCCCATTGTCATCCACGCACTCAATGGATTTGTCATAACAATCCACCTCAGTCCTATGAAGGTATAGCCAGTACATACCCAATAGCATACTATATGATCCCAACAGTAATACATTCAGATGTTTAGGCATTCCATTCAAATCAGATGCACAAGCTCTTACCCAATGATGAAATCACTTATTTGTACTTGTAGCCAACTGCACTAACCAAGGTTCTACATGCACTTCTTTATTCAAACCACACTTATCCACCAATTTAGGACTAACATAACTATAATTAGATCCAAGGTCAATCAAAATAGAAATAATTTGATCACAAAGCTTACCATCCATCTCAATGATAGATTCCTGATGTTCTTCCTGATTGTTATCTAGTGTTGCATAGATACAAGGAAAACTTTGACCAACATCCCCAATAGTTTGTGCCCCCTATGCACTATATATCTGAGGCCTACCACCGTGATTCTGTGGGAAATCTCTCTTAAGGTGTTCCTTACCACATGTCTAACACTCCATCCGTCTAATATCATCACCTCTATGATGTTGTTGTGATCGATGTCCCTATCTAGCTACATTGAACTTCTTTTGTGGTGCCACATTTTCTTTCTCTTCTGCATTCTGAGGCCTTGTTCTTTTCGGCTGCCATTTACCCTTTCCTTTATCCTTATCCTTCCATTTCCATCCTTGTTGAGATTCATTCTTACACTTTGAATGTTCATATCAATGCTTCAATTTCCCAATAAATTCCTCAAGTGATCGAGGCTCATCATACTCAATCTGATCTCTAAATGCTAATGGAAAACCACTAAAAAATCCCCAAACTTTAGCCTTCTCATCTTTAAGATACGGTACATACCTCAATAGCTCCACAAACTTAGTAATGTACTCTTCATCTATCATTGATCCCATCTTTATCTCATAGAATTATTTAGCCTTTCCATCATAGTACCTTTCTAACAAGTACTTCTTCCTAAAAAGCCTCTTGAACTCATGTCAACTCAAGTCCTATGTCCTGATGTCTCTGACTTGCTTCACATCTTCCCACTAGATATTTGCTTTACCTTTCAGGCTGAAGATAGCAATTCTAGCCTTCATGTTTTTTGTGTACTCATGGAACTCAAATAACTTGTTCATCCCAAGTATCCAAGCCTCTGCATCTTCTAGTTTCTTCAAGTCTCCATCAAAAGTAGGTGGCTTTACTTTCTTAAATTCATGTAGGAAGTATCCCCTATCACTCCTCCTATAAGGATGATAACGATGATGATCATGATGCCTATCAGAACCAGAACTAGAATAGTACATGTGTCCACCACCTCTCTTATCTCGAGTATCAAACAACTTTCCATCTCTCATTGTGTCATCTCTATCCGACCCGTGACCACCATGAGACTTACTACCAAATGCTCCATTAGTTATGTCCTCTTGTCCATGGTTGATCTAAAGTGGTCCTTGTTGATGCAATTTTGACAAACTCTGAAGGAGTATTGCATTAACCTCTACTTGTTTCTATTGTGCATGCATGATTTTGTCATTGTCCACCTTACAACTCCTTATTTCTTCCTTCAATCTTCTTAATGTGTATTCTAAGTCAGAAGAGTGCCCAACACCATGTTTCTCATCTGATTCATAGGGAGAATATTTGTAGTCAACCATCTTGCTAGTCATTTTGATCTCTTTCCTGCAAGGCATACTATGTCAGCTAAACCAAATCACAATAAACCAATGTAACTTAGCAAAATTCAGGGAGGATATCTCATTTGTAAAATCATCCAAATCAACGTAATACATGTATAACATAATCATGAAAACATATATACATATAATACATAAGCACATAACCATATAACCATCATTCTAGCTAGAGTCTAGTCATCAATGCATGGCCATATCAACTACACATACCATGACCTCATGCATGACAACAACAACCATACCATTGTACATTGACAATACACAAGTGTAAACAACATGTAACCAATCATACGCTCATGACGACACATTTCACAACAAAAATATCCTCATTCACATGGCGACATCACTACAACCATGACCAACACCATGCTTATGAAATAAACATACAAACCATAAGGATGATTAACACACATGCAAACAACATGAATACATGATGAACACACACCTCCCATCTAGTCCAAGAGGTGAACCATGCTTTGATACCACTCTGTAATGCCCTCCTCCCATATCTACCCAAGTAACCAACCAACTAGGGTAAAAATATGACGAGAAGTTACTATGATATGATTCGACCTCCTAAGTCACCTCAAGGAAGTTGAACCCATAGAAACACACCATACAGACCTTCCACATCAAGAACAAGACTCTGAGGAACTATCCCAACCTCTCAGGTAACTAGTCTCTAGGTCTCGCTGATATTTTAGACCATTTAACTCCCGAACACTCCCTTGATATGGGCATGCATGCATCCATGGGGCTTTGGACACTCTAATAGCATGGGTATGCCAACATCTAGGGACTTTTCTGCCTAGTGTTTTGCCCACATCCCAAGGATTTGAGCCACCTTTTCAGGCCCACAAACCAGGTCACTGCCCAGAACCCAATGGAACCTTCAAGAATGAAAGATAACAACAAAAAAATGATACAAATGAAATTTCTTGAACAAGGACTTGACTAGACCCCCACTAACCATGACATGAATTTCATCAAACATGTCAAAAATATGTAATTTACAAGTGTAAACAACAACTCTGAGCATATGGGTCTGATACTTATCTGAGAGTCGCTAAGAAGCATTGTTCCCTTATATCATTAGCTTCATTATCATCTATTAGGTCATACATACATTATCCATTCATTTACAAATCAAAACATAAGGAGAGCCAGACATCATCACTGTCATAAAACATGCTTATAACCATCATAATAACAAAATAAATATCAAGGATACATCAGCCATAGAATCCACATATACACCAATACATTTACACATAAGAAATCAAGGAAAGAACCTGTTATTAATGAATGGAAAAGCTAATCAAAGATGGGACTACCACCTTCCACCCGACCATAGAATATTTGATCCAATCCTCTCTTCAACCATTCACCCCCGTGCCATATTCCAAGCATGAATGTGGGATTCAAACCAAAATAACCAACCAGGGAATCCAGAGGCTAAACCATGTCACCCTCATTAATAGAAAGTAGGCTTTACCGCAATCCATACTGGTTCACTAGGCCAAAACAATAAACATGTAATAATAGGCTTTACCATGATCTCCACTAGATCACTATGCTAGAACAAGCATGAATGTCATCGAATTTCTCCACCTATACCGTGAGGAATTTTCCTATCTCCTAGTCTCTCAGGCTTTACCGTATATCTCATCATTCACCAGCAAGGATTCCTATTCCTAATCAAGGGCAACCACCTCTAGGATTTACCGTATATCTTTCCATTCACTAGTCCAAGATTCCTAGGCCCACTGACATAACAAAAAATATGAGTTTACTGCAACACACAGTCTGGCTCAGGGGACTAGGCCATGTTTTCTATCATTTACAGATCCACCTCACTCATCTTTGAATCTGTCTGGCAATTCAGCTCAACCAAAACATGAGAACCCCATCACACCATGACTATTCGGAAATGGAAATGCTAGGCTGAAAACAATGTCACACTTGGAAAAACCCATTCCATAACAACAAAGAACCACATGCAATACCATGCATGCTAAATCTAGTAAGGAAAACACACATGCAAATCAATACCTGCAAATAATCCTGTTGTAGTTGCTTGATCCTGCTCTTCCTTTCTTTCTCCTTCCTTCTTCTTGCCTTCTTTTCCTTTCTTGATCCAATGCCAAAGTGCTCCAAGAAAACTCTAAGTGTGCAAGAGTGAGAGAGAGAGAGAGACTAATAAGAGAGCCCCAAAACTGAAATGAGAAAAGGTACAAACTGATCCTCAAAAGCCTTTTTATCAATTAGGCCTCTATTTTCTTCATTTTCCTTCAATTTATTCCTTATGTGCAACCTGTGTGTTGGAAATAATACTGAGAGGGGGGGTGAATCAGTATTATCAAGTCACTTATTTTCTTTTTCAAACCCAGATAATATACGCTACTTCAGTTAGATAAAACTGTGTATATACGCAACTACAAAGAAGGAAAAACGCGTATGCAATGCAGACTTATAATTTAATTTATCTTACAGATGTTGATCATTAATCTGTGTGTTAGAATCAAATAAACAGTAACCAGAAACATTAAGACAAATCTGAAGACAATCACACACAAGAACAAAAGATATAAGGTGGAAACCCAATGTGGGTGAAAACCACCTGCTGCAATTTGTCTCTATCTTCTTTTAATTAGAAACTTCTTTTTACAATGTACTGGTGCAGTCCTTTACCAGTACGTAGGCTGCAACCTGCAGAGAGCTACAACCCTCTCTCGTTCTCCAGCTTCTCCTAGAAGGGAGCTACAACCCCCTTAGCTCTTGCACTAGCCAAGATACTAGTACGTAGGTGCTGGCCTACAGAAGGCTACAACCTTCTCTTTCTTCCAGGGACCACGTTTCATAAATTTTCAAACTGGATCCATGAGCATCAATCAATCATCAAAAATTTCTGCATCAAACAATCTCCTTATCACCAATTAGAACTAAATCAAGTAGATACTTCTCTGACAACTGTACCCAAAACACAGTAACAGTAACCACACACCAAATTATGAACCCAGAACATTGCAGCAATAAATAAAAGTAGCTAGATCACAACTCAAAAGATATACGCTACTTGAATAACCTGAAACCTGCGTGCGTACGCTTTTGTGTTTGGAGAAACCTGTGTATACGCTGTTTTTATTCACTTAACCGGCGTGTATACGCGCCTTCGCTTCACTGAACCTGCATACAGATTTATAAAGGATAATTAACTCTTTCAAATATTCAGACAGTAATTAACCCAGATTATCAGATTTATGGATTAAGCATGCGCCATATATAACAGATCAAAATCATACAAAGATGCTATCATTCAAGCCTTAAGATTATGACCCATCAATAGAACTTATCCTTCTCTTTGCGATAAGGTTCCTCCTTCATTCAGATCCAGATCTGCACCATAACCCCAATCACAAATATTTCAGATCTAGCACTTATTAGATATTCAATCAATTCAGATGATCCTCTGCCAAATGATCTCCTTCCTCTTTTATAGTCTTAGGCCTTTCACAATACCATGGTCCAAAACCATAATAAAACAATACCATGGACCCAATACTTGGGATCAACACTTCTGACGAGATACCATGGTCCAAAACCATAGGTTCAAATACCAAGGACTAACTACCACGGACCAAAAGTAAGTTCTCCAACATATACACACTTTTCCTTGCGTGAAAGTGCGTGTATACGCATACGCGCCTTTGTAACGTCTAACCCGTGTGTATACGCGCCTTAGTCTAGGTGAACTTGCATATATATCTTTTTCCTTCATTCTGAGAGCCTATACTGAGATCTGTCACCAAAGTGAGTTGCCATCAAGGACAACACCTGTGCCATAGCTCCAAACCTGTGCCATAATGCCAACAATCTCCCCCTTTGGACTTGATGGCAACCACAAGATCCTCAAAGTCATTCTCCCCCTTTGTCATCAAGGGCAAAGGGTGGTTCTCCCCCTGAATACATGCTGAAATCTCTGCCCTGCTGTGCTGACCATGCTCCCCCTGACTGTAGGCAAGATCTGCAAAAAGATTTTCTTGAAGAAGAACCATGACTTATACATCATAAAAGACCTTCCTATCACGAAAAAGACTTAATACATACATCACTCACCCAACCAAGTGGGGATACATCGAAAATTTACATATGACAACCAATTACATTACATTATTCATCCTAGGCATAGTGGGGAAACCAAAATAGGCCGTTACATGACCTTGATAAAAAGAAGATATACATGACATAGAGACGAATTATCTAGAGCAAGACTATGAAAGTCATCAATAACTACTATCAGCAGCATCTGTCAATCATTATTCAGATCAGCAACCATGTTCTCCTTCTGTTCTCCCTCTGCATGTGTTCCACCTGAAACCAACAACAGTTGTGAACTTGAACCAAAAGCTTCTAAGATAATGCCAACAATGCATTATTAGAAGATTATCTGCTCCCCCTGAACCTGTGCCAGATGGTCTCTGACAAACCCATATCAGACATCCTTCAACCAGAGCCTATCCCTACTGATATCCTTTAAACCTGAATATACGCGACTGTACTTACATAAATTGGCGTATGTACGCGGTTCCTCCTCATCCAACTCGCATACAACCACTTTTCTCTGAAATAGACAAGTTTCAACAGCAAGATGATGCATCAACTACCCCCAGCTTCTGTCTGAGGTATTCAAATGTGTCCCTGGGCAGTGGTTTGGTGAGAATATCAGCAACTTGTTCCTTGGAAGGTACACATTCCAATTTGACTTTTTGTTCCAGCACTTGTTCCCGAAGAAAGTGATACTTGATCGGTATGTGCTTGGTCTTTGAATGCATGACTGGGTTCTTTGAAATGCTGATTGCACTTGTATTATCACATAAGATGGAGATAGGTGGAGTACAAGTGATTTGAAAGTCCTGCAAAGTTTGCATCATCCAAAGGAGCTCTGTGCAACAAGATGCAGCAGCCACATATTCCGCTTCAGCTGTAGATAAAGCAATCGAACTCTGTTTCTTGCTGAACCAAGATACTAATCTGGAACCCATAAAGAATGCACCACCACTTGTGCTCTTTCTGTCATCCACACTTCCAGCCCAATCTGCATCTGTATAAGCATGAAGAGTGAGATCTGTATCTCTAGGATACCATAAGCCATAGTTTTGAGTTCCTTGAAGATACTTGAAAATTCTCTTTACTGCCTGAAGATGAGTTTCCTTTGGATTTGCCTGAAATCTTCCAACTATTCCCATTGCATGCATGATGTCTGGTCAGGTACCTATCAAATAAAGTAGACTTCCAATCATAGATCTATAGGTTGGTTGATGCACTACTGCTGATTCATCATTTGCACTGAGGCTGCATCCTGTAACCATGGGGGTACATACTGGTTTTGCATCTTCCATGCCATATTTCTTCAAGATCTGCTTGAGATACTTGGTTTGAGACAAAAAGATACCACCTTCATTTTGTTGGATTTGCAATCCAAGAAAATATGTCAGTTCTCCAAGCAAAGACATTTTGAATTCTTTCTGCATCACCAAGGCAAAGCTTTGACTCATAGCTTCTTCATTGCTGCCAAAGATAATATCATCTACATACACAACAAGTATTAGCAATTTGTCATTTTCAATTTTTATATAAAGATTGCTATCTGCTGATCCTTTTGAAAAACCTTGTTGATGAAGATATTTGTCCAAACGGTAGTACCAAGCCCTTGGAGCCTATTTAAGACCATAGAGAGCCTTTTTTAGTCTGCATACAAGATTTGGATCATTCCCAAGAATGAAACCATCTGTTTGCTCAATGTACACTTCTTCTTCTAAGTCTCCATTCAGAAAGGCTAATTTCACGTCCATTTGAAATAGTTTGAACTTCTGAAAGCTAGAGAGAGCAAGGAACATTCTGATGGCCTCAAGTCTAGCAACGGGAGCAAAAGTTTCTTCAAAGTCTATTCCTTCTTGTTGAGCATACCCTTTATAGACAAGTCTGGCCTTGTTTCTAATCACTTCCCCATTTTCATTCAACTTATTTTTGAAGATCCATTTTGTCCCTATGACATTCTTATCTTTTGGTCTAAGAACCAACTCCCAAGTGTTATTCTTTTCGATCTGCTCAAGTTATTCATCCATTGCCTCGACCCAGCATTCATCCTTGCATGCTTCTTTTACATTTTGTGGTTCAGTGGAGGAGAGCAAGGCCAAATAGCTTGAGGCTTCTGCAATTGTTCTTCTTGTTTGTATACCTGCCTATTTCTGCCCCAAAATTCGAGATTCTGGATGATTCTTCTGAACGTACCTGGATGGAGTCTTCTCTTCTATTCTTATCTGTTCTTCTGGTGCCTCTTGAGCTTCTTCTTCATCACAGTTCTGATTTGATGTTGAAGGATAGTCCTCATCATCTTCGAAGTCTTCGGTATTCGCTTGCCTAGGAATGTTTCCTTCTTCATCAACCACTACATCAATGCTGTCAACAATTCTTCCAAGTATTTTGTTGTAACACTTATATGCTTTGCTGTGAGGAGAATAACCAAGGAGAATGCCTTCATCTGCTCTAGGTTCAAACTTGCCAAGATTTTCATCATTATTTTTAATATAGCATTTGCTTCCAAAAATTTTGAAATATTTTACCGAAGGAGTCTCACCATACCAGAGCTCATGAGGACTTTGAGTTCTGTTCACCCGGACATTTGTCTTGTTGAGAATAACAACTGCAGCAAATGCGGCTTCACCGAAGAAAGTTGCGGGAGTTCCAGACTCATCAAGCATTGCACGAGCCATTTGTTGAACCGTTCTGTTCATCCTTTACACTACTCCATTTTGCTGAAGAGTCCTAGCTGTAGAGAATTCCCTTATTATTCCATGTTCTTCACAAAAATTGAAAAATTCATTCGAGGTAAATTCTCCTCCTCGATCTGACCTGATGCATTTGATTCTGAGATCTGATTCGTTCTCCACCAAGGCTTTGAATGATTTGAATTTTTTAAAGGCTTCGTCTTTGTGCTTCATAAGTCCTATCCAACACATCCTGGAATAGTCATCAATGAATAATATAAAGTATTCTTCTCCTCGATGTGACCTTTTCCTAGTTGGTCCACATACATTAGTATGGACAAGTTCAAGCGACCTGCTGGCTGATCCTTCCTTCTCAGGGAAGTTAGTTATGGTTTGCTTACCAAACTGACATGATTTGCATATTGTATTGTCTGGGATTCTGATGTCTGCAAGACCACGAACTGCCTGGTATTTGCATGCTTTCCTTATCTGTGAGAAACTAAGATGCCCCAATCTTCTGTGCCATAGCCAGTGTTCATCATTCTTACTCAGATAGCATTGATTTTGTCCTTCTTTGAATATGTATAAATTATTTGGAGTCCTTACGCCTTTGATCACTGTTTTCCCTGTATCAAGATCACGAACACTACATCCATTTGATCGAAATATTACCTCAGTTCCTTGATCACACATATGGCTGATACTTAATAGATTATGCTTTAAGCCATCAACATACATGACATTTCTAGCTTTGACCCTTTCTTTCAACTAAACAGAACCTTTACCTTTTATGAGAGTAGGGGTGTCATTTCCAAATGAAACCTTCTTCTCCTTCTCTAAGGCACGATATGACTGAAGTTTTTCTTTATCACCTGTCATATGTTTCAAACATCCACTGTCGATGTACCATTGATTTTCTTGCCCTTCCGCATATAAGGCTATACCACATCTTTCTAGTTGTGTTTCTTTGATTCTCCATGATTTGGCACTTGAGGATTGCTCCTTCTGAGTTGTCTGCCGAAACCTGCTCCTGCATTCAGAATCTTCATGACCGAAATTGTTACAAATAGAACATTCTATTTCATTTTCAAGAGCAGAGAAGTTGTTGTAGGTCCTTTTCATGATCCCAGTCATATTCCTCTGTTTATGAGCTTCTCTAGTCATGATTGTCTTATAGGCAACACATTGAGCTGCTTTGTGACCAAAGTTATGACATGAAAAACATTGGCCATTGAAGAAACTCCTGTGATTATCAAATCTACCAGCCAAATGATTGTAGTTCCTATTGACATCCATTCTTGAGGCAAATTGAGAAGGTTTTACCTGTGGCTGGTTGTAGCTTCTGTTTGTCCTTAAAGTAGATTGCCCTCGATTTACCTGGTAGTCTTTGTTCATTCTTGAGGTAAATTGTCCCTGATTTACCTGGTGATTTCCATTGGGTCTTTGTTCACTTCTCCTTGCAGCATCAAGATAACTCTTGGAGGTAGATGGTTTCTGCGCTTGAGTTGTTTCTTCATTATATCCCAGACCTGTCTTGATTAGTGGAGAGCACTGCACTTTGATAATCTCATCTAACGTGTCAGATCCTTTAACAAATCTAAGATTAAGAGCTTTTGTTTTCTCAATCTCTTTTCTCAGTCCCACAATTTCACATTCTAACTTTTCATGATGTTTTTCCTTTTCAGCAAGTTGGAATTGTAGAGTATCTATGATCACATTCTTCTCTTCTAAACAAATTTTGAGTCTAGAAATCTCTTCATAAAGACTTTCTTCATCTATAGCATCCACAAAATCATCATCTTCAAAAGCCATTAAAAGTTTATATTTGTTACCTTGTTCATCTTCGTCACTATTTGAAAGTCCATCACTATCTTCATGAGTGTAATAGCTTTTCTTATTTACATTCTGTTTCTTGTTCCATCTAACAGGTTCCTTCCCCTTGTCAATCTTATCCTTATGAGGGCATTTGGCAGCATAGTGATTGACTCTTCCACAAGCAAAGCATTTGAAAGGTAAATTACCTCTGAATCTTCCAGCACCCCGCTGAAGGTTCTTGACAAAATTTGATTCTTCTTCTTCTTCTGACACGTGTCCTGACTCATAGTAATCTCCTTTGCCTGAAGCCTTGAAGGCAGCTTCTCTCCTGTCTGATGGTCCTCCTTTCCTCATTGCATAAGCAGTCAGAATTCCGTGCAACTGTGACATGGTAAGGTTTCGTAGATTCTCTTTTTCTTCTATTGCAGAAACTTTAGATTCAAACCTAAGGGACAAAGATCTTAGAACCTTTTCAACCACAACAACCTCTTTTATTTCTTCACCCAAGGTTTTCATACAATTAACAATCTCATCTACACGAAGGAAATAGTTAGCCACACTTTCATCATTGTGCATTCTGAGATTTTCATACTGAATTCTGAGGGTTTGAACTTTTGCTCGTTTTACCTGTTCATCTCCTTCATAGCTCAGAACAATTTTCTCCCATATTTCTTTTGCGGATTTATACTGCATAACCTTGATGAATTCTGATTGAGATAGACATCCTAATAGAGTATTGACCGCCTTTGCATTTGTTTCATATTGCTTCTTACCAGCCAGATCTGTAGGAGTTGCTGAAGGAAAAGTGTACCCTGTATCTATGATATCCCAGACTTCAATACCAAGAGATTGAAGATAGGCTGTAACTCTTACCTTCCAATAGACGAAGTTGGTCCCATCAAAAATTGGTGGCCTGATTGATGCTTCTCTCTCGTAGTTGCTCATGATGATGGATCTTCCTTCAAGCGATCAAGCTTCTTCAGAAGGACCTGCTCTGATTCCAATTGTTGGAAATAATACTGAGAGGGGGGGTGAATCAGTATTATCAAGTCACTTATTTTCTTTTTCAAACCCAGATCATATACACTACTTCAGTAAGATAAAACCGTGTATATACACAACTACAGAGAAGGAAACCCGCGTATGCAATGCAGACTTATAATTTAATTTATCTTACAGATGTTGATCATTAATCTGTGTATTAGAATCAAATAAACAGTAACCAGAAATAGTAAAACATATCTAAAGACAATCACACACAAGAACACAAGATATAAGGTGGAAACCCAATGTGAGTGAAAACCACCTGCTGCAATTCGTCTCTATCTTCTTTTAATTAGAAACTTCTTTTTACAATGTACTGGTGCAGTCCTTTACCAGTACGCAGGCTGCAACCTGCAGAGAGCTACAACCCTCTCTCGTTCTCCAGCTTCTCCTGGAAGGGAGCTACAACCCCCTTAGCTCTTGCACTAGCCAAGATACTAGTACGTAGGTGCTGGCCTACAGAAGGCTACAACCTTCTCTTTCTTCCAGGGACCACGTTTCATAAATTTTTAGACTGGATCCATGAACATCAATCAATCATCAAAAATTTCTGCATCAAACAATCTCCTTTTCACCAATTAGAACTGAATCAAGTAGATACTTCTCTGACAGTTGTACCCAAAACACAGTAACAGTAACCACACACCAAATTCTGAACCTAGAACACTGCAGCAATAAACAGAAGCAGCTAGATCACAATTCAAAAGATATACGCTACTTAAATAATCTGAAACTTGCGTGCGTACGCTTCTGTGTTTGGAGAAACCTGCGTATACGCTGTTTTTATTCACTTAACCGGCGTGTATACGCGCCTTCGCTTCACTGAACCTGCGTACAGATCTATAAAGGATAATTCACTCTTTCAAATATTCAGACAGTAATTAACCCAGATTATCAGATTTATAGATCAAGCATGCGCCATATATAACAAATCAAAATCATACAAAGATGCTATCATTCAAGCCTTAAGATTATGACCCATCAATAGAACTTATCCTTCTCTTTGTGCTAAGGTTTCTCCTTCATTCAGATCCAGATCTGCACCATAACCCCAATCACAAATATTTCAGATCTAGCACTTATTAGATATTCAATCAATTCAGATGATCCTCTGCCAAATGATCTCCTTCCTCTTTTATAGTCTTAGGCCTTTCACAATACCACGGTCCAAAACCATAATAAAACAATACCATGGACCCAATACTTGGGATCAACACTTCTGACGAGATACCATGGTCCAAAACCATAGGTTCAAATACCAAGGACTAACTACCACGGACCAAAAGTAAGTTCTCCAACATATACGCGCTTTTCCTTGCGTGAAAGTGCATGTATACGCATACGCGCCTTTGTAACGTCTAACCCACGTGTATACACACCTTAGTCTAGGTGAACTTGCGTATATATCTTTTTCCTTCATTCTGAGAGTCTGTACTGAGATCTGTCACCAAAGTGAGTTGCCATCAAGGACAACACCTGTGCCATAGCTCCAAACCTGTGCCATAATGCCAACACTGTGACCTTTCACCTTCCTTTTCTCCTAATTTCCATTATTTTCATAAATAAAATGCCAAAAAATGTCATTTTGTCTTTCCAAAGCCTCAGCCATTGCCTTTTCCAATTTCCTTAGCCATAATAAACCAGATGAACACCCACACTAGGATGTCTTGCCCAACATTCAGATTAGAATAACTATCCCATTAACCATGGTTATTATTTTTTCCTTTATTATCTTTTATTACATGGAATTTTCACTAGGGTTATTACAACTCACTCTCTCAAAATTACAACAGCAAAGAACCCCTTGGTTCCCTAACAAAGTCCACAAAAAATATAAAGAAAATCACTCCCCTTTGTTTAAGCCATCTCTTGCATGAGTCAAGGGTGCATGAATTTCCACTCGATTTGTTCATCCAACAACTCACTCGTTCACCTCTATGTTGGCACAAATCCACTCTACCACAAGGGTAGAGCAAGCCCTCATTCAGTTTCTCTCCTCGTTTGGAACTATTCCCAATTTTGTACACTTTCTCTGTTGTGTGTCTCCTCATTCATTCCATCATATATATATGCTCCCATCGTGAATGCGAATGGTTTCTTGAGCATCGGATCAACCGCTCCATCTCCCTGGGTTGACTTTCGTTATATCTCCACTCCTGTAGAAAACCCAACTTTCAGTCTCGTTGACTCATTATGTCTCAAGTGTTAGCACTTGTGTAGTCTCGACTCACTCATTCCAATCTTTGGACGTGTTCATGTGGGCATGCTCATTCCACCCCATGCCCATTTGAGTGAGTGCATTTGTTTCCGTTCTTAGCATCCTCACACCACTTCGGGCGCATTTGTGCTTGCTTGAGTGTCATCATGTAGGCACATTTTAATATGACTTGGGTGCCTCTCATGTCATCTAGTCAACTTGGTGAGGAGGCACTAGTGCTTTGGGCACTCAGTTTAGATGGGCACCTAGGGGCCTTACATCCTTCCCCACCACAATTCTTTACCGTCCTCAATAATCCTAGCACATCTTAGTGTATCCTCTCCTCAAATTCACAAATTTATTTCTCCCAACTCCCCAATGAATTTCTCGTCTCCCATCCATCCTCCTCGGGTGAATTCTTCCAAAACACAATATATTCTCGCTTCCTGTTGTTGTCAATCCTTGTAGTCTTGTAGGATACTACCTCCTCAAGCTATAAATTTGGATGAATAAAAATCAATCTTGGTCCACACAATGGATTTTCTCTCTTAGGATCATGTATGTCTACCAAGCATGGTTTCTGAATTGAGATATGAATTTCATCAAGAAACTCACCCAATGTTTGTATGGAATAGGAAATATTGCAATAGTCCTCCCTGTAGTTTGACATCTGGTTTGTCATACTAATAAATGATGCAATTTTGTACATAGTCCTCCACACCACATCTCATATGCTCCCAGAAGTAACCTCTCTCCAATAATTCTAGTGTTCTATGTTGCCCTAGGTGGCTAACCCAAGGCAAGTCATGACACTCCTTCAAGAGCTCCTTTTGGAGTCCACTCGACCTAGGAACATATATACGATTACAAAATAATAAGAGACCATCACAAATGTAGAATCTCTTGGTATTCCCTTCCTTTACCTACTTCATAATGTTCTTCTCTATAGAGTCTATCTCCAACCATACACGAATATTCCTTTGCAACTCTTCTATCATTTGAATTTGACCCTGTCCTAGCATAGGCGGGTTCTCTTATTCCTCAATCACAACCGACTTTTCCTTTATAATCAAGGCATCTTCTGCAACACTGAGATTCCATGGCCTATACTCAACGCTCATGTAAAACTCTACTACAAATTCCTGACAATGTGCCTACTTCACTGGCAATCTGGGTTGAGATGTAAATCAACTTACTACAATGTTATCTTCCTTGACCATAAATGATCTCTCAATCAAATAATTCCTCCACACATGAAGACAGTGGATGACTGATGCTATCTCCTTCTCATGAGTGGGATATCTCCTGTCCCTATCTTGTAACTTCTTGTTGTCGTAGGCTATTGGGTGTCCATCCTGCATCACGACACTAAGGAAAAATTTAAGTATGGAAATTTATTGTGCCAAGAGGTGCTCTACAACCCAGTATAAGGGGAGATGTGTAGGCGTAAATGTTTGTAAAACTTAACATTTAACATAAACATTTATATGTTGGCTCAATAAAAAAAAAAAAGATAATGTAAAGTATAGGGGAGATGTGTACACATAAATGTTTGTAAACATTTAAAGTTTACATAAGAAGTTAAAAGTAATTAAAATAATAAAATTCAATTTGTTATATTGTAATTTTGTTTTTATAAATAAAATTATGAACAATTTTTTAGATAAAAGAAAACCATAATATATATATCATTTAAAAATATATCACATATAAATAGTATCTATAAATTTAGATTTATTTTACCATATAAATTAAAACAAGTGTTGCAGGGTAGCTTAGTCCCTATCATTAAAGTTAGAAATTAATTGGTCAATGCTAAATTAATAGTGGTCAACATGCAAATTGAATCCTATAGTATTTCTTTGGAAGGAGCTAATAAATTGAGATATGAAGTGGATAATTTAATTGATTGTTGAGGCACAAGGACTTGCACAAATTTTGGTGGGTGGTAACTGTTGAAGAATCTAGGGCATCTAGGTTAGGATGAGATTCTTCTTATGCTGATAAATATTTGTGAGGTACTTTTTACTTTTTCTTACTAGCAAAATATTCTCTTATTATTATTAGTGTGTGTTCTCTTACTTCATCAAACAGTTACCAAAAACAAAAGAGACAATAACACAATATGTTGGATCTCAGTCACGGAAAAACCTCTCTCTCTCCTAGAGAGGGAAACCCTTCTGCAAATTTCTCTTTTTGAAGCTTCAATTGACAAATTCCAAACCCTAGACCCTTGACAAGTAGATCCTCCATGAAAAAGACACAATCTCTCTTTCTCGTGTCCTTTAACTGATGCCTCCTTCTATATTGCACCATGACCTCTTCCTTCGCTCTTCTTTCGACAACTGATGGCACTTTATGTAGAAACCCTAGGTCTCCTTAGAGACCTTTATTTTGGTATATTCATTTCCTTCTCAAAATCTCTTGGTAATCTTCCCTCTCCTTGATACTTAGACTAGAGAATGAGGCTTTTCTTGGGGTATATCTTCAAGTTAGAGGTTGATCCTCTTAACCTTACTGCAACTCTGATTTCTTCGCACATGTGGCTGATCTAGGGCTTGAAATAGACCCTTTTACTTGCTCCCTTTCTTCAATTTAGGTGGGACCTACTTCTCTTGATATGGAGGCTTATTAGGAGCCTATTCTTAGCCCAATCAATATTTATGATGTTGCTGCACTTATGAATCTGATGTGACCATAGAAATACCCTTCTTCCTTCATGTTGTTACAGAATTTGGACCTAAAACAGCCATTCAAAAACTCGAATTCATATCTCTCCTTCTTCGCTGGCCTAGAAGAACCTTCTTTCTCTTCTATGAATCTCCTTCTTGAATCTCTTTCTCACTTATTTTAGAGATCACTTGATGATCATTTTTTGAGGTTGAACTACCCAATATATAGGAGTTTTTCCCTCCTATTTGAGTTGACATGAAGATGAGACTTGTATTTGATTTGGAGGATCACCTTTGACATATTTCTTTGACTCTAGTACATAGATTCACATAGTGTAACATGCCCACGTGGGTCTTCAACAATTACATTGACTCTTTGACTTTCCTAGAAGCACTTAATCATGTGCTTGACCTATCAAATGGGCAAGAAACCCATTCTTGATAATTACAAAAACAATAATTCTTTTATTTTACAAGTACAAAGATCAACATTACATTTATGAATACCAAACCTAGTTAAACTTTCTTTGACACTCCCTCTTAACTAGGGAGGTATTCATACATCACTTTACAAGGTGTTTGGACATTTTCAATTTGAAGAATTCACATAAGAGAAATTGGATTAGAAATCCGTCTATTATAGCATCATAGTAACCAACATTGTTTCCACATCAAGGCCTTGACTAACAACTCTATCTCTCATTAGATTAGAGCACAATGTTGGCGAGACCAATGACTATAGACACCTTCATCATTGTCTCTCAAGGTACATACCCACCCGAGTGTTCACTGAGTATGACCTTCTAGGACTATTCTTGTCTTGGGTTCTCACCCATCAAAGAATATCGATCCTCTTTCCTACTCTTATCTTGGATTCCCTACACATTGTTATGCAACCAACTCAGAAAATAGAAGAAAAGATAGATCAAGGACTTCAAAATCATCCTCTTCGAGGGGGAAACCTCCTTTACATTACACAAAAGAATAATTCTTGGATGATAAAAATGACAAGGCCTCCTTTCTCACAATATAATCAAAGTCGACATAACAATAAGATTCTAAGGGAACAACAATAAAAATAGTGGGCTTCTAAGGGGCACAATAATAATAATATGGGGACTATGATGAGCACAATTGATGCAGGAGCATCAAGACCATTTTTTTCATTTGTAAATATGTGATTATAGGGGGTGTGACAATTTGTAATATTTTGTTAGTTAATTTGTTATTTTTAATAAAATAGGAGAAAGTGAGGATTTTGTAAATATTCTTTTAAGGAATATGAGAGAAAATAGAATTAGATAGAAATTCTAGGAAGTAGAAATGCTATGTACGGGACTTAGTTGAGTCCACACCTAAAATCTATTTAAATTAGATTTAGTTGCAAAAATTTAGGGACAGATCTAGATTTTAGGGATGTTGAGAGATTTAGGGGTTGTTGAGGAAGTGAAGGGATTGAGCATTTAATTAAATGAATTTTTTTAATTGTATAAATAGGAGGGCTTTTTGAGGGAAAATACATTAGAGATTGTGTGAGAAGTTCTCCTTGGGAGACTTCAGGCAGTTTGTAAAGGGCCACAGATATTGAAAATCTGGCCATGCACTAAGAGGTTTTGAAATTGTTTACATTTGATTATATAATGTTGAATTTGCACCTATATGCAGTGGCGCATATATATGAATGTTATTTAACGTTGGAACTGCATGAATGTCGATGATTCTAGTTTTCATCATACAACTGCTGTATTTTAAATCCGTTATCGGTGGTTCCTGTGCGCAATTGATATATGTATTAACTGTTGCTATTGTTTATTGGAAGGATCGTATTGAGAATTCGGTCGAACCGGTTGTCTCTCACCTGAAACGCGTACTCAGGGAGGCGCTCGGACTTTGAGCGATAACAGTGCCTAATTGTTTATGATCGAAACCCTGTTGGTGAAACTTTAATTGCTGTAATGTATTCACTGATTATTCCTTGAAGCCTGCGTGCCAGTTAATTTAGAATGCAAGCAGGGCGTTAGTTCGAAAGTGGGAGCTCTAAGCGAAAGCGGAAGCCGATTGTTGTTGACGATTGTTGATGCGAGGGCGATTGTCCTGAAAGGGTATTGGCCAGTGTTCGTTGAGCACTTGCATAAAGATATATCCAACGACAGCGTGGGTTGAGTTCCCGAACAGCGGAACTGAGTAAGAGCCACGTGTTATATGTTTAAAGTCCTTTTGAATGTTCGTTGGTTATATAATCGCTGAATGTTTGCTTGCGGAGGAAGTTTTAATGGCGTGATAATGTTTTATGAAACTGTTAGTGCGACTCATGAGCAACGACTGTCACATATATTGAGCACGGTTGCGCAGGGAGGAGTAATGCCTGCATAATCAGCATATGCATATTTATAGCATGTGATTTATATATATATAACCAAGCCTTGTTTATCGCTGTGAGCCGGTGCATAATTACAATCGTATATACATCGAACAGAAGCAATATGTGTTGAACAGCATAGTGGAAGGCACAGAATAAAAGCCAGCTATATAACCTGCGCAATATCAATTGAAGGGAGAATATAAGATTAATGTTGAGAAAGCGCTGACTTGGATGCACATTATTTGATACCAATAGAAATATATACACTGATGGTTATAAGAGCTTGTCCGCTGTAAAGTTCGGTCTACTACTGTCGCAGAGATTAAGGTAAGGTGAGAATGTACATTATGGGTATGGCCGCCCATTGGGAGATCACCTGTGGTTGATATAAGCAAATAAAGATACAAGGTAAGGGCGCAATCAAGCAAATGTATATGAGATTTTTTTATTGGTATGGACAGTTTTCATGAGGATTGAAATGATAGTATAGCGCAGCCTTTGTTGATTTATGAATTGGGTCATGGTTTTAATAAATTATCTGTAATGGTACACTGTCGTGTGTTGAATGCATGGTTTGTATGCATGGATGATGGGATGATCCTAGTAGCTACGGCCTAGGAGTGGCCTGGGCTGCACCATTTTTGGTATCAGAGCTTGGCTCTGTTGAAATGAAGAATGTTTATTTGAAGGTTTGTTGAACTGAATGTATAATGAAGATCAGATTTTAAATTTGAAATGCAGTATATACAATTGCAAGTGAACAAAATGCAGGCAAAGGAGACCAGATTCTAATGTGACATTCAAGCAACCAGAATGCAGCTGAATGAAGGAAGAATCGTGCAGGTATTGTGTTTGGTTAATTTTAATTGAGTTTTACTGACAAGAGACAGATTGAGGATTGATGGTTGCAGCGTCCGAGGAGGTGAATAGAATGGCAGATCGTTGCAGATGGTACAGCGCTGGAATGAAGTTCATTCCTAGTCACAGGTGCAGATATCCAGGTATGAAATTCAGATACAATTGTCTGAATAAGGCGCACATATAGATTACCATTTTAAAATCCGAACAGTGTTATTAATTTGCAATGAATTGGAGTTCCATTATGAGGATGGTATTAAACGCTGTGGCATGAAATGTTTGTAAAAACAAACCAAGGGCGCATTGGTTGATTTTGATTGTATTAAAAATCCATGTTAATTGGGAAGTGAGTTAAATGCATTCTTAATGAGAAGCATTGGGGCTTTAAAATAGAAAAATGAAATTGATGGTTTTTTTAAAATAGTCTTTATAAGACGTGAACAAGGGATTTTTAATGCTATTGAACCTGTTGAAAAGAAGATGGTTGGATTGTGGGTTTTGAACCATTTGTTGAGGATAGTTTCTGCGAATTATTTTGATCTGAAGTTTGCCGGATAAAGCCAGAAGATTGGAAGAGAGGATCAGATTTTAAAATCTGATTGACAGTGAAATTTCGCAGAGGAAGCATAAAGATTTGCCGGAACAGATTTGCAGAAGTGGTGAGGTTTTGAAGGTAACTGAAGTGCAGGTGAATGGAAGGACAAGATCAGACGAGATCTTGGAGGTAAGATGATGTGTTTTTTTGAAGAATAGAATATTGTAGTCTTTGCATTGAAATATTATTGCAACTAACAGATAAAGGAAGCTGGTGAAAGTTTCTAGGTGAAACATAGAGGTGGCAGAACCTTGAGGAAATCCAATAGAGATTGGATAAGGAGGACAATTGTGTTCTTAGAACAGGCAGATGAGTTGAAGCCTAGGAAGAGCAAAGAAGTGCTCAAAGGAGGTTCCAGAGATAGAACCAATTTCTTGCCAAAAGACTGAGTGAGAAGAGCTTGGTGAAGTAAGTGGTGGCAGGACAGGACTTGCTGCTGAAGAGGCTTTAGTGCAACTCATAGAAAAGTGAGTAAGGAACTCATAGAGATGGAAACGATGATGACTAAGGGCGCCAAGGCAGTTGGCATATAGAGACAGTTAAGCAAAGAGGAATATGAAAGGGAGAAGGCTGAGATAGCAGTTCAGCTTGAGGTGTTAATGGAGATGTTGCAAAGAAATGAGGAAAACCAGAAGCATGGTTATGTCATGAGAAAGAAGTTGAAGTGGCAGAGACTACAAGAGAAGTGGAATCATCAGGTAAATTTGCAGTTGATAAAGGAAATAAGGGAACTTGAACAGGTTATAGATGCCAGACAGAGGGTAGAGAAGCTCGAAAGAGTTGAGCTACAACAAAATGAAGATGCTGAAGAAGATGTTGAAGTTTCGTTATGTTACCCAGAGAGTGGACCATTACTTTTTGAAAGTGATGAAGAGCTAGAGGAGTTGAATCATATGAATGATTCGAAGCAGCCTGGAGACTTGATGACTGAAGCATCAAATAAGACCGTAAGGTCTTGTGATTTTAAAACTAATGATTTGTGTGTGATTGCAGGTTTGGAAGAAGAGGAAGAACATCTACTGAAGGATGTTAAAGAAGATTTAGCAAAAGAAAGACCATGTGATAATGAGACAATAACAAATGAGGAAATGGAAGATCGTGTAAAGTTTCTGAAGTCCACTCCAAGTAAAATCATTGAGTTATATAGAGAAATGGACTTTCAAAGGAGGAAATTGGAAGAACAGAGGATGAATGTCCAGGATAGATTGCTGATGAAGGATGACAAAGTAGTTGTCATACATGATAATCAAGATGAAATTGTAGGTGACGAGCAAAGGAATGTTGCAGAGGGAAAGGAAGTTTGGGAGGCCGCAACATTCATAGTGATAGCTAGAGCAACATGTGATGCAACATTTATAGTAGTAGCAGCAGAAAAGGTGATCAAAGCAAGTGAGGAGCAAGCAAGAACGAGAATTCAGCAATCAAGAGATGGAAACAATCAGCAGACAGAGGACATACTGGGCAGAGAAATTGAGTTGATAAGGAGGTTAATGGTAAAAAAATCCCAGAGAAGGACAGCCGAAAGAAAGAAAAGGAACGATAACAAGAGAATGACAGTGAAGGATTGCAAGAGCAGAGCAGGTGGAGCACTACAACACAAAATATGGAAACCTGGAAGACAACAACAGATGACAACAACAGTGAAGCAATCAACAAGCACGGAAGGATTACAAAATAAAATTTGGGATCCAGGAGGAGATATCCAGACTTATGACCAGGTGGTCATGAATTTTCTTACATGGGGAGTCTGATGCAGGAGCATCAAGACCATTTTTTTCATTTGTAAATATGTGATTATAGGGGGTGTGACAATTTGTAATATTTTGTTAATTAATTTGTTATTTTTAATAAAATAGGAGAAAGTGAGGATTTTGTAAATATTCTTTTAAGGAATATGAGAGAAAATAGAATTAGATAGAAATTCTAGGAAGTAGAAATGCTATGTACGAGACTTAGTTGAGTCCACACCTAAAATCTATTTAAATTAGATTTAGTTGCAAAACTTTAGGGACAGATCTAGATTTTAGGGATGTTGACAGATTTAGGGGTTGTTGAGGAAGTGAAGGGATTGAGCATTTAATTAAATGATTTTTTTAAATTGTATAAATAGGAGGGCTTTTTGAGGGAAAATACATTAGAGATTGTGTGAGAAGTTCTCCTTGGGAGACTTCGGGCAGTTTGTAAAGGGCCACGGATATTGAAAATCTGGCCATGCACTAAGAGGTTTTGAAATTGTTTACATTTGATTATATAATGTTGAATTTGCACCTATATGCAGTGGCGCATATATATGAATGTTATTTAACGTTGGAACTGCATGAATGTAGATGATTCTAGTTTTCATCATACAACTGTTGTGTTTTAAATCCGTTATCGGTGGTTCCTGTGCACAATTGATATATGTATTAACTATTGCTATTGTTTATTGGAAGGTTCGTATTGAGAATTCGGTCGAACCGGTTGTCTCTCACCTGAAACGCGTACTCAGGGAGGCGCTCAGACTTTGAGCGATAACAGTGCCTAATTGTTTATGATCAAAAGCCGTTTGGTGAAACTTTAATTGCTGTAATGTATTCACTGATTATTCCTTGAAGCCTGCGTGCCAGTTAATTTAGAATGCAGGCAGCGCGTTAGTTCGAAAGTGGGAGCTCTAAGCGGAAGCGGAAGCCGATTGTTGTTGACGATTGTTGATGTGAGGGCGATTGTCCTGAAAGGGTATTGGCCAGTGTTCGTTGAGCACTTGCATAAAGATATATCCAACGACAGAGTGGGTTGAGTTCCCGAACAGCGGAACTGAGTAAGAGCCACGTGTTATATGTTTAAAGTCCTTTTGAATGTTCGTTGGTTATATAATTGCTGAATGTTTGCTTGCGGAGGAAGTTTTAATGGCGTGATAATGTTTTATGAAACTATTAGTGCGACTCATGAGCAACGACTGTCACATATATTGAGCACGGTTGCGCAGGGAGGAGTAACGCCTGCATAATCAACATATGCATATTTATAGTGTGCGATTTATATATATATATATAACCAAGCCTTGTTTATAGCTGTGAACCGGTGCATAATTACAATCGTATATACATCGTACAGAAGCAATATGTGTTGAACAGCATAGTGGAAGGTGCAGAATAAAAAGCCAGCTATATAACCTGCGCAATATCAATTGAAGGGAGAATATAAGATTAACGTTGAGAAAGCGCTGACTTGGATGCACATTATTCAATAACAACAGAAATATATACACTGATGGCTATAAGAGCTTGTCCGCTGTAAAGTTCGGTCTACTACTGTCGCAGAGATTAAGGTAAGGTGAGAATGTACATTATGGGTATGGCCGCCCATTGGGAGATCACCTGTGGTTGATATAAGCAGATAAAGATACAAGGTAAGGGCGCAATCAAGCAAATGTATATGAGATTTTTTTATTGGTATGGACGGTTTTCATGAGGATTGAAATGATAGTATAGCGCAACCTTTGTTGATTTATGAATTGGGTCATGGTTTTAATAAATTATATGTAATGGTACACTGTCGTGTGTTGAATGCATGGTTTGTATGCATGGATGATGGGATGATCCTGGTAGCTGCGGCCTAGGAGTGGCCTGGGCTGCACCAACAATAATACAATAAGGGGGTTCCACTTATAACAATAAGGGGCTACACTAGTAGTATAGGGACCTAACATGCCCCTCTGCTTCAAAAACATGTTTTCCTTAACGCTTGAGTAGTTTTGGATGCTTATGTATAAAATTCTCATCCTCCCATGTGGAATCTTCAGCAGGTAATCTCTTCCACTTGATGAGATACTCTAAAATTGATTGATTTCATAGTTGTCAATGTTGGGTTGTGTTATATTCTTTCCACGACTAGCCCATGTAGTTAACCGGGGGGTTAGAGGGGGGCAGAGGCCCCCCTTCATTGCACTAATTGCATGGCGGGGAGGTCATAGGGGATTTGAGGGGTGCAGGTAACCCCCCTCTATGGGGTCCAAGGCATGGCCCCAAAAAATTTTGTTTTTTGGACCCTATATTAGGTTGGGTGGACCTACCTATGATTTTGTGCATACTTTTGCACATGGTTTTGGACGCGATGGTTTTCGGTCCATGGTATTAGATGCTTTGACATGTATAAATATTTATTGTAACATTGAAAGGAAAATAATGAAAAATCAAGCTAGTAATAGCGGTTTTGGGATCCAGGGGAAAAGCTCTATGTATATGTCTTTTATGTGTTATGCTCTTGCATTGTTTATTTTCTGTGTTTTAGAATTCGTATGCAGGTAATTTATGTACAGTGTTAAAACCTACATTTGGTATCATAGCTTTTTTTTGGCTTCAAGGGGATGCCTATGTTGCTGAGGGGTTTCGCTCGGACCTGTGGTAGACCCTGTTCAGTGGGAGATTTGCGAGATCGATTCTGGTGGTGAAAGAAGATGGCGAGCAGTGGAAAGATAGAGATCGAAAAATTTAATGGTCAAAGTTTTTAGTTGTGGACACTCAAGATGGAGGATCTGTTGGTGGATAAAGATCAGTGGATCATTGTAGATCCGGGTAATAAACCAACGGGAGTGTTCGATGAAGAGTGGAAGAAGTTGGATCGGAAGGCAAAGAGCACAATACGATTGTGTGTCTCAGATTTAGTATTGTTGAATGTATTAGGGGAACCTATAGCAAAGGATTTGTGGGACAAGTTAGGGACTTTGTACCAATCTAAGTCTCTGGTGAATAAATTGTTCCTGCCGAAAAATTTGTATAACCTGAGGATGAAAGATGGAGACTCGGTGACAGAGCATCTGAACACATTTAATACTGTGGTAAGTCAATTATTATCTATTGATATTAAAATTTCAGATGAAGATAAGTGCATCAGTTTGTTGTGTTCTCTACCAGATTCGTGGGATAGTCTGGTTATTGCAATAGGTAGCAATACAATTGCCTTGCAGTTTGATGAAATAGTCTCATCCTTGCTGATGGAGGAGATGAGACGGAAAAATATGGAGAGCTAGAATGGTGATGCCTTGTCTATACGAGGATGGTCCTAGAACAAAAACAAAAATAAGTCATCGAGTCAGAGATCTAAATCTCCAGGAAAACCTGTAAAGGTGGTGTGCTCGAAATGTGGAAAGGAAGGTCACTACAAAAGGGATTGTAAATCTAAAGCTCCTAATAAAGGAAAGGGATCTGATGATGCTCCTTCTATGAAGGTGAAAACCACCTCAGATGAAGGTGAGGATGTGTACTTGGATTATTCAAGTACACATGTAGATCATGAGGCATGGTTGATTGACTTAGTTGCATCCTTTCACTTCACTCCCCATAGATAGTGGTTCTGTGAGTATGAGAAATATGATGGTGGTGATGTCCTCTTGGGGGATGACAGGAAGGCTAGAATCATTGGTAAAAGTAAAGCTGAAGTTTCAAGGTGGAAGGGTTAGAACACTTCCAGGTGTTCTGCATATTACTGCATTGGCCAGAAATCTGATTTCTGTAAGCAAGCTGGATGATGCAGGTGTAAAAACAGTGTTCGAGAAAGATACCTGCAAGATGGTTCAAGGAGCACTGGTGTTGATGCAGGGAGTTCAGATTGGAACTCTGTACAAGCTACAAGGTAGCACTTTTGTTGATGGGTGCAACAACTCTGTGGTTCCTAAAAGTGGAGCAAAAAATCTAGTGGTCGCTGGAGTGAACATCATGCTGTGGCATCAAAGGCTTGGACATATTGGAGAGAAGAGCCTTCGAATACTTCATGGTAAAGGTATGGTAGAATGTATGAGTAATAGCTCTTTTGATTTTTAGTTTTGTGAAAATTGTGTATAAGGGAAGTAGAATCGGGTGAGTTTCCCATCTGGTGGTAAGAGGGCGAAACAGATATTAGAACTTGTGCACAGTGATGTGTTTGGACCTGTGAAGGTTCCATCACTGGGTAAGTCTATGTACTATGTATCATTTATAGATGACTTCTCAAGGAATACATGGATATATTTCCTTAAGAAGAAATCTGAAGTCTTTAACAGGTTTAAAGAATTTAAGGCTCTGGTGGAAAACCAGACAGAGAAGAAGATAAAGGTGTTGAGGACAAATAACGGTGGAGAGTTTTGCAGTAAGGAATTTGAAGAATTTTGTAAGAAGTGTGGTATAGCACGGTAGAAGACTACTCCATACACACCTGAGAAAAATGGAGTTGCAGAAAGAATGAACAAGACATTGATGGAAAGGGCAAGAAGCATGCTCAATGCTCCCGGGTTAAGACAAGAATTCTGGGCAGAGGCGGTGGAGATAGCATGTTACCTGGTCAACAGATCACATTCATCAGCATTGGAGGATAAGACTCCACAAGAGGTATGGACTGGTAAGAAACCCTCTCTTTCACATCTGAGGGTATTTGGATGTGATGTATATGTACATGTTCCAAAGGAGAAACGAACCAAGTTGGATAGTAAATCTGAAAAGTGCATCTTTATTGGGTATAAGGATGGTTTAAAGGTTTATAAGCTTTCGAATCCAGTAACAAGGAAGGTCGTGTACAACCAAGATGTGGTGTTTAGAGAGGTAAAAGATGTTATTAAACATGAAGTCCAACTAAAGGAACCTGAGAAGATAGAGTTTGAGCTTAAGGAGGAAGAATCAGACTCTACAACAGAGGAGGAATCAGAAGACGAAGAGCCACAAACTCCGGGTGTGAGAAGATCAGTCCGAGAAGGAATTCAACCAGAAAGGTATAGTCCATCTGCTTTTTGTTCAAATTTTGCTTTATCTATTACTGATGATGATCCCAGAAATGTAAAGGAAGTAGTATATTTAGAGGATGGAAAACTATGGAAAGAGTCCATGGTTGATGAAATGGCATCTTTGCACAAAAATGAGGCTTGGGATCTAGTGGAGTTGCCGGCTGGAAGGAAACCCATTGGCAGCAAATGAGTGTTCAAGAAGAAGACAAATGGAGAAGGAAAGGTGGAGAAATACAAAACTCAGGTGGTAGCAAAAGGTTATTCCCAGGTGCCGGGAATTGATTTTGGTGATATTTTTTTCTCCAATTGCCAAGGTAACTTCTGTTAGATTGCTTTTATATGTTGTTGCTTCTTTTGATTTTGAGGTAGAACAAATTGATGTGAAGACAACATTTCTTCACGGGGATCTCGAAGAGGAAATCTACATGAAGAAACCTGAAGGCTTTGTGGTGAAGGGTAAGAGAGAACTGGTATGCAAGTTAAAGAAGTCTCTGTATGGGTTAAAATAATCACCAAGGATGTGGTATCAGAAATTTGATACATTTATACGGGGACTAGGCTTCACTAGAAGCAAAGCAGATCACTGCGTGTATTTTAAATTAATTGGTGATCGTGTTATTTATCTGGTCTTGTATGTGGATGATATGTTGCTGGTTGGAAATGACAAAGAAATTATCCAGGATTTGAAGACCCAATTGTCCTCCAAATTCAACATGAAAGATCTTGGTGCTGTAAACTATATTTTGGGCATGGAAATTAAAAGAGATCGAGCAGAGAGGAAGCTCTGGTTAAACCAGAGGAGGTATGTCAAGACAATACTACAGAGGTTTAATATGTAAGATAGTAAACCGGTGAAGGTTCCTATTCCTATAGGTGTGAAGTTATCTACTGAACAGTGTCCCAAGACATAACCAGGGAAGGATCACTGGACAACAGTGAAGCGAGTTTTCAGGTATTTGCGTGGCACTAACGATTATGGTTTGTGCTACCAAGCAAGACCAGGATTGGACAGAGTGTTCGATATTCGTGGCTTTGTTGATGCAGACTGGGCTAGAGATCTGGATCAGAGAAGATCTACAAGTGGGTATGTGTTTAACCTATTTGGAGGTGCAGTCAGTTGGATGAGTAAGAAACAATCTGTAGTGGCACTATCAACTACAAAGGCAGAATACATGGCAACCACTCATGCAAGCAAGGACGCAGTTTGGTTGCAGAGATTATGTTCAAGTATGGGGTTAGTATAGGGAGTTATAAGGATAGACTGTGATAGCCAAAGTGAAATTTTCTTGGCAAAGAACCCTACATTTCACTCAAAGACAAAGCACATTGATGTTCAGTATCACTTTGTGAGGGATATGATAGAAGACAAAAAGGTGTTGCTGGTAAAGGTGGACACTTTTAAGAATACTGCAGATGCATTGACAAAATATGTGAGCTCTGAGAAGTTTTCTTGGTGTAGAGAAACAATGGGCATTGTAGGGCTGGATAAATGACTAAGCTCTCTTGTGGCCCCCTGTGGAAAGAAAACAACAAGCAGGAGAATGTTGGGTTGTGTTATATTCTTTCCACGACTAGCCCATGTAGTTAACTAGGAGGTTAGAGGGGGGGCAGAGCCCCCCCTTCGTTGCGCCGATTACGTAGCGGGGGGTCACAGGGGGTTTGAGGGGTGTAAGTAACCCCCCTCTATGGGGTCTGGGGCAGCGCCCCAGAAAATTTTGTTTTTTGGACCCTATATTAGGTTGGGTGGACCTACCTATGGTTTTGTGCATATTTTTCACACATGGTTTTGGACGCGATGGTTTTCGGTCCATGGTTTTGGAAGCAATGGTTTTTGGTCCATGGTATTGGATGCTTCGACATGTATAAATATGTATTGTAACATTGAAAGGAAGATAATGAAAAATCAAGCTAGTAGTCCCGATTTTGGGATCCAGGGGAAATCTCTGTGTATATGTGTTTTATGTGTTATGCTCTCAAATTGTTTATTTTTTGTGTTTTAAAATTCGTATGTAGGTAATTTCTGTACAGGGTTAAAACCTACAATTGATTTCTTGTTTCTGTGACTGTTTTGTAGGAATTTACAGGGTAAGTTCCTCAGACAGAACACCAAAGGACACCGCTCACAAAAAGATCACAGATCAATACACCAGTATTGTTGACGTGGTTAAAACCCTCAAAGAGGGAAACAGTCCATGGCCTGAGCCAAAGTGGCCACTTCAGGAAATTTATTAATAAAAGAATGAAAATTTACATAAGCTTCTCTCATGAACGGTTACCCTACAAATGACCCTCCATGCTCTTTAAATAGAGATCATGAACCAATTGGGTGTTAAGCCACGGATCAAGTGTCGGTAATACCGAGGAGAGAATGAACTGTCAGATCACTACATATCGTGACCATCGGATTGTAAGTTACAAAAGTACATAGTAAAGAAACACACCTTACCTAACTCTACACTAGACCAAGTTATACTTAACTATTTCCTATGTGTCGGAAAATCCTAACATCCCCCCTTAAGAACAACTTGGGATAGGATTGAAGGATGTACAAATATGACACAATAGGAGAAGGAAGGAGGCATTAGAGGCTATCCCCCCTTAGTGACAACTTCCTAAACTCCAACCATAAATCGAAGTTTACTAAACTTTGCCTTTGTGAGAGCCTTTGTAAAGATGTTTACAACTTGATCATCTGTTGAAAAATATTGCACTTCAAGAACATGGTCGTGAATGATCTTTCCGATGAAGTGCATGTGTAGTTCAATGTGTTTGCTACGCTGATGTTAGACTGGTTCTTTACATAGTTGAATGGCACTTTAATTATCACACCAAAGTGTAGTCGGATGCTGCTGCTGAAAGCCAAACTTTGACAGGATCTGACGAAGCCACAGGGCTTCCTTACTAGCTTCTATGGCACCACGATACTCTGCTTTTGCTGAAGAAAGAGAAATGGCACTTTGTTTCTTGCAAGCCCATGTAATAGGTCCTGAACCAAGAGTGAACACATAACCTGCAGTAGACTTCCTATCATCAGTGTTACCAGCCCAATCAGAATCAGTGAAACCAACCAATAGAGGAGATGCTTCTGCACTGTAATGAATCCGAAACTGGACTATACCTCGAACATAACGAAGTATTCTTTTAGATTCTTTCCAATGACTTTCATGTGGGTTTTGCATAAACCGAGCAATAAGGCCAATAGAAAAGGAATGGTCAGGATGAGTATGGGTCAAATACAAAAGTTTTGCTACAAGTTGGCGGTATAAGGTAGCATCAACTTCAGGGGAAGTACAAGTGACTGAAATTTTGGCTCTAGACTGAAAGGGAGAAGGGGCTGTCTTACAGTCTTCCATGTGAAAATGGAATAGAAGATCATAGGCATACTTGGACTGGGAAAGGGAAATACCTTCCTTGGATTGCAAGACTTGAAGACCAAGAAAATAATGCAAGTGTCCTAAGTTTGTCATTTCAAACTTATTTTTAAGGCTGGACTTCACATGGTTTATAAGGTTGGGATCACTACCAGTGAGGATAAGATCATCAACATAAAGAACAAGAATGATAAGAGACTTGCCCACTTTCTTGGTGTAGACAGTATTGTCAGAATGATACCTAGAAAAGCCAGTTTCTAAAAGAAAGCTATCCATTTTGGCATACCAAGCCTGAGGAGCTTGCTTGAGACCATAAAGGGATTTCTTAAGTCGACATACAAGGCTGGAGTTTGTTTGTATAAAGCTAATAGGTTGTTCCATATAGATTTCTTCATGCAAGTCCCCATGCAAGAAGGAAGATTTAACATCCATCTGATGGACTTCCCATTTGAAAGAGGTAGCAAGGGAAAGAACAAGGCGGATAGAGTTCATTTTAGCAACAGGGGAGAAGGTTTCAGTATAGCCAATGCCTTCAACTTGTGAAAAACCCTTAGGAACAAGACGAGATTTATGTTTATCAACTTTCCCATCTGGTACATACTTGGTTCTATAAACCCATTTGCATCTAACAAGTTTTTGTCCCTTTGGTAGAGGAGCAAGATACCATGTATCATTTGCCAATAATGAACGATATTCTTCATTCATAGCTGCATCCCAATCTGGATGGCCTGAAGCTTCTGCAAAGGTGTAAGGATCATAATTCATTGAAGCCTTAGCCAGTAAAGAAGAGGCTCTATTGAACTGAGAATGTGTACGTCGCTAATATGTAGGATCACCGACAAGAGCGCCTGTTGCATCCCGAGTAGCACGAACCCATTTTGGAAGCTGAGGAGCTGAAGAATGATCGTGAGAAGGTGGGGGAGGATTGTCATGCTCACTTTCATCATCTGAAGAAGAAATATTTTCAAAAGTAGAAGAGATAGAGAGAGGTGGCACATCCATCGAACTAGGCTCGTAGGCCGATATATTTTCAGCAAATTTTACATCTCTTCTAATGATAACATTTTTGGACTTAAGTGGAATAAGTCTATATCCTTTGACATCTTTAGAATATCCAACAAAAATACATTTTTCACTCTTAGGTTCTAAAGCTTTATGTTTCTCATCTGGAATATGGGCCCATGATTCACTTCCAAAAACACGAAAGCGACTTACATCTGGTTTCATTGAGCTCCATGCTTCTTCTGGAGTGATATTCTTTAAAACCTTAGAAGGAGTGCGATATTTTATGTAATTTGCACAGTTAATTGCTTTTGCCCAAAAATTAAGACTAAGTCCTTTAGATTGAAGCATACAATTAGCCATTTCCTTTAAGGTGCGATTCTTCCTTTCAGCTACACCATTATGTTGTGGAGTATATGGAACAGTATGTTGCATTCGAATTACATTCTCAGTGCAAAAGTTGATGAATTTGTTGTTAACATATTCTCTGCCATTATCAAATCCTAGATTAAGAATTTGATGTCCAAATTGTTTTGCAATAATGGCCTTAAATGCCAAAAACATGTTAAATACTTCACTCTTGAGTTTTAAGAAGTATACCCAAGTGTGTTTGGGGAAATCATCAATGAAAGTTAAGAAATACTTGTAGCCAGAGAATGAAACAACTAGAAGTGGACCACATAAATCACTATGCACAAGATGTAAAGGGGCTAAGGCGTGCCAAGAGGAAAATTTTTCAAAACTATCTCGATGATGTTTTCTGAGTACACATCTGGAACAAACATCATCTCTATAAGATACCATTGGAAGACCTATCACCATATTTTATTTACATAGATTCTAAAGGGAGAGATAGTTTAAGTGACCAAATCGCTCATGCCAAAGTTTTCTCACTTCATCACTATGAGCAACAAATACTGAGGGAAGATTTGATGACCCAAAGTTATTAAACTTATACAACCTTGTAGAATCATCAGCAATGCTAGTAGCTAAAATATCTCTAAGATCTCTTAGGTCCTTAATTACAACATCGTGAGGTGAAAATTCAACGATTTTACCTTCACCTAAATGAGTTATCTGATATACAGATAGAAGGTTGCAGGATAAGGTTGGAACACATAATACATCATTAAATTGACCATTGTCTATATGAATAGTTCTAGTTCCTACAACACTAAGAGATCTATCATCACTAACATATATATTTTTGGTGTTACAATCATTTAAAGAAGAAAACATGGCTTTGTTTTTGGCCATGTGATAAGAAGCTCCAGAATCAATGAGACACTCATGAGAATTAGAAGAAGAAGATACATTTAGTGCATATCCAGACCGAGATGTTTGACAACCACATGCAGAAAGTGCTATTCTTGAAGATCAAGTTGAAGTTGAAGAGTGCTCCAAATGGATGTTATGCTTCTTCATTGCTGCTTCGAAGGCTTCCATCTTCTTAAAGCATTTGGATTCGAAGTGGCCATCTCGATTACAAAAGTGGAAATATCTATCAGTCTTCTTCCCTTTGTTTTTATTTTCCTTATCATTTTGTTGAAATGATTTTTCATTTTGAGGCTAAAATTTCTTAGGACCCTTGTTTGGTTTAGGACCATTCTTTTTAGGATACGACTTCTTAGGATTCTTTGAATTTGGTTGTTGCTGGGCAGCTAAGGCTTTCTTAGAAGAGTTTCGAAGATTAAGAAGACCAAGGTGTAAGAGTTTTTCTTGTTCTATTATTAAAGAATCACAAAAGGAATCAAAGGAAGGGGACTTGTAGTCTTGTCCTTAAGAAATGAAGGCTTCTCTTGTAGAATGGAAGGTGGAAACAAACATAGAGTAGGTTGGTCCCAACTTAGTAAGAATGGAATAGATAAGGTTACCATATTCTTTCTTAACCTTAACACCTTCCAAGAGAAGTCTAAGGGTCTTGAACTTGGACATAAAATATTCAATGGAAGAAAAATTATCTGGGTCCAATGTAAGCAACTCATTTTTGAGTTGATGGGCTCTAAGTTCATTTTTAATTCCAAAAACTTTAGTGATCTATTTCATTGCTTCATTAGGAGTATCAAGTTCTTCGATATGGAATCTAAGGTCTGGAGAAATAGACATCCATATCAACCCACGTGCTTGATCTTTCCTATTTTCCCATTTGGCTGACTTATCTTCATCTTTCAGTTTGGTTTCTTGGCCTGAGGCTATTCTGTAAAGACCTTTACTTCTAAGTAAATCCACAATGTAGGACCACCATTGGAAGTAGTTGGTGCTATCAAGAATAACTTGGCATGGACTTTCCATTTTAATAGAAACTGAAGCTATAGATGCTGAAACTAAGTGTTCCAATGGAAAGATCTCGAAAAATTAGGCTGGTTAAAAAAAAACGGCTTCCGGATGAAGAAGTTATGGCTTTTTGAAGAAAAGTTGATGAAGATGTCAACGAAGTGTGGGAATGTGTGGAAATGAATGATAATGTTATATTAAAAAAAATCCACCCCCTTTCCAAACTTAATGTAATTAGCTCAACAAAAGGAAGAGTTGAACTCAAGACCTCTACTCTCATAAAGTAGCTTTGGACCAAGTGAACTAGATTAAAAGGTTAGTAATAATTGAAAAAGAGGAAGGGTTTTTTTTTTTTTTTGTTAGTCACTAAAGCTTTGGGCTATGTGCTTACTTGAGAAAGCTCTTCTTTCCCTACAAAACAAAAAACACAGAACCCAACATGGACATACAAAAAAAAACAAACCTTACGGCTTGAAGTTAGCTTTAGCCGGAAACTAAATATTTTCCTCAATGTTTCTGATTTTCCGAGATCACACTAAGGCGCGGTGGAAAAGAGCATATGCATGAGAAAAATCCTTCCTTTATGTTTCTGATTTTCCCAGATTGCACAGAGTCGTGGGGCAAAAGAGAATACGCAGAAATGAAAGGTATAGATTCAGTAATAAAAGAAACAAAGAGCTAAATAAACCGAAATATACAGAGAGAAAATAACTAGAAACTGCAAATAAACACTGTATACCTCCAGATCTTAAAAATGACGTAGCTAGGGCTACCAAAAACCTTTTCGCATGAAACGAAAGGGGTTCCTCACTGGAACAGATGCTCCTAACACAATGTAGTAGTCCTCTCGGCCTGAAAGCAGTTAGAAACAGTAGATCTAGGAAACGACAATCAGATGTAGTTCTACCGGCTTCAAATTTGGATCACCAACGGATGCGGCCCTCAAATAGCTCTGATACCATGTAGGAATTTACAGGGTAAGTTCCTCAGAATAAACACCAAAGGACACCGCTCACAAACAGATCACAGATCAATACACCAGTATTGTTGACGTGGTTAAAACCCTCAAAAAGGGAAACAGTCCACGGCCTGAGCCAACGCGACCACTTCAGGAAATTTATTGATAAAAGAATGAAAATTTACATAATATTCTCTCATGAACGGTTACCCTACAAATGACCCTCCATGCTCTTTAAATAGAGATCATGGACCAATCGAGTGTTAAGCCACGGATCAAGTGTCGGTAATACCGAGGAGAGAATGAACCGTCGGATCACTACATATCGTGATCGTCAGATTGTAAGTTACAAAAGTACATAGTAAAGAAACACACTTTACCTAACTCTACACTAGACCAAGTTATACTTAACTATTTTCTATGTGTCAGAATATCCTAACATGTTTTAGGTTCCAATATGATTTTTCCTTCCTCGTCAAGTTCTGGCAATATTGTTTGAACTCGGAGCTTGTCTCCTATAACCTTGTTTAAGCATGACACATGGAAAACTAGGTGCACTCATGAAGATGCAGGAAGCCCCAATTTGTATGCTATAGTACCATTATTTTGTAACACCTTGTAACCCGCTTATTGTATTGTTGTTCCCATGGAGTCCCGGTGTTGGCATCCAATGCTCTTTGTATTATTATTGTATTATTTTCCTAGGTATTGTAGTTGGTCTCTCATCTTCAATACCTTCATGAAGTAGGGAGCTATTCCTTCTTCCTTGGATATCTTAATCTTATATAATTCATTACACAATGATATCACTTCTCCAGCTATACTGAATGAGAATAGCTCCAACAGTTTATCATAGATTTCTTTAGATGTTTCAAGCTTGGAAACATAAGGAATGAGAGGGTCCTTGATGGATTCTACCATAATCCTTTGAGCCCTTGTTTCATCCTTATTATACTTTGCTAGGGATTGAGTTTGATCCTTTGCAGGAACAGTGACGTTCCCTTTGATGTAGTCCATAATTTCATTTTCTTTGAGAAGTAGATTAGTCCTCTTTTTCCATGCAAGGAAATTAGCAGTGCCAACCAATTTGTTGCTTTCTTTGCAAAAATAAATTTGATATGTTCAGAAGGGGACATAAAAATACTTACTTGAGAGAGTTTTTGTGAAGATATCTTGTTGCTTCCTCGAAGATTTGATGATTTGACTTCTTAGATCTTGGAGTTCTTTAAGATATTTCCTTCAAGGTGCCTTATGAGAGATTTTCTTACTTCTCACTGTGTAGATATGGAGATATTCAATGATGAGCCTAGATCTTGGGTGCCTTTCTTTGAAGTTGAAGGATCTTTGTTAAGTTATGGTATGTTCTATGCTTAGAGAAGTTTACTTCTTTTTCTTATTATTATCCACAGATTAGCAATCATATGTACATTAAGTAAAGTGCAAATAGAACATTAAATGATCGACAGAAAATAAGCCAAGGCAAGAGACACAAGATGTGGTGGCTAGCCAGGGACAAACCCCAATATGGGGAAACCCTTTGATCAAATCTTCCTTTATCTTCAATAATTCAACAGAGAGAAAAAATACATAAATCTGATTTACATCAGCAGCAGCAAACCCTAGATCAGCCCTAAACTAGGGTAGCAAACCCTAGATCGAACTTGTCAAGTCTCCACCGGTGAGTTGTTCACCGTGCACCAGTGAGAGACTTCATCGTGCACCAGTCCAAGATTCGCCGCGCACCAGTCCAAGATTTCGTCGCACACCAGTGCAGGATTTCACCGCGCACTAGTGCAAGATTTCGCCATGCACCAGTTCAATATTTCGCCGCACACAAGTCCAAGATTTCACTGCGCACCAGTCCAAGATTTCACTGCGCACCAGTCCAAGATTTCATCGTGCACCAGTGCAAGATTTCACCATGCACCAGTGCAAGATTTCACCATGCACCAGTCCAAGATTTTACCGCGCAACAGTCCAGGATTTCGCTGCACACTAGTCCAAGATTTTGCCGCGCACCAGTCCAAGATTTTGCCGTGCACCAGTGCAAGATTTCGCCACGCACCAGTGCAAGATTTCGTCGGACACCAGTGCAAGATTCGCCACACACCAGTGCAAGATTTCAACACGCACCAATCCAAGATTTTTCCGCGCACCAATCAATTATTTTTCCACACACCAGTGCAAGATTTCGCCGCACACCAAAGCAAGATTTCACCACACACCAGTGCAAGATTTCACTCGCACTAGTCTAAGATTTCGCTGTGTACCAGAGAGAGAGAGAGAGAGATGGGATGAGATGAGAGTGTGCAAATGAGGAAAAGACCTCCTGTATTTATACACAAATGTTGATGATGAATAGATGCAATTGTTGGGCTTCTGAGCCTACATGAGTTGCTAGTCAGCTTCATAATTATTCCAAAATAAAAATAAATTCATATCTCCTTAAATACTTATCGGAATCGGATGATCTTTAGACCAATCCTACACGAGAGGAATCTAATAAAAATATTATCAACCATCAATAAGATGACCCATATGGAATTTGGCCCTAGTGGCCAATTTTAACACTCCCTCTCAACTAGGGAGAACTCCATCTGCAATTCGTTTGTTGGTCACTACTATTCATCCATCAAATGCACTGCCCTGTACAGCTTGACCCCTGCTCTACTCTGCTCTATTTTGTTTTGCCCTATTCTGATCTGCTCTGCTCTACTCTGTTTTTCTCTACTCTGCTTTGTCTGAATTATGAAGAGGAAGAAATGATCCAGGATGTATCATACCATCCTCCACTGACTAAAAGTCAGTCTCAGAGTGTGTACCACTAGTCCCAGACCAGTCCTCAACCAACCCAAAATCAGTGTCATAGTGGGTACAACTCCTACCACTGGTCCCAGACCAGTATCATCCTTCACTGACTCAAAGTCAGTCTTAGAGTGTCTACCACTAATCCTAGACCAGTCCTCAACCAACCCGAAGTCAGTGTCATAGTGGGTACAACTCCTACCCTAGTCCCAAACTAGTATCATTGATCCCAGATCAATGAAGGTCATCCTAGCATAGGGAGTACGGTAGATACAACGATGCATCCATCGGTTCCACTATGTTCCCTATCCTCATTTCCCTGCTCATTGATCAAATGAGAGGTACTTCCCATGAGTCCCAGACTGCATGGGTAGGATGCCTCGATAGGAGAACTAGTCAATCTGGTCCATAGGAGAGCGAATCATCCTGTCCCAAAAAGAAAGCGAATCATCTTGTCCCATAAGAGAGTGAATCATCTTGTCCACAGGAGAGCGAATCATCCTGTCCACAGGAGAGCGAATCATCCTGTCCCACAAGAGAGCGAATCATCTTGTTCCACAATCGCCATGGAGAACACATCATCCAGGCCTCACAGGAGAACTAATCATCCTGCTACACAATCATCATGGAGAACACATCATCCAGAGCTCACATGAGAACTAATCATCCTGCTACATAATCGTCATGGAGAACACATCATCCAGACCTCACAGGAGAACTAATCATCCTGCTACATAATCGTCATGGAGAGCACAACATCCAGACCTCACAGGAGAACTAATCATCCTGCTACATAATCGTCATGGAGAACACATCATCCAGACCTCACAGGAGGCCATGCTAGTAGCAATATACTCTTCTTTGACAGTGCTCAAAGCCACCGACTTCTGCTTCCTGCTCATCTAGGATATCGAAGCAAATCCCAAGGATAAACAGCACTCGAGAGTGCTCTTATGGTCCACCACATTGCCTGCCCAATCAACATCAGTGTATCCAAGTAGTCTCACATCTCTGGCAGTGTATCTTAACCCATATGTAATTGTGCCATGAAGATATCTTAACAGATTCTTGGCACCAATCCAATGTATGTGGTGAGGCTCAACCATATGTTAACTCAATGTGTTGACTACGAAGCATATATTTGGACGAGAGTTCACTAAGAACATTAATGCTTTGACAAGTTGACATACTTGGTGGAATTTCATAAAGCAGGTCCAGCAGTGCTACCGCTTAACTTCTTAAAGTCAAGCTCCATCGGGGTAGTAACAGGGTTGCAACCCACCATACCGAATCTTTCAAATACCTTCACCACATATTTTCCTGAGATAGGAAAATTTCCCTTGACTTCTGCCAGACTTCAAGTCCTAGGAAATAGTTCATCAGTCCTAGGTCCTTCATTTCAAATTTAGAAGCCAACTCCCTCTTACATTTGTGAATGAGAGGGTATGCACCTTTCATAAAGAGGTCATCCACATACAACACCAGTATGAGAGGCTTGTCATCTTCAACCTTAAAGTGAAGGTTAGGATCGGCTTCACTCCTAGTGAATCCCAACTTCATCAGGTAGCTATCGATCCTCTCATACTGTTATCGGGAAAACTAGTGTCCATTAAGAGCTGCTAGTCCCACTAAGATGGGTCGCTATCTTAGAAACAAACAAACTAAAGTTACTTGTGTTTTCCTTTATGAGAGATAGATGAGAGAGAAGCAAAGAGCACCAACCTCAGTCTTTCGCTAGTCTCCTTACTTGTTTCCTCCCTCCTTTGATAGAGCTTTCGCCACTCCTTTCTCACTTGTCCCGCTTCAAAGAACACCTATAGAGTCAAAGCAACAAAATACCATCAAAGCATAGAGATCTATAACCATAAACAATGTAGGATCAAATATACATTAACCATATAAATGCATACACAAATACAAGATTCAGAGATATACAAGCATATGGAGGAAAACTCAAATAGCTTTATTGATAGAAGTAGTAGAAGAGAGGATTACAACCAAGTTGTCTGATCTAGCATCATCCTCCCAGCATGAAAGCCCTCTCCACCTCATACAAAGCAAGATCACCCAACAATGTCTTCAAAGAGAAACCAACAACACTTCCTTGAAAATTACAATATTCCAGCCCCCTGGATCTCTAGGATGAGGGATCCATATATAGATGTTTGCAGGTGGGTAAGTCAGCTTATAGGATTTTGATTAGTGTCATTTCACTGATAGTTCTTGGTTCCAATTGGAGATTTCATGATCTCTTACGCATCCCTGGGCGAATTCAGAGAGGCAAGTGTCATATGAGTAGTTTCTAGAAGATTCTTTGAGTTTCCACCTAGCAAACTGCTTCTGCCATTTGTCTGCTCTCGCTCATCGCACCCTATAGAAGGGATTTTTAGTATGCATCGCACCCCCCATGTGTAATAGGTGAGATGCATCACACCCTCAGCATGGAGCAGTCTGTATGGTCCAATTTTGACCAGTTCTGAGTAGTTTTTCAGGGAGAACTTCTGGGAAATGATGTAATCAGCTGACCTTGTTCCTTTAGGGTATGAAACAACAATTTTAGGGGTTTAGAAGCCCTTGGTTTATGGACATATGTGATTGGGGTTGTAGTGCCCAAATATGTCTATAATATTTTTTGAATCAGTGACCGGAGAATCCACAGTATGAACATATTGTGTTGTTCCTTAAAATTTATCCTCATTATTATTTATTCTTTCTAAGCAGCTCTTCTTTTATCATCATTCTTAAGTCCTGATGATGGATCCCATTTGGGGTTTGAAACATTGCCATAAAAATGTTCATACTGTGGATTCTTCGATCACTGATTCAAATGTCTATAATAGTTTCCCCCTAAAGCATGAGGTCGTAAATCTTTTGATGTCGGGTGAAATGCTTTATAATGAGGATCCGAGGTTTTTCGAATTGGAAGGTGACCTGTAATAAGATACAATACAATACATTATCTTCATAATATTTTCATGATCTAGCTGAGGCAGGCATTCCCATGCTCAGCTTTATAAATTCATTTTCATGTACATAGGACAGACAATCGTCTGTGTGGCAGACTGATGATTCTGGTAGAGCCATCATCCCTTAGTTTGAATGATTATGTGTGCAACAATGATGTACATTTGATGTCTTTATTTTCCTGAATATATCGCAGCCTGGATGGATGAAACTAGATCTGGGGTCTTCAAACTCGTTCAATCTTCGCCCGAAGTACAAGTCGATCCATGTGAAAAGATGTTCTGATGTTGAACATGGAAAGACATCGCCTGATTACTAGCCAATGGTGTAAGCTGTTAACAGGCGCAAGAGGAATCACCGATAATGATAATGACCCTCAGGGTACTACAGTACAATTCACTTGGTGTGAATATATGAGTTGATGTCGAACACCACATAAAATCTTTCGATCGAAGGCCATTGATGTAAACCTGTCGCCGGAAGTGAGAAACTTGCCATTGAGGCATGCAAGCTTCAAAGTACTGAAAGGATTGTTCCTAAGTCAACTTCTTGGATAATGAGCTGATGTCAACAAGAAGTGACCCATCGTAGGAGGGCCTTAGTGAATCCCAAATCTACGACACGAAATGGAGCAAATGATTTTGTGGAGGTGAAAACGATCTGATGATACAAGGTTCAGGGTGGCGGTCATGAAAAATGGAGAAAGAAGGTATTGCAGTGGATGAGGCGTTAGCTAGGTTGGTGAATTCTTTGGGCGACTTCTCTTGAACATATCGGCGACACTAAAATGGATTGGTAGTGTTAACCCCAAAATGGATGGTACGGTGGACCAATGGTGATATGACCGGTGAACGGAATAACCCAACCCAACTCAATCATGATGATGGAGTGAAAGTGTCATGTTCAAGAGCGACCTGCTACCAATGAATTTATTCAAGTTTTCTTCCCTTTTTTCCCCAGTCATTGCTGACCAGTACCTCTTTATTTTTGTCAACCTTGACGAGGATAACATATGCTTGTTCTATAATTTTCCCTTCGGCAAAACCTGTCGCTATGTTTTAACGAGCCTAGCGACAGTGAAACTCGCTCTTGTCTGCATGGACAAGTTTGTCGTTATTGTTTTAACGAGTTTAATGACAAAGATAACTCGGTCCTTTTCAATTTTAGAGAGTCTAAAAAGAGACGTAAAGGCAACTCCAGTAGTCCTTTTTTGTAATATAATCCCTTAAGTTTGAAAAAGTATAAAATAATATGAAAGGGATGACTTTTCGATAGTTTTAATGAGCCAAACAAGATAAGCACTCGATCTTTTTGTGTAATGATCCCTCAGGTCCAAAAAGATTAAAATCTAGAGGAGGGATGGCACTTCCGATCGCTTTAACGAGCTGGAGAGGCCAATTTCTCGGTAATCTTTTCATATTTTACAAGTTAGATGAAAAGAGCTTAAAGGAGACTCGTTTTTTGAGGAACGACTGATGTTTTTTGGTAGCAACTGGTTCCAGGTAAGGTTTGGAACTTTTCAATCACGACAGTGTAAATAAGGTGGCTAATAGAATCACTCATCACAGTTGTTCCTCAAAAGGGTAAACAATGAAATGGAGGCGTATGATCGGCTAAAAAAGAGTGGAGGTGATGGTAAGAACACGACCAAGGTTTAAAAGCTGATAATTATGTGATCGCAAAGATTATTTACCGAAGGTGGGTTCATTTTTTAATGAGCTTAAACTCTGAGGGAACATTTTCTCATTGCTAGGTTTATTTTTTAACGAGCTTGAACTTCACGTAAAACTGCTCGTGCCAGTCGTATAATAAGGATGTCTCATCGATAGGTTCATTTTTTAGGGAGCTTGCCCCATTCGAAACTTTGCTTCGGAGCCTTTCGTATGCAAGCTAGGAACGACCAACCTACGAGTTTAAAGGGTTGAGAGCCTACAAACTAAGAAAATAAATGGTCGCTTTTCACTTGCATGCAAAAAGGTTTGCATGCCCCTAGGTATAACGAAAAATAGAGTTTATAGGTTACCATATGGAAGTTCTTGCATTAAAGCACGGTTGTTCCATCCACATCTATAGACAAAACACTTCCTTGGCTCTGTCCATCGAAATAGACAAAGGTGAATGGTGGGAGCTTCCACTCACATAACGTTTGACGAGGGAATCCTTTTCCAGTCTAATCCCATTTTCCTAAACGGACGGGTGTGTCAGACTAGTCATATATCCTACGCAGAAACCTACCTTATACCTAGGGTTTTCCTGCAGAAGTAGAACAGGGCGCATGCCCCCCTGGGTTTAGTCACATTCACCGAATCACTCGCGCTCATCAGGTGGATAGATTAGAGGTTGATGAGACATTCCTTGTGCAAAAAGACCAATTAGGGATGGCATTTGACTAGTAGCCGTGTTTGAACTGGGGAATGAAAGCTGGTCAACGTGTTGGACCATTCTGCCTTCATACGGGAAACACATCACCCGAAAGAGTGAGGAAACAATAGCTCCCATGCTATAAACGTAGTCACGTCCAAGGAGTGGATTATAATATAAAAGACCTTGGACTACCATCACGTTCAGATAAACAGTTTTCCTTCTCAAAGTTATAGGAAAATTTGGAAGGATCCCTAACGGTCCACTGGTTCCTTTATTGAAGCCTGACAGATTTCAAATCTCAGGTAGAAGCGATGGTGAACCAAGTGCTTTCCAAGCAGTTGAGGAAAGGATACTCACAGAAGCCCCTTCATCTATGATAGTACCAGCCATGATCATTCTTTAAGCTTGTACTATGATTCGGAATGGTACATTAGATGGTAGGCGGGGTCTCCCTAGTAGATTCCAATCGAAGGAAACGACTAGATTGCTTGGAGGAGGGACCAAATAAATGATCAGTTGAATCTTTGACGAACTTCCTTCCTACAGTAAAGTAACGGGTAGATTGCCCCCATGTTCATCGGATTCTGTGTTAACAAAAAGAACTTGAACGGTGTCGTTCTCATTCTCTTTGGTGACTGTATCATCTGAAGGTGGACCTTCGGAAGATAAGACTGGTCGACTGCCATCTCGACCTGTTGACTTTGGTCCGGTGTTGACTCATAGGGTTTATCTTCAATGATAGGTGCTTTGATCGACAACAAAGGTGTGCCATTCAGATTTTGAACTAGCGATGGACTCGGCAAGAGTTTCTTGTATCTAGGAGGAAGTCGCTACGGTGAAGCAGGATGCTGACCCAAGACTCTTTTAGCTTCGTCCAGGAAAGGACAACGATGGAGGGCATGATCACCTTCACACGGTCTACAAGGAAATTTAAATCTTCCTTTCTGTCCATTGACTTCATTTTCACTAGTTGATGGTGTGCTCTTAACATGATCGTCAGAGGTTGAAGACACCGGATTGTGCAAGCGGGGAGACCAGTCCCTTAAGATCCATGGGATGCAAGGACAATCTCGATGATAGTGGTCTCCTTTGCAAATGACACATGGAGGTTTAGGTTTGGATGGTGCAGTGTGTGGATTTTCACCAAATGATGCATGGTTGCCCCCTTTCGCCGTTGGCTTCTTCTTCTTCTTCTCCTTCCCTTTCTTCTTCTTCTCAGTTACTTGGTTTTTAGCGTTACTAGCTTCACCAAGAAAAGAGGAAGAAGGAGAGGGAGAAACAAACGAAGTAGAAGTTGGGGGAGCGACTTCAGTATCATCTGGTTGCTAATTTGATTTCTGAGGAATTACGGTGTTTTGAACGACAGAGGTCGAGAAAAGCCGTACTGGCAGGCCAATTGTGAGTCTTGGAAGGGACAATGTAGCCATATGTGGAGCACCAACAGCTCCCCAAGAAGAGAAAGGACTAGGATTCCCCCCAAGGGGAAATCATTGATTGGTGGACTCCATTTTCTCAACCTAAGACCAACGAGGGAACAATGATGTTATTCCGATTAAAATAAATTTTATGATGCTTTGACACAACTTGCTTTTTCAATTTTTAAGAGTCGAGAAAAAGCTAAAGATGACTCTAGTCGCCTTTGATTTTTAATGAGCCTGAAGTGACAAGTGCTCAGATGGACCTTTTCTTTTAAGGAGTCTGAAAAGGAACAAAAGTGACTACTCTAGAAATCTAGACAGAGGGATTACCAAACCAATCGCAAAACTGTCGAATACTTTTTACGATATGGTAGTCAATCTTTTCGAATGTTGTGTTCAGTGCATTGCGATCGATAGGGCAGCAGACATGGCTTCCTAAGGATAAAGGATGTAGCCTATTGTGGTCTCCCAATATATACTTGACGGTACGTGGGAGCACAAGTCCGTACTGGCACTTGTCGTCTCAAAGAGGAGGAATCACCCAACCTACGATGAAAGCGATAGTTACCAGGCTTTACGACGTCGAAATATGTCTCTAGCCTAGACTTCTAAATGTTGTGCGTTAGGTTCCAAAGCGTTTTTATGTTCATTGAGATTTATTTTACAATTGATCTTTCTTAAGAAGTTTGCCTTTAAGGTTCACCGTGTGATGTAGATATGCAATTCCTAAATATGTAATATAAGATGATAAACAATCGTTTACTTTCTTTTTGCAATGAAAATCCTAGCTACTAAGGAAAGAGAAATGAAATTCTTTCAACATAGAGCAAAGAGCACACACTAGATGCACTTTTCCTAAATCAATTTCAGCATGCAGTCTAAATGCAAATGCAAATGCATGTATTATTTTTTAGTTTCCTCAATGTGAGAATGACAAAAGAAAACTAAGCATAGATCTGAACTATCTTCTTTCAAAGCGACAGTACTAACAATTTTCTCTTCAAAAAACGAAAGGAAGGCTAAGAAGAAACTTTGCGATTTCGAATTTAAAATTGCTTTATACAATTGAAATACTATTAATTCAAATCAAATACGATGGCAAAAGTGTAATCGACTATCTAAAAGAGGAAGACTTTACGACACTCTTTTTCTTGACTGAAAACGACACTTGCGACACTTTCAAATCAAAATACAACAGTTCGATTAAGCTACTATTTTGCAAAGGAGAACTGTAAATGATGAAAAATACATAAAAAAACATTCACAATTCCTTCTGATGGAGGCTAAAATAATGCAGAGGAAGAAGGTTTCAACAGTGATATACTGATCATAGATAGAAAAACTACTGAATAAAGCTGAAGACAATGAAGAGAAAACCAAAATCTGGAGGCAGAAACAGTCTCACTCAATCATCGCACTTGTAACACAGGGAAACAGGGATGCATCTCACTTGCAACACACAGGAGGTGCGATGCATCCAGATTGCCAATGAGAGACAATGCGATGGTCCAAGGACGAGACTGAGCTTGGTTTTCACTCACAGTTTGCAGCTAATTTCAGGGATTTAGGCTGAGCTAATGATAGACAGTAAACACAAAGTATAGGGGCTGATCTAATGAGGTTATTTGAGCTACCACCAGGGTGCTTAGGATGTTTGCAAGTCAGATGTTCAATTCATAAAACAACCCGGAGATTGACTAAAGCAGCGTTGATCTACTTTGCAGTTGCATAGCAAAAACAGTTCGAAGGCTAGCTGGCTTAACTTCAGGCTCCATCTGTGGTTTATAAAGAAAACAACAGTAAAAAAACAATCAAACTATTCGTTCCCCAGTGGAGTCGCCATTTTGTTATCAGGAAAACTAGTGTCCATTCAGAGCTGCTAGTCCCACTAAGACGGGTAGCTATCTTAGAAACAAACAAACTAAAGTTACTTGCGTTTTCCTTTATGAGAGATAGATGAGAGAGAAGCAAAGAGCACCGACCTCAGCCTTTCACTAGTCTCTATAATTGTTTCCTCCCTCCTTTGATAGAGCTTTCGCCACTCCTTTCTCACTTGTCTTGCTTCAAAGAACACCTGTAGAGTCAAAGCAGCAAAATACCAACAAACCATAGAGATCTATAACCATAAACAATGTAGGATCAGATATACATTAACCATATAAATGCATACACAAATACAAGATTCAGAGATATACAAGCATATGGCGGAAAACTCAAATAGCTTTATTGATAGAAGTAGTAGAAGAGAGGATTACAACCAAGCTGTCTGATCCAGCATCATCCTCCCAGCATGAAAGCCCTCTTCACCTCATACAAAGCAAGATCACCCAACAATGTCTTCAAAGAGAAACCAATAGCACTTCCTTGCAAATTACAAAATTCCAGCCCCCCTGGATCTCTAGGATGAGGGAACCATATATAGATGTTTGCAGGTGGGTGAGTCAACTTCTGGGATTTTGATTAGTGTCATTTCACTGATAGTTCTTAGTTCCACTTGGAGATTTCATGATCTCTTACTCATCCCTGGGCGAATTTAAAGAGGCAAGTGTCATATGAGTAGTGTCTAGAAGATTCTTTGAGTTTCCACCTAGCAAACTGCTTTTTCCATTTGTCTGCTCTCGCTCATCGCACCCTACAGAAGGGCTTTTTAGTATGCATCACACCCCCCGTGTGTAATAGGTGAGATGCATTGCACCCTCAGCATGGAGCAGTCTGTACGGTCCAGTTTTGACCAGTTCTGAGTAGTTTTTCGGGGAGAACTTCTGGGAAATGATGTAATCAGTTGAACTTGTTCCTTTAGGGTATGAAACAACACCTTTAGGGGTCTAGAAGACCTTGGTTTATGGAAATATGTGATTGGGGTTGCAGTGCCCAAATATTTCTATAACACATACCATGCTCGGGGAGCTTGCTTCAGCCCATAGAGAGCCTTCTTCAACCTACATACATGAGATTTTCGATCATAAATATCAAATAATTTAGATTGCTCCACGTAGAACTCTTCTTTGATCAAACCACACAAGAACGCGGTCTTTTAATCCATCTGATGTAGATTCCATGCTTGTGAAGCCACAAGGGCTATGATCGAGCAGATGGTGGTATATCTGGCAACAGGTGTAAATATCTCATCATAGTCTATACCTTCCTTCTGGGAGAAGCCACGAGCAACAAAACAAGCCTTATACTTTTCCGTACTTCCATCTGCTATATGATTTATCTTGTAAAGCCATTTATAAGTGACAATTGTCTTGTCCTGGTGTCTGGGAACTACTTCCTAGACATCATTCTTCATAATAGACTCATATTCTTCGGTCATAGCATCCTTCCATACTTGATGCTTGACGGCATCTGAGAATGATGAAGGCTCATTTTGTATGATCGTGCTCATGATGGTCAGGTATCCCTGATACCTATTAGGTTTCTTACTTTCACGGAAGGTTCCTCGGGGTGCAGTGTGTCCTTCAGCATCATCGAGTAGCCCCCTAAGCCAAGAGGGCCTCTTCCTAGAAGAGGAAGGCTCAAGTGGATCAATAGGATCCATGGGTTCATCCACATCGGGCATTGTTACATCATATTTTTCTTTCGGTTCCTTGGTGTCAAATTCTTGAGAGCTCCTTAAAGTAGGAAGATTGTCCACCTTGCTGAGAGCCATATCTTCATCAAAGGTGACATCATGACTAATCATGACTTCCCTTTGATCGGCTACATAGATTCTATAGCCCTTAGTATTTTCACCATAGCCCACGAAGATTCCTTTCTTTCCAGATGCACCCAATTTATTCCTTTTCTCTTTTGGCACATGAAAATATATAGGGCTTCCAAAAATTCTAAAATGAGATATGTCAAGTTTCTTACCGGCGAACATTTTTTCAGGAGACTTGGAACCCAATGCTTGATGAGGGCATCGGTTTTGTACATATACGGCAGTGTTTCAGCTTTGGCCCATAGAAGCTTTGGAAGTCTTTGATCATGGAGCATGGCACGGATGGCTTCCACAATCGTACTATTCTTTCTTTTTGCCACACCATTATGTTCAAGAGTATATGGTGTAGTAGTCCCCCTCTTAATGCCAGCCTCTTTACAAAAGTCATGAAACTTGTTAGATTCATATTCAGTCCCATTATCAGTCCTTAAGATATTGATCTTCTTTTCAGATTTCATGATCAAGGCTTGAGATGTGTCACAAGACATGACACCTATCGTACTTCCCCCGACCTGATATAATGAATCAACTTGAAAACCAAGAGTGAAGGCATATTTAATATTGTTTTTCCATGCACGTACCTTTCCATCAATAAAGGCCACCTTGTAGCCTTTGTCTTCCATTGTCGAGATGGACACCAAGTTCTTCTTGAGGTTAGGTACATATAATACATCCTGTAAGTGGATTGTATTACCTTGATTCAATTTAAAAGAGACATTGCCTATACCTTTAACGAGATATTTCATATTATCTCTGAGGACGATTTCCAGGTTAGTTTCTTTCTCTATCAGATTATGGAGAACTTCTTTGTAACCAGTGAAGTGCCTTGAGGCACCACTATCAATAAGCCAAATTCCTAGTGAGTCCGAAGGAGCAAAGGTATATAGAGCAGCTGATAGATAATATTCATCCTGCTTATTTTCAACAGTGTTAGATTGATACCTGGAATTTCTGTTGTCCTCTTCCTCGATTTCTAGCACTCCTTTTACCTCTGCTATTAGATTTTCCATTTCTTTGATTGCCATGAGACGGATTTTATCATCGTCCCGGTGTGAGTCCCTTCTATTAGGGAACTCCCTTGCATAGTGACCTACTTTATCGCAAATGTAACATTGTCCTTTTCTTCCACCCTTAGGTCCGTTTGTTCCTAGTAGCAGCAGATGCATTTGATGGAGGCTCAGCAATTCCGCCTTTCACATGGTCCAACACTTCCTGTTCTTCCAATGTTAGATCGAGAGACATCTTCTTCTCATGGAGCTTGTCTTCGGTAGGGAAGTGTGTTGAGGACCCCATGAATTCATTTTGGATAGCCTGCCAATCTTCTCTTCGGTGATTGCTCTTGCTCTTGCTTGGGCTTTGTCTTCACCTCAGCTCTGATACCATGTTAAGTTATGGTATGTTCTATGCTTAAAGCAGTTTACTTCTTTTTCTTATTATTATCCATAGATTAGCAATCATATGTACATTAAGTAAAGTGTAGATAGAACATTAAACGATTGATAGAAAACAAGCCAGGACAAGAGACACAAGATGTGGTGGCTAGCCAGGGATAAACCCCAATATGGGGAAACCCTTTGATCAAATCTTCCTTTATCTTCAATAATTCAGCAGAGAGAAATAGTACATAAATCTGATTTACATCAGCAGCAGCAAACCCCAGATCAGCCCTAAACTAGGGCAGCAAACCCTAGATTGAACTTGTCAAGTCTCCAAAGGTGAGTTGTTCACCATGCACCAGTCCGAGACTTCGTCATGCACCAGTCCAAGATTTGCTTTGCACCAGTCCAAGATTTTGTTGCGCACCAGTGCAAGATTTCACCTCACACCGGTGCAATATTTCGCCATGCACCAGTGCAAGATTTCACTGCACACCAGTCCAAGATTTCGCCACAGACCAGTCCAAGATTTCGCCATGCACTAGTGCAAGATTTCATCGTGCACCAGTGCAAGATTTCACCGCGCACCAGTGCAAAATTTCACCGCGCACCAGTCCAAGATTTCACCGTGCACCAGTCTAATATTTTGCCATGCACCAGTACAAGGTTTTTCCGTGCACCAGTGCAAGATTTTTCCGTGCACCAGTGCAAGATTTCGCCGCACACCAGTGCAAGATTTCGCCGCACACCAGTCCAAGATTTCGCCGCGCACCAGTCCAAGACTTCGCCGTGCACCAGTCGAAGATTTTGCCGCACACTAGTGCAAGATTTAGCCACGCACCGATGCAAGATTTCGCCGCACACTAGTGCAAGATTTCACTGAACACCAGTGCAAGATTTCACCGCGCACTAGTCCAAGATTTTGTCATGCACCAGAGAGAGAGAGAGAGACGTGGATGAGATGAAAATGTACAAATGAGGAAAAGACCTCCTGTATTTATACACAAATTTTGATGATGAATAGATGCAATTGTTGGGCTTCTGAGCCTACATGAGTTTCTGGTCAGTTTGATAATTATTCCATAATAAAAATAAATTCATATCTCCATAAATACTTATTGGAATCGGATGATCTTTAGACCAATCCTACACGAGAGGAATCTAATAAAAATATTATCAACCATCAATAAGATGACCCATATGAAATTTGGCCCTAGTTGCCAATATTACACTCCCTCTCAACTAGGGAGAACTCCATCTGCAATTCGTCTGTCGGTCGCTACTATTCATCCATCAAATGCACTACCCCATGCAGCTTGACCCCTGCTCTACTCTGCTCTGTTCTGTTCTGCCCTATTCTGATCTACTCTACTCTACTTTGTTTTGCTCTACTCTTCTTTGTCTGAATTATGAAGAGGAAGAAATGATCCAGGATGTATCATACCATCCTCCAATAACTCAAAGTCAGTCTCAGAGTGTGTACCACTAGTCCCAGACCAATCCTCAACCAACCCAAAATCAGTGTCATAGTGGGTACATATCCTACCACTGGTCCCAGACCAGTATCATCCTTCACTGACTCAAAGTCAGTCTCAGAGTGTGTACCACTAATCCCAGACCAGTCCTCAACTGACCCAAAGTCAGTGTCATAGTGGGTACAACTCCTACCACTAGTCCCAAACCAGTATCATTGATCCCAGATCAATGAAGGTCATCCTAGCATAGGGAGTACGATAGATACAACGATGCATCCATCGGTTCTACTATGGTCCCTATCCTCATTTCCCTACTCATTGATCAGATGAGAGGTACTTCCCATGAGTCCCAGACTACATGGGTAGGATACCTCGACAGGAGAACTAATCAATCCTGTCCACAAGAGAGCGAATCATCATGTCCCATAAGAGAGCGAATCATTTTGTCCCACAAGAGAGTGAATCATCTTGTCCACAGGAGAGCGAATCATCCTGTCCATAGCAAAGCGAATCATCCTGTCCCACAAGAGAGTGAATCATCTTGTTCCACAATCGCCATGAGAACACATCATCCAAGCCTCACAAGAGAACTAATCATCCTTCTACACAATCATCATGGAGAACACATCATCCAAAGCTCACAGGAGAACTAATCATCCTGCTACATAATTGTCATGGAGAACACATCATCCAGACCTCACAGGAGAACTAATCATCCTGCTACATAATCATCATGGAGAGCACAACATCCAGACCTCACAAGAGAACTAATCATCCTGCTACATAATCTTCATGGAGAACACATCATCCAGACCTCACAGGAGGCCATGCTAGCAGCAATATACTCTGCTTCGATGGTGTTCAAATCCACCGACTTCTACTTCCTGCTCATCCAGGATATCGAAGCAAATCCCAAGGATAAATAGCACCCGAGAGTGCTCTTATGGTCCACCACATTGCCTGCCCAATCAGCATCAGTTTATCCAAGTAGTCTCACATCTCCAGCAGTCTATCTTAACCCATATGTAATTGTGCCACGAAGATATCTTAAAAGATTCTTTGCACCAATCCAATGTATGTGGTGAGGCTTAACCATATGTTAACTCAACGTGTTGACTGCAAAGCATATATTTGGACGGGAGTTCACTAAGAACATTAATGCTCCTACAAGTTGACGATACTTGGTGGCATTTCGTAAAGCAGGTCCAGCAGTGCTACCGCTTAACTTCTTAAAGTCAATCTCCATCGGGGTAGTAACAGGGTTGCAACCCACCATACCGAATCTTTCCAATATCTTCACCACATATTTTCTTGAGATAGGAAAATTTCCCTTGACTTCTGCCAGACTTCAAGTCCTAGGAAATAGTTCATCAGTCCTAGGTCCTTCATTTCAAATTCAGAAGCCAACTCCCTCTTACATTTGTGAATGAGAGGGTTTGCACCTGTCAGAAGGAGGTCATCCACATACAACACTAGTATGAGAGGCTTGTCATCTTCAACCTTAAAGTGAAGGTTAGGATCAGCTTCACTCCTAGTGAATCCCAGCTTCATCAAGTAGCTATCGATCCTCTCATACTGTTATCGGGAAAAATAGTGTCCATTCAAAGCTGCTAGTCCCACTAAGACGGGTAGCTATTGTTATAGACATTTTTGTGCCTTACAGCATTGAGCATGAAATGTACATAATCTAAGGGATCCAAAGTCCCTAAACATGTTGTTCCTACCCCTAGAGGAACAAGGCTAACAAACCACAGCAATTCACAGAAGTTCTCCACCTGAAACTGCTCAAAAACAAGTCAATTCAGGATCATGTCAACTGCTCCACTGACCACCTACACTGAATGTCAATGGCTCCACTGGCTACCTGCGTTGAATGTCAACTCCAACACTGGCTACCTGCGCTGAGCGAGATTGGACATGTGGCAGGCTCATTCCTCAAGGTGTCAGAACCCAGGAAGCTTCCAAAATGACACTTGCCTCAGGGAATTCGACTGGTGATGAGTAAGAGGTTCCAAATCTCCAAGTGGAAGCAAGAACCTCCAAGTGGAATCAAGAACTCACAGTGAGAGAGGACACTAGTCAGATCTCAAGCTGACTCATCCTCTCTCCAAAAATCTATATATGGATCTCTCCTCCATGAGATCCAGAGGCTGGAAATTGGTATTTGCAAAGAATTGTTGTTGGTTTGAGGTTAGAACTATTGGGTGATTTGCTTTGAAGGAGGTGAAGAAAGAGATTCCTTTCTGCTGGGGAGGTGATGCTGGATTGGGCCTCTTATGGTTGTATCACTCCTTGAACTTTACTTACTTCATCAATAAAGTCATTTGAGTTTCTTCTATATGCATGTATCTCAATGATGTTTTGTTGTATTTGCATATTTAGTTTATTCTAATCCTTAAACTAGTTATGAATGTATGCTTCTTGTAGTTTCCCTCTCTTGCCATTTTACAGGAACTTGGTGTAGCTGGGCCAGTGAAAGAGCAAGCAGCGGGAAGCAAGCAGCAAGGAGTGAGATTGGATCAACAAACTAGCGGAAGACATCGGTTAGTTGCATCCTTCTCCTCTATTTACATTTCATAAAGAAGAACACTTAGATAGTTTTGTCTTGTTTGTTGCTGAGGTACTGTCACTCCTTAGAGTGGGATAGGGGCATTCCTTATTGGATACTTTTCCCAACAACAAAATTGGCGACTCCACTGGGGATCGTATCTTGTTGGTATATTTGTGTTTTTGCTATTCATTTCATAAACTCAAAGAGTACCGAATCGAACTGCATTTGTCTCTTTCAAATGCAAAGTAGAGGGCAGCTACTCTAGTCCACTCACTGGGCCTGTTTATGATCTAATTAGCCGATCCACAAGTGCTCTAACAGCTCTTAGTGATAGATCTTCATCCTCCTTTGAATCATCCTTTAGAGTGTACTTGATTGATAGCTTTGATTTGGCCAAAAACTGTGAATTTGACTGAAATCTGTAACTCGGAACCCAGAAACAATTCTCGTTTCTGTATCAGCGCAGACCCAGAGAAGAGGTTCTACATTTCAACGCAGGTCTCGTGAAGGCTACCTGCGCTGAATGTCAAAACCTCTGTGTTAGACCTGCGCTGAACCAGTCTTTGCCTTGTGCAGCTGTGCTTCCCTGTTTCTTTCTGCTCAATTTCACCTCTGTTTTTGCAGCCTGTTATCAGTCAGTATACCTACCTGAAACCACCTTTCTTTGCCTCCATTCCGCCTCAGTTGTATAAAGAAACTGTATTTGTTCTTTGTGTATTTGTTACATCATTTGCAGTTTCCCATTACGAAAGTAATCTAGTCTTACTGTGACCCTTAGATCTGGACCTGTCATAAGTGTCGTTTTGATCTTAGGAGTGAGTTTGTTTGCTGTTCACAGTTGATTTAGCTTTTACTTTCGTCATTTGGTTTGAATTTATGCATTTCTAGTGTCGAAACAAGTAAATCATAAGGTGTCTTTTGATTTTGAAAAAGGAACTTGTTTATGTTTTCACTTGAAATCGAATTCAAATTTATGCAACAGCTTTCTTTTTAGAACATCACTATTAAGAAAGAGAAAAGAAATACATGCATTTGTGCATCTGCATTTTGACAGCTTGCATGTTGATTTAGGGAAAAAGTGCATTACTGTGTGCTCTATGCTCTATGAGAAAAGATGATGTCTTTCTTTTCCCTTAGTAGTTAGGATTTTCATATGTTGAAAAGATATAAAAGCTTGCTTATCATCTTTAGACTGCATTTAGGAGTTGTATCATACATCTCGTGGTGATCCAAAAAGGCAAACTTCTAAATAAGATCAACCTAAAATAAATTGAATGAACTTAACAACGCTTTGCAACATAACGCACAACATAGAGGTCTAGGCTAGAGACGTGTTCCGGCGTCGTTAAGCCTAGTGACTGTCGATCTCGTGGAAGGTGGGTGATTCCTCCTGAGGGACGATAGCGCTAGTACGGATTGTGCTCCCACGTACCGTCACGTATATATTGGGAGACCCCTATAGGCATATATCCTTTATCCTTAGGAAGCCGTGTCGGCCGCCCTACTGATCGCAATGCAGTGAACACAACATTCACGAAGATTGACCGCCCGTACCTTAAAACGTATTCTGCGGTTTTGCGAAAAGTTTGGCACACCCTCTACCTAGAACTCCAGAGCAGTTCCTTTTGGCCTTTTTCAGACTCTATAACAGAAAAAGTCCATCCGAGCATTTGTCACTTCGGGCTCGTTAAAACATCGAAGGAGACTAGAGTCATCTTTAGCTTTTTCTCGACTCTTTAAAAGTGAAAAAGCAAGTTGTGTCTAAAAGCGTCGTTAAAATTTATTTTAAGCGGAACAAAATCACCTCCTATTCCCGCATTGATCTTTAGGTTGAGAAAATGGAACACACCAATCAAGGAATTCCACTTGGTGGAAATCCTAGTCCCTTCTCCTCTTGGGGAGATGTTGGTGCGCCCCATATGGCCACATTGTCGCTTCCAGGATTGACAATTGGCCTGCCAGTCTGGCTCTTCTCAACCAATGTAGTTCAGAACACCACGGTTCCTGAACAGTCGAGTCAACAGTTAGATCAGTCTAGAGCTGCCCACCAGCCTTCTACTTCCGATAACTCTTCCTCTCCTCCTTCCTCCTCGCAAGGTAGAGCCGGCATAAGCCAAGCTCCCAAAGAGAAGAAGGAGAAGAAGAAGAGAGAGAAGAAGAAGAAGGAGCCAAAAGCGACTGGGGGCAGGCAAAAGACATCTGACAAAAATCCACACACAGCACTGACCGGGCCTAAATCGCCGTGTGTCATATGTAGAGGAGACCACTTCCATAGAGATTGTCCCTGTATTCCCTGGATACTGAGGGACTGGTCTCCTCATTTGCACAATCCGGTAGCATCAACCTCTGATAGCCATGTTGAATGCTTACCGTCAACCAGCAAAAGTGAAGGTCCAAGACAAAGAGGGGGAGCCAGATCCCCCTGCAGACTGTGTGAAGGCGATCACGCCATCCACCGTTGTCCCTTCTTAGACGAGGTGAAGAGAGTTTTGGAAGATCATCCGGTTTCACCGTCACGACTTCCTCTTGGATATAAAAACTCATGCCAAGTCCTTTGTTAGTTGAGAACCCAGCTGGCCCGCTCAAGTGGTCAGCTGAAGTGTCTGTCATTGAAAATGAACCTACTGAATCCATACCTGACGAAAGTCAAACGGTCAAAACGGCAGTTGACCCGGTTTTGCCTTCAGAGGATTCATCTTCGAATGACACTGTCACTGAAGAGAATAAGGATGACACCGTCCAGATTATTTTCATCAACACAGACTCCGACGAGCAGCGAGGCAATGTGCCCATTCCTTTATCGCAGGAAGGAACTTCGCCAGGGTCATATCCGGCCGTGTATTTGGTCCCACCACCAAGCAACCTGGTTGTGTCCTTTGACTGGAACCAACTAGGCAGACCCCGGTTGCCAGCCAGTATACCATTTCGAATTATAGTCCAAATATACAGAATGGTAATGGCTGGCACAATTATTAATGAGGGGGCATCTATGAGTATCCTTTCCTCTATTGCTTGGAAAGCACTGAGTTCCCCAGCGCTTTTGCCTGAGATGAGAAATCTATTAGGCTTTGATAAAGGAACCAGTCGACCTTTAGGGATCCTCCCCAATGTGCCCATAACATTGAAAGGGAAGACCGTTCAAATGAACGTGATGGCTGTTCAAGGACCCTTGGATTATAACCTACTCCTTGGACGAGACTATATATATTGCATGGGAGCCATTGTCTCCTCACTCTTTAGAGTAATGTGTTTTCCACACGAAGGAAGAATGGTCAAGCTCGTAGACCAACTTTCATTTCCAGGATCACGCATCACAAATAGTCATATACCAACCCTAAATGGTCTATTCACGCAAGAAATGTCTCCACCCCCAGTCCTTCTTCCCGATGAGTGCGAGTTATTCGGAAAGATGTGACTGGAACCCAGGGGGCATGCATCCTGGTCTGCTTCGGGCAAAGAAAACCTCAGGTATAGGGTAGGTTTCCGCGGCAGAATATGACTAGTCCATACCCCGTCCGTCTAGGAAGAGGGGTTGTTCTGGAATAAGATTCTCTTGTCAAAGTTATGTGTCCACTCACCTTTGTCTATTTCGGTAGACATCGCCGAAGACATGTTTAGTTTGAAAGATTAACAAAACACTCTTTGGGTGACCTGAAAGAGGTAAACCTCCCTCGGTAAAACCAATGTTTTGTCTTTGAGTAGTGTTCTTCTCTTGTCGCAAGTAGCTGTTCTCTTGTCGCAAGTAGCTGTGAACACCCAAAGAAAAGCAGAGGTGGAATCGTAAGGCTAACCTTGAAATCTTATTTTATACCTGGGGGCATGCAAACCTTTTGGAGTGCAAGCAAGGGGCGACTATTTATTTTTTAAATTTTTAGGTCCTCCCTTTAAACCTGTAGGTCTAACCCTTTAAACTCGTAGGATTGGTCGTTTTCGAACTTGCATAAAGAAAGGATATGGAGCAAAGCTTAGTGAGATGAAGCTCCATAAAAAATAGAATCTTGAGGAGACATTTCTTATCTTATGACTGGTATTACGAGCAGTTTTAGCACACAGTTCATGCTCGTTAAAAAATAAACGCAAGATCCGAGCAGTTTTAGCACATAGTTCATGCTCGTTAAAAAATAAACATAAGATTGTGAGCAAGCTTTCCCCTAGAGTTCAAGCTCATCCAGAAAAAATGAACCGGTAAATAACCATTGTGATCGTAAATTCATCAGCCATAAAAGCCCTGGTCGTGTTTGCACCGTCACCTCCACTTTTCATTTGGCCGATCATTCACCTCCATTTGATTGTTTACCTCTTTTGAGGAGCAGCTACGAAGAGTGATTTCACCTAGCCATCCTTGTGACACTGCCGTGATTGGAAAATTCCAACCTGTACCTGGAATCATCTGCTAACCCTGTTCATCACTCGTTCCTCAAAAGACGAGTCTTCTTTGAGCTCTTTTCAACTGACTCGTAAAATATGAAAAGATTGCCGAGTTTTGGCCTTCCAGCTCATTAAAAGGACCAGAAGTGCTATCCCTCCTCTAGATTTTAATCTTTTTGGACCTGAGGGATTATTGCACAAAAAGATCGAGCGCTTGTTTTATTCAGCTTGTTAAAACTATCGAAAATTCATCCCTTCTGTATTGTTTTATACTTTTTCGGACCTAAGGGATTAGATGACGAAAAAGGACTTTCGGAGTTAACTTTACGTACCTTTTCAGACTCTCTAAAAATGAAAAGGACCGAGTTGTCTTTGTCGCTAGACTCGTTAAATCCATTAAATAGCGACAAACTTGTCTTTAGACGAGAACGAGTTTCCCTATCGCTAGGCTTGTTAAAACATAGCGATGGGCTTGCCCGAAGGGCAGGTTATAGAACAAGCATATGTTATCCTCCTCAAGCTTGACAAAAATAAAGAGGTACTGGTCAGCGATGACTGGGGAAAAATTGGGAGAAACTCAAAGCTTTGATGGTAGCAAGTCGCTCTTGAACATGACACTTTTCCTCCGTACCACAATCGGGTTGGGTTGTTTCATTCACCGGTCACATCACCATGGTCTCGCCATACCATCCATATTTGGGGTGATGCTACCGATCCATCGTATCAATGTCGCCACATGTTCAAGAGAAGTCGTTCAGAAAGAGTCAACCGTGTCCCATCCACTGCCATACATTATCCTTCATCCTTTCATGACCGCCACCCTGAATCATATGTCACAGATCGTTTTCACCTCCATCAAAATCATTAGCTCCGTTCCGTGTCACTGATGTGGGATTCATTAAGGCCCTCCTTTGACGGATCACTCCTTGTCGACATCAGCTCATTATCCAAGAAGTTGATCTAGGAACAACCCCTTCAGTACTTTGAAGCTTGCATGCCTTAATGGCAAGTTTCTCACTTCCGGCGACAGGTATACATCAATGACCTTCGACCAGAAGATTTTGCGTGGTGTTCGACGCCAAGTCCTTTATTCACACCACGTGAATTGTACTGCGGTACCTTGAGGGTCATTATCATTATCGGTGATTCCTCTTGCGCTTGTTAACGGTTTACCTCATTGACCGGTAATCAAGCGATGTCTTTCCATGTTCGACTTCAGAAAAATTCTCACATGGATCGACTTGTACTTAGAGTGAAGATCGAACGAGTTTGAAGACCCCGGATCTAGTTTCATCCATCCGGGCTGCGATATATATTCAGGAAATAAAGACATTTGATATGTACATCATTGCAGCAGATGATCATCCTACTCAAAGGATGATAATTTCATCAAAATTATCAGTCTACCATCAGACGATTGTCTGTTCTATGTACAGAAAAATGAATTTATAAAGCTGAGCATGGGAATGCCCGCCTCAGCTAGATCATGAAAGCAGTATGAAAGATAATGTATTGTATTGTATCTTATTACAGGTCTCCTCCCAGCATTGGATGAACTTCGGATCCTCCTGATAAAGCATTTCACCCGATAAACGGCCTCATACTTTAGGGGGCAACTGTTATAGAAATTTTTGTGCCTTACAGCATTGAGCATGAAATGTCCATAATCTAAGGGATCCAAAGTCCCTAAACATGTTGTTCCTACCCCTAGAGGAACAAGGCTAACAAACCACAGCAATTCACAGAAGTTCTCCACCTGAAACTGCTCAAAAACAAGTCAATTCAGGATCATGTCAACTGCTCCACTGACCACCTGCGCTGAATGTCAATGGCTCCACTAGCTACCTGCGCTGAATGTCAACTCCAACACTGGCTACCTGCGCTGAGCGAGATTGGACATGTGGCAGGCTCGTTCCTCAAGGTGTCAGAACCCAGGAAGCTTCCAAAATGACACTTGCCTCAGGGAATTCGACTGGTGATGAGTAAGAGGTTCCAAATCTCCAAGTGGAAGCAAGAACCTCCAAGTGGAATCAAGAACTCACAGTGAGAGAGGACACTAGTCAGATCTCAAGCTGACTCATCCTCTCTCCAAAAATCTATATATGGATCTCTCCTCCATGAGATCTAGAGGCTGGAATTTGGTATTTGCAAAGAATTGTTGTTGGTTTGAGGTTAGAACTATTGGGTGATTTGCTTTGAAGGAGGTGAAGAAAGAGATTCCTTTCTGCTGGGGAGGTGATGCTGGATTGGGCCTCTTATGGTTGTATCACTCCCTGAACTTTACTTACTTCATCAATAAAGCCATTTGAGTTTCTTCTATATGCATGTATCTCAATGATGTTTTGTTGTATTTGCATATTTAGTTTATTCTAATCCTTAAACTAGTTATGAATGTATGCTTCTTGTAGTTTCCCTCTCTTGCCATTTTACAGGAACTTGGTGTAGCTGGGCCAGTGAAAGAGCAAGCAACGGGAAGCAAGCAGCAAGGAGTGAGATTGGATCAACAAACTAGCAGAAGACATCGGTTAGTTGCATCCTTCTCCTCTATTTACATTTCATAAAGAAGAACACTTAGATAGTTTTGTCTTGTTTGTTGCTGAGGTACTGTCACTCCTTAGAGTGGGATAGGGGCATTCCGTATTGGATACTTTTCCCAACAACAGCTATCTTACAAACAAACAAATTAAAGTTACTTGTGTTTTCCTTTATGAGAGATAGATGAGAGAGAAGCAAAGAGCACCAACCTCAGTCTTTCGCTAGTCTCCTTACTTGTTCCCTCCCTCCTTTGATTGAGCTTTCGCCACTCCTTTCTCACTTGTGCCGCTTCAAAGAACACCTGTAGATTCAAAGCAACAAAATACCATCAAAGAATAGAGATCTATAACCATAAACAATGTAGGATCAAATATACATTAACCATATAAATGCATACACAAATACAAGATTCAGAGATATACAAGCATATGGAGGAAAACTCAAATAGATTTATTGATAGAAGTAGTAGAAGAGAGAATTACAACCAAGCTTTCTGATCCAGCATCATCCTCCCAGCATGAAAGCCCTCTTCACCTCATACAAAGCAAGATCACCCAACAATATCTTCAAAGAGAAACCAACAACACTTCCTTGAAAATTACAAAATTCCAGCCCCCCTGGATCTCTAGGATGAGGGATCCATATATAGATGTTTCCAGGTGGGTGAGTCAACTTCTGGGATTTTGATTAGTGTCATTTAACTGATAGTTCTTGGTTCCACTTAGAGATTTCATGATCTCTTACTCATCCCTGGGCGAATTCAGAGAGGCAAGTGTCATATAAGCAGTTTCTAGAAGATTCTTTGAGTTTCCACCTAGCAAACTGCTTCTGCCATTTGTCTTCTCTCGCTCATCACACCCTACAGAAGGGATTTTTAGTATGCATCGCAACCCCTGTGTGTAATAGGTGAGATGCATCACACCCTCAGCATGGAGCAGTCTGTATGGTCTAGTTTTGACCAGTTCTGAGTAGTTTTTCAGGGAGAACTTCTAGGAAATGATGTAATCATCTGACCTTGTTCCTTTAGGGTATGAAACAAAACTTTTAGGGGTCTAGAAGCCCTTGGTTTATGGACATATCTGATTGGGGTTGTAGCACCCAAATATGTCTATAATAGTTTCCCCCTAAAGCATGAGGTCGTAAATGTTCTGATCTTGGGTGAAATGCTTTATAATGAGGATCCGAGGTTTTTCGAACTGGAAGGTGACCTGTAATAAGATACAATACAATACATTATTTTCATAATATTTTCATAATCTAGCTGAGGTGGGCATTCCCATGCTCAGCTTTATAAATTCGTTTTCATGTACATAGGACAAATAATCGTCTGTGTGGCAGACTGATGATTCTGGTAGAGCCGTCATCCCTTAGTTTGGATAATTATCTGTGCAGCAATGATGTACATTTGATGTCTTTATTTTCCTGAATATATCACAGCCCGGATGGATGAAACTAGATCTGAGGTCTTCAAACTCGTTCAATCTTCGCCCAAAGTACAAGTCGATCCATGTGAAAAGATGTTCTGATGTCATAATGGAAAGACATCGCCTGATTACTAGCCAATGGTGTAAGCTGTTAACATGAGCGAGAGGAATCACCGATAATGATAATGACCCTCAAGGTACTACAGTACAATTCATGTGGTGTGAATATATGAGTTGATGTCGAACACCACACAAAATCTTTTGGTCGAAGGCCATTGATGTAAACCTGTCGCCGGAAGTGAGAAACTTGCCATTGAGGCATGCAAGCTTCAAAGTACTGAAAGGGTTGTTCCTAAGTCAACTTCTTGGATAATGAGCTAATGTCGACAAGAAGTGACCCGTCGTAGGAGGGCCTTAATGAATCCCACATCTATGACACGGAACAGAGCAAATGATTTTGTGGAGGTGAAAACGATCTAATGATACAAGGTTCAGGGTGGCAGTCATGAAAAATGGAGAGTGAAGGTATTGTAGCAGATGAGGCGTTAGCTAGGTTGGTGAATTCTCTAAGTGACTTCTCTTGAACATATCGGCGACACTGAAATGGATTGGTAGCGTTAACCCCAAAATGGATGGTACGGTGGACCAATGGTGATATGACCGGCGAACGGAATAACCCAACCCGACTCAATCATGATTATGGAGTGAAAGTGTCATGTTCAAGAGTGACCTGCTACCAATGAAGTTATTCAAGTTTTCTTCCCTTTTTTCCCCAGTCATTGCTGACTAGTACCTCTTTATTTTTGTCAAGCTTGAGGAGGATAACATATGCTTGTTCTATAATTTTCCCTTCAGGAAAACATGTGACTATGTTTTAACGAGCCTAGCGACAGTGAAACTCGCTCTTGTCTGCATGGACAAGTTTGTCGCTATTGTTTTAACGATTTTAACGACAAAGATAACTCGGTCCTTTTCAATTTTAGAGAGTCTAAAAAGAGACGTAAAGGCAACTCCAGTAGTCCTTTTTCGTAATATAATCCCTTAAGTCTGAAAAAGTATAAAATAATACAAAAGGGATGACTTTTCGATAGTTTTAACGAGCCACACAAGACAAGCGCTCGATCTTTTTGTGTAACGATCCCTCAAGTCCAAAAAGATTAAAATCTAGTGGAGGGATGGCACTTCCGATCACTTTAACAAGCTGGAGAGGCCAATTGCTCGGCAATGTTTTCATATTTTACGAGTCAAATGAAAAGAGCTTAAAGGAGACTCGTTTTTTAAGGAATGACTGATATTTTTGGGTAGTAACTGGTTCCAGGTAAGGTTTGGAACTTTTCAATCATGGTAGTGTAAAGAAGGTGGCTAATAAAATCACTCGTCGCAGCTATTCCTCAAAAGGGTAAACAATCAAATGGAGGCGTATGATATGCTAAAAAAGAGTGGAGGTGATGGTAAGAACACGACCAAGGTTCAAAAGATGAGAATTATGCGATCGCAAAGATTATTTACCAAAGGTGGGTTCATTTTTTAATGAGCTTAAACTCTAAGGGAAAATTTTCTCATTGCTAGGTTTATTTTTCAACGAGCTTGAACTTCACGTAAAACTGCTCATGCCAGTCGTATAATAAGGATGTCTCATCGATAGGTTCATTTTTTAGGGAGCTTGCCCCATTCGAAACTTTGCTCCGGAGCCTTTCGTATGCAAGCTAGGAACGACCAACCTACGAGTTTAAAGGGTTGAGAGCCTACAAACTAAGAAAATAAATGGTCGCTTTTCACTTGCATGCAAAAAGGTTTGCATGCCCCCAGGTATAACGAAAAATAGAGTTTCCAGGTTACCATATGGAAGTTCTTGCATTAAAGCAAGGTTTTTCCATCCGCATCTACAGACAAAACACTTCCTTGGCCCTGTCCATCGAAATAGACAAAGGTGAATGGTGGGAGCTTCCACTCACATAACGTTTCACGAGGGAATCCTTTTCCAGTCTAATCCCATTTTCCTAAACGGATGGCTATGTCAGACTAGTCATATATCCTACGTAGAAACCTACCTTATACCTGGGGTTTTCCTGCCAAAGCAGACTAGGGCACATGCCGCCTGGGTTTAGTCACATTCACCGAATCACTTCCGCTCATCAGGTTGATAGACTGGAGGTTGATGAGACATTCCTTGTGCAAAAAGACTAGTTAGGGATGGCATTTGACTAGTAGATATGTTTGAACCAGGGAATGAAAGCTGGTCAACGAGTTGGACCATTCTGCCTTCATACGGGAAACACATCACCCGAAAGAGTGAGGAAACAATAGCTCCCATGCTATAAATGTAGTCACGTCCAAGGAGTAGATTATAATATAAAGGCCCTTGGACTACCATCATGTTTAGATAAACGGTTTTCCTTCTCAAAGTTATAGGCAAATTTGGAAGGATCCCTAATGGTCCACTAGTTACTTTATTGAAGCCTGACAAATTTCAAATCTCAGGAAGAAGCGACGGCGAACCAAGCGCTTTCCAAGGAGTTGAGGAAAGGATACTCACGGAAGCCCCTTCATCTATGATAGTACTAGCCATGATCATTCTGTAAACTTGTACTATGATTCGGAATGGTATGTTAGATGGTAGGCAAGGTCTCCCTAGTAGATTCCAATCGAAGGAAACGACTAGATTGCTTGGAGGAGGGACTGAATAAATCGTCAGATGAATCTCTGACGAACTTCCTTCCTGTGGTAAAGGAATGGGTAGATTTCCCCCATGTTCATCGGATTCTATGTTAACAAAAAGAATTTGAATGGTGTCATTCTCATTCTCTTTCGTGACTGTATCATCTAAAGGTGGACCTTCTGAAGACAAGATTGGTCGATTGCCGTCTCGACCTGTTGACTTTCGTCCGGTGTCGACTCAGAGGGTTTATCTTCAATGATAGGTGCTTCGACCAACAACAAAGGTGTGTCAGTCAGATTTTGAACTACCGATGTGTTGGCATTATGATTCAGGTGTTGTCCTTGATGGCAAACCCATTCAGGTGATAAATCAAGAAGGACGCAGGAAATATGTTCAGCAAGTGCGTCCCCGCAGGTATACCATACAGAACCCGCGTCCAGGGACGCAGGCCAGCCGTTCAGGAGGTGCGTCCGCCCAGTGCACACATTTCAAGGCAGAGAAAAGCATGTGGGGGTTTCTTGTGTGGTATCTAGCCGACGGTTTTGTGTTTCTATGGTGTCGGCTCGTGGTTTTGTTCCATGTTTTGGGGAGAAGCTTGCCTATATAAAGCAAAGGAGTTCATTTGGATTAAGTATCATCTTGGTTGAATATCTTTTGGTGAGATCTAGTCCAGATCTATGAAGGCGAATCTTCTAATGGACTGTGATCTCTATGGCGCATGATCAGATCTGTGGATCTGAGTGTTTGGGTTGGTTCTAAAGTCCTCATATCTTTTATATCTGAAGGGACGCAGGTTCAGTGAAGGGAAAGTGCGCCGGGACACAGTACAGTAAAGGCTCAGGTGCGTCTCTGAGGCAAAGGACGCGGCACGACTGTGTTATTGGGTGCGTCTCTGAAGCAAAAGACGCGGCGCGATAGTGTTTCTGAGTGCGCCGGTCGCAGCAAAGCATAGAGGAACAGTGCGTCGGCACGCAGAACAGTGGAAGGTAGACTGCGTCCAGTCGCAGGTCACAGAAAGAAAATATGCGTCCCTGTCTTAAGATGATCTGTTGACTGTATATTTCTGTTCATAAGGTGTTCTGGGTTATTTCTGTAATTACTGATCTGATATCTGTAGTGGACTGTATCTGTTATATACTTGTTGATCATTTGATTCTTCATGAAAAGAAGTAGGGGGTTGTAGCTCCCTTCCAGGAGAAACTGGAAAACGAAAGAGAGTTGTAGCTCTCTGCAGGTTGCAGCCTGCGTGCTGGTAAAGGACTGCACCAGTACAAAATCATTGTAAAAAGAATTTCTTGAAAGAAGATAGAGACATATTGCAGCAGGTGGTTTTCTCCCGCATTGGTTTTCCACCTTACATCTTGTGTTCTTTGGTGTGACTGTCTATTTTCTTTATTCATGCTCATTGTTTTATGGTACTGATATGCAAGAATAATTCAAAAGATCAAAAAAGGAAGATTTGGTAAATTGCTTGATAATACTGATTCACCCCCCCTCTCAGTATTATTTCCAACAATTGGTATCAGAGCAGGTCCTTCAGAAAAGCTTGATCGCTTGAAGGTAGATCATTCATCATGAGCAACTACGAGAGAGAAGCATCAATCAGGCCACCAGTTTTTGATGGGACAAACTTCAATTATTGGAAGGTAAGAGTTACTGCATATCTTCAATCTCTTGGTACTGAAGTTTGGGACATTGTAGAAACAGGCTATGCTTTTCCTTCAGCTACTCCTACAGATCCAGCTGAGAAAAAGAAGTATGAAACAAATGCAAAAGCAGTCAGTACTCTATTAGGAAGTATATCCCAAACAGAATTCATGAAGGTAATGCACTTCAAATCAGCAAAAGAAATATGGGACAAAATGATCACAAGCTATGAAGGAGATGAACAGGTAAAACAAGCCAAACTTCAAACTCTCAGAATTCAATATGAGACTCTCAAGATGTATAATGATGAAAGTGTGGCTAATTATTTTCTTCGGGTAGATGAGATTGTAAATTGTATGAAAAATTTGGGTGAAGAAGTAAAGGAGTCTCTAGTAGTTCAAAAGATTCTAAGATCATTATCCCCCAAGTTTGAATCCAAAGTATCTGCAATAGAAGAAAAAGAAAATCTCCGTGTTCTTACTATGTCTCAGCTACATGGAATTATAACTGCTTATGAAATGAGAAAGGGAGGACCATCAGATAGAAGGGAGGCTGCTTTTAAAGCATCAGGCAAAGAAGATTACTATGAAGCAAGCCATGATCCAGAAGAAGAGGAAGAAGAATCAAATTTTGTCAGAAATCTTCAAAGAGGTTCTGGAAGGTTCAGAGGTAAGCTACCTTTCAAATGCTTTGCTTGTGGAAGAGTAGGTCATTATGCTGCAAAATGCTCTTATAAGGATAAAGGAAAGGAACTAGTTAGATGGAACAAGAAACAAAGCAAGAAAAGCTACTACACCCATGAAGATAGTGATGGCTTATCAAACAGTGATGAAGATGAACAAGGTAATAAATATAGGTTGTTAATGGCATTTGAAGATGATGATTATGAGGATGCTGTAGATGTGGATAACCTTTATGATGAAATTACTAGACTCAAGAGATGCATAGAAGAAAAGAACATGATTATTGATACTCTACAATTCCAAATTGATGAAAAGGAAAAACATCTTGAAAAATTAGAAGGTGAAATTGTTGGTCTTAGAAAAGAAATTGAGAAAACAAAAACTATTAATCTCAAGTTTGTCAAAGGATCTGAAACTTTGGATGAGATTATCAGTGTGCAGCGGTCTCCACTAAATAAGACAGGTTTGGGCTATAATGGAGAAACTTCTCAAGCATCCACTTCAAAAAGTTATCTTGATGCAGCAAGAAGAAATGAGCAAGAGCATAAGGAAGATCATCAGGTAAAGCAGGGACAAATGTCAAGCAGAAACTATCAGGGGCAATCCAGCTTAAGGGTGAACAAAAGCCACAACCAGCCACAGGTAAAATCTTCTCAATTTGGTTCAAGAATAGATGAAAATAGAAATTACAATCAGTTGGCTGGTAGATCCAATAATCGCAGAAGCTTCTTCAATGGACAATGCTTTTCTTGCCATAACTTTGGTCACAAAGCAGCTCAATGTGTTGCGTATAAAACAATCATGACTAGGGAAACTCAAAAACAAAGAAGTATGACAGGGATTACAAAAAGGACCTATAACAACTTTTCAGCTCTTGAAAATGAAGTTGAATGTTCTATTTGCAATAATTTTGGACATAAAGACTTTGAATGCAGAAGCAGGTTTCCGGAAAGAAAGGTACAAGAGCAGAAAAAGGAACAAGCCTCAGGCGCCAAAACATGGAGAATAAAGGAACCTCAAACAGAAAGATGTGGGATAGCATTTTATGCAGAAGGACAAGAAAATCTATGGTACATTGACAGTGGATGTTCGAAGCATATGACAGGTGATAAAGAAAAACTTGAGTCTTATTCTAATTTAGAAAAGGGAAAGAAAGTCTCTTTTGGAAATGATACTCCTGCAACTATAAAAGGAAAAGGTATTGCTCCTTTAAAAGAAGATGTTAAGGCTGGAAATGTTTTGTTTGTTGATGGATTGAAGCATAATCTACTAAGTGTCAGCCAGATGTGTGATCAAAGAACCGAGGTTATATTCAGATCAAATGGATGCCTTGTTCGTGATCTTGATACAGGCAAAACAGTTCTCAAAGGAAAGAGAACTCCAAATAATCTATACATATTTGATGAAGGACAACAACAATGCTATCTAAGCAAGAATGAAGAGCACTGGTTATGGCATCGAAGGTTGGGACATCTAAGCTTCTCACAAATAAGGAAAGCTTGCAAATATCAGGCAGTTCGCGATCTTCCAGATATCAAAATTCCTGACAACACCATATGCAGATCATGTCAGTTTGGAAAACAAACCAGAACTAACTTTCCAGAGAAAGAAGGATCAGCCAGCATGCCTCTTGAGCTAGTACATACAGATGTATGTGGATCTTTCAGAAAAAGAACACCTAGAGGAGAGGAATACTTGATATTATTTATTGACGATTTCTCCAGGTTTGTTTGGTTAGGTCTTATGAAGCACAAAGATGAAGCATTCGAAAAATTCAAAACCTTCAAAGCCTTGGCTGAAAATGAATCAGGTCACAAAATTAAGTGCCTCAGATCTAACAGAGGTGGGGAATTTACTTCAAATGAATTTTTCGATTTCTGTGATGAACATGGGATAAGGAGAGAATTCTCTACAGCTAGAACGCCTCAGCAAAATGGAGTTGTTGAAAGAATGAACAGAACAATCCAACAAATGGCTCGTGCTATGCTTGATGAATCAGGAACCCCCGCAACCTTCTGGGGTGAGGCTGCACATACTGCGGTTATTATTCTCAACAAGACAAATGTCCGGGTGAACAGCACTCAAACCCCTCATGAGCTCTGGAGTGGTAAAACTCCTTCGGTAAAGCACTTCAAAATATTTGGGAGCAAATGCTATATCAAGAATACTGAGGAGCAGCTTGGCAAACTTGATCCTAGAGCAGATGAAGGCATTCTTCTTGGCTATTCTCCACATAGCAAAGCATACAAATGCTACAATAAAAGACTTGGCAGAATTGTTGACAGTATTGATGTAGTGGTTGATGAAAAGGGATATATTCCTAGGCAAATACATCGTGAAGACATCGAAGAAGATGAGAGCTACCCTCAAAGACAGAATGATGAAGAAGAAGAACCTCAAGAAGAATCTCAAGAAGAACCTCACGAAGAAGCAGAAGAACGGACAAGAATAGAAGAAAAGACTCCATCCAGATATGTTCAGAAGAACCATCCAGAATCTCAGATCATGGGACAAAAAGAAGCAGGTATACAAACTAGAAGAACAGTTGCAGAAGCTTCAAGCTATTTGGCATTACTTTCCTCCACCGAACCACAAAATGTGAAAGAGGCATGCAAAGATGAATGTTGGGTGAAAGCAATGGATGAAGAACTTGAGCAAATCGAAAAGAACAACACTTGGGAGCTGGTTCCTAGACCAAAAGATAAGAATGTTATTGGAACAAAATGGGTCTTCAAAAATAAATTGAATGAAAATGGAGAAGTAATTAGAAACAAAGCCAGACTCGTCTGTAAAGGGTATGCGCAGCAAGAAGGAATAGACTTTGAAGAAACTTTTGCTCCTGTTGCAAGACTTGAGGCCATCCGAATGTTCCTTGCTCTCTCAAGTTTTCAGAACTTCAAAGTATTTCAAATGGATGTGAAATCAGCCTTTTTGAATGGAGACCTGGAAGAAGAAGTATACATTGAACAGCCAGATGGGTTCATTCTTGGAAATGATCCAAATCTTGTATGTCGATTGAAAAAGGCTCTCTATGGTCTCAAACAAGCTCCAAGGGCTTGGTACTACCGGTTGGACAAATATCTTCATCAACAAGGTTTCTTAAAAGGTTCAGCAGATAGCAATATGTATATAAAAGTTGAAAATGACAAATTGCTAATACTTGTTGTGTATGTAGATGACATTATTTTTGGTAGCAATGAAGAAGCTATGAGTCAAAGCTTTGCCTCAGTCATGCAGAAAGAATTTGAAATGTCCTTGCTAGGAGAACTGACATATTTCCTTGGTTTGCAAATCCAACAGAAGGAAGGAGGAATCTTTTTATCTCAAACCAAGTATCTCAAGCAGATTTTGAAGAAATATGGCATGGAAGATGCAAAACCAGTATGTACACCCATGGTCACAGGATGTAGTCTCAGTGCAAATGATGAATCTGCAGCAGTACATCAACCAACCTACAGATCTATGATTGGAAGTTTACTATATTTGACAGGTACCCGACCAGACATCATGCATGCAGTTGGAATAGTTGGAAGATTTCAGGCAAATCCGAAGGAGACTCATCTTCAAGCAGTGAAGAGAATTTTCAAATATCTTCAAGGGACTCAAAATTATGGCTTATGGTATCCTAGAGATACAGATCTTACTCTTCATGCCTATACAGATGCAGATTGGGCCGGAAGCGTGGATGACAGGAAAAGCACAAGTGGTGGTGCGTTCTTTATGGGTCCCAGACTGGTCTCTTGGTTCAGCAAGAAACAGAGTTCAATTGCCTTGTCTACAGTTGAAGCAGAATATGTTGCTGCTACATCTTGTTGCACCCAACTCCTTTGGATGATGCAGAATTTGCAGGATTATCAAATCACTTGTACTCCTCCAATCCCTATCTTATGTGACAACACAAGTGCAATCAGCATCTCAAAGAATCCGGTTATGCATTCAAAAACCAAGCACATACCAATCAAGTACCATTTTCTCCGGGAACAAGTACTTGAACAGAAGGTCAAGTTGGAGTATGTTCCTTCTAAGGAACAAGTTGCTGATATTTTCACCAAACCGTTGCCCAGGGACACTTTTGAATACCTCAGGAAAAAGCTGGGGGTTGTTGATGCATCATCTTACTGTTGATCATCTTCCTATTGGTGGTATAGGCTCAGGGGGAGCACATAATGCATTGTTGGCATTATGGAGAAGGAGATCTTGGAAATAGCTGCAATATGTCTCTATCTCCTTCATGATGGATTTCTGGTTACAGATCTGGAGATGCATGAGCATAGGGGGAGCATACCCTTTGCCCTTGATGTCAAAGGGGGAGAATGAAGCTGAAGATTATGTGGTTGCCATCAAGTCCAAAGGGGGAGATTGTTGGCATTATGATTCAGGTGTTGTCCTTGATGGCAAACCCATTCAGGTGATAAATCAAGAAGGACCCAGGAAATATGTTCAGCAAGTGCGTCCCCGCAGGTATACCATACAGAACCCGCGTCCAGGGACGCAGGCCAGCCGTTCAAGAGGTGCGTCCGCCCAGTGCACACATTTCAAGGCAGAGAAAAGCATGTGGGGGTTTCTTGTGTGGTATCTAGCCGACGGTTTTGTGTTTCTATGGTGTCGGCTTGTGGTTTTGTTCCATGTTTTGGGGAGAAGCTTGCCTATATAAAGCAAAGGAGTTCATTTGGATTAAGTATCATCTTGGTTGAATATCTTTTGGTGAGATCTAGTCCAGATCTATGAAGGCGAATCTTCTAATGGACTGTGATCTCTATGGCGCATGATCAGATCTGTGGATCTGAGTGTTTGGGTTGGTTCTGAAGTCCTCATATCTTTTATATCTGAAGGGACGCAGGTTCAGTGAAGGGAAAGTGCACCGGGACACAGTACAGTAAAGGCTCAGGTGCGTCTCTGAGGCAAAGGACGCGGCACGACTGTGTTATTGGGTGCGTCTCTGAAGCAAAAGACGCGGCGCGATAGTGTTTCTGAGTGCGCCGGTCGCAGCAAAGCATAGAGGAACAGTGCGTCGGCACGCAGAACAGTGGAAGGTAGACTGCGTCCAGTCGCAGGTCACAGAAAGAAAATATGCGTCCCTGTCTTAAGATGATCTGTTGACTGTATATTTTTGTTCATAAGGTGTTCTGGGTTATTTCTGTAATTACTGATCTGATATCTGTAGTGGACTGTATCTGTTATATACTTGTTGATCATTTGATTCTTCATGAAAAGAAGTAGGGGGTTGTAGCTCCCTTCCAGGAGAAACTGGAAAACGAAAGAGAGTTGTAGCTCTCTGCAGGTTGCAGCCTGCGTGCTGGTAAAGGACTGCACCAGTACAAAATCATTGTAAAAAGAATTTCTTGAAAGAAGATAGAGACATATTGCAGCAGGTGGTTTTCTCCCGCATTGGGTTTCCACCTTACATCTTGTGTTCTTTGGTGTGACTGTCTATTTTCTTTATTCATGCTCATTGTTTTATGGTACTGATATGCAAGAATAATTCAAAAGATCAAAAAAGGAAGATTTGGTAAATTGCTTGATAATACTGATTCACCCCCCCTCTCAGTATTATTTCCAACACGATGGACTCGACAAGAGTTTCTTGTATCCAGGAGTAAGTTGCTGTGGTGAAGCAGGACGGTGATCTAAGACACTTTTAGCTTCGTCCAGGAAAGGACAACGGTGGAGGGCATGATCACCTTCACACAGTCTACAAGGAAATTTAAATCTTCCTTTTTGTCCATTGACTTCATTTTCACTAGTTGATGGTGTGCTCTCAACATGATCATCAGAGGTTGAAGACACCAGATTGTGCAAGCGGGGAGACCAGTCCCTTAAGATCCGTGGGATGCAAGGACAATCTTGATGATAGTGGTCTCCTTTGCAAATGACACATGGAGATTTAGGTTTGGATGGTGCAGTGTGTGGATTTTTGCCAAATGATGCATGGTTGCCCCCTTTTTCTGTTGGCTTCTTCTTCTTCTTCTCCTTCCCTTTCTTCTTCTTCTCAGTTACTTGGTTTTTAGCATTACTAGCTTCACCAAGCGAAGAGGAAGAAGGAGAGGGAGAAACAAACGAAGTAGAAGGTGGGGGAGAGACTTCAGTATCATCTGGTTGCTGATTTGATTGCTGAGGAATTACGATGTTTTGAATGACAGAGGTCGAGAAAAGCCATACTGGCAGGCCAATTGTGAGTCCTGGAAGGGACAATGTAGCCATATGTGGAGCACCAACATCTCCCCAAGAAGAGAAAGGACTAGGATTCCCCCCAAGGGGAAATCCTTGATTGGTGGACTCCATTTTCTCAACCTAAGACCAACGAGGGAACAATGATGTTATTCCGATTAAAATAAATTTTATGACACTTTGACACAACTTGCTTTTTCAATTTTTAAGAGTCGAGAAAAAGCTAAAGATGACTCTAGTCACCTTTGATTTTTAATGAGCCTGAAGTGACAAGTGCTCATATGGACCTTTTCTTTTAAGGAGTCTGAAAAGGAACAAAAGTGACTACTCTGGAAATCTAGATAGAGGGATTACCAAACCAATCACAAAACTGTATAATACGTTTTACTGTACGGTAGTCAATCTTCCCAAATGCTGTGTTCAGTGCATTGTGATCGATAGGGCGGCAGACATGGCTTCCTAACGATAAAGGATGTAGCCTATTGTGGTCTCCCAATATATAGTCGACGGTACGTGCGAACACAAGTCTGTACTGGCACTTGTCGTCTCAAAGAGGAGGAATCACCCAACCTATGATGAAAGTGATAGTTACCAGGCTTTACGAGACCAGAATACGTCTCTAGCCTAGACTTCTAAATGTTGTGCGTTAGGTTCCAAAGCATTTTTATGTTCATTGAGATTTATTTTACAGTTGATCTTTCTTAAGAAGTTTTCCTTTAAGGTTCACCACGTGATGTACATATACAATTCCTAAATATGCAATCTAAGATGATAAACAGTCGTTTACTTTCTTTTTGCAATTAAAATCCTAGCTACTAGGGAAAGAGAAATGAAATTCTTTTAACATAGAGCAGAGAGCACACACTAGATGCACTTTTCCTAAATCAATTTCAGCATGCAGTTTAAATGCAAATGCACATGCATGTATTGTTTTTTAGTTTCCTTAATGTGAGAATGACAAAAGAAAACTAAGCATAGATCTGAACTATCTTCTTTCAAAGTGACAGTACTAACAATTTTCTCTTCAAAAAATCAAAGGAAGGCTAAGACGACACTTTGCGATTTCGAATTTAAAATTGCTTTCGACACTTGAAATACTATTAATTCAAATCAAATACGATGGCAAAAGTGTAATCGAATATCTAGAAGAGGAAGACTTTACGACACTCTTTTTCTTGATTGAAAACGACACTTGTGACACTTTCAAATCAAAAGACGACAGTTCGATTAAGCTACTATTTTGCAAAGGAGAACTGTAAATGATGAAAAATACATAAAAAACATTCACAATTCCTTCTGATGGAGGCTAAAATAATGCAAAGCAAGAAGGTTTCAATATTGATATACTGATCATAGACAACAAAACTACTGAATAAAGCTGAAGACAATGAAGAAAAAACCAAAATTTGGAGGCAGAAACAGTCTCACTCAATCATCTCACCTATAACACAGGGAAATAGGGATGCATCTCACCTGCAACACACGAGGGGCGCGATGCATCCAGATTGCCAATGAGAGACAATGCGATGGTCCAGAGATGAGACTGAGCTTGGTTTTCACTCATAGTTTGCAGCTACGTTCAGGGATTTAGGCTGAGCTAATGATAGACAGTAAACACAAAGTATAGGGGCTGATCTAATGAGGTTATTTGAGCTACCACTAGGGCACTTAAGATGTTTGCAAGTCAGATGTTCAGTTCATAAACCAACACGGAGATTGACTAAAGTGGCGTTGATCTACTTTGCAGTTGCATAGAAAACGCAGTTCGAAGGCTAGCTGGCTTAACTTCAGGCTCTGTCTATGGTTTATAAAGCAAACAACAGTAAAAAAACAAACAAACTATTCGTTCCCCAGTGGAGTCGCCATTTTGTTATCGGGAAAACTAGTGTCCATTCAGAGCTGCTAGTCCCACTAAAATGGGTAGCTATATTAGAAACAAACAAACTAAATTTACTTGTGCTTTCCTTTATGAGAGATAGATGAGAGAGAAGCAAAGAGCACCAACCTTAGTCTTTCGCTAGTCTCCTTACTTGTTTCCTCCCTCCTTTGATAGAGCTTTCACCACTCCTTTCTCACTTGTCCCGCTTCAAAGAACACCTGTAGAGTCAAAGCAGCAAAATACCATCAAAGCATAGAGATCTATAACCATAAACAATGTAGGATTAGATATACATTAACCATATAAATGCATACACAAATACAAGATTCAGAGATATACAAGCATATGGAGGAAAACTCAAATAACTTTATTGATAGAAGTAGTAGAAGAGAGGATTACAACCAAGCTGTCTGATCCAGCATCATCCTCCCAGCATGAAAGCCCTATTCACCTCATGCAAAGCAATATCACCCAACAATGTCTTCAAAGAGAAACCAACAACACTTCCTTGCAAATTACAAAATTCCAGCCCCCCTGGATCTCTAGGATGAGGGATCCATATATAAATGTTTGCAGGTGGGTGAGTCAGCTTCTGGGATTTTGATTAGTGTAATTTCACTGATAGTTCTTGGTTCCACTTGGATATTTCATGATCTCTTACTCATCCCTGGGCGAATTCAGAGAGGCAAGTGTCATATGAGCAGTTTCTAGAAGATTCTTTGAGTTTCCACCTAGAAAACTGCTTCTGCCATTTGTCTGCTCTCGCTCATCGCACCCTACAGAAGGGATTTTTAGTATGCATCATACCCCCCATGTGTAACAGGTGAGATGCATCGCACCCTCAGCATGGAGCAGTCTGTATGGTCCCGTTTTGACCAATTCTGAGCCGTTTTTCAAGGAAAACTTCTAGGAAATGATGTAATCAGCTGACCTTGTTCCTTTTGGGTATGAAACAACACTTTTAGGGGTCTAGAAGCCCTTGGTTTATAGACATATGTGTTATCACTCAAGTTGTTCCCTTTGACTCCTAAGGGAATACGGCCGAGGTAACCACAAACCAATCTTTGGGCTGCTGGTCCTAGCCTACCAGCAGTGAGAGAGGGCTCTCTCTTTAGGATTTAGCTTTGTTTAAGAGATGATTTCAGGCTAGATATGATGCAAAGGGTTTTTTTTGAGTTTGGTGGGATGGTTGATTTATTCAAGCAGAGTTGGGATGCATAGTGTGAGAAGTTAAAATCATTGGGCATGGAGTCAGGGATTAGGGCTTGCTATTGTGTTTTCTTGGTCACAAGAAGAATACAGAGCAGAATAGCTACACATAGAACAATATCAAGCTGGAATAAGGATGGACTAAAGGTCAGTGAATGAAAGGCAACTCAGTAGCTCTCATTATGCTAATAGAGGGAAGGTGAATGAACATTTATATAGGAGCAATAAAGGATTCCTAAACAACATTCATATGTGAAGGAACTAGTTTAAATATGAGCAAATCAGTATTCATATTCAGGACTAATCCAGAGGAAAACATAGATAAATCACAGAAATTGAGAACAGAATACAACTAAGTAAGCTCTAAACTATTCTTTCTTCCTGCTATTTAGATGGTGCTACAATGGTGGCATAAACACATATAAACTGAAAACAGAGGTGAGAAAAACACTTATTGGACCATGGAGAAGCATTAGAATCCAATAGTCACTCTTCAGCCATTAAAACAAAACAGGCAGTCTATCTCCCAAGCATTCCAGTGATCTTTGATTATAGAGGCTCTCAAAAAATACAGTCAAGTCTGGAGAGGAAGTTATCAACCAACCAACCCTTAAAACAGTGCAGAGGGTGGTTTATATAGGGAAAATATCTCAAAATATCTATTACAGCAGATCTTAAACAGATGTGAGGGAAATGAGTGCTTTTAACCTAATCTTATCCTGAAATAAATGCATAATGATCTATCTAAGTGCGCCGGGGGCAACCGCCTCAAAAATGAGCTGAAATCTATCCTGGTGGCTCTGTGCTGGCACTTTAGCCATAACTGCGCTTTGGGCTTTGATCCACCGATCTTATGTGGCTTTAAATGCTTTAATCACTGATCTGTGAGCCTTGATGGGCTTCACCGCTTTCTTTGACTTTGCTGGGGGGCTCTTTAATGTTCACCTGCTTTGATATTGCTGAATTGATATACTTTGACATAAATCTGGGCTTTATCTCTCCTCTGATACTCTTTGTCGCTTCAATCGAGCCACTTTCTCTCTCTGATACTCTTTAACTGTCTAATTGCCCCTTTCTTCCCTTTTAAGGCAGAAATAATTGCTGCAATGATTTCTGTGGCCTTTGGAACGCTATCGGTGCTCACTAATTGAATATGAACCTTTGTGCGGAAATCCTGTTTAAATAATGCTGGAGGAATGCAACCTGATAACTGTGTTGGACTGAGGCTGGCCTTTAATCTGCGTTTTTTGGGCCTGCTGGTAGCCAAGCAATAGGAGGCTTTCCACTTTGGGCAATTTTTCTTAGCGATGCGCGATTAGCGCTAGGCGCTAATCACGCATCAAAAACTGCCTCAGTTTTTCATTCCGGGCTTCCCTTGCTGCGATTTTCGCCTTCTGCACCCTTTTGGTGATGACAAAATGGCTTGAAATGCATGAATTCCTTTATCAGGAAAGAGCACTAGAAGCAACCCTGTAAAAATGGCCATTTTCTTTAAACAGACAAAAAGCCCACTTACACGCAAAAAATCATAAAAATCTGGGGCGAGAGCGATCACTATTCAAAATATTAAGTCCTGGCCGTTGGATCCGGCGCGGGTCGATCCAACGACCCAGATCTCATCGCAATATCGACATCGGGCGGACCGGGGGGGAGGTACTCATAAGATATCTGAAATGCCGCAGACCCGAAATCCTTTGAGGCCTTGTTTATTTCATTTCGGGTCCGGCCCATCGGCGGAACCCAAATCGGCGGTGTTAACAATGGAACGGGCCTGTGGACCCGAAAATGCTCTGAGTGCTGCTTTATTTTATTTCGGGTCCGGCCCATCGGCGGAACCCAAACCATAATGCCTCCGATGAGCGATGAACACCGCGGACCCGAAATGCATTATAGGCTCCCTTTTGATTTACATCGGGTCCCGCCCATCGGCGAACTCTTTATCGGCGGATTTGAATGAAAATGGGCAAGCAAATGAGCGGACCCGAAATCCTTTGAACTCTGCTGCATTTGTTGTTTCGGCTCTGCCATATCGTAGCAATCCCTTTCACTATGCAACGGGCTCCTTTCGGACCCGAAATCCCTATGCGCCGCGCCTTATAACTTTTCAGCTCCGCTGGTCGGAGCCATATACATGGGGCGATGCGATGAAACATGGGCCGTTGATCGGGGCGGGGCGATGGACGGCTGTGATGGAATCGGAATTTCGCTATTGGCGGGGACATGGGGTTCACACATATGCGATCACCGAAATGGGGCGATCGCCGACAAGATCAGGGCCGTTGATCTAAGGGCCCGATCCAACGGCTACGACTAAGTCAGCATTTCGGCAATCGGCGAGGCAGAGGGTTCACACATATGCGATCGCCGAAATGGTCTGAGCCGTTGCTGTGGAGATGCGATGGACGGCTGACATTTAATCGGCGCTTTACCATCGGAAACATTGCGATAAGGCTTGCGATGCGGGTTTTTGCGTTTAAAGCTAAGTTTTATGAAAAACTTAGTTTAACATGATAAAGCGGGTTTTTACAAAGGGAAATATGATGGGGGCAGCTCCCGATAGCGATATCGCTTCGGAGCAAGAGGAATGGGGGCATATATATGGGCCAACCGGCATGGCGACTGCCGATCGCCAAAATCGCATCAGAGGGGGATCAAACAGACTTCTTTCTCATTGGAGCATGCATTCTGTTAAAATGCAAAGGAAAATGAATTCGGAGGGGTAGTCTTTGGCATTTTAAATGGTTTTTGAGCCATCAGAAGGGGTCCGATGGCCCAAAAAGGAGGGATTTTATCATTTTTTGAAGGTTTTTTAAATGATTTTTGCATGGCTTTTGGGGATTTCATGCCTTGGAAGGACTCCGAAGGCATTTAGGAGGAAAGTGATGTGTTTTGAGAGGGGTTCAAGGGCAAAGAAGGTGTTTATGCCCTTGAGAAGATGAAGACAAGTCAACAAGATGGTCTTTATACATATGGAAGGAAATTTATGCAAAGGAATGAGTCCTTATGCATTTGGAAGATAGTTAGAGGGGGGCAATGAGGGTTCTTGCTAAGTTTCAGGTAAACTTAGCAATTCCCAGGGATGTATATGGTTATTTTTCAACCAGGGGGAGGGGATAAGTATATAGGGGAGTTATTAACATAGTTTTAGTAGGGGAAGGGGAGATAGATAGGGAGCTATATAGTAAAATTAGTAGTTAACATGACAAGTGATAAGAAAGCGCTAAGTATGTGAATATTAGGCTACAAAGGGGAAATAGAACTTGTAGAAGAGATATCAGCACTCCTAAGTAAAGCAGATCTCTACTTAGGCAAATGTTTATGAAACATGATGAAACTAAGAGGTATCAAGCAGATCTTAACCTCTTTGGGGAAGTTAGTGAATGATTTGGGGACAAGGAAGAATGGGGAGTTATTCATGCCTCGCTTGAGCTGCTCCAAGGGAAAATTGCTTGATACATGTGATCTGAAGTAAAATATCCCTTTGAAACACAAAATTGATCACCAATCAACATTCTGCAACCTCAAAAACTACCTACCCAGCCTACTTACCTAGCATTTTTTCTTCCTTTTGGTTTGGGTGCACTTGAACTAGCATACCCAGCTTTTCATTCTTTTCTTTCAGCTATCCTCCTATCTAAATCTACACTTATTGCATCCAGAGGCTTAGATTAGGCTGTTGAGCACCCTTGTTTCTCTACCTATCTACAAATCTGCCAAGATTAAGCTATTTGGACAGATAATGATTCTCTATATTCTACAACAGGAAATTGAAACCTAGGGAAACCAAGATTAAGCTGTTTGGACCTCCCTGAACTGAAAACTCATCAAAAAATGGATCAACTCATCAAAAATGGAACACAGCAGTGGAATTTAGACTAGCACACTCTCATGGCATCCTTCTTTGGCTTCTGTTAGCAAATATGGAGCATTGCAGTATGCATAGTACGACATATTTGGCATGTAAAAATGTCGATCATGAAAGATGAATACCTGCTGCAGCAGGAGGCTAACAATATGTGATTGGGGTTTCAGTGCCCAAATATGTCTATAACACATACCATGCTTGGGCTGCATGCTTCAGCCCATAGAGAGCCTTCTTCAACCTACATACATGAGATTTTCGATCATAAATATCAAATCCTTCGAGTTGCTCCATGTAGACCTCTTCTTTGATCAAACCACGCAAGAATGCGGTCTTTTCATCCATCTGATGTAGGTTCCATGCTTGTGAATCCACAAGGGCTATGATCGAGCAGATGGTGGTATATCTGGCAACAGGTGTAAATATCTCGTCATAGTCTATACCTTCCTTCTGGGAGAAGCCACGAGCGACAAAACAAGCCTTATACTTTTCTATACTTCCATCTGCTATATGCTTTATCTTGTAAAGCCATTTATAAGTGACAACTGTCTTGTCCTGGGGTCTGGGAACTACTTCCCAGACATCATTCTTCATAATAGACTCATATTCTTCGGTCATAGCATCCTTCCATACTTGATGCTTGACGGCATCTGAGAATGATGAAGGCTCATTTTGTATGATCGTGCTCATGATGGTCATGTATCCCTGATACCTGTTAGGTTTCTTACTTTCACGAAAGGTTCCTCGGGGTGCAGTGTGTCCTTCAGCATCATCGAGTAGCTCCCTAAGCCAAGAGGGCCTCTTCCTAGAAGAGGAAGGCTGAAGTGGATCAATAGGAACCATGGGTTCATCCACATCAGGCATTGTTACATCATCTTTTTCTTTCGATTCCCTTGTGACAAATTCTTGAGAGCTCCTTAAAGTAGGAAGATTGTCCACCTTGCTGAAAGCCATATCTTCATCAAAGGTGACATCATGACTAATCATGACTTCCCTTTGACCGGCTACATAGATTCTATAGCCCTTAGTATTTTCACCATAACCCACGAAGATTCCTTTCTTTCTAGATGCACCCAATTTATTCCTTTTCTCTTTCGGCACATGAAAATATACAGGGCTTCCAAATATTCTAAAATGAGATATGTCAAGTTTCTTACTGGTGAACATTTCTTCAGGAGACTTGGAACCCAATGCTTGATGAGGGCATCAGTTTTGTACATATACGATGGTGTTTCAGCTTTGGCCCATAGAAGCTTTGGAAGTCTTTGATCATGGAGCATGGCACAGACGGCTTCCACAATCATACAGTTCTTCCTTTCTGCCACACCATTCTGTTCAGGAGTATATGGTGTAGTAATCTCCCTCTTAATGCCAGCCTCTTTACAAAAGTCATGAAACTTGTTAGATTCATATCCAGTCCCATTATCAGTCCTTAAGATCTTGATCTTCTTTTCGGATTTCACGATCAGGGCTTGAGATGTGTCACAAGACATGACACCTAGCGGACTTCCCCCAACCTGATATAATGAATCAACTTGAAACCTAAGAGTGAAGGCATCTTTAATATTTTTTTTCCATGCACGTACCTTGCCATCTATAAAAGCCACCTTGTAGCCTTTGTATTCCATTGCCGAGATGGACACCAGGTTCCTCTTGAGGTTAGGTACATATAATACATCCTATAAGTGGATTGTATTACCTTGATTCAATTTAAAAGAGACATTGCCTATAGCTTTAATGGGATATTTTATATTATCTCCAAGGACAATTTCCAAGTTAGTTTCTTTCTCTATCAGATTATGGAGAGCTTCTTTGTAACCAATGAAGTGCCTTGAGGCACCACTATCAATAAGCCAAATTCCTAGCGAGTCCGAAGGAGCAAAGGTATATAGAGTAGCAGATAGATAACATTCATCCTGCTTATTTTCAATAGTGTTATATTCATACCTAGAATTTCTAGCCTTCTTGAATGGTTGTCCTCTTCCTTGATTTCTATCACTCCTTTTACCTCTGCTATTAGATTTTCCATTTCTTTGATTGCCATGAGAGGGATTTGATCATCGTCCCGGTGTGAGTCCCTTCTATCAGGGAACTCCCTTGCATAGTGACCTGCTTTATCGTAAATGTAACATTGTCCTTTTCTTCCACCCTTAGGTCCATTTGTTCCTAGCAGCAGCAGATGCATTTGATGGAGGCTCAGCAATTCCGCCTTTCACATGGTCCAACACTTCCTGTTCTTCCAATGTTAGATCGAGAGACATCTTCTTCTCACGGAGCTTGTCTTCGGCAAGGAAGTGTGTTGAGGACCCCATGAATTCATTTTGGATAGCCTGCCAATCTTCTCTTCGGTGATTGCTCTTGCTCTTGCTTGGGCTTTGTCTTCACCTCAGCTCTGATACCATGTTAAGTTATGGTATGTTCTATGCTTAAAGAAGTTTACTTCTTTTTCTTATTATTATCCACAGATTAGCAATCATATGTAAATTAAGTAAAGTGCAGATAGAACATTAAACGATCGATAGAAAACAAGCCAAGACAAGAGACACAAGATGTGGTGGCTAGCTAGGGACAAACCCCAATATGGGGAAACCCTTTGATCAAATCTTCCTTTATCTTCAATAATTCAGCAAAGAGAAATAGTAAATAAATCTGATCTACATCAATAGCAGCAAACCCCAGATCAGCCCCAAACTAGGGCAGCAAACCCTAGATTGAACTTGTCAAGTCTCGACCGGTGAGTTGTTCACCATGCACCAGTCCGAGACTTCACCATGCACCAGTCCAAGATTCACTGCACACCAGTCCAAGATTTTGCTGCGCACCAGTGCAAGATTTCACCTCACACCAGTGCAATATTTTGCCACGCACCAGTGCAAGATTTCACCGCACACCAGTCCAAGATTTCGTCGCACACGAGTCCAAGATTTCGCCATGCACCAGTGCAAGATTTCATCGTGCACCAGTGCAATATTTCACCGCTCCCCAGTGCAAAATTTGACCATGCACCAGTCCAAGATTTCGCCACGCACCAGTCCAAGATTTCGAGGCGCACCAGTCCAATATTTTGCCACACACCAGTGCATGGTTTTTCCGTGCACCAGTGCAAGATTTCGCCGCACACCAGTGCAAGATTTCACCTCGCACCAGTCCAAGATTTTGCCGTGCACCAGTCCAAGATTTCACCGTGCACCAGTCCAAGATTTTGCTGTGCACTAGTGCAAGATTTCGCCGCGCACCGATGCAAGATTTCACCGCACACCAGTGCAAGATTTCACTGAACACCAGTGCAAGATTTCGCCGCGCACTAGTCCAAGATTTTGTCATGCACCAGAGAGAGAGAGAGAGATGTGATGAGATGAAAATGTACAAATGAGGAAAAGACCTCCTGTATTTATACACAAATGTTGATGATGAATAGATGCAATTTTTGGGCTTCTGAGCCTACATGAGTTGCTAGTCAGCTTGATAATTATTCCATAAAAAAAAAAATTCATATCTCCATAAATACTTATCGGAATCAGACAACCATCAATAAGATGACCCATATGGAATTTGGCCCTAGTTTCCAATTTTAACACTCCCTCTCAACTAGGGAGAGCTCCATCTGCAATTCATCTTTCGGTCGCTACTATTCATCCATCAAATGCACTACCCCATATAGCTTGACCCCTACTCTACTCTACTCTATTCTGCCTACTCTGCTCTGTTCTGTTCTGCCCTGTTCTGATCTGCTCTGCTCTACTCTGTTTTGCTCTACTCTGCTTTGTCTGAATTATGAAGAGGAAGAAATGATCCAGGATGTATCATACCATCCTCCACTGACTCAAAGTTAGTCTCAGAGTGTGTACCACTAGTCCCAGACCAATCCTCAACCAACCCAAAATCAATGTCATAATGGGTACAATTCCTACCACTGGTCCCAGACCAGTATCATCCTTCACTGACTCAAAGTCACTCTCAAAGTGTCTACCACTAATCCCATACCAGTCCTCAACCGAAGGAAGTCAGTGCCATAGTGGGTACAACTCCTACCACTAGTCCCAAACTAGTATCATTGATCCCAGATCAATGAAGGTCATCCTAGCATAGGGAGTACGGTAGATACAACGATGCATCCATCGGTTCTACTATGGTCCCTATCCTCATTTCCCTGCTCATTGATCAGATGAGAGTCACTTCCCATGAGTCCCAGACTGCATGGCTAGGATGCCTCGATAGGAGAACTAATCAATCCGGTCCACAGGAGAGCGAATCATCTTGTCCCACAAGAGATCGAATCATTCTGTCCCACAAGAGAGTGAATCATCTTGTCCACAGGAGAGCGAATCATCCTGTCCACAGGAGAGCGAATCATCCTATCCCAGAAGAGAGTGAATCATCTTGTTCCACAATTGCCATGGATAACACATCATCCAGGCCTCATAGGAGAACTAATCATCCTGCTACACAATCATCATGGAGAACACATCATCTAGAGCTCACAGGAGAACTAATCATCCTGCTACATAATCGTCATGGAGAACACATCATGCAGACCTCACAGGAGAACTAATCATCCTGCTACATAATCATCATGGAGAGCACAACATCCAGACCTCACAGGAGAACTAATCATCCTGCTACATAATCGTCATGGAGAACACATCATCCAGACCTCACAGGAGGCCATGCTAGCAGCAATATACTCTGCTTCGACGGTGTTCAAAGCCACCGACTTCTACTTCCTTCTCATCCAGGATATCGAAGCAGATCCCAAGGATAAACAGCACATGAGAGTGCTCTTATGGTCCACCACATTGCGTGCCCAATCAGCATCAGTGTATCCAAGTAGTCTCACATCTCCGGCAGTGTATCTTAACCCATATGTAATTGTGCCATGAAGATATCTTAGCAGATTCTTGGCACCAATCCAATATATGTGGTGAGGCTCAAACATAGGTTAACTCAACGTGTTGAATGCGAAGCATATATTTGGATGGGAGTTCACTAAGAACATTAATGCTCCGACAAGTTGACGATACTTGGTGCATTTCGTAAAGTAGGTCTAGCAGTGTTACCGCTTAACTTCTTAAAGTCAATCTCTATCGGGGTAGTAACAGGGTTGCAACCCACCATACCGAATCTTTCCAATATCTTCACCACATATTTTCCTGAGATAGGAAAATTTCCCTTGACTTCTGCTAGACTTCAAGTCCTAGGAAATAGTTCATCAGTCCTAGGTCCTTCATTTCAAATTCAGAAGCCAAATCTCTCTTACATTTGTGAATGAGAGGGTCTGCACCTATCAGAAAGAGGTCATCCACATACAACACCAGTATGAGAGGCTTGTCATCTTCAACCTTAAAGTGAAGGTTAGAATCGGCTTCACTCATAGTCAATCCCAGCTTCATCAAGTAGCTATCGATCCTCTCATACTGTTATCGAGAAAACTAGTGTCCATTCAGAGTTGCTAGTCCCACTAAGATAGGTAGCTATCTTAGAAACAAAGAAACTAAAGTTACTTGTGTTTTCCTTTATGAGAGATAGATGAGAGAGAAGCAAAGAGCACCAACCTCAGTCTTTCGCTAGTCTCCTTACTTGTTTCCTCCCTCCTTTGATAGAGATTTCGCCACTCCTTTCTCACTTTTCCCGCTTCAAAGAACACCTGTAGAGTCAAAGCAGCAAAATACCATCAAAGCATAGAGATCTATAACCATAAAAAATGTAGGATCAGATATACATTAACCATATAAATGCATACACAAATATAAGATTCAGAGATATACAAGCATATGGAGGAAAACTCAAATAGCTTTATTGATAGAAGTAGTAGAAGAGAGGATTACAACCAAGCTGTCTGATCCAGCATCATCCTCACAGCATGAAAGCCCTCTTCGCCTCATACAAAGCAAGATCACCCAACAATGTCTTCAAAGAGAAACAAACAACACTTCCTTGCAAATTACAAAATTCCAGCCCCCTGGATCTCTAGGATAAGGGATCCATATATAGATGTTTGCAGGTGGGTGAGTCAGGTTCTGGGATTTTGATTAGTGTCATTTCACTGATAGTTCTTGGTTCCACTTGGAGATTTCATGATCTCCTACTCATCCCTAGGCGAATTCAGAGAGGCAAGTGTCATATGAGCAGTTTCTAGAAGATTCTTTGAGTTTCCACCTAGCAAACTGCTTCTGCCATTTGTCTTCTCTTGCTCATCGCACCCTACAGAAGGGATTTTTAGTATGCATCGCACCCCCCATGTGTAACAGGTGAGATGCATCGTACCCTCAGCATGGAGCAGTCTGTATGGTCCAGTTTTGACCAGTTCTGAGCAGTTTTTCAGGGAGAACTTCTGGGAAATGATGTAATCAGCTGACCTTGTTCCTTTAGGGTATGAAACAACACTTTTAGGGGTTTAGAAGCCCTTGGTTTATGGACATATGTGATTGGGGTTGTAGTGCCCAAATATGTCTATAACAGTTGCCCCCTAAAGCATGAGGTCGTAAATCTTCTGATGTCGGGTGAAATGCTTTATAATGAGGATCTGAGGTTTTTCGAACTGGAAGGTGACCTGTAATAAGATACAATACAATACATTATCTTCATAATATTTTCATGATCTAGCTGAGGCGGGCATTCCCATGCTCAGCTTTATAAATTCATTTTAATGTACATAGGACAGACAATCGTCTGTGTGGCAAACTGATGATTCAGGTAGAGCCATCATCCCTTAGTTTGGATGATTATCTGTGCAGCAATGATGTACATTGGATGTCTTTATTTTCCTGAATATATTGCAGCCCGAATGGATGAAACTAGATCCGGGGTCTTCAAACTCGTTCAATCTTCGCCCGAAGTTCAAGTCGATCCATGTGAAAAGATGTCCTGAGGTCAAACATGGAAAGACATCGCCTGATTACCAGCCAATGGTGTAAGCTATTAACAGGCACGAGAGGAATCACTGATAATGATAATGACCCTCAAGGTACTGTAGTACAATTCACGTGGTGTGAATATATGAGTTGATGTCGAACACCTCCAAAATCTTTCGGTCGAAGGCCATTGATGTAAACCTGTTGCTGGAAGTGAGAAACTTGCCATTGAGGCATGCAAGCTTCAAAGTACTGAAAGGGTTGTTCCTAAGTCAAATTCTTGGATAATGAGCTGATGTCGACAAGAAGTGACCCGTCGTAGGAGGGCCTTAATGAATCCCACATCTACGACATGGAACGGAGAAAATGATTTTGTGGAGGTGAAAACAATCTGATGATACAAGGTTTAGGGTGGCAATCATGAAAAATGGAGAGTGAAGGTATTGCAGCGGATGAGGCATTAGCTAGGTTGGTGAATTCTCTGAGTGACTTCTCTTGAACATATCGGCAACACTGAAATGGATTGGTAGTGTTAACCCCAAAATGGATGGTATGATGGACCAATGGTGATATGATGGGCCAACGGAATAACTCAACCCGACTCAATCATGATGATGGAGTGAAAGTCTCATGTTCAAGAGCGACCTGCTACCAATGAAGTTATTCAAGTTTTCTTCCCTTTTTTCCCCAGTCATTGCTGACCAGTACCTCTTTATTTTTGTCAAGCTTGAGGAGGCTAACATATGCTTGTTCTATAATTTTCCCTTCGGGAAAACCTGTCGCTATGTTTTAATGAGCCTAGTGATGGTGAAACTCGCTCTTGTCTGCATGGACAAGTTTTTCGCTATTGTTTTAACGAGTTTAATGACAAATATAACTCTGTCCTTTTCAATTTTAGAGAGTCTAAAAAGAGACGTAAAGGCAACTCCAGTAGTCGTTTTTCGTAATATAATTCCTTAAGTCTGAAAAAGTATAAAATAATACGAAAGGGATGACTTTTCGATCGTTTTAACGAGCCAAACAAGACAAGCGCTCAATCTTTTTGTGTAATGATCCCTCAGGTCCAAAAAGATTAAAATCTAGAGGAGGGATGGCACTTCCGATCGCTTTAACGAGCTGGAGAGGCCAATTGCTCGGCAATCTTTTCATATTTTACGAGTCAGATGAAAAGAGCTTAAAGGAGACTCATTTTTTCAGGAACGAGTGATGTTTTTGGGTAGAAACTGGTTCCAGGTAAGGTTTGGAACTTTTCAATCACAGCAATGTAAAGAAGGTGGCTAATAGAATCACTCGTCGCAACTATTCCTCAAAAGGGTAAACAATCAAATGGAGGCGTATGATTGGCTAAAAAGGAGTGGAGGTGATGATAAGAACACGAACAAGGTTCAAAAGATGATAATTATGCGATCAAAAAGATTATTTACCGAAGGTGGGTTCATTTTTTAATGAGCTTAAACTCTGAGGGAGCATTTGCTCATTGCTAGTTTTATTTTTCAATGAGCTAGAACTTCACATAAAACTGCTCATGCCAGTCGTATAATAAGGATGTCTCATCGATAGGTTCATTTTTTAGGGAGCTTGCCCCATTCGAAACTTTGCTCCGGAGCCTTTCGTATGCAAGCTAGGAACAACCAACCTACGAGTTTAAAGGGTTGAGAGCCTACAAACTAAGAAAATAAATGGTCGCTTTTCACTTGCATGCAAAAAGGTTTGCATGCCCCCAGGTATAACGAAAAATAGAGTTTCCAGGTTACCATATGGAAGTTCTTGCATTAAAGCAAGGTTGTTCCATCCGCATCTACAGACAAAACACTTCCTTGGCTCTGTCCATCGAAATAGACAAAGGTGAATGTTGGGAGCTTCCACTCACATAACGTTTGACGAGGGAATCCTTTTCCAGTCTAATCCCATTTTCCTAAATGGACGGGTTTGTCAGACTAGTCATATATCCTATGTGGAAACCTACCTTATACCTGGGGTTTTCCTGCCAAAGCAGACCAGGGCACATGCCCCCTGGGTTTAGTCACATTCACTGAATCATGTGCGCTCATCAGGTGGATAGACTGGAGGTTGATGAGACATTCCTTGTGCAAAAAGACCAGTTAGGCATGGCCTTTGACTAGTAGCCGTGTTTGAACTAGGGAATGAAAGCCGGTCAACGAGTTGGACCATTCTGCCTTCATACGGGAAACACATCACCTGAAAGAGTGAGGAAACAATAGCTCCCATGCTATAAATGTAGTCATGTCCAAGGAGTAGATTATAATATAAAGGCCCTTGGACTGCCATCACGTTTAGATAAATGGTTTTCCTTCTCAAATTTATAGGCAAATTTGGAAGGATCCCTAACGGTCGACTGGTTCCTTTATTCAAGCCTGATAGATTTCAAATCTCTGGCATAAGCTATGGTGAACCAAGCGCTTTCCAAGCAGTTGAGGAAAGGATACTCACGGAATCCCCTTCATCCATGATAGTACCAACCATGATCATTGTGTAAGCTTGTACTATGATTCGGAATGGTACATTAGATGGTAGGCAGGGTCTTCCCAGTAGATTCCAATCGAAGGAAACGACTAGATTGCTTGGAGGAGGGACCGAATAAATGGTCAGATGAATCTCTGATGAACTTTCTTCCTGTGGTAAAGGAACAGGTAGATTTCCCCCATGTTCATCGGATTCTGTGTTAACAAAAGGAATTTGAACAGCGTCGTTCTCATTCTCTTTGGTGACTGTATCATCTGAAGGTGGACCTTCTGAAGACAAGACTAGTCGACTGCTGTCTCGACCTGTTGACTTTGGTCCGGTGTGGACTCAGAGGGTTTATCTTCAATGATAGGTGCTTCGACCGACAACAAAGGTGTGTCAGTTAGATTTTCAACTAGCGATGGACTTGGCAAGAGTTTCTTGTATCCAGGAGGAAGTCACTGCGGTGAAGCAGGATGGTTATCCAAGACTCTTTTAGCTTCGTCCAGGAAAGGACAACGGTGGAGGGCATGATCGCCTTCACACAGTCTACAAGGAAATTTAGATCTTCCTTTCTGTCCATTGAATTCATTTTCACTAGTTGATGGTGTGCTCTCAACATGATTGTCAGAGGTTGAAGACACCGGATTGTGCAAGCGGGGAGACCAGTCCCTTAAGATCCGCGGGATGCAAGGAAAATCTCGATGATAGTGGTCTCCTTTGCAAATGACACATGGAGATTTAGGTTTGGATGGTGCAGTGTGTGGATTTTTGCCAAATGATGCATGGTTGCCCCCTTTCACCGTTGGCTTCTTCTTCTTCTTCTCCTTCCCTTTCTTCTTCTTCTCAGTTAATTGGTTTTTAGCGTTACTAGCTTCACAAAGCGAAGAGGAAGAAGGAGAGGGAGAAACAAACGAAGTAGAAGTTGGGGGAGCGACTTCAGTATCATCTGGTTGCTGATTTTATTACTGAGGAATTACAATGTTTTGAATGACAGAGGTCGAGAAAAGCCATACTGGCAGGCCAATTGTGAGTCCTGGAAGGGACAATGTAACCATATGTGGAGCACCAACATCTCCCCAAGAAGAGAAAGGACTAGGATTCCCCCCAAGGGGAAATCCTTGATTGGTGGACTCCATTTTCTCAACCTAAGACCAACGAGGGAACAGTGATGTTATTCCTATTAAAATAAATTTTGCGACGCTTTGCAACAACTTGCTTTTTCAATTTTTAAGAGTTGAGAATAAGCTAAAAATGACTCTAGTCGCCTTTGATTTTTAATGAGCCTGAAGTGACAAGTGCTCAGGTGGACCTTTTCTTTTAAGGAGTCTGAAAAGGAACGAAAGTGACTACTCTAGAAATCTAGATAGAGGGATTACCAAACCAATCGCAAAACTGCAGAATACTTTTTATGGTACGGTAGTCAATCTTCCCAAATGCTGTGTTCAGTGCATTGCGATCGATAGGGCGGCAGACACAACTTCCTAAGGATAAAGGATGTAGCCTATTGTGGTCTCCCAATATATACTTGACGGTACGTGGGAGCACAAGTCCGTACAGGCATTTGTCATCTCAAAGAGGAGGAATCACCCAACCTACGATGAAAGCGATAGTTACCAGGCTTTACGACGTTGGAATGCGTCTCTAGCCTAGACTTCTAAATGTTGTGCGTTAGGTTCCAAAGCGTTTTTATGTTCATTGAGATTTATTTTACAGTTGATCTTTCTTAAGAAGTTTTCCTTTAAGGTTCACCACGTGATGTAGATATACAATTCCTAAATATGCAATCTAAGATGATAAACAGTCGAAAATCCTCGCTACTAAGGAAAGAGAAATGAAATTCTTTCAACATGGAGCAGAGAGCACACACTAGATGCACTTTTCCTAAATCAATTTCAGCATGCAGTCTAAATGCAAATGCACATGCATGTATTGTTTTTTAGTTTCCTTAATGTGAGAATGAAAAAAGAAAACTAATCATAGATCTGAACTATCTTCTTTCAAAGCGACTGTACTAACAATTTTCTCTTCAAAAACGAAAGGAAGGCTAAGATGACACTTTGCGATTTCAAATTTAAAATTGCTTTCGACACTTGAAAAACTATTAATTCAAATAAAATACGATGGCAAAAGTGTAATCGACTATCTAAAAGAGGAAGACTTTACGACACTCTTTTTCTTGACTGAAAACGACACTTGCAACAATTTCAAATCAAAAGACAACAGTTCGATTAAGCTACTATTTTTCAAAGGAGAACTGTAAATGATGAAAAATACATTAAAAAAATTCACAATTCCTTCTGATGGATGCTAAAATAATGCAAAGGAAGAAGGTTTCAACAGTGATATACTGATCATAGACAACAAGACTACTGAATAAAGCTGAAGACAATGAAGAAGAAACCAAAATCTGGAGGCAGAAACATTGTCACTCAATCATCGCACCTGTAACACAAGGAAACAGGGATGCATCTCACCTGCAACACACGAGAGGTGCAATGCATCTAGATTTCCAATGAGAGACAGTGCGATGGTCCAAGAATGAGATTGAGCTTGCTTTTCACTTACAGTTTGCAGCTAAGTTCAGGGATTTAGGCTGAGCTAATGATAGACAGTAAACACAAAGTATAGGGGCTGATCTAATGAGGTTATTTGAGCTACCACAAGGGCACTTAGGATGTTTGAAAGTCAGATGTTTAGTTCATAAACCAACCTGGAGATTGACTGAAGCAGCGTTGATCTACTTTGCAGTTGCATAGCAAAATCAGTTCGAAGGCTAGCTGGCTTAACTTCAGGCTTCGTCTGTGGTTTATAAAGAAAACAATAGTAACAAAACAAATAAACTATTCATTCCCCAGTGGAGTCTCCATTTTGTTATCGGGAAAAAAGGTTTGCATGCCCCCAGGTATAACGAAAAATAGAGTTTCCAGGTTACCATATGGAAGTTCTTGCATTAAAGCAAGGTTGTTCCATCTGCATCTACAGACAAAACACTTCTTTGGCTCTGTCCATCGAAATAGACAAAGGTGAATGGTGGGAGCTTCCACTCACATAACGTTTGACGAGGGAATCCTTTTCCAGTCTAATCCCATTTTCCTAAACGGACGGGTGTGTCAGACTAGTCATATATCCTATGTGGAAACCTACCTTATACCTGGGGTTTTCCTGCCAAAGCAGACTAGGGCACATGCCCCCCTGGGTTTAGTCACATTCACTGAATCACTTGCGCTCATAAGGTGGACAGACTGGAGGTTGATGAGACATTCCTTGTGCAAAAAGACCAGTTAGGGATGGCATTTGACTAGTAGCCGTGTTTGAACTAGGGAATGAAAGCTGGTCAACGAGTTGGACCATTCTGCCTTCATATGGGAAACACATCACCCGAAAGAGTGAGGAAACAATAGCTCCCATGCTATAAATGTAGTCACGTCCAAGGAGTAGATTATAATATAAAGGCCCTTGGACTACCATCACGTTTAGATAAATGGTTTTCCTTCTCAAATTTATAGGCAAATTTGGAAGGATCCCTAACGGTCGACTGGTTCCTTTATTGAATCCTGACAGATTTCAAATCTCAGGCAGAAGCTATGGCAAACCAAGCGCTTTCCAAGCAGTTGAGGAAAGGATACTCACGGAAGCCCCTTCATCTATGATAGTACCAACCATGATCATTCTGTAAGCTTGTACTATGATTCAGAATGGTACATTAGATGGTAGGCAGGGTCTCCCTAGTAGATTCCAATCGAAGGAAACGACTAGATTGCTTGGAGGAGGGACCGAATAAACGGTCAGATGAATCTCTGACGAACTTCCTTCCTGTGGTAAAGGAACGGGTAGATTTCCCCCATGTTCATCAGATTCTGTGTTAACAAAAAGAATTTGAACAGTGTCGTTCTCATTCTCTTTGGTGACTGTATCATCTGAAGGTGGACCTTCTGAAGACAAGACTAGTCGACTGCTGTCTCAACCTGTTGACTTTGTTCCGGTGTGGACTCAGAGAGTTTATCTTCAATGATAGGTGCTTCGACCAACAACAAAGGTGTGTCAGTCAGATTTTGAACTAGCGATGGACTTGGCAAGAGTTTCTTGTATCTAGAAGGAAGTCGTTGTGGTGAAGCAGGATGGTGATCCAAGACTCTTTTAGCTTCGTCCAGGAAAGGACAACGGTGGAGGGCATGATCGCCTTCACACAGTCTACAAGGAAATTTAAATCTTCCTTTCTATCCATTGAATTCATTTTCACTAGTTGATGGTGTACTCTCAACATGATCGTCAGAGGTTGAAGACACCGGATTGTGCAAGCGGGGAGACTAGTCCCTTAAGATCCGCGGGATGCAAGGAAAATCTCGATGATAGTGGTCTCCTTTGCAAATGACACATGGAGATTTAGGTTTGGATGGTGCAGTGTGTGGATTTTTGCCAAATGATGCATGGTTGCCCCCTTTCACCATTGGCTTCTTCTTCTTCTTCTCCTTCCCTTTCTTCTTCTTCTCAGTTACTTGGTTTTTAGCGTTACTAGCTTCACCAAGCGAAGAGGAAGAAGGAGAGGGAGAAACAAACGAAGTAGAAGGTGGGGGAGCGACTTCAGTATCATCTGGTTGCTGATTTTATTGCTGAGGAATTACAGTGTTTTGAATGACAGAGGTCGAGAAAAGCCATACTGGCAGGCCAATTGTGAGTCCTGGAAGGGACAATGTAACCATATGTGGAGCACCAACATCTCCCCAAGAAGAGAAAGGACTAGGATTCCCCCCAAGGGGAAATCCTTGATTGGTGGACTCCATTTTATCAACCTAAGACCAACGAGGGAACAATGATGTTATTTCGATTAAAATAAATTTTATGATGCTTTGCAACAACTTGCTTTTTCAATTTTTAAGAGTCGAGAATAAGCTAAAAATGACTCTAGTCGCCTTTGATTTTAATGAGCCTGAAGTGACAAGTGCTCAGATGGACCTTTTTAAGGAGTCTGAAAAGGAACGAAAGTGACTACTCTAGAAATCTAGACAGAGGGATTACCAAACCAATCGCAAAACTGCAGAATACTTTTTACGGTATGGTAGTCAATCTTCCCGAATGCTGTGTTTAGTGCATTGCAATCGATAGGGCGGCAGACACGACTTCCTAAGGATAAAGGATGTAGCCTATTGTGGTGTCCCAATATATACTCAACGGTACGTGGGAGCACAAGTCCGTACTGGCATTTGTCGTCTCAAAGAGGAGGAATCACCCAACCTACGATGAAAGCGATAGTTACCAGGCTTTACGACTTTGGAATGCGTCTCTAGCCTAGACTTCTAAATGTTGTGCGTTAGGTTCCAAAGCGTTTTTATGTTCATTGAGATTTATTTTACAGTTGATCTTTCTTAAGAAGTTTGCCTTTAAGGTTCACCACGTGATGTAGATATACAATTCCTAAATATGCAATCTAAGATGATAAACAGTTGTTTACTTTCTTTTTGCAATGAAAATCCTAGCTACTAAGGAAAGAGAAATGAAATTATTTCAACATAGAGCAGAGAGCACACACTAGATGCACTTTTCCTAAATCAATTTCAGCATGCAGTCTAAATGCAAATGCACATGCATGTATTGTTTTTTAGTTTCCTTAATGTGAGAATGACAAAAGAAAACTAAGCATAGATCTAAACTATCTTCTTTCAAAGTGACTGTACTAACAATTTTCTCTTCAAAAAATGAAAGGAAGGCTAAGATGACACTTTGCGATTTCGAATTTAAAATTTCTTTCGACACTTGAAAAACTATTAATTCAAATAAAATATGATGGCAAAAGTGTAATCGACTATCTAAAACAGGAAGACTTTACGACACTCTTTTTCTTGACTGAAAACGACACTTGCAACAATTTCAAATCAAAAGACAACAGTTCGATTAAGCTACTATTTTGCAAAGGAGAACTGTAAATGATGAAAAATACATTAAAAAAATTCACAAATCCTTCTAATGGAGGCTAAAATAATGCAAAGGAAGAAGGTTTCAACAGTGATATATTGATCATAGACAGCAAAACTACTGAATAAAGCTGAAGACAATGAAGAAAAAACAAAATTCTGGAGGCAGAAACAATGTCACTCAATCATCGCACCTGTAACACAGGGAAACAAGTATGCATCTCACCTGCAACACACGGGAGGTACGATGCATCCAGATTGCCAATGAGAGACAGTGCGATGGTCCAGGGATGAGATTGAGCTTTCTTTTCACTCACAATTTGCAACTAAGTTCAGGGATTTAGGCTGAGTTAATGATAGACAGTAAACACAAAGTATAGGGGTTGATCTAATTAGGTTATTTGAGCTACCACAAGGGTTCTTAGGGTGTTTGCACGTCAGATGTTCAGTTCATAAACCAACCTGGAGATTGACTGAAGCAGCGTTGATCTACTTTGCAGTTGCATAGCAAAAGAAGTTCGAAGGCTAGCTGGCTTAACTTCAGGTTTCGTCTGTGGTTTATAAAGCAAACAATAGTAACAAAACAAATAAACTATTCATTCCCCAGTCGAGTCTCCATTTTGTTATCAGGAAAACTAGTGTCCATTCAGAGCTGCTAGTCCCACTAAGATGGGTAGCTATCTTAGAAACAAACAAACTAAAGTTACTTGTGTTTTCCTTCATGAGAGATAGATGAGAGAGAAGAAAAGAGCACCAACCTCAGTCTTTCGCTAGTCTCCTTACTTGTTTCCTCCCTCCTTTGATAGAGCTTTTGCCACTCCTTTCTCACTTGTCCCACTTCAAAGAACACCTATAGAGTCAAAGCAACAAAATACCATCAAAGCATAGAGATCTATAACCATAAACAATGTAGGATCAGATATACATTAACCATATAAATGCATACACAAATACAAGATTCAAGGATATACAAGCATATAGAGGAAAACTCAAATAGCTTTATTGATAGAAGTAGTAGAAGAGAGGATTACAACCAAGCTGTCTGATCCAGCATCATCCTCCCAGCATGAAAGCCCTCTTCACCTCATACAAAGCAAGATCACCCAACAATGTCTTCAAAGAGAAACCAACAACACTTCCTTACAAATTACAAAATTCCAGCCCCCCTGGATCTCTAGGATGAGGGATCCATATATAGATGCTTGCATGTGGGTGAGTCAGCTTCTGGGATTTTGATTAGTGTCATTTCACTAATAGTTCTTGGTTCCACTTGGATATTCCATGATCTCTTACTCATCCCTGGGTGAATTCAGAGAGGCAAGTGTCATATGAGTAGTTTCTAGAAGATTCTTTGAGTTTCCACCTAGCAAACTACTTCTGCCATTTGTCTGCTCTCGCTCATCGCACCCTACAGAAGGGCTTTCTAGTATGCATCACACCCCCTATGTGTAACAGGTGAGATGCATCACACCCTCAGCATGGAGCAGTCTGTATGGTCCAGGTATGACCAGTTCTGAGTAGTTTTTCAGGGAGAACTTCTGGGAAATGATGTAATCAGCTGACCTTGTTCCTTTAGGGTATGAAACAACACTTTTAGGGGTCTAGAAGCCCTTGGTTTACGGACATATGTGATTGGGGTTTCTGTGCCCAAATATGTCTATAACACATACCATGCTCAGGGTGCTTGCTTCAACCCATAGAGAGCCTTCTTCAACCTACATACATGAGATTTTCGATCATAAATATCAAATCCTTTGGGTTGCTCTACGTAGACCTCTTCTTTGATAGAACCATGAAAGAACGTTGTATTTTCATCCATCTGATGTAGGTTCCATGCTTGTGAAGCCACAAGGGCTATGATCGAGCAGATGGTGGTATATCTGGCAACAGGTGTAAATATCTCGTCATAGTCTATATGTTCCTTCTGGGAGAAGCCACGAGCCACAAAACAAGCCTTATACTTTTCCGTACTTCCATTTGCTATATGCTTTATCTTGTAAAGCCATTTATAAGTGACAACTGTCTTGTCTTGGGGTCTGGGAACTACTTCCCAGACATCATTCTTCATAATAGACTCATATTCTTCGGTCATAGCATCCTTCCATACTTGATGCTTGATGACATCTGAGAATGATGAAGTCTCATTTTGTATGATCGTGCTCATGATGGTCAGGTATCCCTGATACCTGTTAGGTTTCTTACTTTCACGGAAGGTTCCTCAGGGTGCAGTGTGTCCTTCAGCATCATCGAGTAGCCCCCTAAGCCAAGAGGGCCTCTTCCTAGAAGAGGAAGGCTCAAGTGGATGAATAGGATCCATGGGTTCATCCACATTGGGCATTGTTACATCATCTTTTTCTTTCTGTTCCCTGGTGTCAAATTCTTGAGAGCTCCTTAAAGTAGGAAGATTGTCCACCTTACTGAGAACCATATCTTCATCAAAGGTGACATCATGACTAATCATGACTTCCCTTTGACCGGCTACATAGATTCTATAGCCCTTAGTATTTTCACCATAGCCCACGAAGATTCCTTTCTTTCCAGATGCAACCAATTTATTCCTTTTCTCTTTCGGCACATGAAAATATACAGAGCTTCCAAAAATTCTAAAATGAGATATGTCAAGTTTCTTACTGGTGAACGTTTCTTCAGCAGACTTGGAACCCAATGCTTGATGAGGACATCGGTTTTGTACATATATGGCAGTGTTTCAGCTTTGGCCCATAGAAGCTTTGGAAGTCTTTGATCATGGAGCATGGCACGGACGGCTTCCACAATCGTACGGTTCTTCCTTTCTACCACACCATTCTGTTCAGGAGTATATGGTGTAGTAGTCTCCCTCTTAATGCCAGCCTCTTTACAAAAGTCATGAAACTTGTTAGATTCATATTCAGTCCCATTATCAGTCCTTAAGATCTTGATCTTCTTTTCAGATTTCACGATCAAGGCTTGAGATGTGTCACAAGACATGACACCTAGCGGACTTCCTCCGACCTGATATAATGAATCAACTTGAAACCCAAGAGTGAAGGCATCTTTAATATTGTTTTTCCATGCACGTACCTTGCCATCGATAAAAGCCACCTTGTAGCCTTTGTCTTCCATTGCCGAGATGGACACCAGGTTCTTCTTGAGGTTAGGTACATATAATACATCCTGTAAGTGGATTGTATTACCTTGATTCAATTTAAAACAGACATTGCCTATACCTTTAACGGGATATTTCATATTATCTCCAAGGACAATTTCCAGGTTAGTTTCTTTCTCTATCAAATTATGGAGAACTTCTTTGTAACCAGTGAAGTGCCTTGAGGCACCACTATCAATAAGCCAAATTCCTAGCGAGTCCGAAGGAGCAAAGGTATATAGAGCAGCTGATAGATAATATTCATCCTGCTTATTTTCAACAGTGTTAGATTCATACCTGGAATTTTTAGCCTTCTTGAATGGTTGTCCTCTTCCTTGATTTCTAGCACTCCTTTTACCTCTGCTATTAGATTTTCCATTTCTTTGATTGCCATGAGAGGGATTTGATCATCGTCCCGGTGTGAGTCCCTTCTATCAGGGAACTCCCTTGCATAGTGACCTGCTTTATCGAAAATGTAACATTGTCCTTTTCTTCCACCCTTAGGTCCATTTGTTCCTAGCAGTAGCAGATGCATTTGATGGAGGCTCAGCGATTTCGCCTTTCACATGGTCCAACACTTCTTGTTCTTCCAATGTTAGATCGAGAGACATCTTCTTCTCACGGAGCTTGTCTTCAGCAGGGAAGTATGTTGAGGACCCAATGAATTCATTTTGGATAGCCTGCCAATCTTCTCTTCGGTGATTGCTCTTGCTCTTGCTTGGGCTTTGTCTTCACCTCAGCTCTGATACCATGTTAAGTTATGGTATGTTCTATGCTTAGAGCAGTTACTTCTTTTTCTTATTATTATCCACAAATTAGCAGTCATATGTACATTAAGTAAAGTGCAGATAGAACATTAAACAATCGATAGAAAACAAGCCAAGACAAGAGACACAAGATGTGGTGGCTAGGGACAAACCCCAATATGGGGAAACCCTTTGATCAAATCTTCCTTTATCTTCAATAATTCAGCAGAGAGAAATAATACATAAATCTGATTTACATCAGCAGTAGCAAACCCTAGATCAGCCCTAAACTAGGGCAGCAAACCCTAGATTGAACTTGTCAAGTCTCCACCAATGAGTTGTTCACCGTGCACCAGTCTGAGACTTCGCCGTGCACCAGTCCAAGATTCGTTGCGCACCAGTCCAAGATTTTTCCATGCACCAGTGCAAGATTTCACCTCACACCAGTGCAATATTTCGCCACGCACCAGTGCAAGATTTCACCGCACACCAGTCCAAGATTTCGTCGCGCACGAGTCCAAGATTTCGCCACGCACTAGTGCAAGATTTCATCTCGTACCAGTGCAAGATTTCACCGTGCACCAGTACAAAATTTCGCCGCACGCTAGTCCAAGATTTCACCGTGCACCAATCCAAGATTTCGCTGTGCACCAGTCCAATATTTTGCCACACACCAGTGCAAGGTTTTGTTGTGCACCAGTGCAAGATTTTGCCGCGCACCAGTGCAAGATTTCGCCGCACACTAGTGCAAGATTTCACCGCCCACCAGTCCAAGATTTCGCCGCGCACCGGTCCAAGACTTTGTCATGCACTAGTGCAAGATTTTGCCGCACACCGATGCAAGATTTCGCCGCACACCAATGCAAGTTTTCACCGAACACCAGTGCAAGATTTCGCCGCACACTAGTCCAAGATTTTGTCATGCACCAGAGAGAGAGAGAGAGATGTGATGAGATGAAAATGTACAAATGAGGAAAAGACCTCCTATATTTATACACAAATGTTGATGATGAATAGATGCAATTGTTGGGATTCTGAGCCTACATGAGTTGTTGGTCAGCTTGATAATTATTCCATAATAAAAATAAATTCATATCTCCATAAATACTTATCAGAATCGGATGATCTTTAGATAAATCCTACACCTCTCGACAAGAGGAATCTAATAAAAATATTATCAACTGTGAATAAGATGACCCACATGGAGTTTGTCCCTAGTTGCCAATTTTAACAATCTTTGATGGAGAATCTTCTTGGATGTACCTTCTTGTAGATGCCTTTAGATGGAGGGATTTCTTCTTTTAGTAAGAGCTTTGTTCCCAAGATGGTATTTCTTCTTAATGAGAGGAAATAGTAATCCTTATTGCCTTTGATGGATCTTGAACCCTTGCTTGTAGATCCGATGCTTCAATTTTTTTGTTCCCTTGCTTCTTAATCCTAATGCTTCAATATTCTATATGTTCTTGAGATTCCCTTCCTTGATGTGTCACTTTAGCTTTGATACCATGTTGTAGAATCTAGCACATCTAGGTTAGCATGAGATTCTTCTAATGATGATAACCATTTGGGAGGTACTTTTTACTTTTTCTTATTAGCACAATCTTCTCTTATTATTATTAGTGTGTGTTCTCTTACTTAATCAAATAGTTACCAAAAACAAAAGAGACGACAACATAAGATGTTGGCTCTCAGCCTGGGAAAGACCTCTCTCTCTCCTAGATAGGAAAACCCTTCTACAAATTTCTCTTATTAAAGCTTCAATTGACAAATTCGAAACCCTAGACCCTTGACAAGTAGACCCTCCAAGCACAAGACATATCCTTCTCCTTGATACTTAGACTAGAGAATGAGGCTTTTATTGGGGTATATCTTCAAGTTAGAGGCTGATCCTCTTAACCTTACTACAACTCTGATTTCTTTGCACATAATGTTGATCTAGGGCTTGAAATGGACCCTTTTACTTCCTCCCTTTATTTGATCTATGTGGGACCTACTTCACTTGAGTTTGAGGTCTATTAGGAGCTTATTATTAGCCCAATCAAAATTTATTATGTTGTTGCACTTATGAATCTGATGTGAACACAAAAAACACCCTTCTTCCTTCACACGTCTGATAAAATTTGGACCCAAAACAATTCTTCAAACACTTAGATTCCTTTCTCTCCTTCTTCACTAGCCTAGAAGCACCTTCTTGCTCTTCTTCACATCTCCTTCTTAACTCTCTTTCTCATTAATTTCAAAGATCACTTAATGGTCCTTTTGTGAGGTCAAATTGCCCTATATATAGGAGTTTGTCCCTCCTATTTGGGACGACTTCAGCTAGTGAGGATGAATTGACTTTAAGTGTGCCAAAAATTTATTCTTTGAGCTGACATGAAGAGGAGACTTGTCTTTGCTTTGGAGGATCACCTTTGAAATATTTCTTTGACTCTAGTACATAGATTTACATAGTGTAACATGCCCACATGGGTATTCAACAATTACATTGACTCTTTGACTTTCCTACAAGCATTTAAACATGTGCTTGACCTATCAAATGGGCAAAAAACCCATTATTAATAATTACAAAAATAATAATTCTTTTATTTTACAAGTACACAGATCAAAATTACATTTATGAAGACCGAACCTAGTTACACTTTCTTCAACAATTACATCGAGTAAGTCTACACATTTATAGTTGTATTCCTAGGAAAGTGCCAAGGAAAACATAAATAATGGTGGGAAGTGACTCTTGATAAGTATATTTATTTACGTATTATTTCTATCCATTTTTTATGAAAACACTTTCTTAAATTATGGGGGGAAGTAACTAATCAGAAATATCTTATTTATGTGAGTATGAGTTAATATTAGAGTTAAGATTAAGATGTAAGATTAGAGTTAAGATGTATATTTTTCTCTGGAATTAATTTTTTTAAGAAGGGTTTGGTTTTAATTCTTTGTTTAAAATTAGTTGTGTTAAGAGGTTTTTTATAATTTATTGTATGGAGAGGTGTTTTATAATTGAGTGTATAGATATGTTCATGTTAAATCGTTACATTTAAAATTAAACTAGCATAGTTATATAAATTAAATGGCCTACTAAATATCAAAACACCTATCTAATAATACATCTCATGTTGTCAATATTTAAAAAAATCATAAAAATTAAGTAAACCAACCTCAATCCATCTTAACTCTAGATCTACCAAGCACCGAGAGATATGGAGTGGAAAGGGAGAGATGGAGAGAGATTTAGGAAGAGAGGAGAGGAGGGAAGATTGAGAGATAAGGAACAAAGAGAGATAGAGAGGAGAGAGAGAGAGAGAGAGAGAGAGAGAGAGAGAGAGAGAGAGAGAGAGAGAGTGTGAGATAGAGAGAGATAGAATGGGAAGAGAGAGAGAGGGAGACATAGAGATGGAGGGGGTAGAGAGGGGGGGGGAGATAAAGGGAGGTGGTAGAGGAATGGAGAGAGATGAAGGAATAGATATAGGAATTGAGAGATAGGATAGAGGGAGGGGGAGAGATGCATTTGGATTGGGAGAGAGAGGGAGGGAATAAGAAATGCATATAGAGAGAAATCTACAAAGAGAGGGAGTGACAAGGGAGAGATGTTGAGTGATTGAAGGAGAGACAAGAGTGAGAGGGAAGAGAGAAGGGGGGGGGAGAGGAAGAGGGAGAGGGAAATGGAGTGAGATAGAGAGAAAAATAGATATGGAGATAGAGTGTTTATGTTTGGGGGTGAGATAGAGAGATAACGAAGGAGAGATAGAAGGAGATTGAGATATAGTGAGAGGAGAGAGAGAGGGAAGAAGAGAGAGAAAAAGTGTGGGAGGGAGGGTGAGAGAGATAGATATGGATAAATATGGCATGTGTGTTTGGGGGGTGAGATAGATATACAAAAGAGATATTGAAGGAGACATAGATATATATGGTAGGGAGAGAGAGGGAAAACGAGAGAGACAAATACAAGGAGGGAGAGGCTGAGAGAGAGAGAGAGAGAGAGAGAGAGAGAGAGAGAGAGAGAGAGAGAGAGAGAGAGAGAGAAATGGGGGAGAGAGGGAGGGGGATATAGAGAGTGATGGGAGAGACAAGGAGGGGGAGATACAAGGTTATTCACTAAAATAAGATGTATATTTTAATTACTATGGAATTATTGTTTTTAAGAAGGGTTTGGTTTTTATTCTTTGTTTAAAATTGTTTGTGTTAAGAAGTGTTTTCTAATTTAGTGTAGGGAGATGTTTATGTTATATTTTTATATTTAAAATTAAACTAGCATATTTATATAAAACATCATAGATCCATCTAAACCCCTAGATCTATCAAGAATGGAGAGAAATTAAATCTCTCTAGGTGCAAAACTTTCTTCAAGTTTTGCACTAAAATTTTCGTTGGAGTCTTCATGTAGGATGGACACCTAGTAACCTATGACAACAGGAAGTTATAGGATAGGGAGAGGAGATATCATGTTCATGAGAAGGAGATAACATCATTCATCCATTGTCATCAGGTGTGGAGGAATTATTTGATTTTGACATCTTCTTAAATTTTAGAAGCCTTTGTGAATCTTACTAGTGCCTAACATGCAAAGTATAAAATGTTTGGTGATATTTTTGTAAAAATATTCAAATTTCTAATGATTTTATATAGTCTTTGTGTTGACATAGTGTTTTCATTAATGAAAACCAATGTCATTCCATTGATGTAAAAAAAAGGTATGATGTCAAAAAGGGAGATTGTTGGACATAGCATGAAAGCCAATTTCATGTCATTGATGTCAAAGAAAGGAAATTGTTGGGCAGAGTATTATCATGTCAAAAGAAGTATGATTCCTTGGAAAATCATTAAGCATCTATTGACATATCGATGATGACAAAGGAATTATGATAGCTTTCAATTTATTGATTCTTTTTTAAAGCTATGATAATCAAATGAGTATGTAGATGGTCTAGCTAGATACTCCTCTCTGAGACCTTTCCAACGATATATGAGAATTGGTCAAACTCATCCAAATGAAAAAATAAACAAGTTTGAAAGTGACATGGTGGAAAAGGGTCAGAACGACAAATTTTTTAAATTTCATGCACGTTTAGGGAAAATCTATGAATTCATGCAATATATGTGGTTGTTGGCATACAAACATTTGTGTTGTTTAATGAGGTTAAATGTCACATAATTATGGGTGGATATGACGGTTGTCTAAATAATGAAAGGCATATGGAGTGAAAACTTGCAAGACATTTAACAAAGGTCATGCCCTCTAACCTCGGCCATGTGGACTCGATCATATCATGGAAAATGGATTGATGTGAACCCTTTAGTGATAAGACATGTGGGTTGATCGCCCAGTAGATAGAGCCAATGGAATTTTGACATTTCAACAAGATGACACATGTGACACCAATGGCAAGTTGACAAGTGGCAACATGAGATGATGTGGATCTAGGATGGACGACAGATAGTATGCTATGGTAGTATGGTGGATGACATGATAGTTGATGTGGCAATACAATGGATGATGTGATAGCATGGTAGGGTGCCACATAGCATGTCCAATTAGTATTTTTGGGTGGCCAATTGAGGCAAATATTAGTGAGAAGTGGCACCAATTAGAGGGTGCTATGTGGCATGATAACATCATGTTGATGTCATCATCCAGTTGAACATAGACCCCCTAAGGACACTACAATAGAATAGGGAAATAATGCCTAAAATTGCACCAGAATTTAATGTATTTTAGTTCATGAATTGGACACCTTTCCCAGTGCAAAAACAGGTGCTACCAAGTATGTTTGTACTAGTGCCATATTTTGCGCCATAAATTACACCATAAGCAACATCATAAATAATGCTGGAAATAGTGCCGAAGAAATAGAGCCATAAATAATGCCCGAAAAAGTGCTTCAAAGAGCACCCCGCACTTTTCCTGGAGTTGCACCGAAAGTTGTGTCAAAAATTACGTCGTAATTAGTACGAAGAATAATGTCATAAATAGCACCATTTAGCACCAGGACTTGCTTCGAATTTGGATCTTGGTTTGGCTTCTAGTTTAATATCCAATTTTTCTTCACATTTTTCTTCTAGTGTGTCTTCCAATTTTACTTCAAAATTTTCTTCTAGTGTGGCTTCCAATTTTTCTTCTAGTTTTGCTTTTAGTTTGGCTTCCAATTTTTCTTCCAGTATGGCTTTCAATTTTTCTTCTAGTGTGCCTTTGAATTTTTCTTCTAGTGTGGCTTCCAATTTGGCTTCCATTATTGCTTCTTTTTTTGTTTCCATCATAAGAAATAACGCTAGGTTTAGCGCCAACATAATTTCCGATTTGGTTTCCAGTTTTGCTTCTAGTGTGGCTTCCAATTTTGCTTCCAATTTTACTTCTATTGTTTCTTCTTTGTTTGCTTCCAAAAAATTATTATTTTTTTGAATACAGTTAAATTAATATGTTTTATTTCAATTTAATTAGTTAAATATATCATGTCTCTTAAATAATTTATATGATTATATCATATGAATTCATTTAAAATATTTTATAGGATAACATTTATAAGGAATTTTTAGGGAAACAAACATCCATTCAAATTAACAACATCATTATACTTATTAAATCTCCATCAAAATAGAATCTACAACATCCAATATATATAAAATAACAAGATAACTATTGTAACATGATAATCATCTATAATTAAAACAAGTGAATCAAATACCTATAATTCAAGTGAATTTGACAACATTCATCATGAGCAGTGAATCAAAACCATCATGCATAATAAATATGCATCCAAATCATCAACCACTTTCAACATAAAAAAAATGATGAGTCAATACTGACGAGATCATCATCATGTATGTATTTGGAGAATATCTCATTACATTTCAAAAATGTATCAAATTGAATCATTGCAAGGACCCAAATACAAAATCAACTCTACAAAGAATCCAATTGATCATGGATAAATTTGGAATTTTGGAGTTATATCATATCAAGAGAGAGAACAACGCTTTGATGGATGATCAACCCAGTAAAGGTATCAATTTGGTTCAAGGCGAATTGATGGAGGAGGGTGGCATAACAATTATATGTCACATACCATGATTTCTCATAACTCGAGGATCACGAGATGCTTAAGGGTAATTAAGGAGGATAATTTGATTGAAAGTTTGCTTAAATTCAATAGTCATTTCACGGTACAAAATATCATAAGTGATCGCTCTAGCTTATTGGTGATCGATCTAACAGAATGACAAGCCATTCATCCAACAGATGGTTAAACACAAGGATTAATGGTAAGAATGTGGCCAGGTGGAATGTCTTCAGCAAAGGATTTGATATGTTGTGGTTAAGGAAGAACATATCTGTTCGACCGTGCGTGTTTATGGTACAAACCAAGAAGCAATGAATTTGCAATTGTTAATGCGAACATCATTAAACTCGAAGGGACTCCCCTCGCCATCATTTTGGAGTTAAGTCTCACTATAATCAGATGGCTTTGCAGAATTAGTTCCTAGTGTCTCTCCATACATTCTTTCTGAGCTGAAGAGATCATGACTTCCTCACCAAGCAATGGCACTAGTGGCTCCCTAGATGACATTGATTAGGTGTTCAAGTAGGAAATCAAGGAGATGATCTCCGGGATAGGTGGGAAAATAATTTTGAGGCTCAATCTCATTTCACCTTGGTAACGAGTCATTTGGAACGTCTAAAAAAATATGTTGAAATTGTGCAAGCAATGGTGGAGGTAATTATATCCAGGATAGAAAATATTAATTACAAGTTGGGAAACTCTGAGTTCAACATGGAGAATGTAGTTGTCTTAGTGTTAAAATAAATATTTGACCTCAATGACAACGGTAAACAGGATATGACGATTGGTGAGGGAGGGACTCTCCCTCTGGTCTTTCTTGATCAACAGGAGTTGGAGCAAGAGTGGGGGAAACAAGGAGCAGTGGAACCATTCTAGCAGGAGGAGGCAGACATGGATACTACGAAGGAACTCAGACAAAATAATGTGGAGGGAATCGGGTAGTTAATTTTATAGTAATAGTTAGGTAGATTATGTTTTGTAGGTATGTAAGTGTTAATGGGGTATTTTTGAGAAATTACAAGAAGAATGATGTAGTAAACATGGAAAAAACATTACTGTATACCCAAAGATATTGGTTAGAGAAATTTTGATGATTTTGAATGTAATGGCACTAGATAGATTCCAATTCGATTAATAGAAATATACAGGTTCCTTTTTAAAAAATTAACATGTTAAAATTATGCATGTCCAATAGTCAACATAAGTCAAAATGATACATCATGCACAAATGATATAAATAAAAATAAAGAATTATGTAAGACAAAATGATACAAGTCAATACGATGCATCATTTCCAAATGATATAAGTTGAAATGATAGATGTCAAAAAGATACAACTCAATAATATGATACATGAGGTCATGAAATTGATACATATAATAGTAACCATGAAAATGAACATCACCACAATATATAATAATGATCCATGATGCAGTCCATATGATAACGAATGTCACTAGTTGCTACCAACAACTGCCTCATGATCATCATCGCCATTTTGATCATCATCATCATCATCTTTTGTATCTGCATCATCCTCGTTGTCATATGTTTCTGTGTCATCATGAGTATCATCTGCCATCTCAACATCAAATCCAATGTGATCTGGATCTATGTGATGAAGATCATTCACATCTTTGCGAAGATCCTTGTTCTACAAAAAAAAACATTTAGAATGAAAAGTTATTATTTATTTCATGCAATAATTAATTTCTTTGTTATATATCTAATATTAGAACATATGAAATGAAACAATAATCATATTACATCATATCAAAGTTCACATACGATAATAAAATTTCAAATAAGTTACATGTAAGATGTTGTAATAGTAGATGTTGTAACAACCAATTCCATAACAACATGTCAATGTTAAATCTGCTGAAAAATAGATAACACCCATTACTATTGAAATGTCGAAACTGTTGTAAAAGATGATGCTATAACAACTTCTACTATTGAAACTACTGAAATAGTGACCATTAGAGCACATGTTATAACAACAGATGATGTAACAACGCATGTAACAACATATGTTGTAAAAATTTATCGGGTAGAAAGCCATTTCATCTTACTTGTCAAAGCTTGAAAGTGGGAAACCAAGGAGGTATTTCGGCCACCCAACACTACACCAACACTTGTGCGATCAAGAAAAAAAATTGAGAAGCACAAACATAGGTAACAATAGATTGAGAAGCAGATATATGTTGTTATAGTAGATGTTGTAACAAAAAATTCCATAACATATGTTATAACAAAAGATGTCATAACAGATGCCATAACAACGAATGTTGTAACAACAAGCCATTTCATATTGACCTGAAAATCTTGAAAGTGGGAAGCTAATGAGGTGTTTCTTCCACCCAAAACTACACCATCAATTGGGGGATTAAGAAAACAAATTGAGAAGCATAAAATAGGTAACAACAGATTGAGAAGTAGATGTTGTAACACTGGATTTTGTAGTAGAATATGTTTTAAGAATAGATGCCCTAACAACATGTCAATGTTAAACAGGCTGAAAAATGTTGTAGAAGTTGATGCTGTAACACCCATTACTATTGAAAATGTTGAAACTTATGTGAAAGGTGATGTTATAACAACTGCTAGTATTGAAACTACTGAAATAGCGACCATTCATAGAGGATGTTGTAACAATGGATGTTGTAAGAATTGAGGGGGTAGAATTTCATTTCATTTTTCTTATAAAAGATTGAAAGTGGGTAACCAAAGATGTATTTCTTCCACCCAACACTACACCAACACTTGGGGGATCAAGAAAACAAATTGAGAAGCACAAACGTAAGTAATAATGAATTGAGAAGTATATGTTGTAATTACAGATGTGTAACATCACTCAACTCCTCATACTATTAGAGGAATGGGGTAAAACATATTTATTTATTTTTTTCCTTCAAACTCTACTCGACTTCCCAACTCATCATAAGGGCCTCACAACTAGAGTTATTACTCTACATGCTTATATATATATATATATATATATATAGATATATATATATATATATATATATATATATATATATATATATATATATATATATATATATATATATATATATATATATATATATATATATATATATATATATAAGGCCATGTTGAATGCAACGACCTCCGCTCACCACATCATCTCGTCGCCAACCTGTCAAGGGGGTCCACCCATGACCAATCAAAGAACTTTTGGGTTGGTGCGTCAGTCAGCTCATCCCAGTGAATCCCATAGTTGTGCCACACAATCCTCTAGGGTAATCTTCCAGGTTTGTACCTCTAGTACACATCATAACTTCCTCATCCAATTGTGTTAAAGGAAAAATTAAGTTGCACCAATGAAGAGTCTCCATGGCTAGGGTTTGGTGTGGTGTAAGGTTTTTCCAAAATTTCGTTATAAATTTAAGGCTTTCCCTCCTGTGTCACATCATGCTTCCCTTCAATCTCTACCATGGATCAAGTAAGGGATCTTCACCTTGCCTTAAGAAATGCATCAAATGGGGATCTTTAAAACCATCATAAGAGCAAGTCTCGACCTGACCATAATTTCCTTGAGATGGTTATTTTGACCATGGCTCTATCTTAGAGGTCCTACAGACCTCCAGATCAATTCTAGTAATCGGTGTCAAAATTGATGGCTTATTAAGGTTTTGTATATTGCTAACCCTCTTGAGCTTAAGACAATCCAATTCCAAGGAATACTTGTCCCTTCTACATGCCCCGTTCTCCGACAAGGAATTCCAGGTATGTATTCATAAATGTTCCTGCAACCCTTACCTACCACTGGATGCGTGTGAAATCCTAAAATATCTCCGCCTCCACTACCACATGCCAAAGGTTTCATGATTAAAATCAGGCCTATAATAAACTCCATGGTGATATCCAGATACTTTTAGGGCCAAGCTAACTACACCTTCATGCAAGCAGAAGATATCCAGGCTATTTATAATGCAAGGTTGAAAAATCCTTCCTACATGGTTTTCGACTATTCCTACACTTAAAGGGAGGACAACCCTTCCAGTGTTGAATCAATGCCTTTTGCATAGGTTCAAGGGCTTATACCTCGGTTAACGAACATCCATGTATATGTATAGACCCTACCAAGCGGGCGATTTCTTATGTACTTATTTTATGTTAATAAAAAGGGTCTTTGTGCCTAATGTTCCAAGTTTTTATTCCAAACCTTATAGATCCTTCTAATGTCTGTGGCATTTCATGACATCTTTGCATTACTTACATATGCATTGTTAATCATTATGAATGAGAATGTACCCAAATACAATATTTAGGTTCAATAACATGACTCAAGTTAGTTTATTGTATAAAACATTACACATTCTGTTGTAGAGTATATGTTATGAACTGTTGTAATGGCAATTTAACACAACACTTGATTCCATTGCAGATGCATACACTAGTTCAAATTATTTATCAACATTGTTCATTTCATAGGTGTGACATATGTACTTATGTATTCATTTATTTATCATAACTATAAAGTTATCTTTGCATAGAGAGGCATCCACATGCTTATCACATTAACAATGTTGTTACAGTCCAAATAGATTCCAAACCATTTCAACTAGAAATGCATCATAAGTTCATTAATATTTCAGCAACACAAACAAATAGCTATCTTTAAAGTTGCATGGAAACTGAGTCTAGGACAAGGACTCTCCACCCAACCATAGACAGTTGCAACCACACTTGTAGCTATCACTCTCAAGCCAGATTCCATATTTTGAGCGGGGTGCTTGCTTAACGGATTATAACACTAGCTGTCAACAAAAACAAGGAATCTAGAGGGCCTCTTCTTCAATCCCACCAATTGATGTTTCCATCTTCTCAAAATAGGGAGTCCAGAGGTTCTTGCCTCACCCCAAGTGCATACACATTGATTCAATCCCTTCCAGGGAGTCTAGGACCCACTGTAATAGTAATCTGGTAACCAAGGTCTTTAATCATGTCTTCTTTTGATGATGTTGTAGTATTATTCTCTTCCAACACTGTCTATGGATCTATATCCTTCTATCTCAACCCACAGCCTCTAGGGGCTGAAGCTGTTACAGGCTCCATAGATTACATCCCAACCCACAACCTCTAGGGACCCAAGTTGTTAGAGGGCTCTAGAGACTGTGTCAACCCACAACCCCCAGGGACCGAATTTTTTACAGGGCTCCAAGGATCCTATCTCAACCCATAGCCTCTAGGGAACCCCAAACTATTACAAGTCTCCAGAGACTACCATCTCAACTCACAATATCTAGGGAAACTGAGAGAAAAACCCATTCTCTTCTCTCTAGTTTTGTGCTTCCTACTGATCGAACAATATTTCTTTGTTTTTCTATTACTTGAATTGTGTCCCCTCTCTCATTCAACATGAATTCAAACACCATGCCTTTCCTTATTTTCTTTTCTCGCATTTACTGCTTCGTCCTTGATTTCATACACTGTGCAGTTCCCCTTTTGGTTTCTTGTCCCTTTTCCTTGTGAAGGTTCCCAAGTGCATGAGCCTGTGTACCCTCCTTGTAGTTCATTCAATTTTAAGAACCAATTCATTAATTCATGCACCAACCAGGTATTAATGGTTGTCCCAAACATTTCATATTTTCTCCATAAGAAATCATCCTCCCCAACTTTGGAATCCATGTCCCTTTGACTCAGCCCCTTTTTCTTAATTTTACATATTTGTAAAAAAATATTTACAATGCATTTTACGATAGAATAATGGGTGGGGTTGTCACAAGATGTTGTAATAGCATATGTTATAACTAAAATTTCCTTAACAACTGCCAATGTTAAATATGCTAAAAATTCTCTAACAACTGATGTTGAAACACCCATTACTATTGAAAATGTTGAAACTATTGTAAAAGTTGATGCTATAACAACTATTACTATTGAAACTACTAAAACAATGACCATTATAGTGGATGTTGTAACAATAGATGCCATAACAAATGTCAATGTTAAAAATGCTGAAAATATTGTAACAACTGATGTTGTAACACCCATTCAAATCAATTCAACCTAGTAGTATCACCACTTTTCAGCATTTTGAAGAAGTCTTTCTTAAAATATGGTGTTGTAGTTATTTTATCATCGTCTTTCAAAAAATAATATATATATATATATATATATATATATAGAGAGAGAGAGAGAGAGAGAGACACACACACACACACAAAAAGAAAAGGGATATATAAGGACTCTTTGAGCCAAGATTTGTAAAATGTTGAGCTATATATACACTACATTTCTACACTCAAGTGAATGGATGGTCAATGTTTCCTTTCAATGTTGAGTAGCTAGATGTAGTAAAGGTGTTGAAGATGAAATGTGTTGGAAACTAGAACAATACTGAGAGGGGGGGTGAATTAGTAATGTAGCAATTTTTACAAATTAAAATTTCTTTTCTCTTTGTGTTAAAAACAATAAGACAGTAAAGAGAACTTTCAATAATCAAATAATTATTTCAGTCAACAATGGAGCATTCAAGGAACAAATAAGTCCAAATATTGCTTCTCAATTTTATTAATATGGCAAGCTACAACTTGCAAACACAAATTTCTTGCTACAACTAGCAGGAAGCTCCAACCTCCTAATTTTTTAGCTACAACTAAATGGAGTACCAACCCCAACTATTCTCTAGCACCTACTGGAAGGAGAACCAACCCTTGATCAACAAGCTACAACTTTCTTTGGCTCTCACTAATCCATTTTTCATCCATTTTCATACTAGGACCAATGATTGACTTCTCTGCTTTGAAAAACAATTTATGCGTCAACCACCACTCCAAAAACCACCTACAACAATCTTTGATTATTGTAAAACACCATATCAACACCTCACTACACCATGAACTCTGTCTAAAAAACAATCAATGAATTTTTCTTGAATAGGCCTACTTTTATACATTTTTCTTTTGTTATTTTGGCTCTCAATTTTGTGCATGAAATATTATTTTTTTCCTTTTTCATGCATATTTTGGTCTTCTAGACTTGTTCTCCAAGTCATCTCGCCTTAAAAGCCTCTTTCTACAATTCAAACTGATCTTATTTTCTAAATCTATGCATTTTGGAATTTTCACAAAGTTTAGCATACCACCTGCTTACATTAAATGTGGTTATCTTTGGAATAGCTGCCAAATCCACTACCAAACTAACCGTTCTACCATTTTTACCTTTAGCTCCCTCTCCAGGCTCCTTTTCCCAGTTCTCCGCCATAGGACCAGTCTCTGTGACCATCAACTTAAGCCTTGGGTGCTAAGCCTTTTTAAACTCTATCGAGGGCTTGTATTTCTTTTTTTGGTCATACCAAAAAATGATGTTTATCTTATTGAGTCCTAAATGACCAATTTCTTTTGTTATTGACTCTTTTGTCATTGGTCCCACCTCTATGCAATGTGACCAGGTACTAGCTAAAAGGCTAGTGCTTAGTTTTTCTTAGTTAGGCGTTTGTGATTCTTTATACTTTGTGCTTGCGGTCCTCCAACCATTGCACGAGACTATGTGTGGGCACGTAGTCCGTATCACCCTTATTCCTGGCACATTTGTTGGTGTTCCTTTGTAAACATGTCGAGATCTTCCCACTAGGTTGATGTTTCTCGTGGAGATTGCTTCATGTTCCCCCTATTGAATGTCGTTGTTGACTATTCAACCTCCGTGGCCCGATCCTTTCAGCCTGGCACTGCCGCCAAAACACACAAAATATAAACTTTTGAGCTAATGGTCCTACAGGTTGAGTTGTCTTCATGGCGTCCTTTCGACCCTTCTTTGATTGGTCTATGACCTATCCACCATGTCATCATCCAACGTGTATTGGCACCAATATATCTCGATGCTTGCACTTAGTGCACCTTTAATAAACTGTCAGGCTCCAACCAGTGGGAAGAAGTCACCATGACATCATTGTCACGATGTGTCGACCTTTGAGTGGTGACAAGTGTCACCCATAAAAGGGCCACTTGGGTGCCCAAAAACCCTAAATATGTCTGCCACATGTCCATGATGATGTCAGCTTCTAACGTCATTTGGTCCAGTTGCATCCTGGAGGAGAGAGAGGTTTTCGAGACCTTAGTTTTCCTCCAAATTCCTTTATATTTCACTTTTGGCCTTACCGGCATTTTCCTTTGTATTTCTTCATAAACACCTTCAGGCTAGATATTTACTATGTTTCCTTCTATTGTTCCTATCGGGATGAACTTCCAGGATTCACCATCTTCAGGTTGAGTTGGTAGAGTGGGCCTCCACTATTTATTTCCCATTCACTATTCTTACTACGGCCGTGGCCTGGTGTTCTCCACTTGACGCTTAGTCATGTGCCTTCCAAACAAATATTTAGGAATTCTTTTATGGGCTTCCATTCCCGGGTGGGCTCCACCCGCTCAATGTATCCCAATGCTTTACAATTTTCCAAGGTGAACCCCCTAGAGTATTACCTTGGGGTCATCCTGTACAGTGGACCCCACTTCCTTCTTACCATTGAACAATGCTAATTTGTCATGTCTTGGTTCTTTCTCTTCCCGGACCTTCCCTTTGTGCATCAAAGTATTAACGCTTGAGTGAACCTACTGAGGTAAGCCCATTCAGCCATCCTGTCAAGTGGGCTCCATCTCTAGCCAATGAATATCATCTCTACTACTATTGTGGCATAAATCTAAGCCCAGTCACTTAGACATGCGAGATAACACTATACTGTCATAGTATATGCTCCGATGTATTACCTCTGGGTGGGTGTCACCTGTCCAGCCTACTCCAATGGGGCTACTTCTTGCTTCTGTTGTGGCTTCCAAATTATCTTGGAGCTCTCACTTAGAGGCTTCACTACGTCTTTCCACTATCTTTTAGCCATGTGCAAAACTTGGCTATGCGCCAAAACTTCACTACACTCCTTTTAACTCTGCTAAGTTGACTTTTGGGGTCCCTATATTTGACTGACTCTATCTCACAAACTAGGAGACATTTTTGGGACTCCCATGTAGCATTTGAAAGTTATTTCCGAGCTATTTCCATCTATGGGGGTTTCACTTGCACCTGAGATGATCTGGTGCTCTAGAATTGGCTCTAAATCCTCTGCACCTTTTTGCTGCCATTTTGTCATAGTGCTCCATCATGCTGCCTTCTTTGACACCTGTGCCACCTCTTGAATATTAGGAAACAGTCTATTTCCATCACCCTATTAGCATCATTAACAACATATCTCAACAATCTCCCCCTTTGACATTGATGGAAACACTAAAATCAAACAACACATCTTTTGCAAACACCTTTTTCTCTTTTTAAGTCTTTCAAGTTTTACTTTTCTCCCCCTGAGATGGGACTCCTCCTTGTCCTTCAGTTGTTGTGGTACTGCTGCTAGTTTTGGTTCCTTTCACACCCTTTTTTTTTTATCACCAGATCACTCCAAAACCTCTTATTATTTGATTTGATAATACTTGTTTGATTTTATCACTATCACTCCTCTTTTGACATCAATGTAAAAAAAACCATCATGCTCCCCCTACCACCATGCTTCTCCTGTATTCAATCCTTTCTCTAGCCTTTTGATCCTTGTGGACCTAGAAGCTTCACCATTATATGCTAAAAAATATACCAGCTTCCTTTCTTTCTCTTGGAGGAGGAGCTAGTGAAGGGAGGCAAAATACATGACTCCCACTATTTTTCTAAAATATTCAAACTATTCTCTAGGGAGTGGATTTTTAAATATATCAACAACTTGTTCACTAGTGGTAACATACTCAAGCTTCACAATCTAGGTTGTAACTTACTCTTTCAAGAAATTATAATTGATGGGGATATGCTTGGTCTTAGAGTGAAATACTGGATTCTTCGACATGTTAATTGCACTTGTGTTGTCACAAATTATGGGGATCGACTGATCATAAAACACTTGTACATCTTGTAAATTATGCTTCATCCACAGAAGTTGAGTACACCATGATGTTGCTGCAATGTATTCCACTTCAGTTGTTGATAAGGAAATAAAAGCTTGCTTCTTGCTCAACCACGAGACTAGACAGTTTCCAAGAAAGAAAAAATGAAAGAAAAATTATGGCAATAAGGAGATCTACCACTCACAACTAGCAAGATGCAAGTATTTTCGCTCCTAGCTTCCCACAACCTACAAGGTTGACATTGTAACAACTAGAGGAAAAAAGAGAAAACATGATTTGCTATAGTTGTGATAGAAAATACACTAAAGGTCATAAGTGTGGTGATAATAACTTATTTTACATATATTGTGAAAAGGATGAAGAAAATAAATAAGAAACATCAAAAGAAGAAGATATACACCAGGAACCAGCCCTACCGATTGAAAAACAAAAAATGAATCTGACCATATATTGTAATGCATTGGTGGGAATTACCACTCCTCAAACTCTTAAGATAGAAGGTATATCAAGAAGAGAAAGGTAATAGTGTTGATTGTTTCAGGTAGTTCTCATAGTTTTATTCATTGCAATATAACCAAGGATTTGAATTTCTTTCTATATCCAATACCAAAGTGTCGTGATGGTTGAAATTGGAGGAACTATAAATTGATTAGGGAAGTGCCATAATATCAATCTAACCATGGTGGAATATGTATTGAATAGACCAATGCTTGTCATTATAATGGGTGGTGTGGATATTGTATTAGGAGTCCAATGGTTACAATCTATGGGGATGATAGCTTTTAATTTTCAATAACATTTCATTACCCTTTTATCAAAAGGAAAGGAAATTGAATTAAGGGGTATTGTAGGGAAACCTAGGAATATAATTAGTTCAAATGGAATGACAAAGATTTTGAACAAGGAACAATGAGGGATAATTGCACAATTATGTTCACTAGATGTTCAAACATCTAAGTCATCCATTTCTTTAGATCTCGAAAGAGTCCTTGACAATTATTCCAAGTCATTTGAGACTCCCAAAGGTCTCCCACCTATTTTTGATCATGATCATGATATTCACTTGATTCCAGGAAGTGGTCCTCCAAACATTACACCTTATAAATATCCTTATTCCTAGAAGAGTGAAATTGAATATATGGTTGCAAAAATTCTAGAGGCGAGTATAATTCAACCTAGCCAAAGTAATTTCTCTTCTTTGGTAATATTAGTGCACAAGAAGGATGAATCATGGCGTATGTGTTTGAATTATAAAGAGATCAACAACCTCACTATTAAAGATAAGTTTCCCACTCCTGTAATTGATTAATTGTTGGATGAACTACATGGAGAAATTTACTTCATGAAGCTAGATCTTCATTTAGGATATCATCAAAATAGAATGAAGATAGAATACATTTTGAAAACAACAATTAGAACTCATGAAGGTCGTTATGGATTTTTGGTCATGCCTTTTGGCCTTACTAATGCACCTTCCACATTTCAAGTTTTGAGTAATTCCACTTTCAAACCCTTCCATAAAAGAATTGTGTTAGTAATTTTTGATGATATACTAATCTATAGAAAGTCTTGGAAACATCATGTTCAACATGTTGATAGCGTGCTCAAACTATTAGAGGAGAAACAATTATATGCAAAATCCTCCAAATGTTTCTTTGGGTATAGGAAGTGGAATATTTGGGTTATATTGTATCCGATGAGGGTGTTAAGGCAGAGCCTAAAACAATTAAAGCCATCAAGGAATGGAAAATTCCCACAACCTTAAGGCATCTTTGAGGGTTTCTCAGGTTAACAGAGTATTATTGCAAGTTTGTTAAGAATTATGGGAAGATAGCAACACCTTTAACAAAATTACTGAAGAAAGATGCATTTTTTTGGACTTTAGAAGCAACTAAGGCCTTTGAACATCTTAAAGAGGCAATGTGTGAAGCTCTGATACGTGACTTCAAAAAAATATTTATTGTGCAATGTGATGCCTCAAAAAATGGCATTGATTCTATTTTAATGCAGGAAGGAAGACTCGTTTCTTTTGAAAGTCATCCAATCAAGGGAAATTATTTATAGAAACTTATTTATGAGAAGAAATTGTTGACAATACTACATGCACTGAAGAAATGGCACCCTTACCTAATGGGAAGAGACTTGAAGGTAAAAATAGATCATGACGGTCTTAAATACTTCTTGGAACAAATATATCTTCGGAAGAGTAGAAAAAATGGGTCACAAAGATGTTGGGTTATGAATTTGAGATCATCTACAAAAAAGGGTAGCAAAACGTTGTTGCATATGCACTCTCAAGAAGTGATGAGGATGTGGAAGCATTGCTTTGTTCCATTTCTATTATCAACTTGTTTGGATAACATAAGCAAGGGATGAATGGAAGAATGATGAAGAAGTATAGACACTCATTCAAAAGTTGTACCAAGATCCCAGTGCATCTGATTCATTTATTTGGAAAATCGATTCACTTTGGTACAAAGTTTGCTTATATCTATGTGAGAACTCCCAACTTAAACAAAAGGTTCTTTTGGAATTACACACCTCTCCTCTAGGAGGGCATCAATATTTTTTAAAACTTACCATAGGGTCAAGAAGGATTTTTTTTGGGATGGAATTAAATATGATATTCAAACTTTTCTGGTGGAATGCTTGGTTTTCCAACAAAATAAAGTTGATACAATTAAGACCTTAGGTCTTTTACAACCATCAGTCATTCCAATTCAACATTGGAAAGAGGTCTCAATTAATTTTATCATAGGTTTACCCAATTCTAAAGCAAAGAGTGTCATCATGGTGGTAGTTGATAGACTTATCAAGTATGCACATTTTTGTGCAATGCCCCATCCTTTTAGAGCTAGTACAGTTGCTATTGCATTTGTGGAAACAATTCAAAAGCTACATGGAAACCGAAAGATTATTGTAAGTGATAGAGATACCATTTTCCTTGGAAATTTTTGGACAATTATTTTCTTGTCTTGGTACTCAATTCGCTCATAGCTCATCTTTTCATCCTCAATCTAATGGGAAAATTGAGATAGTGAGAAAACGTTTGGAAGGATATCTTCATTTCATTATATATGATAAAAAACACAATGGATCAAGCTGTTACCCCTCAAAGAGTGGTGGTATAACACTTCCTTCCATACTACAGTAAAAATGACCCCATTTATGGTGCTTTACGGATATCATACACCTTCCATCACATTGTGTTTAAGAGACAATTATAAGGTTCAAGTAGTGGAATATAACATCAAGCATCAACAACAAGGTCTCCAACTCTTAAAGGATAACTTGAGTCTGACACAAAATCAAATGAACCAAAAGGTGGATCATCATCGTAGAGAAATAAGTTTTGAGGTGGGAGATTTGGTATTTTTACGACTACAAACATACAAACAAATCTTCGTCAAGCAAGCTAAGAAGGATGATAGATCATCACCCAGGTACTATGGCCCTTACAAAGTGTTGCAAAATATTGATACTATGGCATACAAATTGGAGTTTCCTACACCTTGGTGAGTACACCTAGTTTTCCATGTTTCATGCTTAAAGAAAGTTATCAGTGACAAGCTCCCAGTTCAAACAATGTTGCTAGAACTTGATGAAGAAGTTAAAATAATATTGGAGCCTGAATAAATCATAGAAACAAGAATCCAACAATGTTAGCTTAGTGGGGCCTGACCCAGGTTCAGAGGTGATTGAGCCAATCAAATCCTGGTACTACTGGCCCTTTCGGCAATAGTCCGTGGAGCGCGGACTAAGGTCTCACCTAAAGTAGTATGGGAGGGTGCTAGAACCAGGTTTCTACACCCTGGAGATTTTTTATGATTTTCAGTGGTCCATGGTTCAACCTAGCGTGCACGTCACTATGTGCACTTACCTGTACCTCGCAGCCTGAGATGTTGCCGTCGCGCAGCCCTACTCGGGGCCCGAACAGTGTTATTACTCAAGTCCTTGCTCGCAGCCTGATATTATGTGATTACCTGAGCTTATTTGTACTCCTTCAGTTATACTTAACAATATTCACAATTCATATAGGTGCGCGTAGTAAATAAACAGTATAATTGCAAGTAATATCAAACATGTAATGACACAGAACAAATGCACATAATTGGTAACAAAGCTTCTCTTTATTAATTTTCTTCCTTCTATTACAGACTCAACTCTACCCTGCACACTTAGCTGCAGGGGTCTGCGCACTCATATGTGGACTCTACTAGGCCTTTATGCACTCAGCTGCAAAGCCTTTTTTTACTACTACAACCAAAGACACTTTTACTCTTGCTCTATGCTTCGCTATCTATCAGATTACATTCATTCCTTGACTAATTAACTACTTTACAACTTAGAGCCTCGCTCTATTTATACAATCCTATGGTCCCCAGATAATGGGTAGGCTAACTTTACATTCAAAACTTAGGGCAGACAACCCTATGACTCTAACATACAATTCGCACTTTGCGCCCGCAATTCGTGGAGTCTTTACAACAATATTAATCAAAACTTGGGCTTTGAGCCCCAAAACATGTTGTGGGGGGATTCCATGCCCAACAAGCCCCCAACACCAACATCATGACTCACCCTTGAGTCACTCTGTCGGCGCGGAGTCCCTCCAACTGATCCCGAACGGTCTTGATGTTTGCAGCACACTGAGCTGTTGCTTGCTGAACCTGCTGCATTCTCTCTTATGAGGCCTCTGTTTCTGGTGTGCTGCGCTGCATCTGTGCATGCATCCCCTGAATCTACATGAGCTTTCCTTCAATATCTACCGTGATTGTGAAGGCTTTGTCGATCCATGGCTGGATGCGTGCTTTGAGAACTGCTTCCTTATGGCGCACCGCATCCACCTGCTCCTTTAACACCTTGGCTTGCTGCATCCTCGCAAGCCGCTGAGTGAGGACTACTATCTGCGCAGTCCCCCTGATGTTGTCATACTGATATTGGAGTTCGCGTGCCTCTGTCTCCATCCACTGGATATTGAGATCCTCCTGCAAAGTCGTGAGGACCTCCAGTGCCTATTCCAACATATTTGTACAGTCGCGCACTGCACCTCCAATATCTTCCAACCCTATTGTAATAGCGTTGGCGCACTGTTCTCTGATCTCTGGGGGAGTGGAAGGCTACGCCTTCAACCGCAGCTTGGCAATTTCAAGGTTCAGCTCCAGCTGAACCTTTGTTGTCTCTCCTCTCGTGTTGCGGACTCCACTTGCCAAATCGTGGACCTGCACTTCTACCAGTAGATCTGCTGCAATAGCCAGCTCTGGGATGCGTCGGCAAGCATCATCTACCATCTGCACCAACCCTTGATTCTACGACACTAACTCGTCGCCCTGCAAGCTGAGCTACTCCATATTGATCTTTTGTTCACTAAGAACTTGGATCGCACGGTTCTCCCTAGCATGCAGCTCTACTGTTATTCCAACCTGTAATAGATATAGTGTTTCTCAGGGAAGGGTAGCTAGATTAAGGCCAAGGCCTTTCATCATGTTGACTGACAACCGATCCATCGCATCTGATGATACTAATGCTCCCTCTGGCAACACTATTGTGTTGGCCATCCTCGGGCACAACATCTGCTCTGTTGCTGAAGTGCCTGCTGTGACGTGTGTGGAAATGGTACCTTCCTTAGGGGGCCACACCTGTAACTCCTGCAACTGCGCCCTGAGGGCCCCCAACACAGTTTGGTGCTTCACTTGTGACATCACGAACTATTTCGCCAATGTCATGGAGATCACCTTTGGTTAAGGTGAGTGGGTCAATGGCTAACTTCGAGGCCTTGACCTTCTTCCTTGGGCCTAATCTCTCTGTGATGCATGGCCGTTTGAGTTGTGTGGACGCAGTCCCTGGGTCCACGCTCCCTTCTGCTATTTCTGTGTCCTTTGCCTCTTGCCCTGAGGACGTTGTTTGGCCCTCCTCTTCCTGTACTGTTGCTGCCTCTGCTGTCTGCACTGTTGCTGCTGTTTTTGTGACCTTTTTTTACTCCGCAACTTTTTGTGACACTTCACACACTGCCCTTACCTCAACTACCGCTTTTTCATTCCTCCTTCTCTTTGCTAATTGGGTGACGCGCAGCTTTGCATCGTCATTTTTCTTCTGTGTCGTCGCCTTCTCGAGTTCTGCCAGATCTGGGGCACGCCATTCGAGAGGCCATGTCTCCAATACAGTGAAGATTGCGTCGTCAGTGGCTACAAATGGTAGCCTTGTCCACTACTGCACTGGATCCTTTCACACCTTGATGTAAATGGTGTCCATGTCCTCCTTGAAGTCTACAAAACTCTGCAGACTATTGTGCACCGTAGGTGATAGGCGTGGCCTCTTGTTGATCCACATTCGGATGCTCACCTCCATGAGCACCCATAAAATCTTTGTATTGTGAATCCGTTTCACATCCTTGGTGGCCTAGAGCGAAGTGTACTTCGCGGCCTCTGGTAAGTCTCGATCAATGTTTAGGAATTGACTATCCTCCGACAGTTCTCCTGCTACCAGCAATATGGATAAGAGCAACCATGCATAGTGGAAGTTCTTACCCTGCTCCTGGGCTTTGCGACAGTTTAGCAAAAATTCCTTACAGAGGAATCTAGCCCAGTTGAACTGGATCCCCTCCATGCACTGCTTGGCCAATGTGACCACCAGTGCTGGTACCTCATCGGCGCAGCATTTTCCCATCACTTTACTGGCCAAGAGTTGGGTGGCTACGTGCACCCCTTTGTCCTTGATGCTCGAGATGGTGTAGCCCCTCTTCTTTTTCTCCAGCTTATACTTTTCCTTCATGGCTTTTGCAAGAGCGAAATCGCTACTTTTTCTGGCTATAGTCACGGGGTCCTTTCCCTTACAAGGGAGCCGATAAATACGGTGGATGAGGTCTGCCGTGGTGGGAATAGGCTCCTCCAACCATAGGTGCCCATCATGCACCAGGCAGAGTAGCTTCCTGATGACGAAATGGTGGTGGGTGCATGGTGGAAATGTGGTATCCATAACAAGTGTGGCAACCTGATCTTTTCCACATCGCACAGCCATTTTCACGGATCTAATGTTATCACCGCCCCCTCAGTATTCAGCTTCATCAGATTCGCCGTCTCTAGGTGCGGGAACTTCTCGCTGTCCGTGAGGTCCCTGTCTTCAAATTTCATGGTGCGTATGGGGCCTAGGTGCGAGCCCTAAAATACAATGCCATCGGGGAGGAGCAGGGTCTGGAGTGAACTCTTCGTTGCATCCAGATCCTTCGGTACTTTGGTTTTCCCTTTCCGTGGAGGGACATATGCAGGAATTTTTTCTGCAGAGTGCAATGGTTGGATATCCTCCTCCACATCTTCTTCTTCTTCTACGGTGGTGATTAGGGCCTGCAAGTCTTCCTCTTGCTCATTTGTTTCAATAGTGACTACCTTCCCTTTTTCTTCCATTGATAATTTTTTGTGCCACGGATTCCTCAAGGACATGCTTACTAGACCCACTGCCTGTTTATCCTTCTTCGGTCGCGGCATCCGTGGTGATTTGGGGATTTATGTCACCACCCCATCGCCCTTGGGAACATCATGTACCATGGGTACCTGTGCGGCCTCACTGGCGGTTCCTTCTTCAATTCCCAAGCCATCCTTAGTGGCCGTCATCATATCTACACTATATTCTGTCTTTCGTGAACTCAGGGGCTCTATTATCGCTCGGCTCTCAACACTCTGCGCTCTGCTCAACCGCTCAATTCTCAAATTACCAAGTGTTGTCCGGTGGCTAGCCCTTTGAGTTTTATAGCACCTTTTGAATTCAAATTCAACTATTCCCCCCAATTCTGGGCCATCAATGCTTTCTTGGCGGCATATTTTCCTAAATGGTCCCAGCAACAGAACCATTTGTTGGCTTAGTGGGGCCTGACCCAGGTTCGGAGGTGATTGAGCCAAACAAATCCCAGTACTACTGGCCCTTTCGACAACAGTCGATAGAGCGCAGACTGAGGTCTCACTCGAAGTAGTATGGGAGGGTGCTAAAACCAGGTTTTCGCACCCTGGAGATGTCTGATGATTTTCAGTGGTCCGCAGTTCGACCCAGCGTGCATGTCGATACACGCACTTACCCGTACCTTGCAGCCTGAGATGCTGTCGTCGTGCAGCCCTACTCAGGGCCCGAACAGTGTTATTACCCAACTCCTTACTCGCAGCCTGATATTATGTGATTACCAAAGCTTATTTGTACTCTTTAAGTTATACTTAACAATACTCACAATTCATATAAGTATGTGCAGTAAATAAACAGTATAATTGCAAGTAATATCAAACATGTAATGACACAGAACAAATACACAGAATTGGTAACAAAGCTTCTCTTTAAGTATGGGGGATTTACGCAGTGCATTATATTAGATATCATTTTTGGGATTCAACTGCATTAAGTAAGTCATTCAAACGTATGACCATTTCCATGAGAGGTAGTCGTAACTGACTAATTTCTCATGATTTTTGAATAGTTCACTTAGCACTCATTGCATCGGGTGATGCTCACAGGGGTGAAGAAGTGGGATTGAAACTAGTGAAATGTGGAGAACGAATCACATAGCATCAATCATCACTTCCGGGGCTTGCACCAGGTAACCAGGACTTCCCAGGAGGTCACCCATCCCAGAACTCCTCTGGCTCAAGCGCGCTTAACTGTGGAGTTTTCCCCACAATCAAGCCCACTTAGCTTGCTACCCCATTTGCAAAACCTTAGCAAGTATTGTGCCTCATGAACCATTCAAGTAGACATCCCTTGACTCTTTTTGAATTTAAGTATGGGGGATTTACGCAGTGCATTATATTAGATATCATTTTTGGGATTCAATTGCGTTAAGTAAGTCATTCAAACGTATGACCATTTCCATGAGAGGTAGTCGTAACTGACTAATTTCTCATGATTTTTGAATAGTTCACTTAGCACTCATTGCATCGGGTGATGCTCACAGGGGTGAAGAAGTGGGATTGAAACTAGTGAAATGTGGAGAACGAATCACATAGCATCAATCATCACTTCCGGGGCTTGCACCCGGTAACCAGGACTTCCCAGGAGGTCACCCATCCCAGAACTCCTCTGGCTCAAGCGCGCTTAACTGTGGAGTTTTCCCCACAATCAAGCCCACTTAGCTTGCTACCCCATTTGCAAAACCTTAGCAAGTATTGTGCCTCATGAACCATTCAAGTAGAGATCCCTTGACTCTTTTTGAATTTAAGTATGGGGGATTTACGCAGTGCATTATATTAGATATCATTTTTGGGATTCAACTGCGTTAAGTAAGTCATTCAAACGTATGACCATTTCCATGAGAGGTAGTCGTAACTGACTAATTTCTCATGATTTTTGAATAGTTCACTTAGCACTCATTGCATCGGGTGATGCTCACAGGGGTCCGCGCACTCAGTTGCGGACTCTACTAGGTCTCTATGCACTCAGATGCAGACCCTTTTTCTACTACTACGGCCCAAGGCACTTTTACTCTTGCTCTATGCTTCGCTATCTATCAAACTCCATCCATTCCTTGACTACTTAACTACTTTACAACTTAGAGCCTCGCTCTATTTATACAATCCCATGGTCCCCGGACCATGGGTAGGCCGACTTTACATTCAAAACTTAGGGCGGACAACCCTATGACTCTAACATACAATTCGTGCTCCATGCCAGCAATTCGCAGAGTCTTTACAACAATATTACTCAAAACTTTGGCTTTGAGCCCCAAAACATGCTGTGGGGGGATTCCATGCCCAATAAATAGTTATGAAATAGATCAATTTTAAAGTATCTCATTACGTGGAAGAACTTACTATTGAAGACTCCACATGGGAGGATGAATATTTTATTCAGAATCATCCAAAACTACCCAAGCATTGAGGACAACACCTTTTTGAAGGAGAGGAGCATGTTAGGTACCTATAATAATAGTGTAGCCCCCATATTGTTATTGCCTTTAAGGATACTATCAATTAGCGTGTTTGAAGCAAGAAATAGTAAAAATGAGACGAGCAGTTTCTTAGAGATAGAGGAATTTTAGCCCAACATGTTTTTGAATATAGATAAAGGATTCTAAGTTCTATAGAAAGTCAAATTCAACTAGAAATATTACACTTTATTTTTTTATAGAAAAATCAATACTTGATGACTAAGTGTAATTTCCTAGAGTTTGAAGGACGTGACCAACAAGATTGTTAAAATAAATGTCTAATACTTAGAGAGAGGTGCATTTTCTCAAAGAAGTTCAATACTTCAATTCATAAGACTAATGAATAAGGAGAGATATTCTAACTTGACTAGATGGCGCAATTATCTTAGTCTAGTCTTTGTTGAATTTTTTTGAAAGAATGATTGGTTATTATAAATACCACCCTGAAGGTTATTATAACCAACACTTAAAACTCATAATGATTGAAAATATGCATAATGTTTAGGACGCTGGCCTATCAATTTATTTTCCCTTAAATATAGTGCTAGAAGTTTGGTGCAATTGGCGAAAGATGATGAAAGATTCCTGGAAAAACTATTGGAATGAGCAGAGAAAACCTGCAAGAAAATTGGAAAGACTATGTTTAGGGGTCCACTAAATTTGTTCTCATACATCTTGACACGACTTAACCATCTACAGTTCTATAAAGATGTGGGAATCTTTCCATTCAACAAGTTTTTGGATAAATCTAACATTGATATATAGACACATTTGCCAATATTCTCAGGGATTTTTCCACTAAGCTTGTTGTCGAACAATAACAAATCCGACATCATTATGCAATTCCCTAGAGATGCGAGAATCCTTCCAGTCAATTTGTTGGATGAAAGATGTATGTTCAATAAGTTCTGTAACGAGCCCAATTCTACTTTAATTCTTCCACTCGAGTTGTTGGATGACAAATCCAAACTCTCTAATTTCTACAGCGAGCCCAATTCTCCTAGAATTATTCCATTCAAGTTGTTGGATGACAAATCCAACCTCTATAAGTTCTACATTGAGCCCAATTCTCATGGAATTCTTCCACTCATGTTGTTGGATAAAAAATGTAGCCTCCCTAAGTTTTTCAAGGAGCCCAATTCTTTTGGAATTCTTTCACTCAAATTGTTGGATGACAAATGTAAACTCTCTAATTTCTGCAGTGAGCCCAATTCTCTTGGAATTCTTCTACTCAAGTTGTTGGATGACAAATCCAACCTCTCTAAGTTCTGCAACGAGCCCAATTCTCTTGGAATTCTTCCACTCAAGTTGTTCAAATGTAGATCCAGTTGTTGTAAGTTCTGTAGTGAGCCCAATTCCACTGCAATTATTCCAATCAAGTGGTTGCCACCTAGAGATAGGTCCTCTAGGTTCTGCAGCAAGCCGAATTCCACTGGAATTATTCCGCTCAAGGAGTTGGAATAAAATGAAAGATACAATAGTTGTGTACAACTGCCCAGAGCTGGAGGGATGTGACCAATCAACTTTTTCTCGTAAATGACCAATTCTTGTAGGGATGTGAAATTGCTCATAGAAGTTGTGATACTTCCAGTGAGAGAATTCTAGGATAAATCGAGATATTTCAACTTGACTAGATGACCCAATTCCATTGGTATGGTCCCAGTCAAATCATTTTCTGAAATATCCAAAGTTCGCAGTAAGGAGAGGCTGCCAAGAGATGGAGATAGAGTACCGTTGAGACGATTTTTGTTGATATTAAGCATTTCTAGCACTTTGACCTGCCCAAACTTGGGCGGAATTATTCCACTGAAAAGATTATATGAAAGATCCAACGTATGCAATAAGGAAAGGTTTCCCAGAGTTGGCGAAAGAGTACCCTCGAAGTATCGCCAAGGAAGTAATAGGGAAATAACTCTATTAGTGTTGTTCTGGCAAGAAACACCATTCCATGAGCATACCTTCATTGAATTCCTAGTTGTCCAGTTGGACAACCATCCTCCTGGATCTGATGTGATGGCCTTCTTGAATGACAAAAGAAAGAACAAGAAGAGAAGAAGAAGCAGGAAGAAGAAGAGAGGAAAAGTGCAATAACATAAGAAACGATGCTGAAACAAGCGGAAGAGAAAGAATAAAACTAACCACCAGCAGAGGAGGAGAGCGGAAAGATTCATGACAAGGAGCTTGCTCAGCAGATTTAAAAGTTGATAGATATTATAGATATGGAAGAGGGACTAGAGCCATAAAATCAAGATGTCAACGTGAAGCCAAGTACACAATAGGTCACCGTTCAATCTCTTCCACCGCCAACAATAGAGTTAGCTCCAAGCGAGGAAGAGGAAATTTCCCCTCTTGATGACAATCTGGTTATGGACACGTACAATCTGTCGTACAATGAACTTCGGAAGAATATTGTACATGCTTATAAGAAGCATTTTCCGGATGACGTCGTATCACTTGAATTCATTAGAGAAAAGGTGATAGTGGCAGACACCAGGAAGAATCTCGATGAAACTGTCATAGCCAAATTGGCCTTTGCAGGTGTAGCTAAGTCAATCCTGAGTATTTGGTGGTCGAGAATAAGCAATTGGAAAAAACATTGTGGGTTGTTAGGCAAGAGGTAGAACAACTTCACGTAACAGCTCAGAATGTAGCTTCTGCATAGTTCCATCTGGAGGAAATGAAGGCAGTGATACTTGTTAAAGTATCGACACTTGGAGAGACCATGTGGAACCTCTATGAGGAGCTTGTTACTATGCATATGGTAGTTGTCCACTTGCATGGATTGTAGCAGAAATGTAAAGAATTTTTCAAAATTATTAGGAATATACAAGCTTCCATCATTGTCGTCCATGAATAGTCAATGTGGTACAAAGGGGCATTTCTTGACTTGGGAAAGAAAACAAAGAAACAAGCAAAGCTGGAGAAATCAAGAGTATCAATGTTGATCCAGAATAGAAAACATCTTGCCTAGTTCATTGGTAGCATTCAGGCCTCGTATTTAAGGTTATACAACAGTCTGGATTTCTTGGTGAACTTAGACAGGATCCCATAAGTTGGCTCACTCACTAAAACCAAACCCAGGAACCAGGTCAGGCAGGAGATGGAAGAATACTTGGAGCAGCTTAGACATATTTCCACCAAGAAATATTTGGAGGTGAATAGACAAAACATGCAAAACTACATTGGTGGCCTTGTCCAAGTGAGAACAATGTTGCTTCTGCTCTAGAAGGAATTTAAAAATAGTTCCAAATCATTGTACCTGGATTCCATGGAGGCTAAAGTCTGCTTCCAGCCAGACATCATCGCACAGTTTGGGGATGTCATGGCACAATACCATGCTTGGCACAGATACATGACCGAAAAACATCAAGTGGAATTTTTTTAGCTAGAATTTCTCCAAACTCAACCATGATAATAGTTTTTCTTGTTAGGTTGTCTAGTTGGCTCTACCCTATTTTGTCTTATACGGGTATGAGTGTATTGTAATATTATTTTGTAAATAATTTGTAAGTGAAATTCAAGTGTCAATTGCGGAATATGAAGAGTCATGATGTAATGTAATTGAATATTCATTTGTAAAGAAGTTGAAGAGTCATGAGGGAAGTCGAAGAGTCGCCCCTTTTGTTATAAATACATCCTCATAACTCAGGTAAAGGGATTTTGGGGAGCCAAGCTCTTGGCTAGGCTTAGGCTTAGAATTAGGAGCTTGGGAGTTTTGTGAGAGCCTTGGCTTCTCCGTAGCATAGAGGGAGTATATTTCTTTGGAGGAGTAGGTGATCTTGACTTCACGTTCCACTATTGAGGCAAGTGGTCCGTCAATGGTATATGTGTGATTGGAACTTTCACTTTAATAAAAGCTCAGACGCTGCACATTTTCGTGCATTTGTTGTGAATATAGTAGGACTATTCTTGTTGTATTTTCAATGTATGCTATTTAACTTAGGCTTATGCATATGAACTATTTCATTTGCATTGGTATGAATCTTGTTGAATGTGTGTTGTTGTATTATTTCATTACTATTAACTTGTGAGCTATTTCGCATATTAGCTTGTGATGTCTTTATGCTCATGTGTGTCTTTTAAGTTGTGTATTATTATAGGCTTCTAAGGGGTTCACTCATTTTCCCTTCGTGTGTTAGAACCTTCATGCATCACACTTGACTCTTTGCAGGGTCACACACTTGTTCTCACCAAAGTCACCATACATCATTCTATGTGTATTTGCAGCCAAGGCATATCATTAACACCCACTCCATCAACAACCATGTTGTAATCCATATGGGACTCCTACACCAAACGGTGTGAGGTCTAATTGGGACTTCATATTAGGGAGATCCCCTGAATGTTGGTGGATCCAACACCGTCAACAAGGCCCTAATCATATTTTGACCCGTTAGACTCCTATATATACCAAGGAGGTATTGTCATTTGAATAATCCAAGAATTATTCATTTATATGATGTAAAAGAAGGTTTCCCCCTCAAAGAGGCTTATTTTCAAGTTGTTGATCTCTCTTTTCTTTTGTTTTTGTGATCCGGTTACATAACAAAAAGTGTCGATGACATAACAAATTCGTTGCGAAAAATCGATTGTCATCGATCTATTGATGCTAATTGTTCCATCATTATTTGTACTCCTATGGTCAGTGATGTTGGTAGAGTGGCTCCAACTTCTCTCAATATTCTGAGGACCCATTTCATCGAAGTATGTATTCCTTTGGAAAACGACCAACCATCGTTATCATCCATCATGCAACACCACAAGACTCCTACATCCATTGGTATTCTAATGACATGTTTCATTGAAAAATGTATGCTTTTGACAGTAGATTGACCAACCCTATCGTCGATCATGCAACACCATAAGATCTCCCTTTCATTGGTTTACTGAAGTATGATAGACATCGGAATTACGACAAATTTGGAAAACTCCGATAATGCAACTATACCATGTTTCATGTTTAGCAAAACCTCATTTTGTCCTTATAGCAACAAAACTTCCTAGAAATAACAACAAAAGGCCATTGAAAATTGGCTCAATTTTTATTAGTGACTAATATGTAAAGAATTAATATAATGATAGAAATTTAATAACTCAATATTTTGGTCATAAAAAGACATGGATATATTTTCATGCAACTCGTCCATGAACAAACTTAATAGGCATACACACACATTTGTTGATACCCTTAATATTGTTGGTTTGAAGACACATACTTTCAAGCTTGATTAAAATGTGAATTACCTCAAGTATGTTGTTGGTTAACATGTATGAATAAAAGATTAGAAGAGTCAACTTGCCTAATTTTGTATTGGCTTTAAGGATACTATCATTTAGCAGTTTCCTAGAGATAGAGGACTTTTAGCCCACCATGTTTTTGAATATAGGTAAATGAGTCTAAAGTTATATAAAAAGTCCAATTCCACTAGAAATATTCCACTTTAATTGTTTATGGAAAAATCAATACTTGATGACTAAGTGTAATTCCGTAGATTTGAAAGGACATGACCAACAAGATTGTTAAAATAAATGTCCATTACTTATAGAGGTGTGTTTTCTAAAAGAATTTCAATACTTCAACTCATAAGACTAATGAATAAGGAGAGATATTCTAACTTGACTAGATGGCCCAATTATCTTGGTCTAGTTTTGTTTTAATATTTTTTGAAAGAATGATTGGTTAGATGTGTGTACAATTACAAAATATTTTGTAGTATAGACCCTATTGAGATAAAGTGTTTGGAGCACTTTCCAAATTATGGTGGAATTCTTCCTATCAAACATTTTTCTCAAAGCTGAAAAGTTCACAATAAGGAGAGGCTACCAAGAGATGGAGAGATACTACCTTCTAAATGTAATCCATAAAGGATTATTGCAAAGACTTTTAGTGTGTGTTTTGCAGGAAACAATCTTCCATGATTATAGCTTCTTTGAGTTCTCAATTGTCTAGTTGTACAAAATCCTTGTGGATTTAATGTAATAACCTTTTTCAAATGAAATTTTTTCCTCCATGTTCCTTTTATTTCTACATGATGTCAATTGACACATGAAATCCTCCAAAGTGCATTGCATCCAAACAAAATTGTAGGGTTAAAGTGAAGTACTTCCACTAGGTGTGGGGTCATAGAGATGATCATATTCCTTGTGAAATATCATAAGACGAAGAATATATTGATCTCCTTGAGAAATTAAATGTTACAACAGTTGGAATGTCCAATGATATTATTGTTTCCATTATCACAAAGCCCACAAGCATCAACACGACTTCTTTTTAAATTGATTGGTTCCATGAATTATATATCATATTTTTATTGATTTAATAATTGATTAATAATAATTAAATTTATATGCAAAAAATATGTATTGAATTAACAATTGTGAGGTGTCAAACAATTACATAGCTTGAGTGGTCCTAATGGTTAAGAGCATGTGTTTCCTCTTAAGAGGTTGTAGGTTCAAAACCAAAGGGGGGTAGAGTATGAATGTCTTTGTAGACTTAAATCGTCAATTTCAATTCATAAGTAACCATAATTTATAAAATAAATTAAAAATGGCTTAATCAAATAACATATCAAAAGCATTTGTAAGGAGAGGAAAAGCATAAAGGAAAAAAAATGTTAATTTTTCACAAAGATTCTCAACCAAGAATGTTGGTTTCTAAATGTATGAAAAAGCTCAAACATAGGAATCATATGTCACTTCATTGTGTACACTTTTCAAAATACTTAAAATATACATGTAAACTAGGAAGTAAAAAACTAAAAAAATGTGAAAAAAATCATAATTAAGTGGAGATGGAAAACATAAATAGATAACATAATAACCATTGGCATTTTATTCATCAAAATATTATATATTATTTTAATTTCCAGTACATATTTGATCAAAATAGTATTATGATTGGATAAAAGATAAGTCATTTAGGGAATCGATACACTCCATAAAATGGTTTTATTTTTGGAGGTACCATCCAATGCCATGCTTTATCCCACATAATTATTACTGTTACAACTCCACCAAAGCCAAGTCCTACCCCTAACCCTAATGCAATTAATGAGATATGTTCATCCACACGACTCAACCATCCTTGGTCATCACTGACAATTGGAGAGACTCCATCTCCCTTTTTGGGGGTAGCTTTATTGCATGATAGTAAAGGATACCCACATAGGCACTTGTTCCTTTGAAATGAAGCCACACTGAAAGTGTCCATCTGCGTTCCTTCAGGGATTCACCCACACAATCTGTTAAATGATACATCCAGGTATGCCAACATAGTTAATTTAGAGAGTTCTTGAGGAATCTCTCCGCTCAAATTATTTTTAGACAAGTCTAATTGCTCTAGAGTAGATATCTCACTTAGAGATGCAAGAATTTTTCCTTCCAAGTGATTTCTAGATAGATTCAACAACCGCAAGGCACTCAAATTCGCCATGCTTGTCGGAATTTCTCCAATAAAATTATTGCTAGACAAATCCAAAATGGTATTTGTGAGCAACACATATTTTAGAGAATACTCATAACCTTTAATGTTCACTTGCACATCAGTGTAAAATGTACTACCAGTGAGCTGGGAAGACGAAGGTATTTGAAATCCTAATAGTCTCCCTAAATTAAAAGGTATTCTCCCTGTAAAATTATTATTGGATAAATCCAACACCTGTAATTTAGGAAGATTTGTGATCCAATCAGAAATACCACCCTGAAGGTTATTATAACCCAAACTTAAAACTCGTAATGATTGAAAAGATGCATACTGTTTAGGAAGCTGGCCTATCAATTTATTTTTCCTTAAATCTAGTGCTATAAGTTGGGTGCAATTGGCTAAAGATGATGGAAGATTCCCAGAAAAACTGTTAGAATGAGCAGAGAAAACCTCCAAGGAAATTGGAAATAGTATGTCTAGGGATCCACTAAGTTTGTTCTCGAACAACTTGACACGATTTAAGTATGCACAATTCTGTAAAGATGTGGGAATCTTTCCATTCAACATGTTTTTGGATAAATCTAATGTTGATAGAGAGCCACATTCGCCAATATTCTCATGGAGTGTTCCACTAAGCATATTGTCAGACAGCAACAAATCACGCAGGTCTATGCAATTCCATAGAGATGCGGGAACTCTTCCACTCAAGTTGTTGGATGACAAATCCAAAGTCCATAAGCTCTGCAGTGAGCCCAATTCTCCTAGAATTCTTCCACTCAAGTTGTTGGATGACAAACAGAAATACCCTAAGCTCTGCAGTGAGCCCAATTCTCCTGGAATTCTTCCACTCAAGTTGTTGGATGACAAATTCAAACAAAGTAAGCTCTGCTGTGAGCCCAATTCTCCTGGAATTCTTCCACTCAAGTTGTTGGATGACAAATCCAAATTCCATAAGCTCTGCAGTGAGCCCATTTCTCCTGGAATTCTTCCACTCAAGTTGTTGGATGACAAATACAAATTCTGTAAGCTCTGCAGTGAGCCCAATTCCCCTGGAATTCTTCCACTCAATTTGTTGGATGACAAATCCAAACTCTGTAAGCTCTGCAGTGAGCCCAATTCTCCTGGAATTATTCCACTCAAGTTGTTGAATGACAAATCCAAAATCCATAAGCTCTGCAGTGAGCCCAATTCTCCTGGAATTCTTCCACTCAAGTTGTTGGATGACAAATCCAAACTCGATAAGAAGGAAAGGTTGCCTAGAGTTGGCGAGAGAGTACCTTCGAGACTTTGTGTAGAAAGGAATAGGTCAGCGACTCTGTTAGTGCCGTCTGTGCAGGAAACACCCTTCCAAGAGCATACGTTCACCGAATTCTCAGCTGTCCAGTCCGATAGCGATCCTCGTGGATCCGATGTGATGACCTTCTTGAACGACAGAAGCGCCTCCACGTCCCCTTTATCCTCGATTGATGTGAGGGTGCGTTCTTTTGAAACAAAATGATGATGATGGGGCTCCCTTAATGAATTGAACGTTGTGGCAGCCGCATTGTCCAACGCTGCCAACACTATCAAAAAGCAGAGAATCATGGCTTTATCCATGGCGCTCTCTCTCTCTGTGTCCAATGCTTTGCCTATGAATTCACTACATATACATATCCCTTTTATAGCAATTGCAAAGAGTCGTAGAAATTGGTTGGCGTGATGAGTGGGTGAACACAGAGGTGATTTCGGGATTTGATTGTGATTTCAGGATGTTTTTGGGTGTCTCCATCCCAACTTAAATTAAACACGGCGGATTAAAAAAGAAGTGGAAAAAATTAATTTTTAAACGATATCATGATTCATAAAATTAGGAAGAATTATTAAATCCTAAAAAGAAGGAAGAATTTATATCCTAAAAAGTAGGATGAATTTTTAAATGAACAGAGGAGAGCGGAAAGATTCATGACAAGGAGCTTGCTCAGCATATTTAAGAGTTGATAGATATTATAGATATGGAAGAGGGACTAGAGCCATAAAATCAAGATGTCAACGTGAAGCCAAGTACACAATAGGTCACCGTTCAATCTCTGCCACCGCCAACAACAGAGTTAGCTCCAAGTGAGGAAGACGAAGTTTCTCCTCTTGATGACAATTTGGTTATGGACACGTACAATATATCGTACAATGAACTTCAGAAGAATATTGTACATGCTTATAAGAATCTTTTTTCCGGATGACGCTGTATCACTTGAATTCATTAGAGAAAAGGTGATAGTGGCAGACACCAAGAATAATCTCGATGAAATTGTCATAGCCAAATTGGCCTTCGCAGGTGTAGCTAAGTCAATCCTGAGTATTTAGTGGTCGAGAATAAGCAATTGGAAATAAAATTGTGGGTTGTTAGGCAAGAGGTAAAACAGTTTCACGTTGCAGCCCAGAATGTAGCTTCTACATAGTTCCATCTGGAGGAAATGAAGGCAGCGATACTTGCTAAAGTATCGACACTTGGAGAGACCATGTGGAACCTCTATGAGGAGCTTGTTACTATGCATATTGTAGCTGTCCACTTGCATGGATTGCAGTAGAAATGTAAAGAATTTTTCAAAACTATTAGGAATATAAAAGCTTCCATCATTGTCAGCCATGAATAGTCAATGTGATACAAAGGGTCATTTCTTGACTTGGGAAAGAAAACAAAGAAACAGCCAGAGCTAGAGAAATCAAGAGTATCAATGTTGATCCAGAACATAAAACATCTTTCCTAGTTCATTAGTAGCATTCAGGCCTTGTATTTACGGTTATACAACAGTCTGGATTTCTTGGTGAACTTAAACAGGATCCCATAAGTTGGCTCACTCACTCAAGCCAAACCTGGGAACTAGGTTAGGCAGGAGATTGAATAATACTTGGATCAACTTAGACATATTTCCACCAAGAAATATTTGGAGGTGAATAGATAGAACATGCAGAACTACATTGGTGGCCTTGTCCAAGTGAGAACAATGTTGCTCCTGCCCTAGAAGGAAGTTCAAAATAGTTCCAAATCATTGTACCTGGATTCCATGGAGGCTAAAGTCTGCTTCCAGCCAGACAACATCGCACAGTTTGGGGATTTCATGGCACAATACCATGCTTGGTACAAATACATGACCGAAAAACATCAAGTGGAATTTTTTGAGCTAGAATTTCTCCAAACTCAACCATGATAATAGTTTTTCTTGTTAGGTTGTCTAGTTGGCTCTACCCTATTTTGTCTTATACTGGTATGAGTGTATTGTAATATTCTTTTGTAAATAATTTGTAAGTGAAATTCCAAGTTTCAATTGCGGAATATGAAGAGTCATGATGTAATGTAATTTAATAGTCATTTGTAAAGAAGTTGAAGAGTCATGAGGGAAGTCGAAGAGTCACCCCTTTTGTTATAAATACATCCTCATAACTCATGTAAAGGGCTTTTGGGGAGCCAAGCTCTTGGCTTGGCTTAGGCTCAGAATTAGGAGCTTGGGAGTTTTATGAGAGCCTTGGCTTCTCCGTAGCATAGAGGGAGTATATTTCTTTGGAGGAGTAGGTGATCTTGACTTCACGTTCCACTATTGAGGGAAGTGGTCCGTCAATGGTATATGTGTGATTGGAACTTTCACTTTAATAAAAGCTCAGAGGCTGCACATTTTTGTGCATCTATTGTGAATATAATAGGACTATTCTTGTTGTATTTGCAATGTATGCTATTTAACTTAGGCTTATGCATATGAAATATTTCATTTGCATTGGTATGAATCTTGTTGAATGTGTATTGTTGTATTATTTCATTACTATTAACTTGTGAGCTATTTCACATATTAGCTTGTGATGCCTTTATGCTCATGTGTCTCTTTTAAGTTGTGTATTATTATAGGCTTCTAAGGGGCTCACTCATTTTCCCTCCGTGTGTTAGAACCTTCATGCATCGCACTTGATTCTTCACAAGGTCACACACTTGTTCTCACCAAAGTCACCATACATCATTCCATGCGTATTTGCAGCCAAGGCATATCATTAACACCCACTCCATCAGCAACAATGTTGTGATCCATATGGGACTCCTACACCAAACGGTGTGAGGTCTAATTGGGACTTAATATTAGGGAGATCCCCTGAATGTTGGTAGATCCAACACCTCAACAAGGCCCTAATCATATTTTGACCCCTTAGACTCCTATATATACCAAGGAGGTATTGTCATTTGAATAATCCAAGAATTATTCATTTATATGATGTAAAAGAAGGTTTTCCCCTCAAAGAGGCTTATTTTCAAGTTGTTGATCTATCTTTTCTTTTGTTTTTGTGATCCGGTTACATAACAAAAAGTGTCGATGACATAACAAATTCGTTGCAAAAAATCGATTGTCATCGATCTATTGACACTAATTGTTCCATCATTATTTGTACTCCTAGATGTTGGTAGAGTGGCTCCAACTTCTCTCAATATTTTGAGGACCCATTTCATCGAAGTATGTATGCCTTTGGCAATCGACCAACCATCATTATCATCCATCATGCGACACCACAAGACTCCTACATCCGTTGGTATTCTGATGACATGTTTCATTGAAAAATGTATGCTTTCGACAGTAGACCGACCAACCCTATCGTCAATCATGCAACACCATAAGATCTCCCTTTCATTGGTTTACTAAAGTATGATAGACATTGGAATTATAACAAATTTGGAAAACTCCGATAATGCAACTATACCATGTTTCATGTTTAGCAAAACCTCATTTTGTCCTTATAGCAACAAAACTTCATGGAAATAACAACAAAAGGCCATTGAAAATTGGCTCAATTTTTATTAGTGACTAATATGTAAAGAATTAATATAATGATAGAAATTTAATAACTCAATATTTTGGTCTTAAAAAGACATGGATATATTTTCATGCAACTCATCCATGAACAAACTTAATAGGCATACACACACACATTTGTTGATACCCTTAATATTGTTGGTTTGAAGACACATACTTTCAAGCTTGATTAAAATGTGAATTACCTCAAGTATGTTGTTGGTTAATATGTATGAATAAAAGATTAGAAGGGTCAACTTGCCTAATTTTGTATTGGCTTTAAGGATACTATCATTTAGTAGTTTCCTAGAGATAGAGGAATTTTAGCCCACCATGTTTTTGAATATAGGTAAATGAGTCTAAAGTTATATAAAAAGTCCAATTCCACTAGAAATATTCCACTTTAATTGTTTATGGAAAAATCAATACTTGATGACTAAGTGTAATTCCTTAGATTTGAAAGGACATGACCAACAAGATTGTTAAAATAAATGTCCATTACTTATAGAGGTGCATTTTCTAAAAGAATTTCAATACTTCAACTCATAAGACTAATGAATAAGGAGAGATATTCTACCTTGACTAGATGGCCCAATTATCTTGGTCTAGTTTTGTTTTAATATTTTTTGAAAGAATGATTGGTTAGATGTGTGTACAATTACAAAATATTTTGTAGTATATACCCTGTTGAGATAAAGTGTTTGAAGCACTTTCCAAATTATGGTGGAATTCTTCCTATCAAACATTTTTCTCAAAGCTGAAAAGTTCACAATAAGGAGAGGCTACCAAGAGATGGAGAGATACTACCTTCTAAATGTAATCCATAAAGGATTATTGCAAAGACTTTTAGTGTGTGTTTTGCAGGAAACAATCTTCCATGATTATAGCTTCTTTGAGTTCTCAATTGTCTAGTTGTACAAAATCCTTGTGGATTTAATGTAATAACCTTTTTCAAATGAAATTTTTTCCTCCATGTTCCTTTTATTTTGACATGATGTCAATTAACACATGAAATCCTCCAAAGTGCATTGCATCCAAACAAAATTGTAGGGTTAAAGTGAAGTACTTCCACTAGGTGTGGGGTCATATAGATGATCATATTCCTTGTGAAATATCATAAGACGAAGAATATATTGATCTCCTTGAGAAATTAAATGTTACAATAGTTGGAATGTCCAATGATATTATTGTTTCCATTATCACAAAGCCCACAAGCATCAACATGACTTCTTTTAAAATTGATTGGTTCCATGAATTATATATCATATTTTTATTGATTTAAAAATTGATTAATAATAATTAAATTTATATGCAAAAAATATGTATTAAATTAGCAATTGTGAAGTGTCCAACAATTATACAGCTTGAGCGGCCCTAATGGTTAAGAGCATGTGTTTCCTCTTAAGAGGTTGTAGGTTCAAAACCAGAGGGGGGTAGAGTATGAATGCCTTTGTAGACTTAAATCATCAATTTCAATTCATAAGTAACCATAATTTATAAAATAAATTAAAAATGGCTTAATCAAATAACATATGAAAAGCATTTGGAAGGAGAGGAAAAGCATAAAGGGAAAAAAATGTTAATTTTTCACGAAGATTCTCAACCAAGAATGTTGGTTTACAAATGTATGAAAAAGCTCAAACATAAGAACCATATGTCACTTCATTTTGTACACTTTTCAAAATACTTAAAATATACATGTAAACTAGGAAGTAAAAAACTAAAAAAATGTTAAAAAATCATAATTAAGTGGAGATGGAAAACATAAATAGATAACATAATAACCAATCGCATTTTATTCATCAAAATATTATATATTATTTTAATTTCTAGTACATATTTGATCAAAATAGTATTATGGTTGGATAAAAGATAAGTCATTTAGGGAATCGATACACTCCATAAAATGGTTTTATTTTTGGAGGTACCATCCAATGCCATGCTTTATCCCACATAATGATTACTGTTACAACTCCACCAAAGCCAAGTCCATAGCCTAACCCTAATGCAATTAATGAGATATGTTCATCCACACGACTCAACCATCCTTGGTCATCACTGACATTTGGAGAGACTCCATCTCCCTTTTTGGGGGGAGGTTTATTGCATGCTTGTAAAGGATACCCACATAGGCACTTGTTCCTTTGAAATGAAGCCACACTGAAAGTGTCCATCTGCGTTCCTTCAGGGATTCGCCCACACAATTTGTTAAATGATACATCCAGGTATGCCAACATAGTTAATTTAGAGAGTTCATGAGGAATCTCTCCGCTCAAATTATTTTTAGACAAGTCTAATTGCTCTAGAGTAGATATCTCACTTAGAGATGCAAGAATTTTTCCTTCCAAGTGATTTCTAGATAGATTCAACAACCGCAAGCCACTCAAACTTGCCATGCTTGAGGGAATTTCTCCAATAAAATTATTGCTAGACAAATCCAAAATGGTATTTGTGAGCAACATATATGTTAGATTATACTCAAAACCTTTAATGTTAACTTGCACTTGCACATCAATGTAAAATGTACTACTATCAGTAAGCTTGGAAGATGAAGGTATTTGAAATCCTAGGAGTCTCCCTAAATTAAAAGGTATTCTCCCCGTAAAATTATTATTGGATAAATCCAACACCTGTAAGTTAGGAAGACTTGTGATCCAATCAGAAATACCACCCTGAAGGTTATTATAACCCAAACTTAAAACTCGTAATGATTGAAAAGATGCATACTGTTTAGGAAGCTGGCCTATCAATTTATTTTTCCTTAAATCTAGTGCTATAAGTTGGGTGCAATTGGCTAAAGATGATGGAAGATTCCCAGAAAAACTGTTAGAATGAGCAGAGAAAACCTCCAAGGAAATTGGAAACACTATGTCTAGGGATCCACTAAGTTTGTTCTCGAACAGCTTGACACGATTTAACTGTGTACAATTCTGTAAAGATGCGGGAATATTTCCATTCAACAAGTTTTTGGATAAATCTAATGTTGATAGAAAGCCACATTCGCCAATATTCTCATGGATTGTTCCACTAAGCATATTGTCGGACAACAACAAATGATGCAGGTATGTGCAATTCCATAGAGATGCGGGAATTCTTCCACTCAAGTTGTTGGATGACAATTCCAAACTCTGTAAGTACTGCAGTGAGCCCAATTCTCCTGGAATTCTTCCACTCAAGTTGTTGGATGACAAAATCAAATACGATAAGCTCTGCAGTGAGCCCAATTCTCCTGGAATTCTTCCACTCAAGTTGTTGGAGGACAAATTCAAATACCCTAAGCTCTGCAGTGAGCCCAATTCTCCTAGAATTCTTCCACTCAAGTTGTTGGATGACAAATCCAAATACACTAAGCTCTGCAGTGAGCCCAATTCTCCTGGAATTCTTCCACTCAAGTTGTTGGATGACAAATACAAACCCTGTAAGCTCTGCAGTGAGCCCAATTCTTGTGGAATTCTTCCACTCAAGTTGTTGGATGACAAATCCAAATACCCTAAGCTCTGCAGTGAGCCCAATTCTCCTGGAATTCTTCCACTCAAGTTGTTGGAGTGCAAATTCAATCTCGATAAGAAGGAAAGGTTGCCCAGAGTTTGCGAGAGAGTACCTTCGAGATTTAGTGAATAAAGGTCTAGGGTATTGACTCTGTTAGTGCCGTCCATGCAGGAAACACCATACCACGAGCATACGTTCGCCGAATTCTCAGCTCTCCAGTCCGACAGCGATCCTCGTGGATCCGATGTGATGGCCGCCTTGAACGACAGAAGCGCGTCCACGTCCCTTTTATCCTCCATTGATGTGAGGGTGCGTTCTTTTGAAACAAAATGATGATGATGATGGGGCTCCCTTAATGAATTGAACGTTGTGGCAGCCGCATTGTCCAACGCTGCCAACACTATCAAAAAGCAGACAATCATGGCTTTATCCATGGCGCTCTCTCTGCCTGTGTCCAATGCTTTGGCTATGAATTCACTACATATACATATCCGTTTTATAGCAATTGCAAAGAGTCGTAGAAATTGGTTGGCGTGATGAGTGGGTGAACACAGAGGTGATTTCGGGATTTGATTGTGATTTCGGGATGTTTTTGGGTGTCTCCATCCCAACTTAAATTAAACACGGCGGATTCATAAAATATTAATTTTTAAACGATATCATGATTCATAAAATTAGGAAGAATTATTAAATCTCCTAAAAAGTAGGATGAAGAGAGGGTGGGTTCGAAATGATGATTTGGGGATTTGATTGTGGGGGCAACGCGTGGAAAATTGACGTGATGAAGTGGGGGAAGAGAGAGGTGCCAAAGTCTTTGGTAATTTGATTTGGGGCGGAATTGTGAAAGTCTTTTCACTTAATTTAATTTCAGGTAAATAGGGTCAGCTTTCACGTATCATTATTTTGCTTTGACGAGTGCATCCCGATGTTTTTGGGTGTCTCCATCCCCCACTTAAATTAAACACGGCAGATTAAAAAGAAGTGGAAAATATATATTAAATCCTAATGATTCATAAAATTAGGAAGACTTATTAAATCTTAATGATTCATAAAATTAGGAATACTTAATTTAATTTCAGGTAAATGGGGTTATTATTTTGCTTTGACGAGTGCATCCCGATGTTTTTGGGTGTCTCCATCCCAACTAATTAAATTAAAAAGAAGTGGAAAATATATTAATTTTTAAAGACGGCTCCATTTTGCAATTCGACAATATCATGAATCAATAAATCAGACAATATCATGAATCAATATTCCCGTGGAAAATTGGTGAAACGCGTGGAATCAAATTCCGTGGAAAATTGGCGTGATGAGTGGGGGAAGATATAGCGTAAGATATGTCATGGTTTTTCAAAATCATTATTGTGCTTTGACCAGTGCTCCATTTTGAATTAATATATATTTTGAAGTGGAAAATATATATTAATTTTTAAACACTGCTCCATTTTGCAATTTGACAATCATGATTTCATTCAAATTAGGAAGAATTTATAAATCGATAAATCATAGTTGTGTTATATCCTAAAAAGTATGAAGAATTTTTAAATCAATAAATCATAGTTTTGTTCGAAATCTTGATTTTATTATAACTTTGAAAAAAGGGTAAATCTGTAAATCATGGTTTCCAGATCATGATTAATCCATTCTCAATCTATATTCCCTACCAATTTTCCTTGACGTGAAGGATTTTTGCAACCACATTCATTTCCTTAATCGGCAGATTGAAACTACAATGAATTTTTAATGGATTAATAGAATGGAGTTAGAATTACAATTTTACATTATTCGATTTGCATTTTTAATTGCAAAAATGCATTCAATGACCTCAAAAACCCTCATAACATAACGCCAAATTGTGCAATCTAAACGATTGAAAACTATGATTCTAATATTTTGTAACTAGATTTTGCACAAAAATGATTGCAAAAATGTGACGATAAATGGTTGAATTTGTAGCATGTTTATATTATGCTATACTTCACCTATTTGGCCACTTTATCAAGTCTCTTCTCACTACATGGGACAACATTGACATGAAATTGAAAGCCATATTTTATAATTATGTTCATGTGTGGCATATAAATATAGTGACCTTGTGACAATGTTTCTTTCTCATGGTCTAAAAAACAATGGTTTATTGTTCATTTATATGGTGGATGTGCTTCTTGTGGTGTTTATGGTGGTGGTTGTTCTAGGTTTTTTTTATGGTTTTGGATTTGGGGGCGGCATATTGTTCTTGGTGTTCCAATGGGAATTTAGCTTTCATGTGTGGTTCTAGGTGTTTTAGATTTGTTCTTTGGTCTTGGAAAAATAGAATGTGATGGAGGAGGTTTTGTGTGTTTTATTTGTTATGTGAACAATGATGAGAACTCATCATTTGACAAGATTCAATATTCTTTTAAATTTTTTTGTAATTTTCAAAACATTGTTGTAATTGGGTATTTTGAATGTCTCTCTATAAGAGCTTTTATAATTTCAGTTAGTAGCCTGTTGTTAGTGGAGATCTTGGTGCATTGTTTCGGATTTTCCTCCTTTTGTTGTGCTCCATTTATAGTTGGGTTATGGTGGACATGAGTGCCAAGGTTTTTATGTGTGATCATAGTAGGGAAACTTAGTGACTTTTTTGTGATGTTCCTCCCTATTATACATTATCTAATTTTTTTTTTTAACTATATGAGAACCAAAGGGCAAGGTCTATTATACTACAAGATTTTATTCACTTTGACAACATGTTTATGGGGTAGGAAAATACACTAAATATTTTGTGACATTTATCCATGGCCCAGTTTAAATCCATTGGTGATGTTTCTTGGCGCTTTAAACTACATTTAATGACAAGATTGTATGCTTTTATGTTTTTTTTTCAACATGGCGTCCTCTTCATTGGTTCTACTCATGTCAAGGTCTTATATTGGGATTTGTGTACCATGATGTGGTAAGACATTCTTTGTCTTCTATATTCTGCTATAGGGGCTTGGTGACATTTGACATTTTGTTTACATTTTTTGGTGTTCTGGATATGGAATTTGGTGTTTGGGTTGTATATAGTGGTGGGATGTGTGCCTATGACAGATAAGTTAGTTAAGTTTGGTATTTTATCTGTTGTTTTGGATTTCCAAGGTTTAGTATTTTTCCTTTGAACTCTTCAAAATATATAGTTTGGCTTGTTTGGTGGTTTGTTATGCAATAGTGTCACCATCGTTATTAATTTACTTGGTGAGCATTATTGTGGTGAATTATGTGAAGTTTTATAATGTACTTTCATTGAATTTTAATATTTTTTCTATTATTTGATGTGCACAATATGGCCACCCAACATCTCATTTTCTCTTCTAGTTGTGTTACATTTTAAATACTTAGCTATTATTATGTCCCTAGATAAGATGGTTATCCAATATTCTTTTTTGTTTGGATACCTTACTAATTTTTTTCCTCAAAACATACTACTACTACTAATAATAATAATAAAGAATAATAGATATAATAAATAAAGTGGAATGGTAATAGTTATAATAATATAGCTACTTATTGAATAAACGAGAAAACACAAAATAGGATGGTTTTGTGGGAAAAGAAAAAGTGTGATAGAGGCACAATTACATAATGGAAAGTGGATCCTAGGGATTGGGTTCTCTATTTTGGATGTATTCTTTAGAAGAAAGGAGAAAGAGAAAAACATATCATTTATTTTTCTTGGGGAAATTAACAACAAGGCTAAGGAAAGTTCACGTAGTAGTTGATTGAAGGATCCGGGGTAGTCAGCTACAAAAATATATGGTGCATCTCATCATATGGTTGGGTGGAGAGTTTCCACCCACAAATTGGTTGTGGTTATTAGGATTATGAAGGTGAAATGGCCCTTGAAATTGTTAGCAAATTGGTTTCTCATCTCGTAAACATGCTTCTACTACTAACTACTCATGTCAATTATAAAATTGGTATTAATAAATATTTATTTTGTCAATTCAGTTTATGAATTATTATGTATAGATCGTTCTTGTATTTTATGCCATTACATATGGTATCATATCCATAGATACAACCTTCCAGACCTATGGATCCTCCCACTCTACAAAAATAGGTTTACACAACAAAAAATAAATTGACCTTTGAACCAATGGATTTTAATATTGTTTTTTGAATTTTATTTTTATTTTCCAATAGGTTTGTGGTTGGAGATTTTGTTCGCTCATAGTTCTTTTAGAATTGTTTTCACTTTCAATCTTTGAGGAAAACATTATAGTGAGTTTGTTTGGAGACATACATAATTTGAGGTGAATAGGGCATTGTGTGTGGACTCAAAGGATTATGTGTGGCCTCACTTAGAACACTAGTAGAGTTTAAATAAAACTTTTAAGTCAAGCATATTAGCTCTCAAGTCTATTGCTCTATAGCTTCAAATCATGACTATGTACATCTCTAAATCAAATTTTGATCTGTGTGTGTAGACTATGTGGAAGTAACCTCCAATAGATTCTCTATAATTCGTTGATGCTCTTTCCTATTTTATTTGATGTATAATTTATAGCAACCAATAAAAAATGAATTTTTTTTGTCTCTTAGAACTAATGAAATCATGGATCCTTTGGCATAACTCCACCATCATGGAAATCTTTAAATTACATAGGTGTGGGCATGGGGAAGTTTTCTTTAGTATCCTCCCACGTCAACAAGTGTCTCTCATAAACTCTCTTAGCTTTTCAATAATAAAGAAACAAATATTATAAATTAGTTCATTATAGATTGAGTCAGAATCTCAATATAGCTCAAATTGCGGTATGTGTTTGCTAAAATAACGATCATACACCTCATATCTAGGTGGTTTGTCCCTCTTAATCACAATATTTATGCCTTTGCTTACGTTTGAATCATTTCATGATTCAAACAATATGGAACTCAAAATGTGTAATAGCCCCAGGTTGATTTTCCATGTAAATAAAATAAGACCAACATGTATTCCAAGCTGAATGGTGGGAAAAAATTACAGTGGGAATCACTTGTGGTTTATTAATGAATATGGAAATTGGCAAAGGCATTGGCAAAGGAAAAGAGGCAACAATTGGCATTTAATAAAGGAAATAAAGGAAAATAGGAGAAAAAGAATATGAAGAGACACAAATATGCATGCAAGGGCGGCTGGTGGCTGCTTCATTCCGAGAATCACCCGGCCACCAGCCGCCCTGTCTATTGGTGGCTGGGTGATTCTGGGAATCAACCAACTGCCCGCTTGGCTGGTGGCTGGTTGATTCCCGATGGTTGGTGGCTGGTTGATTCTGGGAATCAACCAACCACCAACCATCAGCCACCAGCCGGCCGCCCGGTGATGAGCCCCAAAAATGTACAATTATTTGGGCTCATTCAACCTCCTAATTTGGCTTAGTCCACCATTCTCATTTGTTTATTGCATGTTTTTGATTATTTTTATGTTAATAGAGTGAATTTGGTTAGTCATTATGCCAACAAGTCTAATGGGTGCTTTGTGTAGCCTTGTTGGTCAACTTGGAGACAAAATTGAAGGTCTTAATGAGCACTTGGCAGCCAAATTCGTGGGAGAACAAGCTAGAGGATTTGTAGGAAGGTGTCCCCCTCATTTATGGGCCCTTACCTCGAATTCTCCACCATCAGCTCGGAGTTCAAAGGCCACCAAATCAATGAGCACAAGGGCAGCAAAGCAAGTCAAGTAGGACTGCTGTTAACTACAAGTCTTGGGCAGCCAAGTCCCTAACTTTTAGGAGGACTGTTGGGTCCTCAAATTGTATAAATAAGAAGGCTTGGGGCCTCATTTTGGTTAGCTAGTGGTTAGTCATTTTGTAGCCAGTTAGTCATTTTGTTTTAGCCATTAATTAGCTAGTTTGTAGTTCGATTTTCATGCAGTCGATTAGCTTTGCTTTCAGCTCATGCTCAAGTTCTTCTTGTGGACAGTTTTGATGTAACTTTTCATTTCTTGATTAATAAAGATGGATCCAGCTTTGCACCAGCTCTAAATCGCTCTTGGGAGGCTGTAGCTCTTGGGGTTGGGCCCATCTCAAGCGCTCAGTACCTCCCTTGTTTATCTTTATGTGTTTGCTGCGTTCTTGAAATAAAATCTGCTCTTTAGATTTAATTCGTGCTTTATTATTTAGATTTCTTTTGATGGTTAAAGTAGTTGTTTATGTTAGCATGTATTGATAGGATATTGACAAGGAAAAGCTCTACAAAAAGGCCATCAAGTACCTTGGATCTCACCTCTCCTTCAGTGGGATAATGAGCTGGGACCAATGTAACCTTGCTGCCAACAAAAACACTTTCTTTGCTTCACCATGCAATCATTAGTGTTTGAATCTGATTTGCAGAACTCGATATCAGTTTGGATGCATGTTCAGGTTTATAATCACTTAGTTTCATAATTGTTTCACATGGTTTCACTGCAAATAAACTTCTGTTCATTTCCTTTGCTGTTAGGTCAGATTAGAGTGAAGTAACTAGGTCATAGGTTTCATAACTAGATCTTTGTTTTCTTGCATGTCCTTGTTGGTTCAGTCGTAAACACTATGCAGGGCACCTTCATCACCTCCTCGTTCATCTAAGCCTCGTCCATATCAGCTCCTCCATCACCAAGTCTGTTTCCTCACCTCCCATCTACTCTTTTGCCACGTTACCCTACCTTCTTCTCCATTATTGTCTCAACTACCTTAAAGCCAAATCAGCCTTCCACATATCATCTCATCACTCCATTCATCAGTTCCTGGGTCACTTCAGACCCCCATCCTACCTCCATAACCATCCATGCATCTTCCATCAACCATCCATCCTCAAAAATCCAATTCGTAAACATCCTGTAGAAGAATTACAGAACATCCTGTAGAAGACTTACAGGACTTTCCTGTAGAAACCCCTGCAGACTTCCTGTAGAAGTTCATAAACACGGTTGCATGTCATCCAAACTTTGTGAAACTCTCAGAAAGGATACTGGGGATCCCTTAGACTCTCTCTGTACCATCCCAACCTTTCCCAAAGCATTTCATCCCTTGATCCATCCCTGCACAGTGGAAAACTAGTTAGAAGCACATGCATGATAATTCCAACAACTTAATCAAAAATACAAAAAGATGTTTTCTTCATATAGTGATAACTTAGACACATGCATCTCTTTTCGTTGTTTGCATTCTTTCCTTTGCATCAGTAGGACTAGCTGGTAGAATTAGGGTTTGCTAGGGTTTGTGTTTCCTTTTGGCTTTCAGTTTCTTTTCGCAAGTAGATTAGCTTCCTTTGAGTTAGCTTTCGTCCATCACTCATAAAGCTTCTTCTGTGAGCATATAGAAGTTGGCTTGAGCCCTAGCGGACTTGTGCCAGCTGACCAAGTGACAGCTGCGACAAGAGCTAGTACTTGTGCATACAACACCGTCGCTTCCAAGTTTGTACGAACTACCGGGTTGATAAAATTAGAGATAGGGAGCTCCAGGAGTTGTAGCATTATTGCTACAATACTGGAGCCCACCATCTTTTTGGCGCCGTTGCCGGGGAAGCGGCAGAGTATTGGTGATTGTTGCTATTCTTCTATTTTCTACTACAACCTTCTGCTAAGTAGTTTATTTCATTTCCATTATGCAATTTCATTTATGCAAAAGTAGATTAGCATTTCTTGCTTTCATAGATTAGCATTTCAATTTCGCAATTTCATTTCTGCAAGCGTAGATTAGCATTTCACTTCCGTAATTTCATTTCTGCAAGCGTAGATTAGCATTTCAATTCCGCAAGCGTAGACTAGCATTTCATTCTTGCAATTTCATTTGAGCAAAATAGATTAGTCCTTTCCTGCTTTCATTTCAATTTCGCAAGATAGTTAGTTGCAGTTCAATCTATTTCATGCCTTGTAGGAGTAGAGATAAGTTAGAAAAATGATTGCACAACACCCCCACTGCTTCACACAGCCAAGATTCTCTCTTCTTCGATGGCTGTGATTGAAGAACCCCAGGGTGGACATCAAGACATATCTGAAGAACCTCTAGGGGAGAAGAAGAAGAAAACATTCCTCTGGAGCAAATGGCTACAAGCAGAAATGTTGGGAGCAGTCCCTTATCCAAAGATGAATTTGCAAATCAGATCGAAGATTTCAAGAGTGACATGAGGTAGTTTCTTGCCATGCAACTGGATACCTTGCGGATCCAAAAGAAGCAAGAAGAAGCCAAGAGGGCTTTGGTCATTTTTTGTCCTAGGTGCCTTAAAAAGCATCCTAGGAACGAATGTCCAATGCACTCCCTAGAAGTATGTTTTGTATGTGAAGAATACCATCCTACAGATCAGTGCCCTTCCTTGCCCAGAATCAAAGCTGCATATCAAAGAGCCAAGGGAGCCACTGAATCACTTTATTATATGAACCAAAGGAGGCCACCTGGACCTAGATCTTACCAGCAAGAGCTGCAAGGGATACCCGAGACCTATTATGACCCTTATCAAGCCACTTTCATGCCTTCTTGGGATCCCCCTGCTCATCCTTCCTGGTCTACACCTCCTCCTTGGTCATATTCTCCTTGTTCCTTCACAGATCCATATTATGCCCAACCAGTTGCTCATTCATTTCACTCTTATGCTCAGCCACAGCCTCAGTGGAATGCACCTTATCAGGAGTGGAGGCCCCAGTACAACTCTCATCCCGCTCATTTTCCTCCACCACCTGCTCATCCACAACCATCGCCTCCTCCTCCACCAAGGCAACCCCAAATGCCTACCCAACCACAATGCCATCCATCTCCATCTCAACTTCACACCTCCACTCAGCTACCCATACCACCATTTCCAAAGCCATGCAATGGAGTAGCTCAACCCAATTGCAAAGCTGAGGCACAACATATGCAAACAACTCCTCTTGAGCTCAATGATCTTCACCATAGATCAGGAAGAGTGTTGCAAAAGAGGGAATCTATTGACAACATTGAAGGACCAAAAGCAAAAGAAGATTCCAAAGAGGAGATCAAAGAACCATGGGCTGCACTTAATGAAGAGAAGACATCAGAATCAGAGATAAAGAAAGATCCCTCATGGTTACCATCAAATCTTCCATTTATCCAAGAGAAAGATCAGCAAAAAGAGGAAGATCAGAAGGTCATGATAGAAGGTGACATGAAGAATGATCCAAATCAGCAAGATGACCAAGGATATCAAAGCTATATTGAGATATGGTTTCAGAAGGTCACTAAGTTGCAGTAGCACTCTCCTCCTCAGCTATGTTTTGTACTTTCAAAGTCAGATCATTTTGTCTATGAAAGTTGGATAGTTATCAAAGCATGCATTCCGAGCCTTTACATCATCTTGTCTCTAATCTCGATGTGCACATGGCTCCATTGGAAGTATTCTTATACTTGAAAATGATTTTGTTTTTCAAGTAGGGTAGGGTAGAAAAAAAAAAAAAAAAAGAGAAAAAAAGAAAAAGAGAAAAAATGAAAAAAGGAAAATAGAAATCTAAGGTGAAAACCTCCTCGGAGGCGCCTTAGATTGGCTCATTGATTGAAAACCTCCATGAGGCGGTCAATGGGTTGGAAAAAAGAGAAAAGAGAAAAAGATCTTTGGGTGAAAACCTCCCTTGGAGGTGCCCAAGGCAGGCAATTAGGGTGAAAACCTCCATGAGGCGCCCTAGTTGTTTTTCAAAAAAAAAAAAAAAAAGAGAGAAAAAAGAAAAAGAAAAATAAAGCTAATCTCCATTGAATAAGTTCATGTTGCAGCAATGACATCGCAGGTTAAAGAAGGATGTTTCATGGCAGGAGGAGCACTCAAATCCAGGTCAAAGGAGTTTTTGTGCCTTCTACAGGAAGTTTCGTATCTTCTACAGGAAGCTTACAAAAAAGCCAAATTGATCTCCGAAGAGGACCTGAAGGCTTGGAATATGTCCATGAGGCCTACCCACATCCATGTTTCCATTCCTCACCCCTTTTCCATCATTTTTTCATGTCATTATGCTTCTTTCCTCAAAACTGTGTCTTCTACAGGAAAGCTCTGTATTTCTACAGGAAACATCCTGTAGAACCTTTGGACGAGCCAAATCCAATTTCAACAGTGAATCTGATGGTGGGAGTCTATTGGTTAGGCCTGCAAGCACTTGTGTGTCCATCCCTTGTCTTCATCCATCATTTTTTTACCTCCTTGTGATTCTCATTGTGCTTCTACAGGATCTTCCTGTAGAAATTGTGGGAAACTAGGCATGCATTTCAAAAAGTGGTTTGGCGAGCATGGTAGCTTCCTCAAGTGTTCAGAAGCCCTCATGCCATCTTCCAACTCATCCTCCATCATCTCCATACCTGCATCACAAACAAAATTCATTTTGTCATCCCATGCAAGCACATGCAAAAAGCCTTGAGGCAAAAATCCATAGAACCAAATTTGTTTTTGCCATAACTTGAAAACCATGCATCCATTTGACAAACCGTTTTATGGGGGATTGTACAAGGTTGATGAAAACATGCCTGAGCAGTTTCATGCAATTCCGATGCACGGTTTCCAAGAAATCAGCCTCCATCACCATCAGCCATTTTTGCATTTTCTCCATAACCGTGCATCCGTTTCAAAACCTGTTTCATGGAGAGATGCACATGGGTGATAGTAGCCTACCCAAGCAGTTTCAGCCGATTCCGATGCACGGTTTCCGAGAAATCGACCTCTGAAATCTTCAGCCATTTTCCATTTTTCTAGAAATCCGTGCATCCATTGATCACGAATTTGCTATGGGAGATGCATAATAATGGTGGTAACATGCTCACCGAGTTTCAGATCAAACCGATCTACCGTTTGGGAGAAATGGCAAAAAGAAGTTCTGGGTTGGTGACCAGGCAGCAGCAGCAGCTTGAACGGGCAGAGTTGAACGTGGAAATGAACGCGTGCAGCGTAGATCCGTCCAGAGGGCACCTGCACAAGAAAAAAACAGCCATAAATCATCCGTCAAGCCACCATACATGCAGCAAATGAAGATCAACACATGCATGCAGCAACACGCTTCACAATCAGCCGTTTAACTTGCAGGTATGTGACTAATCTCATTCCTCTATTGCATAGATTTAATTGGGAACTGCATGAACGAATGGGATGAGGAATTAAGCCACGGATTAGCAAGGCTCAATTGATTGTCTGCTTCAGAACTCCGCCGGCAGCCACGCAGTGCACGTGGACAATGGACTCTCGTAAAAATTAAAAAAAATTAAAAGAAAAAAACAGTGATAGAAAGTTTAACTCCAATGAACAGGATGTCAATTAATTAACAGAGAGAAGAAGACATGTATCACTGCAGTTTGAAAAATCTAGCGCACATGTTTTTGCCACCACATCACAAATCACGGAGAAATTAAAGACGGCTTGGCTGAACCTCATGAACTGCTGTCCATCTGCACTTTCCACGTCCTCAACTGAAGTTTCCACAATCTATTAACTTTATATCCTCCACCGATCTTTCTCGGCCATTTTTCAAGACCCTTCAGCTTATCGGCATTCTACAGGGAGCACTGTTTCGTTCTACAGGAAACGAGAGCCGCCTACAGGAAGACGTTCTACAGGAAAGTACAGCAGAGCCTCCTAGAGCAGAAAAGCTTGGATTTTTTTTTTCCCGACAAATCGGGAAGCCCGAAAGTGGTAGGCTCGAAAAAACACTCCTCCATGCATGATACATCTGAAAGGTGGTGAATTAAAACTATTTTTGAGTAAGAAAGTATGAAAGAAATCTGTCTGTGGGTCAAAATAGCAGTTTACTTGTGGTTTCATGAAATTTCTTCGTTGGTTCTACATCAATATTCTCCTCCATAGTTCCTGTTACAACATTTTTTCTCTTGTAGAAAAGATAAATCACTGTCAGGGCTAACCTGTGTGAAAAATGTGAATTTTAGACGGTTATATGTATGATGGTGGGTGTGAAAATTAAGCTCTGCACTCTGTTTGTGAGAGCCATATTTCATTTTAACCGTCAAGTTTTGGAGCAGCAGCAGCAATATAACCAAACAGACCACCAAAGGAAAAGCCACAGGTAAAGGAACAAGAAAAGCTAGAAGAGAAGCAAGAAAAATGACAAGCTGCTATGGGTGAAGTAAAAACACAAACGCCAAAGGGGAAGCGGTTGCAAGCACGAGCAGAGAAGACTGAAAAAGGCCAACCAAGTGAAGACAAAACCAAGGCAACCACAGCAAAATTAAAGAAGAAGACACCCCCAGCCATGCAAGCCAAATCAGGAAGTGTAAAAAACGGCTTCTACAGGAAGCCAGAAATCAGCTACAAGACTTTCTACAGGAAGTCCTGAAAACACTATTTTGGCTTGGTTCTGATTGATTGTCTTGTGTCTCCTTATTTCACTGATGTTTGTGAAATTTATAAAAGAGGAAGGTGTTTTCAACTTGGGACTTGGGTGTGTTCGTATATTGCTACTTATTCCATTTACTATTATGCTTAAGCACAATAACCTGCTTACCACAACCTTTGAAAAGTGGGGTGATTTGGTGATGGCTTCATTCTGCTAACTGGTCCAACTTAGCATTTGAAGAATTGTTGGCAAGATGTTCATCTTTGGTGATTTCTGTGAAGGTCTTACTTTGGAGCTGAGAGGTGATAGTTTGATGGTATATTTGCTCTCACACAAAATGCTGGTAAATTGTCTTTGACAGAGAAGAGGGCACCATTTCTTCCATATGATTGCATAAACTTGTGCACTCATAACAAGGCTGAGGATTCACTAAGAAAAGCAGCAGACAGTAAGGAAGAAGAGCAGAAAGGAGGAGAAGATGAAGGCTGACACAGCCCATCTGGCAGGATATAGTGGTGCTGTTTGTTTCTACAGGAAGCCAAAACTCAGCTACAGGACTGTTTCTACAGGAAAGGAGAGGACTGTTTCTACAGGAAGCCAGCAAACAGTTCTACAGGAAAGTTTGAAAAGAGGGAAGCCAAAGGAGAAATCGGCCGAGATGCTAACCAAGGAAGCCACCAGGGCCATCAAAGACGAGGAGAGAGAATTGGTTGCTCAGAGGATGAGCAACACTTTCAGTAGGGGGGTGATGATGAGCCCCAAAAATGTACAATTATTTGGGCTCATTCAACCTCCTAATTTGGCTTAGTCCACCATTCTCATTTGTTTATTGCATGTTTTTGATTATTTTTATGTTAATAGAGTGAATTTGGTTAGTCATTATGCCAACAAGTCTAATGGGTGCTTTGTGTAGCCTTGTTGGTCAACTTGGAGACAAAATTGAAGGTCTTAATGAGCACTTGGCAGCCAAATTCGTGGGAGAACAAGCTAGAGGATTTGTAGGAAGGTGTCCCCCTCATTTATGGGCCCTTACCTCGAATTCTCCACCATCAGCTCGGAGTTCAAAGGCCACCAAATCAATGAGCACAAGGGCAGCCAAGCAAGTCAAGTAGGACTGCTGTTAACTACAAGTCTTGGGCAGCCAAGTCCCTAACTTTTAGGAGGACTGTTGGGTCCTCAAATTGCATAAATAAGAAGGCTTGGGGCCTCATTTTGGTTAGCTAGTGGTTAGTCATTTTGTAGCCAGTTAGTCATTTTGTTTTAGCCATTAGTTAGCTAGTTTGTAGTTCGATTTTCATGCAGTAGATTAGCTTTGCTTTCAGCTCATGCTCAAGTTCTTCTTGTGGACAGTTTTGATGTAACTTTTCATTTCTTGATTAATAAAGATGGATCCAGCTTTGCACCAGCTCTAAATCGCTCTTGGGAGGCTGTAGTTCTTGGGGTTGGGCCCATCTCAAGCGCTCAGTACCTCCCTTGTTTATCTTTATGTGTTTGCTGCGTTCTTGAAATAAAATCTGCTCTTTAGATTTAATTCGTGCTTTATTATTTAGATTTCTTTTGATGGTTAAAGTAGTTGTTTATGTTAGCATGTATTGATAGGATATTGACAAGGAAAGGCTCTACAAAAAGGCCATCAAGTACCTTGGATCTCACCTCTCCTTCAGTGGGATAATGAGCTGGGACCAATGTAACCTTGCTGCCAACAAAAACACTTTCTTTGCTTCACCATGCAATCATTAGTGTTTGAATCTGATTTGCAGAACTCGATATCAGTTTGGATGCATGTTCAGGTTTATAATCACTTAGTTTCATAATTGTTTCACATGGTTTCACTGCAAATAAACTTCTGTTCATTTCCTTTGCTGTTAGGTCAGATTAGAGTGAAGTAACTAGGTCATAGGTTTCATAACTAGATCTTTGTTTTCTTGCATGTCCTTGTTGGTTCAGTCGTAAACACTATGCAGGGCACCTTCATCACCTCCTCGTTCATCTAAGCCTCATCCAGATCAGCTCCTCCATCACCAAGTCTGTTTCCTCACCTCCCATCTACTCTTTTGCCACGTTACCCTACCTTCTTCTCCATTATTGTCTCAACTACCTTAAAGACAAATCATCCTTCCACATATCATCTCATCACTCCATTCATCAGTTCCTGGGTCACTTCAGACCCCCATCCTACCTCCATAACCATCCATGCATCTTCCATCAACCATCCATCCTTAAAAATCCAATTCGTAAACATCCTGTAGAAGAATTACAGAACATCCTGTAGAAGACTTACAGGACTTTCCTGTAGAAACCCCTGCATACTTCCTGTAGAAGTTCATAAACACGGTTGCATGTCATCCAAACTTTGTGAAACTCTCAGAAAGGATACTGGGGATCCCTTAGACTCTCTCTGTACCATCCCAACCTTTCCCAAAGCATTTCATCCCTTGATCCATCCCTGCACAGTGGAAAACTAGTTAGAAGCACATGCATGATAATTCCAACAACTTAATCAAAAATACAAAAAGATGTTTTCTTCAGATAGTGATAACTTAGACACATGCATTTTACCTTCCTAGAAGTAATGGCATCTCTTTTTGTTGTTTGCATTCTTTCCTTTGCATCAGTAGGACTAGCTGGTAGAATTAGGGTTTGCTAGGGTTTGTGTTTCCTTTTGGCTTTCAGTTTCTTTTCGCAAGTAGATTAACTTCCTTTGAGTTAGCTTTCATCGATCACTCATAAAGCTTCTTCTGTGAGCATATAGAAGTTGGCTTGAGCCCTAGCGGACTTGTGCCAGCTGACCAAGTGATAGCTGCGACAAGAGCTAGTACTTGTGCATACAGCACCGTCGCTTCCAAGTTTGTACGAACTACCGGGTTGATAAAATTAGAGACAGGGAGCTCCAGGAGTTGTAGCATTATTGCTACAATACCGGAGCCCACCACCCGGCTGGTGGCTGGTTGATTCCGGGAATCACCTAGCCACTAGCCGCGCAAATCAACCAGCCACCAGCCGCCTGCGCGGCTGGTGGCTGGTTGATTCCGGGAATCAACCAGCCACTAGCCGCCCGCCCGACTGGTGGCTGGTTGATTTCGAGAATCAACCAACCACCAGCCGGGAGGGAATCAACCAGCCACCAGCAGCCCGGCGGGCGGCTGGTTGATTCCAAGAATCAACCAGTCGCCAGCCAGGCTGGTGTCTGGCTGATTTCTGGATTCAACCAGCCACCAGCCGCCTGGCTGGTGGGTGGTTGATTCCCGGAATCACCCAGCCACCAGCCACGGCTGGTTGATTCCCGGAATCACCCAGCCACCAGAACTGGGTGATTTCGGGAGTTAGCCAGCCACCAGCTGGGCGCGTGGTTAATTCCCAGAATCACCCAACCACCAGCCCCGACTGGTTGATTCCCAGAATCACCCAGCCACCACAGCTGGGTGATTCCGGGAATCAACCAGCCAACAGCCGGCCGCGCCCAGCTAGTGGCTGGTTGACCAGCCACCAGCAGGGGGACCGACTGGTGGCTGGTTGATTCCCAGAATCACCCAGTCAGAATCAACCAGCCGAGGCTGGTGGTTGGGTGATTCCGGGAGGTGGCTGGCGGCTGGTGGCTGGTTGATTCCCAGAATCAACCAGCCACTAGCCGGCCGCCTGGCTAGCCACCAACCGCTCGCCCGGATGGTGGCTGGTTGATTCCCGAGCTGGTTGATTCCGGGAATCAACCAGCCACCAGCCGGGCGGATGGTGGCTGATGGTCGGCAGGTGGCTGGTTGATTCCCAGAATCAACCAGCCGCCCGCTGGTGGCTGGTTCATTCCCAGAATCAACCAGCCACCCGCTGGTGGCTGGGTGATTCTGGGAATCACCCAACCACCAGCCGGGCGGGCGGATGGTAGCTGGTTGATTCCGGGAATCAGCCAGCCACCAAACGGTCGCCCAGCTGGTGGCTGATTGATTCTAGGAATCAACCAGCCACCAGCCGCACACCAGTAGGGCAGGCGGCTGGTGGTTGGTTGATTCTGGGAATCAACTAGCCCCGGGAATCAACCAGCCACCAGCCGGGCAAGCGGTTAGTGGCTGGTTGATTCCCGAAATCACCCATCCGCAACCAGCCCCGGGAATTAACCAACCACCAGCCGGGCAGGCGGTTAGTGGCTGGTTGATTCCCGAAATCACCCATCCGCCACCCAAGCAGGCGGCTGGTGGTAGGTTGATTCCGAGAATCAACTAGCCACCAACCGGGTGTCAGAATCAACCAGCCACTAGCCGCCCACGCGGCTGGTGGCTGGTTGATTCCCTGAATCACCCTGTGGGTGGCTGGTGGCTGGTTGATTCCCAGAATCACCCAGCCACCAGCCAGGCGGGCAGGCGGGCCACTAGGGTGGCGCGGCCCGAAATCTTCTAGCCACCAGCCGGGCGGGCGGGCGGGCCACTGGGGTGGTGCCACCCTAGGCCACCTGTTTGGTGGCTAGTGGTCGGCTGGTGGCTGGTTGATTCTGGGAATCAACCAGCTGCCCGAATGGTGGCTGGTTGATTCCGGGAATCAACTAACCACTAGACACCAGCCGCCAGCCACCAGCCGGCCATGAGCCACTAGCCCAGCTAGTAGCTGGCGGCTGGTGGCTGGTTGATTCAGGAATCAACCAGCCACCAGCCGGCCACGAGCCACCAGCCCGTTGGTAGCTAGCGGCTGGTGGCTGGTTGATTCCCGGAATCAACCAACCACCAGCTGGCCGCCCGGACAGACACCAACCGCATGCCATGCTGGTGGCTGGTTGATTCCCGGAATCAACCAGCCACCAGCCGCACACCAGCTGGTGGCTGGGTGATTCAGGGAATCAACCAGTGGCTGGTGGCTAGGTGATTCCGGGAATCAATCAGTGTGGCTGGCAGGCAGCTGGTGGCTGGTGGCTTGTTGATTCCCGGAATCCACCAGCCACCATCCGGCTGCCTGGTTGGTGGCTGGTTGATTCCCAGAATCAACCAGCCACCAGCCCCGGTAATCAACCAGCCACCAGCCGAGCGTGCGGCTGTTTGATTCCCGGAATCACCCAGCCACCACCCGAGCGGGCGGCTGGTCACTGGTTGATTCCGGGAATCAACCAGCCACCAACTAGGCACCAGAATCAACCAGCCACTAGCCGCCTGCCCGACTGGTGGCTGGGTGATTCCGGGAATCAAACAGCCACTAGCCGCCCGCGCGGCTGGTGGCTGGTTGATTCCCGGAATCACCTAGCCCCCATCCAGGCAGGCAGGCGGGCCACCGGGGTGGCACGGCCCGGAATCTCCCAGCCACCAGCCGGGCAGGCGTGCGGGCCACCAGGGTAGTGCCATCCTAGGCTGCGCCACCTCGACGGCCCAGCTGGTGGCTGGGTGATTCCAGGAATCACCCAGCCACCAGTCGCCTGCCCGGCTGGTGGCTGGGTGATTCTGGGAATCACCCAGCCACCAGAGGGCGGAGGGAATCACCCAGGCACTAGCCAGGCGGGTGGGCGGGCTGCCGGGGTGGCACGGCTTGGGCTGGCACCACCCCGGTGGCCCGCCCTCCCGCTCGGCTAGTGGCTAGGCAATTCCAAGAATCGCCCAGCCACCAGCCGGGTGGGCTGTTAGTGGCTGGGTGATTCCAGTTGCCTGGGTGATTCCCGGAATCATCCAGCCACCAGTCGGGAGGGCGGGCGCAAGCGGCTGGTGCTTGGGAGATTCCCGAAATCGCCCAGCTGATGAGCCCCAAAAATGTACAATTATTTGGGCTCATTCAACCTCCTAATTTGACTTAATCCACCATTCTCATTGGTTTATTGCATGTTTTTGATTATTTTTATGCTAATAGAGTGAATTTGGTTAGTCATTATGTCAACAAGTCTAATGGGTGTTTTGTGTAGCCTTTTTGGTTAATTTGGAGACAAAATTGAAGGTCTTAATGAGCACTTGGCAGCCAAATACGTGGGAAGACAAGCTAGAGGATTTGTAGGAAGGTGTCCCCTTCATTTATGGGCCCTTGCCTCGAATTCTCCACCATTAGCTCGGAGTTCAAGGGCCACCGAATCAATCAACACAAGGGCAGCCAAGCAAGTCAAGTAGGACTGCTGTTAACTCCAAGTTTTGGGCAGCCGAGTCCCTAAATTTTAGGAGGACTGTTGGGTCCTCAAATTGTATAAATAAGAAGGCTTAGGGCCTCATTTTGGTTAGCCAGTGTAGCCAGTGGATGTTAGCTAGTTAGCCAGTAGATAGTAGCTAGTAGTTAGTCATTTCATAGCCTTGTTGTAGTCATTTTGTAATTCGATTTGTATGCAATAGATTAGCTTTGCTTTCAACCCATTCTCAAGCTCTCCTTGTGGACAGTTTTGATGTAACTCTTCATTCTTGATTAATAAAGATGAATTCAGCTTTGCACCAGCTCTAAATCTCTCTTGGGAGGCTGTAGCTCTTGGGGTTGGGCCCATCTCAAGTGCCCAGTACCTCCCCTGTTTATCTTTATGTGTGTTTGCTGCGTTCTTAAAATAAAATCTGCTCTTTAGATTTTGCTTTGTTATTTTGGTTGTTTTTGTTGGTTAAAGTAGCTTTTTATGTTTGGGAATCGATTGGTAGGAGTTTGTCATGCATTTAGATCTTTCGGAATGTTCTTTCTCACGTGATGTGCATGGTTCTCTTTCCAAACGAGGCTGCTGTTTATTCATTTCATTGACAGTTACATTAAGTTAGCTAGGACTTAGTTTGTTTGTAAGAATTCATTGATTTGGTTGAATGTGCATTGTGCAGGGCATCTCTATCACTCACTCACATGGTCAAGCTTCATCAAAGCCATCTGCTTCATCCCATATCTAGGCTTCTCGCTTCACACCCATCCTCTTGCCCACGTACCCTACCTTCTTCTCCATTGTTGTCTCAACTACCTTAAAGCCAAATCAGCCTTCCACATATCATCTCACCACTCCATCCATCAGTTCCTGGGTCACTTCAGACCCCCATCCTACCTCCATAACCATCCATGCATCTTCCATCAATCACCCATCCTCAAAAATCCCATTTTGAAACATCCTGTAGAAGAATTACAGAACTTCCTGTAGAAACCCCTGCAGACTTCCTGTAGAAGTTCATAAACACGGTTGCATGGCATCTAGACTTTGTGAAACTCTCAGAAAGAATGTTAGGGATCCCTTAGACCCTCTCTGTACCATCCCAACCTTTCCCAAAGCATTTCATCCCTTGATCCATCCCTGCACAGTGGAAAACTAGTTAGAAGCACATGCATGATAATTTCAACAACTTAAGCAAAAATACAGAAAGATGTTTTCTTCAGATAGTGATAACTTAGACACATGCATTTTACCTTCCTAGAATTAATGGCATCTCTTTTCGTAGTTTGCATTCTTTCCTTTGCATCAGTAGGACTAGTTGGTAGAATTAGGGTTTTCTAGGGTTTGCGTTTCTTTTTGGCTTTCAGTTTCTTTCTGCAAGTAGATTAGCTTCCTTTGAGTTAGCTTTCGTCCATCAGTTAAAAAGCTTCTTCTAAGAGCTCATAGAAGTTGGCTTGAGCCCCTAGCGGACTTGTGCCAGCTGACCAAGTGACAGCTGCGGCAAGAGCTAGTACTTGTGCATACAGCACCGTCGCTTCCAAGTTTGTTACGAACTACCGGGTTGATAAAATTAAAGAAGGGAGTTCCAGGAGTTGTAGCATTATTGCTACAATACTGGGGCCCACCATCTTTTTGGCGCCGTTGCTGGGGAAGCGTCAGAGTATTAGTGATTGTTGCTATTCTTCTATTTTCTACTACAACCTTCTGCTAAGTAGTTTATTTCATTTCCATTATGCAATTTCATTTCTGCAAAAGTAGATTAGCCTTTCCCGCTTTCATAGATTAGCATTTCAATTCCGCAATATCTTATTAGCAAGCGTAGATTAGCATTTCAATTTCGCAAGCGTAGCGTAGAATTTCATTCCTGCAATTTCATTTTAGCAAAATAGATTAGTCCTTTCCTGCTTTCATTTCAATTCCATGTTTTCGTTTCAGCAAGATAGTTAGTTGCAGTTCAATCTATTTTAGTTTTGCAGGTACAAGAAGAAAAATACAAAAATCAATCAAAAAGATTTCCTTTCATGCCTTGTAGGAGTAGAGATAAATTAGAAAAATGATGTCACAACACCCCCCATTGCCTCACACAGCCAACCTTCTCTCTTCTTCGATGGCTGTGACTAAGAAGAACCCCTGGGTGGACATCAAGGCATATTTAAAGAACCTCTAGGGGAGAAGAAGAAGAAACCATTCCTCTGAAGCAAATGGCTACAAGCAGAAATGTTGGGAGCAGTCCCTTGTCCAAAAACGAATTTGAAGACCAGATAGAAGATTTTAAGAGTGATATGAGGCAGTTTCTTGCCATGCAATTGGATACCCTGTGGATCCAAAAGAAGCAAGAGGAAGCCAAGAGGGCTTTGGTCATCTTTTGTCCCAGGTGCACTAAAAAGCATCCTAGGAACGAATGTCCAATGCACTCCCTAGAAGTGTGTTTCATCTGTGAAGAATACCATCCTATAGATTAGTGCCCTTCCTTGCCCGGAATTAAGGTTGCATATCAGAGAACCAAAGAAGCCATTGAATCACTCTATTATATGAACCAAAGGAGGCCGCATGGACCTATATCTTACCAGCAGGAACTGCAAGGGACACCCGAGACCTATTATGACCCTTATCAAGCCACCTTCATGCCTTCTTGGGGTCCCCCTGCTCATCCTTCCTGGTTCACACCTCCTCCTTATTCCTTCACAGATCCATATTATGCCCAACCAACTGCTCATTCGTTTCACTCTTATGCTCAGCCACAGCCTCAGTGGAATGCACCTTATCAGGGGTGGAGGCCCCAGTACAACTCTCATCCCGCTCATTTTCCTCCACCACCTGCTCATCCACAACCATTGCCTCATCCTCCACCAAGGCAACCCCAAATGCCTACCCAACCACAATGCCATCCATCTCCATCTCAATTTCACACCTCCACTAACCTACCCGTACCATTTCCAAAGCCATACAATGGAGTAGCTCAACCCAATTGCAAAGCTGAGGCACAACATGTGCAAATGACTCCTCTTGAGCTCAATGATGTTCACCAAAGCTCAGGAAGAGTGTTGCAAAACGGAGATTATATTGACAACATTGAAGGACCAAAGGAAAAAGAAGATTCCAAAGAAGAGATCAGAGAACCATGGGCTGCACTTGATGAAGAGAAGAGATCAGAATCAGAGATCGAGAGAGTTCCCTCATGGTTACCATCAAATCTTCCATGTATTCAAGAGAAAGATCAACAAAAAGAGGAAGATCAGAAGGTCATGATAGAAGGTGACATGAAGAATGATCCAGATCAGCAAAAGAACCAAGGATATCAAAGCTATATTGAGATATGGTTTCAGAAGGTCACTAAGTTGCAGCAGTACTTTCTTCCTTAGCTTTGTTTGATCCCTTCAACGCCAGATCATTTGGTCTCTGAGATCTGGATACTTGTCCAAGCATGCATTTCGAGCCTTCACATCATTTTTTCTCTAATCTCGATGTGCACATGGCTCCATTGGAAGTATTCTTATACTTGAAAATGATTTTGTTTTTCAAGTAGGGTAGGGTAGAAAAAAAAAAGAAAAAAGAGAAAAAAATGAAAATAAGAGAAAAATAAAAATCTAAGGTGAAAACCTCCTTGGAGGTGCCTTAGATTGGCTCATTGATTGAAAACCTCCATGAGGCGGTCAATGGGTTGGAAAAAAGAGAAAATAAAAATGGAATAAGATCCCTGGGTGAAAACCTTCCTTGGAGGCGCCCAGGGCAGGCAATTAGGGTGAAAACCTCCATGAGGCGCCCTAGTTGTTTTTCAAAAAAAAAAAGAGAAAAAGAAAAGAAAAATAAAACTAATCTCCATTGGCTAATTGCAGGTTGCAAGAAGGACGTTTCATGACAGGAGGAGCACTCAAATCAAGGTCAAAGGAATTTTCTTGTGCCTTCTACAGGAAGCTCTGTATTTCTACAGGAAACATCCTGTAGAACCTTTGGACGAACCAAATTCAAGTTTAAAATGGAATCTGATGGTGGGAATCTGTTGATTAGGCCTACAAGCACTTGTGTGTCCATCCCTTGCCTTTCTCCATCATTTTTTCCACCTCATTGTGCTTCTCATTGTGCTTCTACAGGAACTTCCTGTAGAAATTGTGGGAAACTAGACATGGATTTCAAAAAGTGGTTTGGCGAACATGGTAGCTTCCTCGAGGGTTCAGAAGTCCTCATGCAATCTTCCAACTCCTCCTCCATCATCTCCATACCTGCATCACAGCCCAAGCTCAGTTTTTCCTTCCATGCAACCAATTGCAAAAAGCCTTGAAGCAAAAAGACATAGAACAAAATTTGTTTTTGCGATAACTTGAGAACCATGCATCCATTTGACAAACCGTTTTATGGGGAATTGTACAAGGTTGATGGCAACGTGCCTGAGCAGTTCCATGCAATTCTGGTGCACGGTTTCCAAGAAATTAGCCTCCATCACCATCAGCCATTTTTGCATTTTCTCCATATCCGTGCATCCGTTTCAAAACCTGTTTCATGGGGATATGCATTTGAGTGATGGTAACCTACCCAAGCAGTTTCAGCCGATTCCGATGCACGGTTTCCGAGAAATTGATCTTTGAAATCTTCAGCCATTTTCCACTTTTCTCGAAATCCGTGCATCCATTGATCACGATTTTTCTATGGGAGATGCATAATGATGATAGGAACATGCTCACCAAGTTTTAGATCAATCCGGTTTACCGTTTGGGAGCAATGGCGAAAACAAGTTCTGGTTCTGTGACAATGCAGCAGCAGCAGCTTGAAGGTGCAGATTTGAATGTGGAAACAAATGCATGCAGCTTAGATCTGGTCAGAGGACACCTGCACAAGGACAAACAATCAAAAATCATCAGCCAAGCCCTCATGCAGCCAAAGGATCCAAGCATGCAGCAGCAAAACATGAGCATGCAGCAGCAAAAAGCTTCACAAGCAGCCGTTTGACTTCAGGTACGTGACTAAACCTTGTTCATCTATTACATGAATCTAGTCTAAGCATTGCATGAACGAATGGAATGGTGAAATTAAGCCATGAATGTAGCAAGACACCCAGTTCTCTAGCACTCACGAGAAAGTCACGCAGCATGCACGGGTTAGTCATGCACGTGAAATTTAAAAAACACAGACAATGTGGGCAGTCTAACTCCAGTGCAATTGATGGATGAGATTACAGGCAGAGCACACACAGTTAACCACTGCAGTTCATGATAGCACAACAGTTGCATGGGCCAGCACACGTCGTTGCCACCTCACTCCACCAACAATCACGTAGACATCAATGAGCGCTCAGCTATTAGTCAACTTGCACACAACTGGAAGTGTGGATTTTGTTGGTAATTTTTATTAGCACAAGAGCAGCCGCCATCAAGATTGCTACAGAAAGCTCTGATGCCATTGCAGAACTACAGTTTGCAAAAACACACAAATGAGGGGGCTATGGAGCATATACAACGGAAGATTGCCAGACCAATAAATGCAGATCCATTTGCAAAGTTTTGTTCAATAGCAATGGAAAGTTCATCTGGAACAGAAGCAAGAGAAGCTAGAGCCGTTGATTTTGCAAACAAAAATGTGATGGCTATGACTGGTGCAAAGGTTGAGGAAGAACTTTCTGTGAAACAAGGGCCAGTACTTATTTGACTGTTGAAGAAAAGAAGAAATTGAGATCCGGTGTTAAAGTGAATTTTGACTTTCTTTCTAACCACAAAAAGCTGCAGTTTACACTGACTTAGGCATTCAGCCTTCTTCCTCATCACTTGGAAGCAGTAAAAGTCAGATGGATTTGATTAAAGCAGAGAGCCTCCCTGATTTGAGTACTTTATCTATTATTCAGGCAGGTTATAATGTCATATCAAGTATCTGGTGGTTCTATTCTTTCATTTCTTCATAAAAGTCTCTTTGAAGTATCAGCACAAAAGGATGAACCTGCTAGAAAAGACAGTACAAGCATAAAGAAGCATCCAAAGTAACTGTGAAGGATTTCCACAGAGATGGTGCAAAACATGCCATGAAAGATCAGGCTGATGACAGATGTTAAGAAAGAAGTCAACGTGGATGCTGCAAGGATACCTTGAAACAAGCCAAGTTCGAGCGCTTTGACAGAGAGCGTTCAAAGGAAACGAAAGGGAAATGAACATAAAGCTCGTCAAAATCTAATTTTAAGAAAAGAAAAAAATGCCTCTGAGCAAAGACTGCGTTTCAAATATTGTTGATACACAGCTTTTTCAAGACCAAACTGCAGGAGTATTATGTCGGTTTACAGTATCCACAGACCCCGATTTACAACTCAAAGCTGCTGGAGCTGATGTTTTATCAATTCTTGTAAGGGTTCTTCAATCTGATACTCCTTTAGCAAAGTGCAGGGCAGCCATTTCACTTGAGCAATTTTCACAGAATTCGGGAAATTTGAGCCCATCAGTCAAGAAAAAGCAAGGTTTTTTTATGTTTCTCACCTTCTTCTGTTAGGCGGTGTAGAGTTCATAGAGGTGTCTGCTCAGATGAGAACTTCTTTCTGTCTTTTTGAGGCAGAGAAACCAGTTAAAGGCCTGGAAACACTTTTTCCCATCCAGCTTTGGCATGCAATATCTATTCTCAGGCAGTTCATTGTACTTGTGTGTTTTTATAATACATTAGACTTGCCATTTGTGTTGGATTCGTCAGCTTTCAGGCAGCACAGTTCAAGGAGAAAGCACCCTCATCCAAGCAGGCTAAGACAGTGCCGACTGTTTCTATAGGAAGTTTGAAAAGAGGGAAGCCAAAGGAGAAATCGGCCGAGATGTTAGCCAAAGAAGCCACCAGGGCCATCAAAGATGAGGAGAGAGATTGGTTGCTCAGAGGATGAGCAACACTTTCAGTAGGGGGGTGATGATGAGCCCCAAAAATGTACAATTATTTGGGCTCATTCAACCTCCTAATTTGACTTAATCCACCATTCTCATTGGTTTATTGCATGTTTTTGATTATTTTTATGCTAATAGAGTGAATTTGGTTAGTCATTATGCCAACAAGTCTAATGGGTGCTTTGTGTAGCCTTTTTGGTCAATTTGGAAACAAAATTGAAGGTCTTAATGAGCACTTGGCAGCCAAATTCGTGGGAAGACAAGCTAGAGGATTTGTAGGAAGGTGTCCCCTTCATTTATGGGCCCTTGCCTCGAATTCTCCACCATTAGCTCGGAGTTCAAGGGCCACCGAATCAATCAACACAAGGGCAGCCAAGCAAGTCAAGTAGGAATGCTGTTAGCTCCAAGTTTTGGGCAGCCGAGTCCCTAAATTTTAGGAGGACTGTTGGGTCCTCAAATTGTATAAATAAGAAGGCTTAGGGCCTCATTTTGGTTAGCCAGTGTAGCCAGTGGATGTTAGCTAGTTAGCCAGTAGATAGTAGCTAGTAGTTAGTCATTTCATAGCCTTGTTGTAGTCATTTTGTAATTCGATTTGTATGCAATAGATTAGCTTTGCTTTCAGCTCATTCTCAAGCTCTCCTTGTGGACAGTTTTGATGTAACTCTTCATTCTTGATTAATAAAGATGAATTCAGCTTTGCACCAGCTCTAAATCTCTCTTGGGAGGCCATAGCTCTTGGGGTTGGACCCATCTCAAGCACCCAGTACCTCCCCTGTTTATCTTTATGTGTGTTTGCTGCGTTCTTAAAATAAAATCTGCTCTTTAGATTTTGCTTTGTTATTTTGGTTGTTTTTGTTGGTTAAAGTAGCTTTTTATGTTTGGGAATCGATTGGTAGGAGTTTGTCATGCATTTAGATCTTTCGGAATGTTCTTGCTCACGTGATGTACATGGTTCTCTTTCCAAACGAGGCTGCTGTTTATTCATTTCATTGACAGTTAGATTAAGTTAGCTACGACTTAGTTTGTTTGCAAGAATTCATTGATTCAGCTGAATGTGCATTGTGCAGGGCATCTATATCACTCACTCACATGGTCAAGCTTCATCAGAGCCATCTGATTCATCCCATATCTAGGCTTCTCGCTTCACACCCATCCTCTTGCCCACGTACCCTACCTTCTTCTCCATTGTTGTCTCAACTACCTTAAAGCCAAATCAGCCTTCCACATATCATCTCACCACTCCATCCATCAGTTCCTGGGTCACTTCAGACCCCCATCCTACCTCCATAACCATCCATGCATCTTCCATCAATCACCCATCCTCAAAAATCCCATTTTGAAACATCCTGTAGAAGAATTACAGAACTTCCTGTAGAAACCCCTGCAGACTTCCTGTAGAAGTTCATAAACACGGTTGCATGGCATCCAGACTTTGTGAAACTCTCAAAAAGAATGTTAGGGATCCCTTAGACCCTCTCTGTACCATCCCAACCTTTCCCAAAGCATTTCATCCCTTGATCCATCCCTGCACAGTGGAAAACTAGTTAGAAGCACATGCATGATAATTTCAACAATTTAAGCAAAAATACAAAAATATGTTTTCTTCAGATAGTGATAACTTAGACACATGCATTTTACCTTCCTAGAATTAATGGCATCTCTTTTCGTAGTTTGCATTCTTTCCTTTGCATCAGTAGGACTAGTTGGTAGAATTAGGGTTTTCTAGGGTTTGCGTTTCTTTTTGGCTTTCAGTTTCTTTCCGCAAGTAGATTAGCTTCCTTTGAGTCAGCTTTCGTCCATCAGTTAAAAAGCTTCTTCTAAGAGCTCATAGAAGTTGGCTTGAGCCCCTAGCGGACTTGTGCCAGCTGACCAAGTGACAGCTGCGGCAAGAGCTAGTACTTGTGCATACAACACCGTCGCTTCCAAGTTTGGTACGAACTACCGGGTTGATAAAATTAAAGAAGGGAGTTCCAGGAGTTGTAGCATTATTGCTACAATACTGGGGCCTACCACCAGCCACCAATTAGGTAGGCAAGCGGGGTGGCGCGAATCACCCAGCCACCAGCCAGCCAGGCAGGCGGGCCACCGGGGTGGCCAGGCCTGCGCTGGCGCCACCTCGGCGGCCCGCCCGCCTGCCCAGCTAGTGGCTGGGCGATTCTAGGAATCACCCAACCACCAGCTGAGTGGGCGGGCAAGCCACCGGGGTGGCGCAGCTTGGGCTGGCACCACCCCGACGGCCCGCCCACCCACTCGGCTGGTGGCTGGGCGATTCCGGAAATTACCCAGCCACTAACCACCCACCTAGCTAGTGGATGGACGATTCCGGGAATCACCCAGCCACCAGGCGGGCGGGCTGCCCAGGTGGCACGGCCTGGGCTGATGCCACACCGGCTGCCCGCCCACCTACCTGGCTAGTGGCTGGGTGATTTCGGGAATCGCCCAGTCACCAGTTGTGCCACCCCGGCGGCCTGCCTGCCCGCCCAGCTAGTGACTGGTCGATTCCCGGAATTTCCCAACCACCAGCCGGGTGGGCAGGCTAGCCACCGGATTGGCGCGACTTGGGTTGGCGCCACTCCGGTGGCTCGCCCGCCCACCCGGCTGGTGGCTGGGAAATTCCTGGAATCATTTTTCTTTTGTATTTGGCATATTATGGTTGAAAACATGTTGAATTTATACTTGGAAAGAAAAATGATATCCTACCAAAAACATTAATGTGTTTTTTTCCTCATAAACAACTTTGTTTGGCACATAAAAATTTGCTTTTACTAGCACTTTTTAAAAAGTTTGAAAATTGGCCCTAAAATAAAAAATCATTGTTCCAGTATCATCACTTTCGTTTTGAAGCTATATTTTGCACGAAAATTTCGTAGTAAAATTTGTAGTCACTGCCATTTTTAAAACATGTTCAAAATTGACCCCTAAAAAATAAAATCATCGTTCCAGTATACACACTTTTCATTTTTAGCACTGTTTTTTATGTTTTTTCGGGGCTTTTTGGCCAGAGTTCCCATTTTTAGTTTATAGTTCCCGTTTCAAAGTTTACATTGTTAGATCAAGTATTTTGCTTTAGTATATTGCATTATCAAATGATCTACAATGAGAATTTCTACATGGTATCGGAGCAAAGGTGATCAAAGTGAAGAACAATAAACGAGAAGGGAGAAGTTCGAAGTTTCAAGTTCCTTATTATAGAAATCGAGTTCTTATCACATCTCTAATTTCATCAATGGCAGCCAATGGTTTGAGACTCGAGTATGCCCTTGATGGCAGCTCGAATTATATAGCCTGCAAGGATCGCATGGAAGCAGTATCAGAGGACAATAGTTTGAAGGACTTCATTGATCAAGAAGTCCCCAAGCCTATAGCAACTAATGCTCAAAAATTGGCGGAATGGAAGAAATGTGTGGCTAGAGCAAGGAGAATCCTCCTGGAGGGAGTTCGAGACCACATTGTCTCCAGCCTCCATGGGAAGGAGACACCATTTTTGATGTGGAAAACATTGAAGGATCTATATCAGAACAACAGCGATCAGAGGAAGCTGGCACTAAAATACAAGCTTTGGAAAATCAAGTGTGAAAAGGGTGACACGATCTCTACATTCCTGAACAAGCTCACCACCTGCGGGGATGAGCTTGGAAGTGTAGGGATCACGACAACTGATGGCGACATAGTGAGTCCAGCTCTCCTCGGTCTTCCTAAGAGCTAGCATAGCTGCAAAGACTAGGTAAACAGAAGAGAGAAACTGCCTGATTGGGAATGACTTTGGTCAGATCTGATGCAGGAGGAGATAAGGAGAAGCACCAAAGATGGATTTTCATCAAAGCAAGATGATGAAGAAAATCTATCCTTAGTGAGTAAGGTGAGGAAAGGGAAAGGGAAGGTGTCCCATTCCAAATCCAGTTCTTCCCATGGTGGGAAGAAGTTTGACAAATTGAAAGTGCGATGCTTTAATTGTCATGAGGTGGGCCATTATGCTACGAATTATCCACAAAATAAATCCAAGAAGGGATCCTCGAAGGGATTAGATGGTAAGGCACTGGTCTCACAGTTCGAACTGGATTTCTCTCTTATCGCATGCATGGTTTCATCCATGGTGGGATGTGTTTGGTACCTGGATAATGGAGCTTCATTCAACATGTCCGGTGACAAGAATCTTTTCAGTACCTTGGAGGAGACGGATCTCTAGATGCGGATCAAGATGGGCGATGATGGAAAGTATCGTGTTTTAGGTGAAGGTACAGTTGTGTTTCAGAGGGAGCATGGAGCTCCTCTCACCCTAACTGATGTAAAGTATGTACCAGGTCTGAAGAAGAATCTTGTGTCCATTACTATGCTAGAAGATAAAGGCTATGATGTAGTCTTTAGTAAAGGAAAGGTATTCCCGAGGCATATCAGCACTAGACAAACCAAGAGAATTGGGATTCGAGTCAAGAATCTCTAAAAGCTGGAGGTAGATGACTGTGTTGCATTGAGTTCCAAAGTTGGATTGGTGCAAAGCCAAGATATTGGCGAGCTACTGCATAGAATATTGGGCCACTTACACCATGGGGCCCTGAAGATCATGCAACATATTTCTACCGGACTACCCAAGGGAAAACTGGAGCAAATGGATACATGCAAAGGTTGTACCTTGGGTAAGTATGAAAAATCGAGACAGTAGAGCTGGAGTAATCCTGGAGCGAGTTCACACAGATGTTTGTGGACCATTCTCTACAGCCTCCACTGCTAAACAAAGGTACTATATTATTTTTATTGATGATTTTTCTCGTAGATGTTGGATCTACTTTATGCAAAAGAAGGATTAGACCTTCTTGAGGTTATGCGAGTTTAAAGCCTTGGCAGAGAAAGAAACTAGAAAGAAAATAACAGCCTTGCGAAGCGAAAATGGTGGAGAGTATGTATCCCAATAGTTTAAGGACTTCTGCACTATAGAAGGAATTAAATGGGAGTGGACGACACCCCATAACCCACAACAGAATGGGGTGGCTGAAAGGAAGAACAGATCACTAGTGGGAGTAGCTCAAGTGATGTTGCATGACCAAATCCTACCACTTCATTTGTGGGCTGAGGCATGCAATACAGTAGTATACTTGCAAAATAGAAGCCCGCATTGTATACTGGGAATGAAGACACCAATGGAGGCCTTCTCCGGGAAGCGACTAGATGTGAGTCACTTCCGGATCTTTGGATCATCGGTTTACTGCCATGTGACCAAAGATGCCTGGAAGAAGCTAGATCCAACAGCTGAGTTGGGGGTACTTGTGGGGTATATTGATAGACTCCACAACTATCGAGTGTTCCTACCTACCAATCAGAGGACAGTGGTACGTAGAGATATGAAGTTCGACGAGCAAAGAGCCATGCGAGTATCACTTGAGAGGGAGCTCAAGTTGAATGCAAAGTAGGAACTTTTGGTTCCAAAGAGGAGGAGCCTCATATTGATGCGGAGGAGCCACATGTAGAGGATCTGGGAGTGGAGACATCCACTCATGGAGAGTCTTCCAGAGATGGGCAAAAACGCTCAAGGGAAGCTGATAGGTTGATGCTAGATGCACGAGAGAATGTGGGGCAACCATCCTCTCAGTGCAGACAGAGGAGATCACCCGAGCGATACACTGGTTACATGGCCCTGGTTGGGGAGTGTGTAGCAACCGAACCTTCTTCTTTTGAGGAAGCAGTGCAGAAACTAGTTTGGGTTGATGCTATGGTAGATGAGTACGACTCTACCATTCAGAACAGTGTGTGGGATGTTGTCCCAAGACCTGGGGACAAGTCAGTAGTGAGTTCCTGATGACTCTACAAGGTAAAGCAGGCAGCTGATGGTAGTGTTGAGAAACATAAGGCAAGGTTTGTTGCCCATGGTTTCTCACAGGTTGAGGGGATCGACTACGATGAGACTTTTTCTTCTGTAGCAAGGTACTCATCTATCAGATCGATGTTGGCACTATCAGCTTAGATGGGTTGGAAGATCCATCAGATGGATGTGAAGACTGCGTTCCTCAATGGGAATATTGAGGAAGAGGTGTACATTGAGCAGCCGAAAGGATTTGAGACCTTTGATCGTGAGTCACATGTGTGCCCACTCAAGAGAGCATTGTATGGGCTGAAGCAAGCACCTCATGCTTGGTACACCAGGATCGACATCTATTCCACCGGGTTGGGCTTCACGAAGAGTGAAGCAGATGCGAACCTTTACCACATCATGGTAGAAGGTAAGCCATTAATCATTGTTCTTTATGTTGATGATCTGATTTTGATAGGTGATCATCAGTTGATCAATTCTTGCAAGGAGGATCTTGCAAGAGAGTTCGAGATGAAAGACATAGGTCTCATGCACTACTTTCTAGGCATGGAAGTGTGGCAGAAGGATGGGGAATTATTTGTCTCTCAAAGCAAGTATGCCAATGAGATACTCAGGCGATTCCACATGGAGAAGTGCAAACCCATGCAGACTCCTCTAGCAGGTAACTAAAGGAAGGAGGATGCTACTTCAGGTGAGGTAGTAGTTGCTACTGTTTATCAGTAGCTTGTGGGTTCACTAATCTATCTAGTGAACACATGACCAGATTTGTGCTTTGAAGTGAACCAGCTGAGTCAAGCTATGGTTCAACCTACTAAGTTGTTTTGGAAGGCAACGAAGCATGTGCTGAGATACCTCAGAGCCACATCTCAGTATGGATTATGGTACAGACGGACAAAGGGAGTGAAGCTTCAGGGCTTCACAGATGTTGATTGGGTAGGGAGTCCATCAAACCAGAAGAAGACTTCTGGAGGAATATTCAACCTTGGTTTAGCTGTAGTTTCTTGGTACAATAGGAAACAGAGGTCAGTTGCACTTAGCTCAATAGAGGTTGAATACATGACTGCCAGTCAAGCAGCATGCAAGGCCATTTGGATGCGGAAGATTCTAGTGGGATTTTTTGGTTAGAGAATGCATCCAACTATGATCTATTGCGATAATCAGAGTTGTATCAAACCCTCTTAGAATCCAGTATTTCATGACAGGTCCAAGCACATTGATATCCGGTACCATCATTTTCGAGACTGTGTGGTGAATAGGATCATGTTGTTGTTGTATGTTTCGACCGAGGAGCCGGATGCAGATATTTTGACTAAGGCATTGTCAAAATGCAAATTCGAGTTCCATAGAGACAGGATTGGGGTGACTGATAATCCCTTTCTTGTTGAGAGGGAATGTTGAAAATAGCAACAGGAAATGCTAAATATAGAAATGCTAAAAATAGCATTTTGGGATACATTCCAATTTTAGTTAGTCCCTGAACTAAAATTGAGAATTAAAATTTGAATTTGTTCTTAGCAGCTGTTTGGAAAAAATTAATTAATTCATCTTGAGTTAATTAGTTGGAGAAAATCAAACATGAAGTCTATGTGAATATATGCAACAGTTTCTCCATTGATTGAGGAATTTATCCCTTAGTTAAGGAGATAAGGATGAGTTGTACTTTGAGTTCTAATTAGTTAGCTCAGTTAACTGAGTTAAGTCCAGTTAGATTAGTTCCAATAGTTTGTAGAACTAATTGTGAGTTCAGTTAGTTAGTGCATGCATGCATGTAACTGCTGCTCTTCAGATAACTGAATATTCTCTCATAAATAACTCATGCATGTCAGTTCATTCAGAGACCCAGTTGAGATTAGATGATGGGACAGTGTACTATCAGTTGCAGGAATATTCCATGGAGGATATCTCTCGCATGTAGAAGGAATTCATTCCTTAAGGATTGTATAGTTATTTTTGAGTTTATTGAGTTGTATGAGGCTAGACTTCACACAAGTGGCATCACTGGACCACAAGAAAAACTATGCAAGGAAATAGGAGGCTTGGAGGGCTTAGGGAAGGCATTTGTTGTGTCTATTCAGTCTGTGAGCTATATTGAGGGATTGTACTGAGAGATGGATAGCTTGTGAGCTAAAGCTTTTTGTAATCTGAAGATATTTCCACTTGTATGATAATACAGAGATCGAGGTTTTTAGTTGAGGCTTTCCCCAGAGTATTCTTCTGTGTTCATGTGTGATTGCTTTCTCTTCATCTATTATATGTGTTCTATTTGATATTGCCCATAATCGATTAAGCTTCTGCAAGTTTGTTTGTAGAAGTAGATCAAGTATTTTGCTTTAGTATATTGTATTATCAAGTGATCTACAGTGAGAATTTCTACAGAATGTATAATGTTTTTGAAGCGCTAATTTCAACAAGTTGAGAAATTTCTTCACTTCTTTCTTCCATGGTTTCCATAGTAAATGATGCAAATACAGTAGGGTGACAAGTTTCCTAAAATTAACTATTGAAAACATGATGATATCCATTAAAAGAAACATGATAATTAATGCAATTAAGATCAGAAAAGAATTGCTGCAAAACATGGTCTTCAGATTGTTCTTGAAATCCTCTTAATTGTTCTAGAGTTAATAAGGGGAGCATACAGTCTTCTTCTCCATAGGGATTCTCTAGCTAAAAAGGTATTTCAATAGCCAATTGGGCAGATGGAAAAAAGGTCAATGTTTGATTTTTTTGATCCATTAGAAATAATCATTTATCCATTTCTGCACCTAATAATAGCATCAACAGTGGGTAGCCAAGTTTGCCCTAAAACTATTGGATGTCTGGGTTTAGAATTTTTTGGGGAAATTATAATTAAATCGATTGGGTATTCCTGACATAGGTTCATCCCTGCTTACACCCACAGTATGCATATACAATGCATAAGCACATTAGTCCCAAGTATTTTAACTCTCTAAGGAGTTCAATCTTCATTTGCTAAGGTTTTAGGCCCCCTTTCATAGTCTCAAGCGGAATGATTTATAGACTAATAAAGTCTAACCCTTAACTCATGTTTTCCCTTTATATCGGAAATCAATCACCCCTTATAAACTTTAGTTTAAGCCTTATTTGCGCTTTAGGCCTTCATAACATTGTTGCCGCATATATATAACAAACCCCTCTTTAATATTTGGTTAATGCGAACATAACCACCAAACCTTCAATCGACGCTTTATTTCTATTATACATTCAAATACACATAAATGGCATAAACTTACCTTTTCCGCCTTTTTAAAGCCTTTGCATAGTTTCCAAGGTACACCTTTATCGCAATCACTCATCACAGTCTCTGCGGTCACACCACATACAACTCTTATCACCCCTCCGACTCTGATATGCGACTATCAGAAGCATTTAAATAACGCTTAAACCTTAAAGACATGCCACCACACTTTAACACAATACAGGAAATACATAGGAAAACTCACTCCGAACACATAAGCGGATCTCAAAATCTATGCACCCACATTCATATTTATCGTCGGGTCCGTTAATACCAAGTCTTTCCGCATTGTTGCTCCGATCTCTGAAGCACCCGACCTTCTATCTCCGATCTGCCCGAACTCCGATCAACACTTATTACTATCAGCTATCGGCTATCACACCGTCCTTCAGCTCCTAACCTTCTCCACTTAAAAGTTCTGATCCAACATGACTTACAAACCTGATGGGTTCTAGGTTGCAGTAAATAGTTTGTCAGGTCCGCTCCTAAATCGTATGTCACACATCACACTTTTCTCAAGACTGATTCCTCCCTTTGATGTATTGTGATGCGATATTACTTGTTCCACTCTCATGATTTAATCCTAACTGTTTATCTTCCAGATCCAACGGTTTTTGTGCATCAATTCTTCACTTCTCTGCTACTCTGTTTACTTATGTTTTTATGCTATTTCTTCAGCGTTTCACTGTGGTTTCGTATTTCTTCAAAGGTTCTTTGTCCTTCGCCATTCCACCACAACTCTCTCCTTAATAACTCTTTTCATGCCTTTATGCTCCTCCCCCTTCACTCTAGCACTAAAGGCTTTCTTCTGTACTGTCACTGTGTGACCGAGCTGAAACACAAACTCAATTGTTCTCTCCTCGGACCATTCACTGATTAACATTTCTACCCAACACTCCTTTGCTGGAATTGTTGTCTCTAAGACAACTCTACCCACAATCGCAACTGTGGAGCTACCTCAATAACTTCTACCCAACCACAGCTGGAAGTTGTTCTGTTACGCTTCTTTGTATTCCGCCTCTGTTCTACACCTGCATCATAAGTTATGCAGAAACACTCTAGCCAAACATAGATTGTAATTCAATTACACAGTACACATTATACACACTCTGAATCAAGTTGTTGCATTAACAAATGAGTATTTACACAAGAGTCTCTCTCTGGCCTGATTTTCTAATCAGTGGCCTTTCTTCCTCTGCCCGTAGGTTTACAATCTGACTCTTTGACTCACTAGCTACGCTCTAGCTACTTCTTTGACTACTGTTTGACTCGTTCTCCTGTTTTAGGCTTATATTTATACAAAACTATTCTATTGAACTAATTCTAGTTCAGATCCTTAATCTATTGAACTAACTCCTATATGTCCTCTAAGTATCTAAGAACTCTCTCTAGTTCCTCGAATCATGAAACTGCCTTAAGAGTTATAATTGACTTCTAACTCTCTTGTCATTATTAACCACTCATGTTCTCCTTAATTCGAGAGCATTTACAACATCCTCACATTATCCAATTAATTCTTATCCTACTCACTCAAAGGACTAATTATTACATTAATTCATCACTTAGGAATCCAACTTCCTTAAAACACATGACCCCCTATGTCTACTAAATTACAATGATTTTCTCTTGGGTTGAATGCTCTTGCATCAGACTCCCAAAGTAGAAAATATTCATGATCTCCTGATCATGTGTCTTTATGTGTTAACCTCCAGGATCCCAAACTTTAGTTTGTAGTTGCCCAAATGTCTTGCACCTTTGCTGTTGCTGTATTTCTATTGTCTTCTGTTTCATCTTCCTCTCCTTGTCAATCAGGTTCAAGTTCTAATTGATCATCCTTCCTGCTACTATCATTTTCCTCCATATGGACTGTTTCATCATTAACTACCATAACTCTTCAATCTCCATCTCTAGCATATATTTGGGCTGGTCCATATTCTGCCAGTCATTGTTACCTCTTTCTCTCTGCTTCAGGTTGTTGCTATTGTCTACTAACTCTTCAAATTGTTGTTTATTTTCTTCTACTTTTTCTCTTTCTACCATTGTAGACATTTCTCTTGCTCTTGCTACCATTGTAGACATTCCCCTTGCTCTTGCTACCATTGTACACATTGCCTCCACCCAAACTTCCTGAATATCCTAAAGGATATCCCTCTACAACATCTATTTTCTGCATTGGATTCTGACTTTCCAACATTCTCTCCAGTAATTGAACATCTCTGTTCCATGGATTAAATTCTTCCACAGAATCTTATTCTTTCATCTTTATTTGGCTACTCATCTGTGCCAAATTTCCTCCAGCATCTGTAACTAAACCTGCATTCACAAAACATTTGTTAAAATAAAAAAACATAAGGGTTTTGTGCCTTATCTTCCTTTGGAAACAATTCAGTTTGCCACTTTGTTTCTTTCTCCTTTATCAGCACATTAGTATGATGTTTTTAATTCTCAAAAGAATTCATGAGACTTTCAACTAGTCTCTCCTCCACATCATCTGTTTCAATGATGCCTCCCTGCTTTTGTTCACAGTAGTGAACTTTTTCTTCCTTAACTTGTTTTTGGTTATCTCTTCTTTGAAATTGTTTGATTCTTACTGCCTCCCTTTCATCCTTACCCTCTTGTTATTTAAGAACCTCCATATCATCTTCAAACAATCTCTGTCCTTCCCCAATGACATTCATTGGATAATTTCTTTGGGACAACATTTCTTCAGTCTTCATTGGAATAAGACTTCCATCTTCCTCCTTTATGACAACTCTAACATTCTGCCTACTCCTAGGCGACTCTTCTGTCTCCTTTTGGTTTTGAGGTCTTGCTATCTCAGTCTTGATATGAACAGATTTCATATTCTGCTCCTTCTCTCTGACAAACTCTAAAGTTTGTTCATCCTCCTGTGATGTACCTGTAATCATCTACAAATTATTAATTTTAAAATCATAAGACCTAGCGGTCTTACTCGACTCTTCAGTCATCACATTTCCTTGCTACTCTGAATCTTCTACGTGATTCAACTCCTCAGGCTCAACTTCATCTCCTTCCTTCACAAGAATGGTTCTTCTCTTGTAAGAGCTCCAATTATTAATTTGTCAATGAATTCTTTCTGCTGTAACAACTCAATACTTTCCTCCATTGAGAGGTCTTCTTCATCATACTCTGCTCTAGAGTACCTTTCATCCCCTAAAACACATTGCTCCTCATACTTCAGTCCAAGAGCTCTATTCAGCTTTACTTTAGAGTATTCATCTTCTGTAAGATACTCCTCCATGCTTTCGATAGCTTCACAAGACTATCTATCCTCTCCTATGCATCCTGCAAGCATACCAAAACTATTAGGTTCAAAAACACAAGTCTTGATGGCCTTATACATCATCCATTCATCTTCAGTTAGCATCTCATCATGCTGTTTTGAACTATCGCAATAGTCCATGAGATCTTCACTTGATCTCCATTCTTTATCTTCAGTGTAGTTTTCACTTTCTCCGAGAATTTCTCCCTGTTCCAGTTCACAAATGGAATCTTCCATTTCCAACTCAACTTCCTTGAGTTTTTCCCTCAGCCACTTTGCTTGTTTTTGCTGTAGCCTTCTCTGCATCTCATGCCACTCCACTGGCTTCTTCCTTAATACCCAACCTTGTCTCTGGTTTCCTTCTAGTTGCATTGTTAACACATCAAGTTCTTTTCTTATCTCAGCCAACTCCTTGTCAATCTCCTCTTAACTTAGTCTCTTGGCGTCTGCTTTGGCATTCTTATTCTCAAATCTTCCATTGTGGCTTCTCTCTGGACCTCTGCTATGACTATCAGTAGTCATCTTCTTCTTCTCTTTCTTCATGAGCTCCTCACACATCTGCAACAACTAGTCCTCCTCATGACAATATTACCTCACTAAGCTCTCCTCACTCAGTCTTTTGGTAAGCATGGGTCCTATGTCCAGAAACTACTCTTGAGAAACACCTTTGCTCCTTCTAAGCTTCTGCAATCTCTCACTATCTTTTGAGAACACTTTAGCTATCCTCTCTGTCCAATCTCTTGTTGGATTCTTCAAGTTCATTGCCACTTCTCCTTCAGAGTGTTTTCCTTACTCTGCCTTCAAGAACGCATCTGGTTCTCCTCTCACAGCTTCTCTTATTGTCCTTTACTGAGATGCTTCAACTGCAACCACAATATTCAATTTCAATTTGAAACAAAACACACTATCTTACCTCCAAGATTTATGTATGACCTTGTTCTCCCATTCTTCTGCACTTTGAATGGATTGTCCTCTATTTGGTCTCCAAGTCCTCTTTCTTTCAGAAATTGTACTAAGCAATATTGCTCTCACTTTTCTTCAAGAAATCCTCTATTCCTGTCTATTCCAAGCCTTTGCTATAACTGCTACAATCTCCCAGGGACTTCAAAAGTTCCCTCCTACAATCTTCTGTTGTAGTCTTTATCATTCATCTTATGCACATTACCTTCTTCTGTGTGCAAACTCCTTTTCATAGGAAATCTTTCCCCGCTCTGATTACAATCCTGCTTTGATACCACTAATGACACAGGTTCATCCCTGCATACATCCACAGTATGCATATACAATGTATAAGCACATTAGTCCCAGGTATTTTAACTCTCTAAGGAGTTCAATCTTCATTTACTAAGGTTTTAGGCCCCCTTTCATAGTCTCAAGCAGAATGATTTATAGACTAATAAAGTCTAACCCTTAACTCAACTTTTCCCTTTATATCAGAACTCAATCACCCCTTGTAAACTTTAGTTTAAGCCTTATCTGCACTTTAGGACTTCATAGCATTGTTGCCGCATATATATAACAAACCCCTCTTTAACCTTTGGTTAATGCAGACATAACCACCAAACCTTCAATTGACGCCTTATTTATATTATACATAGAAATACACATAAATGGCATAAACTTACCTTTTCCGCCTTTTTAAAGCCTTTTCACAATTTCCAAGGTACACCTTTATCACAATCACTCATCACATTCTCCATGGTCACGCCACATACTGCTCTTATCACCCCTCCGATTCCGATATGCGACTATCGGAAGTGTTTAAATAATGCTTAAACCTTAAAAGACTCGCCACCACACTTTAATGCAATACAGGAAATACACGGGAAATACACGGGAAAATGCACTCCGAACACATAAGCGGATCTCAAAATCTATACACCCACATTCATATTTATCGTCGGGTCTGCTAAAACCATGTATTTCTGCATTGTTGCTCCGATCTCCAAAACACTTGACCTTCGATCTCTGATCTGCCCAAACTCCAATCAGCGCTTATCGCCATCGGCTATCAGCTATCGCACCATCCTTCAGCTCCCAACATTTTCTACTTAAAATTTCCGATCCGACATGACTTACGAACCTGATGAGTTCTAGGTTGCAGTATATAGTTTTTTGGGTCCGCTCCTAAATTGCATGTCGCACATCGCACTTTGCTCAAGACTGATTCCTCCCTTTGATGTATTGCGATGCTATATTACTTGTTCCACTGTCACGATTTAATCCTGACCGTTGATCTTCCAGATCCAACAGTTGTTGTGCGTCAATTATTCACTTCTCCGCTACTCTGTTTACTTATGTTTTTACGCTATTTCTTCAGCATTTCACTGTGGTTTTGGATTTCTTCAAAGGTTCTTCGTCTTTCACCATTCCGCCGCAACTCTCTCCTTAATTTAACTCCATTCATGCCCTTATGCTAGTCCCCCTTCACTCTAGCACTAAAGGCTTTCTTTTGTATTGTCACTGTGTGACCGAGCCGAAACACAAACTCTATGGTTCTCTCCTCCGGCCATTCGCTCATTAACAATTCTACCCAACACTCCTTTGCTGGAATTGTTGTCTATAAGACAACTCTACCCACAATCGGAACTGTGGAGCTGCCTCAACAACTTCTACCCAAATGCAGTTGGAAGTTGTTCTGTTGCACTTCTTTGTATTCTGCCTCCGTTCTACACCTGCATCATAAGTTATGCAGAAACACTCTAGCCACACATAGATTGTAATTCAATTACACAGTACACATTATACACACTCTGAATCGATTTGTTGCATTAACAAACAAGTATTTACACAAGAGTCTTTCTCTAGCCTAATTTTCTGATCAATGGCCTTTCTTGCCCTGCCCGTAGGCTTACAATCTGACTCTTTGACTCACTAACTACCCTCTAGCTACTTCTCTGACTACCGGCCGACTCATTCTCGCCTTTTAGGCTTATCTTTATACAACACAGTTTTGTTGAACTAATTCTAGTTCAGATCCTTAATCTATTGAACTGACTCCTAAATGTCCTCTAGGTCCCTAAGAACTCTCTCGCGTTCCTCGAATCATGAAACTGCCTTAAGAGTTATAATTGACTTCTAACTCTCTTGTAATTATTAACCACTTGTGTTCTCCTTAATTCCAGAGAATTTACAACATCCTCACATTATCTAATTAATTCTTATCCTACTCACTCAAAATCCTAATTATTACATTAATTCATCACTTAGGAATCCAACTTCCTTCAAACACATGACCCCCTATGTATACTAAATTACAATGATTTTCTCTTAGGTTGAATGCTCTTGCATCAATTCCCAATAAGCTATTATTACCACTATGTATTCTAGGACCCCCACAGGTTTAACAATGGACTTATCTTCCAAATCCAGCACAATGGGTGTGGGCCTTACCTCTTTTAGTTGTAATAATGTCATGGTATCAATAGTCATGGCATTGATGGTTTCCCCCAAGTCTACTAAAGTATTGGGACAAAGAGTCCATTGATTTCTATGTTTACCACAGGGTTCCCTACGTCATTATACTTTGGTGGTAAACCAGAGATCATTTCTAACATTTGGATAGATACTTTAATATTCTAATTTTTACTTCTCTTCCTTCCTGGCGTTTTGATGCAAATATCATTAATGATCTTGGTATAAATAATAATGTCTCTAATCGATTTCAACAGAGGAACTTTTATGCAAACATTCCTCAATTCACATTCCAAGTCATATTCTATGGGCGCTTCAGTTTTCTTTACAAGAAATCTCTCCGAATAAGGAGGCTCCCTAGGTTCTTCTTGTGATTCTTTTAGTTCATTGTTTTTTCCATTTTCTGTTTGTTTATAATTTTTATTTTTGGGTTCTTCATGGGGATCCTCCTCTTGGATAATTATTGCTAATTTGTTTTTCTTAATTTTTTTTCCTTATCTTAATTGAATTTCATTAAGAGGAAAAGTAGTAATAACATATGTGGGAAAAGTTTGCAGCTCAATATTTTGTACAATTTGATGAGGTCTTTTATTAGGATTGGCAATTGGTTGTGTAGGTAGCTGAGTTGAGCAAGGAGGGTTATGTGATTGTTGCACTTGTTGTGTAGAGGAATTAGAACTTTGAAGTAAAGGCAAGGTTTGATGTGTTGGTGGTGGTAATGGCATTGAAGGTTGCTGATAATAGGATGAATTAAATCCTTGCTGAAATTCAGGCATATTGGGTGCATAAGACATGCAATGTGGGCATTGGTATCGAGGATATCCTTAGCTTTGAGGCTGAAATGTATTCCTATAAGGACTTACTCTCTGCCCCTAGTTCCAAGGAGAAGTTTGAGGTGGTTGAGTAGGCCATGAAGGATAGGGCAGTGGAGAATTCCATGACTGATTTTGGGCAAAAGCTTGCATATTATGATCTTGATAAACATTATGGTTCAGCCCTCTCCATTATGGATTTCTGATTGTTTGAGGAAATTCACTAGTCTGAGCACCCCCCCCCCCCCCCCACCCCCACCTTTGTAGATAGCTTGTATTCCTGGTAGGGATGGGCATTCATTAGTGGCATGCTCTTGTGTACAAATCCTGCACACTTCTACCACATTGATGGGACATTCTCTTTCAAAATTCTTACGTCTACATTTAGGATAGAAAATTGCCAAGGAAACTTTTTCCTCTTCTTGTTTCTTTTTAATTTTTAGACTATCTAGTTGGTCCCTAATGGTGTTTAAAATATTTATTTTAAAGTTTTCCAGAAGGTTCCCAACTCAACTCTAGTGACACCACCTTGTACTGGTTTATGGTTTCTAGACACATAATCCCTTGAGTTGTCTCAAATCCTTTTTCCTACCTTAGATTGACTTCTAGAATAATTTATACATAATTTAGCTATTTCAACAAAGGGCTTTTTTATAGATATCACCGGAACTTAGGTGATTTAGTATTTCAATGCATTCCTCCCTTAACCCCTTTAGAAAGGCAGTCCTAAAGGTTATCTTGTCCAAATTACCCATTTGTGATTTGTGGTAGTTATAAAGGAACCTCTCTAGGTATTCCTCCATACTTTTGTCCTCCATCTATTGCATCCTAAAGATATCATTAACATCTCTAATTTTACAATAGTCTTGATATTTCTTAAGGAAGACAAACTTCATGTCATCCCATGAGTAAATGGTGTGCTCTCCTAAGCTCATGAACCATCTCAGGGTTGAGTCTTTTAAGGTGGCAGGGAATATTTTAAGCTTGTGTGCATCATCATAATAATTATAGCTTCTGCAAAGAATACCAAATTAAAAAAAAAATGAGTTAGGACCTTCAGAGGAGGTACCATGAAAAAGTGTAAGAGATGTCAAGGGTATATTCTTCATATTGATGGTTATGGTGATGTCCATAATAGGAAATCCAAAGGTAGTCTCTGCATAATCTTCTTGTTTCTCGGGTCCTCCCCTTGGTCCATCTCTTCGATCATTATTTCCTCCAATGTGGATTATGTCATTACCTCCAATGTGATTTTCCCCATTGTTTCTATTTTCCTCTCCTTTATTGGCCATCTTTACTACAGGCCCAAAAGTAAGCTCTGGTATAGTGGTCTGGCTAGAAGAGGATTCAAATGAATTAAGCTCAATGTAACCAAGTCCCAAATCCCTTTGAGGTCCTCCTATTGCAGATTCCACTTGTGAAATTACCACCAATTTTGTACCTGCGGCAGCTCCCAAGACAGTTTGTCCTTGCTGTTGTATACTTTGATGTTGTTATGCCTCCTTTTGATGTGGTATTCCTTTTTCTTATGCCACCTTGCTAGTGCAGCTTTCTCCCTCCTCTCTGATACCTGCATAACGATTAGATGGATTATTTGGGGGTGTTATTATGGGACCAAATAATTCTTAAAATGATTTTGTGCTTGAAATAATTCTACCCTTACAATCCCTATGCCTACCTTTGCTTTTGCGAATAAGAAAAATAAAACACTACAGAAATCCACTAAAGGAAACCAGACTTTGGGGCAATGCCATCATAGTGGATGCATGGCTCTTCACTCATGTATTACAGTACACTCCATGCCCTTTGATTGTCCTGCAAAATCCTTACCACACATAAACTCTACAAAGTATTACCTAGACCATTTGCAAGTCCCCGACAATGACGCCAAAAATGTTAGGGATTTTACATGTTGTTGGATTCCCTAAGTTAAATTGTCAACCAGAGTTCGTAAACTTTGAGTGGAACTGCATTTAGATTTAGGTTCTAAACAACTTAGTACATAATTAAGTATGAAATGTTCAATCTATATTTCTAATAATTATAATCTGAAAAGCTAAAGTGTAGAAACATATTTTATTCAAATCTATCTCATTCAAAACCCAAATCACTATTCTATTTTAACTAAAACTTATTTAACTCAAGAACTATATTTAGAAATGAAACTAACAACTATCACTACTAATTCTCTCAAACCAATATAACAAAAACCTGATTCGAAATCATTTCATAAACTAATCTCAAGGCTCTATGAATCGAAGACAATTCAATGATACTCAAACCAATCCCTATTTCTTAATTCAACACACTTAGCTTCAAAAGACAAATCTTACCTTTCTAATTCAGAGCTAATCTAAATGAAGTCATGAAACTTTAATCTAAGTACAGAACTTTCTACGAAAAGGAACAAATAACCAGTGATCTATTCAAACAATGATTACTCTATAACGCAAATAATCCCATGTAGGAAATCGAAATGACTATGCTGTAAATGCCATACAATTCTTAAGATGTTAACACATAGCCTATATAAATAACACTTTGTCTCTACTGGTCTTGGACATTCCACACAGAGCTCAATGTTGCGAGAGCCTAGGGTCACTGATATACATATATAGCTATAAACATATCTCAGTTTAAAACAAGAGATCGAATTCAAAACACGACAGTTGGCTTTCTTGGGAATTTGATTTAAAGTGAAAAGTTCCATTTTTTAACCATTCATGACTGTAAAAAGTATAATTGCGAAATTGATCATGTACAAGAGATATTTATAACAATGTCCTCATATCGCAAAGACTCAGCAACAATATACTAGCTGTTTTTTCCCAAATTTATGAAAACAAGGTAATAGCTTAAGTACGGAATGGCGTACAGAAATTTTGAGAGCTATTTAACAAAATGATTTGGAAATTAAACACAGATCTAGTTACTGAAGAAAAACACACTCCTACATACTACAATGGTTACAAGACTAGATTCCAAGTCATGGTGGGCCCTTGCCACTTCCTAGAGAAAGTCTTAAGCTAACATAGTGCCTTATGAATCAGGAGACATAACAATTAAATGAAAATAGAAACCGGTGCAATAATTATATTAGAGTTTCAATGAAACATTAGTCCAGGAGTTCGATCTTACCCAAACATAATCAAGAAGTTGCACCATAATCCCATTCAACGAGAATATATATCCTTATACAAAGTTATGCATGATTAACTTTTACATACAGAAGATCGAGATTTTTAAAGAGTTCAGTTGATGAAAATGGTTACAACTTTTTGACTAAGAAAAGTAAAAATATAAAATCATAACTAAGTTAATCCATGTGAAATCTCCCGGATGGCTTCGTCGAGATTGCAACTGAACTTAACCCCATTACAACACCATCGATAAAACTAATACCGTGTTAAGAATGAGAAGGCCTATTATGGGATGCCAAAGGTTGAATGGATGCCCTCTATTGAGTAGTGTATTGAACAAGGTACAAAACTGAGCACGGGATAGTGGATGCAAAAAAGATTTCCTGTTATGTTGTTGAGTGATGTGTTAGAGTCTTTGTTGACCTGTCCATGCACCTCAAATGTTTGTGAGTCCTTTAAAAGATTAGACAAAGTAACTCAAAATTTATAGGATCATTTATCATCTACTCAAACTAATTAAAGAAATACGAAAAATAGTACTTAGCAACAAATCTTACCTCCACTATAAAGTAGTGTGCTTTTAGCTAGTGTGGAGTAGTTTTAGCATACAAAAAGGGTAGTGTAGGGTAAATGATAGTAAAAACTATGAAATAAGCTCTAAAAAATAGGTACAAAAGTAGGGCCCAACATATCCCTTAATGTTGAAAATAGCAATGAGAAATGTTAAAAATAACATCTAGAAATTTCAATTCAATTTGTTCTTGAATTAAATTGTGAATTAATTTGTAATTCTTTTCTCATAGAAACTTCTAATAGTTAAATAAGTTAAGTTGACTTGGTTACTTAGGAATTTCAAGTTTGAAATATTTTGGAAGTCATGTAAGTGTTCTCCCTAAATTTTAGGGGTCCAGTATGATTTTAGATCGAGTTGTAATTAGATAATTTAGTTTACTGAGTTATAATCAATTAAACTAGTTCTAATTGTTTGTTGAACTAGTAGAGGATTAGCAGTCAGCTAGTGCAATGGTGCAACCACAGTTTCTACTCCGGATAACTGAAGATTCACTCATCGGAAACTCATGCATGTCAGTTCTGAGAAAGAGCCAGTTGAGACTAGATTGCAAGGAACATGTACTATCAGTTGCATGATTTACTGAGTTGTAAATATCATGCATGAAATTAGGAAAAGGACCTAATTAGGATTGCACAGTTTTGGAAGCATGAATTCCCTTTAAATATGGACTATTCATCCTAGAAATTGCGAAATGAAATAGGGGCTTGGAGAGCTTCATAATAGGCTAAGGATTTGGCTTGAGCTAGCTTGCGAGTTGAGAGTTGATTATAATTGTGTAGGGATTGTTCTTGTGAGAACAAGCATTGTATTCTCATCTTGGATTTCTAATTAATTCAATATAGATAGTAGGGGTTTTGAGATGTGGCTTTCCCCAAATAAAATATTGTGTTATGTGCCATTGATTATCTTCCTATTGTTGATTAATTTTTTCATCGATATTTATGTGCTTCCATTGTAAAGAGTATAGTAGATTCTTGTCTTATGTTTTAGGAAACTACATGAGCTATGAATCTAAAGGAAAATATACATGGTATCGGAGTTGGTTACAGTAAAGTAGAGGAGATTTTGAAGTTTTTGAGTTCAGGGTTATAGGTGAAATTCGAATTTACACTATGTACTTCAGGATCGATAGATGAAATTCTATGGTTTGCAGCTCGAGTATGCCTTGGATGGCAGCTCGAATTACATAGCCTAGAAAGGCAAGATGGAGGCCTTATTGGAGGATAATGGATGGAAGGAATTCATTGATCAAGACATTCCTAAGCCACTAGCATTGGATGCAAAAGATCTTGTCGAATGGAAGAAGTGTGTGGCAAGGGCAAGGAAAATTATCCTTGGGGGACTTCGAGACCACATTGTCTCGAGTCTCCATGGAAAGGAAACTCTACATGCTATGTGGAAAGCATTGATGAACCTGTTTCAAAACAAAAGTGACCATAGGAAGTTGGCACTGAATGACAAACTTCGAAAAATCAAGACGGAGGCGAGCGACGCAATTCCAAATTACTTGACCAAGTTCACCCATTGTCCAGATGAGATTGGAAGTGTTGGAATCATTGTTACTGAGGATGATGTGGTGAGCCTAGCTCTTCTAGGACTTCACAAGAGTTTGTAGAGTTATCAAGACTCTATCAATGGGAGGAGAAGTTTTTAGATTGGGAACAACTGTGATCGGATTTGGTACAAGAGGAGTTTCGACGGAACACCAGAGATGGGACCTCTTCCAAGGAAGTGGAAGAGGACTTTGCCTTAGCGAGTAAGGCAAAGAAGGCCAAGGGAAATAATTCCCAAGGTGAGGTGGGTGACAAGAATATGGACTCGTCAAAAGTAAATTGTTTTTACTGTCACGAGCATGAGCACTATGCCACGAATTTCCCACAAAAGAAAGCAAGCAAGAACGAGCCTATAGTAGCTACAACAGGTGAAGCTCTAACTTCACAATTTGAACTTGATTTCACTCTCATTACATGTGTGTCCAACACTATCATGGGAGGTGTTTGGTATCTTGATAGTGGTGCCTCGTTCCATATGATAGGAAACAAAGATCTCTTTAGGGATTTTGAGGAGAAAGACCTTAAGAAGATCATAGATTTTGGAGATAACGAGAGGTATAGAGCTATCGGGATTGGTACGATTACCTTTCAGAGGGAGTTTGGCTCCCCTCTCAGGATCACAGATGTGATGTATGTTCTAGGACTAAAGACGAATCTTGTTTCAGTCGCGGAATTGGAAGACTATGGCAATGATGTGATTTTTAGTAAGGGAAAGGTTTTCCTTAGACACATCGCCATGGGACAGGTGAAACATATCGATGCATGGGTCAAGAACTTGTATGCTCTTGAGGTACAAGATGCATGCAAAGCCTTTAGGATCAAGGAAAATGTTAGAGACCTATTGGTTGAGAGGAAGAGTAAATTACCTCTCAACATGTAGCCCTAGAATAAGCCTCAGAAGCAACTTTAGGAAATTGTGGAGCAGCCACAATTGGAGAAGTAGAGAGGAGAACGAGTGCGGGCATCCACTCATGCATAGACCTCCAGTAGGGGGAAATTTCAAGCTAAGTGGACCGAGGGAGCACATGTGGTGATACATCCAAGTGTGAGGTGGGGCAATGTGAAATGAGAGTCCCAAGAGGGCTAAAATTGGGTGGGTTCCATTGACAGTTTTTATCTCTTAGACCATACCTTGCTATGGGATCCCACAATACATAGTAGCAGGATGAATCAGTGGAAGAGGCTAGAGAAGTTAGATACTTAAGACCACAGAGAAGGGTTGACAAAAGTTCAGAAAGGCAGAGTCAGCAAAAGCACATATTTTTTCAGTCAACAAAGGTTATAGTAGTCAGAGACTTTGATGACAGATGCATCATACTGATTTAGGCTGGATATTTGTTTTTCTTTTTGGAGTTGTTGTACCTACAACACTACAGAAAAGTGTTGCATGCAAAACATTCCAAAGGTTACAGATTAGGATAGAGTTGAATTCCTTTCTTGTTAAGAGGGAGTGCTGAAAATAGCAACAAGAAATGTTAAAAATAACATCTAGAAATTCCAATTTAATTTATCCCTTAATTAAATTTTGAATTAATTTGTAATTATTTTCTCATAGCAACTTGTAATAGTTAACTAAGTTAAGTTGACTTAGTTAACTTATGAATTTCGATTTGGAAGTATTTTGGAAGCCATGTAAGTGTTCTCCCTAAATGTTAGGGGTCCAATATGAGTTTAGATTTAGTTGTAATTAGATAACTTAGTTTACTAAGTTATAGTCAGTTAAACTAGTTCTAACTGTTTATGAACTAGTATAGGATTAGCAGTCAGTTAGTGCACTGGTGCATCCATAGGTGCTACTCCAGATAATTGAAGATTCACTAATCAGAAACTCATGCATGTCAGTTATGAGAAAGACCCAGTTGAGAGTAGAGTGAAGGGACAATGTATTATCAGTTCTATGATTTACTGAGTTGTAAATATCATGCATGCAATTAGGAAAAGGACCTAATTAGGATTGTGCAGTTTTGGAAGCATGAATTCCCTTTAAATATGGGTTATTCATCCTAGGAATTGCGCAAGGAAATAGGGGCATGGAGAGCTGTAGAATAGGGATTTGGCTTGAGCTAGCTTGTGAGGTGAGAGTTGATTATACTTGTGTAGGGATTATTCTAGTGAGAACAAGCATTGTATTCTCATCTTGGATTTCTGATTAATCCAATATAGATAGTAGGGGTTTTGAGTTGTGGCTTTCCCCAAATAAATATTATGTTATGTGCCATTGATTATCTTCCTCTTCTCGATTACTGTTTTCATCGATATTTATGTGCTTCCATTGTAAAGAGTAGAGTAGATTCTTGTCTTGTGTTTTAGGAAATTACATGAGGTATGAATCTACAAGAAAATCTACACTTAAGCCTCCTCTTCCTTCTCAGTGCATGGCACAATTCTAGTCAATAGGTTATCAAACCTTTTCCACTAGAATCCCCCACTGTGTTGAAGCTTGTCCTATCTCTTCCCTTCTACATGTTGCGTAGTTCTAGTCCACAGTGAGGCCTTCCCTTAGCCACTGTGAATCCCAACTACACTATCATTGTCTCCTTCTCCCTTGAGCCCTATGCACTTCACAGTGCTATTCAACAAGTTTATCATCCTCACCTCTTACACTTGCTCAATGCGCTGGACCTTGAAGAGCCCCTCCTCATAGTGCATGGTGCAGTTCTAGTGAGAAATGGCACCTTCCTCAACCATTGTTAATATCAACTCTGCCATCCTCAACAAACCCTTCCTCCTTAATTCTTGTACAAGCCCATCATAAGGAACTTCTTCCATGAGAAAAGTAGGAGTAGAATAGATGATTTTCAAGACTAACCTTGCCTTTTCACGAGTGATCCTCATTGATAGGTGTACCACCTCAACATGGAAAGGATATGATCAAGGAAGATTTCAAGGAGAAACAAAGAAGCACTTGCAGAGAAGAAGCATGAAAAAGAACCACCATGATAACATTAAGAGATCCCGACACCGACAGAAGAAGGATCTATCATGATGACTCGGAAGGTTCTAACATTGATCCAAGATCTTTTGGAGGGTGAAGATGAAGATGAAGCACAAATCATATCTATCATGAAGAATGCAAAAAATAGTAGCAAGGAAAGAAACTTGGCATTGCCACATAATCATGAAGCTCCATGTCATCAATGCTAAGTCATGGCTTGTACAAGTGTCATCACAATGTCATGTGTCAATATGTATGGCCACATCATGTGGAACATAATTATATCATCAAAGGGAAAATGAAAAAAATGTAATATTGAAGTCCAAGAGTCACATATGGAATATGAAAGGTCACATGTGGACCAAAGAATCATCTAGAATTTTAAAGGTAATTTAGGAGTCTAAAAGTCATGAGGGTAGCTCAAGAGTCATGAGGATATGAAAGGTCATTACTCTTGTTATAAATAGACCCTCATAACTCAAGAAAAGGGATTTTTGGAGCCTTATATTTTTGAGAGTTATCCTTGGCTTCTCAACTTGACATAGGAGAGAAGATCATTCCTTGGAGAAGCAAGAACGACTTAATGTTGCACTACTAGAGCTAGTGGCTCATCATTGTAACTATGTACTTGGATCTTTCACTTAATAATTAGAAGCTCATTGAGCCAATACACTTTCATCCATGTACCATGAATGTTGTAATATTGTTCTTCATATTTTTGTGATATATGTTATGTTTATATGTACTAAAGAAATTGAACTACTTCATTGGTTTTGGTGCTTATCTTATTGAATGTGTGCTTTATTTTATTTAATGATCGTTGTGTCTACGTGAACTATTTCTCTAGATAACTAATGAATCTTTCCTTGCTCTTATGTTCCTCTCTTAGGTTAGTACTATTAGTTTCCTTCGAGAGACTCACTCTTTACTCTCCCTTCGTGAAAGTCTATATTTACACATTGAAAATTGTGTTTCACAATGTCAACTTGCTAATTTTAAAGGTTATGTGCATATTCTCTTATAATATTCCCTGTAGCCAAGGCAAACCTTAAGTTATGGTGTCTGATTCGATACTCCGAATGGGGCTCCTAGTCCAAATGGTGTGAGGTCTAATTGGGACTTCACATCGGGGAGACTCCTTGTATGTTGGAAGATTTCCAGCACCATCAATAGAATGATTGTTAATAACTTTGTGAAGATCCATGGGAATAGAGGATCTAGCTATTTGAACACATAGTGAGCACATTTGTGCAATTACACTATGGTTTCCCTTTTTTTAACACCTTTTTCATGTCATTATATCTTATCATTGTAGAGAGTTTCAAATGCTTACCTTTAATTTTGTCATTTCCCAACTTTATGAGGAAAATCTCATGCAAATTTCTCATAATTAAGACCCATTATTCTCAATGACTTTAACCGATGGATCTCTAATTGAACATCAACACCACCCATTTGAATTGAAAATATTGAACTATCTAATAAATACTCCCCATGGTGATCTTAATACTAATGCACGTCCTTGAACAATGTATGATACCTCCATTTGTAATTGTTACTTGAAACTCTAGTGCTAGATATATAAAGCAATTGAGAATTTTGGCTAATTTGAAATAAATGAAGTTATGGGTACTACCAAAAGTAATCAACATTCTTAATTTTTTATTGTGATATACTATTCTATGTAGAGAGTTTAAGAAGTGTTGATGCCAACCAATTCATAACAAGTTATGCTTGGAGGAGTGCGTCCTAATAATACTTCTTGCAATAATTCCAATTATTGATCTTATTCATCCTCACAATCTATGTAGGATAATATCCTCTCACCACACTTATGTACTTTATTGTACTTGTCATCACAATTGAACCATAGTCTTTTTTCTCTTCATTCATCCATTTGTTGAAGTGTCATGCTTTTAGGTCGACTTATGCTAGGAGAGGGAACATGGTTCTCTATATATTGTCAGTTAACATCCTTCTAATAGCCATATTTTTTCTTTAAATTTTCCATACTGGAATAAAATAATGTTCTATGGATTTAGGTTCCAAGAAATGCACCTCATATTGTGTGCTCTCCTTTAAGGTGCTCGTAAAGAGATCTAAAAAATATTCTCTGCAATGTTCTTTAATTGGAAACTTAAGTTTTAAAGTTGATGAGTGTGTTTTTTAATTGGACCTCTTTGTTAGAGATTTATCAATTTACTAAAGAAATGTGTTGCCCTTAATATCCTCATAAATTGCTATCAGTTCATTCCTAAAAATGGACCAAGAGATAATATAATCCTTTTTTCATTCACAAAGGCATTAGTATCAAACTAATTGATTAGGTTCTAGATACAAGGATGCAAGAGGCAATATGGGGGCTTCACTCAATGAACCTCTAACATATCAAGTGCATTCATGGCATACTAAAAAATATTCTTAACTTGACTACATATTGGAAAATACCTCTAAAAATCACACTATTTAACCCCTTTACCAATATGAAAATAATAAACCTTCCCAATTTAAAAACAAAAAACCCTACTTTCACTAGATATTGTAGCTATCCATTTTTTCATTAACATTTTTTATACCCCTTTATATTTTTTCATTACCTTTGAGCTCTATTTTTTATACTTGCCAATAAAAAAACCATTTACTCCCTATTATATGCTCAATATATTATTTGATTCTTTCCTCATTATATATCCCCCAATATGAATGCATGTGGTATGGTATTTCTCCCCTAGTGAAGCCCTCATGGCAAGAGTTACCTTTTGTAAATTTGGGAATTTGTGTAGATTAAAGAGTTGCTCCATCTAGAATATACATGTTATGGTATCTTTACCAATTCAATTTATTATATCAATCTTAGGAATTAAGTAGTTCCTTGGTCCCAAGTTGAACCCTTGATTATGTGGATCTTGGAGTGATGAATGACCATAATTTTATGACTCAACGTTTATTTCCTCCAAATGTGTTAAAATGCTCCCCATACATGACTATTGTTCAACAATTTAGTTCTCCTTATTTTCATGATTTCTTTAAGTAATAATATGACTTTTAGGGAACCTCTTATCTAGGGTATGTAGGAAAATGGGTTCCATGTATTTTTCTATGATTATATCTTTTGATCCATCAACTTTTCCATATTTTGATCCATCAACATTTCCATTTTACATTTAGTTTCTCTTTTATGGATTTCTTATGAATATGCCTAGTAAACATTTTCATCACAATATTACACATCCCATTAAATGGGTTCCTCAATTGGGATACCTAGTTTACTAAGCCTTCACATTCTTTAGGTATCATGGATGAGTTCTCTAGAGGCATATTTCTTTGAATGAGTTCAATGTCATGCATTAAACACCCAAATAGTATAAAAATATAAAGAGAAGCAACTTCGTCCTTGAGAATGGGAGAACAGTCAATGAGAAGCCTCTTTGGGAGGAAACCTCCATTCATAATATAGAAAATGTGCACGATGAGATTATCTCTTAAACAAAGTCTCCTTAGTATATATAGTAGAAAAATGATAAAATTACAATTTAAGAGTATAGTTGATGAAAAGCCTAGTAACTAATAAGGATGACAATAATACAATAATAGAAATGTAATAAATCAATATCTAGGTCTTAACAATACATGGGTATATTTGCATGCAACTTGTTCGCAGAAAAACTTAATAGTCTTAGATACACATATTTGTTGATACCCTTTAGATTATTGGTATGAAAATAAAGGCTTCCAACTTGAGTAAATGCGAATTACCTCAATTATGTTTCTTTTTAACATGTTAGAATAAAAAGTTAAAAGGGCCAACTTGCCTAATTTGGTAATGACTTCAAGGATATTACCAATTAGCTTATTTGAAGAAAACCTTCATTCATAATATAGAAAATGTGCAGGATGAGATTCTCTTAAACAAAGTCTCCTTAGTATATATAGTAGAAAAATGATACAATTACAATTTAAGAGTCTAGTTGACCATTGAAAAGCCTAGTTAACTAATAAGGATGACAATAATACAATAATAGAAATGTAATAAATCAATATCTAGGTCTTAACAATACATGGGTATATTTGCATGCAACTTGTTCGCGGAAAAACTTAATAGTCTTAGATACACATATTTGTTGATACCCTTTAGATTATTGGTATGAAAATAAAGGCTTCCAACTTGAGTAAATGTGAATTACCTCAAGTATGTTTCTTTTTAACATGTTAGAATAAAAATTTAAAAGGGTCAGCGTGCCTAATTTGGTAATGACTTCAAGGATATTACCAATTAGCTTATTTAAAGCAAGAGATTATAAAAAGAGAAGAAAAATTTCCTAGAGATAGAGGAATTTTATCCCAACATGTTGTGGAATATAGATAAAGGAATGTAAGTTCTATAGCAAGTCCAATTCAACTAGACTTCTTCCACTTGACTTGTTTATGAAAAAAAAAATACTTAATGTCTAAGTATAATTTCATAGAGTTGAAAGGGTATGACAAACACGATTGTTAAAATAAATGTCCAATACTTATAGATATGTGCATCTTCTCAGAGAAGATCAATACTTCAACTCATAAGATTAATGAATAAAGAGATATATTCCAACTTGACTAGATGACTTGATTATCTTGGTCTAGTATTTTCAAAATTATTTTTCTCAATACACTAAATTTTAGGATTGAAATAATCATCTAATTTTTTACCCAAATTAAAATATAAATACAAAGAATCATCAATTTCACTCGATAAGTAAACATAATTTACAAATTAAATTAAAATGGATTAATCAAATACCCTATGAAAGACATTTGAAACCAGATAAAAGTGATAAAAAAAGGGTTAATTTTTCATAAAGATTCTCAACCAAGAATGTTTCTTTCAAAATCTATGAAAAAACCCAAACATAGAAGCCATATGTCACTTCATTGTGCTCACTTGTTATGAAACCAACTCACAAAAAGATAGAAAAGATAGATCAACGCCTTAGAAATCAACCTCTTCGAGGGGACAACCTCCTTCACATTATACAAATGAACAATTCTTGGATGATACAAATGACAATACCTCCTTTCTATCTATAGGAGTCTAAGGGGTCATAATTTAATCAAATTTGACATAACAATAATAATGTAAGGGCACAAAAATAACAATAGTGGGCTTCTATGGGGCACAATAATAACAATATGGGGACTACATGGGCACAACAATATAATAAGGGGGTTGCACTAATAACAATAAGGGGTTACACTAGTAGTATAGGGACCTAACATGCCCCTCTCCTTCAAAAAGTGTTGTCCACAACACTTGAGTAGTTCTGGATGCTTTTGTATAAAATTCTTGTCCTTCCATGTGGAATCTTCAGTGGGTAAGTTCTTCCACTTGATGAGATACTTTGAAATTGATCGATTTCATAGTTGTCAGGTCTTGTTTCTATGACTGCTTCAGGTTCCAATATGATTTTTCCTTCCTCGTCAAGTTCCGACAATATTGTTTGAAATGGGAGCTTGTCACTTATAAATGTCTTTAAGAATGAAATATGGAAAATTGGGGGCACGCAGGAAGATGCAGGAAGCTCCAATTTGCATGCCATAGTACCAATCTTTTGCAGCACCTTGTAAGGACCATAGTAGTTTGGTGATAATTTATTATCCTTCTTAGCTTGCTTGAGGGACATTTGGTTGTATGGTTATATTCGTAAAAATAACTAATCTCCTATATCAAAACTTCTTTTGTTGCAATGTTGATCAGCCTGTTGTTTCATTCGATTCTGTGCCAAAGTGAGATTATCCTTTAAGAGTTGGAGAACTTGTTTTTGTTGAGGGTCTACCTTAAAACCTTCATGAGATACAATATGACCCAAGTATTCCACCTCTTGTACTCCAAAGAAACATTTGGAGGTTTTTGCATATAATTGTTTCTTGTCCAATAGTCTAAGAACTCTATCAACATGTTGAACATGATCCTTCCAAGACTTGTTGTAGATTAGTATATCATAAAAAAATACTAACATAATTTTATTAAGGGTGGGTTTGAAAATGGAATTCATCAAACCTTGGAATGTAGAAGGTGCATTGGTAAGGCCAAAAGGCATGACCAAAAATTCATAATGACCCGCATGAGTTCTAAATGTTGTTTTCAGAATGTTTTCAGTCTTCATTCTAATTTGATGATATCCTGCTTGAAGGTCCAACTTACTGAAGTAAATTTCTCCATGCAATTCATCAAATAATTCATCAATGAGAGGAATGGAAAATTTATCTTTAATAGTGAGCTTGTTGAGCTCTCTATAATCCATACACATGCACCGTGATCCATCCTTCTTGTGCACCAATACTACTGGAGCAGAGAAAGAACTTTGACTAGGTTGAATTATACTAGCCTCTATCATTTCTACAACCATATGTTCAATTTCACTCTTTTTTGCAAAGGGATATCTATAAGGCTTGATGTTTGGAGGAACACTTCCTGGAAAATGAATAGCATGATCATGATCACAAATAGATGGGAGGCCTTTGGGAGTCTCAAATGCCTTGGAATGATTGTCCAAAACTTTTTGGAGATCTGGAGAAATAGATGATTTCGATGTGGGAACCTCTAGCGAACATAATTGTGAAATTACACCACGTTCTTCTTCCTTTGGAATCTTTGTCATGCCGATAGGGCTGATTATCTTTCCCCGTTTCCCCAAAGATTCTAGCCATTGGACTCCTAGTACAACATTAGCACCACCCATTATAATGGAAAGCATTGGACTATTCAAAACATATTCCCCTATCAATAGCTTGATATTATAGTACTTTATAGAGAAATTTATTGTTCTTCTATTTGCAACCATCACTTGACACTCTGGTGCTTGATATAGGAAGCAATTCAATTCCTTCCCTATCTTACAATGAATAAAATTATGGGTACTTCCCAAATAAATCAACACTATTACCTTTTTCTTCTTGATATGTCCTTCTATCTTGATAGTTTGAGGAGTGGTAATTCTTGCCAATGCATTACAATATATGGTCGGATTCATTTCTTTATGCTCGATGTGATCTTTCACTTCTTGAACCTTTTTCTTCTTGATATGTCCTTCTATCTTGAGAGTTTGAGGAGTGGTAATTCTTGCCAATGCTTTACAAGATATGATCAGATTCATTTCTTCTTTCTCTGGGGTTGGTTCCTAGTGTATACCATTTTATTTTGATGTTTATTAATCCTTTTCTTCCTCCTCTTCATAATCTAAGTAAAATAATTTCTTATCAGAACACTTATGACCTTTAGCGTATTTTCTATCACAAATGTAACAAAGCCCTTTTTATATTTTTTTCTTCCAATTGTTGTGGCGTAAAATTTGTAGGTTGTGGAAGGATAGGAGAAAAAACACTTCCATATTTATAGTTGTGAATGGTAGGGATCCTTGTTTCCATAATTTTGCTTTCAATTTTTATTGCCAACCTGAATGCCTTCTCCAATGAATCAAGTTCCCAAAGATGAACCTCATGTTGAATGTTATCCTTTAAAGTCCCTATGAAGACATCAATCCTTTGCTTCTCTGGAATATCATTTACCCTTATATTCAATTTTTGGAAGTCCTTAATGTGCTCTTCCATTGAACCTTTTTGTTTGAGATTTACTAATTGGCTAAAGTAGGTGTTGCTTTTTGTATCCTCATAATGTACTATCATTTCTTCCATGAAAATTGGCCAAGTGACAAGTGTTTTAGAGAACAAAGCCCTTTATATCATAAACATTGATTTGATTCTAAATATAAAGATGCAATATGTACCTTTTGTAACATTTGTACATCATGTAGATCAAAATATTGTTCCATCTGTAGTATCCAATTTATTGTATCCTTTCCATCAAACTTCCTCATATCTCATTTTCTTAATTTTAGGAGCTCGATCTTGAAACAACTGTAACTATATAATGTCGGATCTCCAAGGTTTGGAATTGTGACTTGCAGTAGCCCTCTATGTCCTCTTTCCAATGCCACTAGTTTGATCGAAATTGGATTCTCCAAGAAAGATTTATGCCAATCTCCCAAGATGACCTGCTTATATACTTTTTCAGTAGAACAAATTTGTACGAAGTGCCACGTGTTACTATTTCAACCTTCAGACCTAAAAACAATACACAAAAAAGTACAGTCCATCCTATTTCTGTACCTTCTGATGAAATTTCAATCTGATACTCAAATAGAGTTGTGATGATTTTCCCCAGTTCACCTATTTTGGATGTAACTCGGAAGCCTGTAGAAACCCTAGCTTCCTTGGATCATATCTCCGAAAATATAGCGAGACAAGATCTGAAATTCAAACCCAAGCTTCAGCATGATTTTGGCTCAAAAGGGTTTTTTTTAGCTTCTGAAACTTCGTAGCGAAAACGTTATAGTGAAAATTCCACAATGACCTGTTTGGAGAAGCGAAACACTAGAATCCAAAGCTCTAATACCAAATGTTATGAAACCAGCTCACAAAAAGATAGAAAAGATGGATCAACGCCTTAGAAATCAGCTTCTTCAAGGGGGAAACCTCCTTTATATTACACAAATGAAAAATTCTTGGATGATACAAATGACAAGGCCTCATTCCTATATATAGGAGTCTAAGGGGTCATAACGTAATCAGAGCCAACATAACAATAATAATGTAAGGGCACAAAAATAACAATAGTGGGCTTCTATGGGGCACAATAATAACAATATGGGGACTACATGGGCACAACACTATAATAAGGGGGTTGCACTAATAACAATAAGGGGCTATACTAGTAGTATAGGCACCTAACAACACTATTAAAAATAGTGTGAAATATGTGTAAACTAGGAAGTAAAAGGCTAGAAATTGTAAAAAGAAATCATAATTAAGTGGTAATGAAAAAAATAAATATAAATTATAAAAACAATCATATTTTATTCATGAAAATATTGATATTATTTTATTTTTTAGTACATATTTTATGAGAATAGTATTATGGTTGGATAAAAGATACTTTATTTAGGAAATTGATACACTCCATAAAATGATTTTATCTTTGGAGGTACCATCCAATTCCATGCTTTATCCCACATAATTATCAATGTTACAACTCCACCAAAGACAATTCCTACTCCTAACCCTAATGAAATTAATGAGATACATTCATCCACACTATTCAACCATCCTTGATCTTCACTAACATTTGCATAGAGTCCATCTCAGTTTTTGGGGGTGGCTTTATTGCACGCTTGTAAAGGATAACCACATAAGCACTTGTTCATTTGGAATGAAGGCACGCTAAAAGTGTCCAATTGTGTTCCTTTTGGGATTCACCCACAAAGACTATTAAATGACACATCTAGATATGCCAGCTTGGTTAATTTAAAGAGTTCTTAAGGAATCCCTCCACTCAAATTATTTTTAGCCAAGTCTAACTACTCCAAAGTAGATATCTCACTGAGAGAGGTAGACATTTTCCCTTCCAAGTGATTTCTAAACATATTCAACAATCACAAGCCACTCAAATTTCCCATGCTTTGGGGTATTTCTCCAATGAAATTATTATTGCACAAGTCCACATAATATTTGTCTCTAACACATATGTTAGTCTGAGAATACTCAAAGCCTTTAATGATAACTTGAAATCAATATATAATGTATTATCACTAAACTGGGAAGACCTTGGTATTCAAAATCCTAGGAGTCTCCCTAAATTAAAGGGTATTATCCCTGTAAATTTATTATTGGATAAATCCAACACTCGTAGTTTAGAGAGATTTGTGATACAATGAAAAATACTACCTTGAAGCTTATTATAACCAACACTTAAAACTCGTAATGATTGAAAAGATGCATAATATTCGGGAAGTTTTCCTACCAATTTATTTCTCCCTCCTCAAATATAGTACTTGAAGTGCAGTGTCATTGGAAAAAATTTAAAGGAAGATTCCCGAAAAAACTGTTAGAATGATCAGAAACAACCTCCAAAGAAATTGGAAACATTATGCCTAGGTGTCCACTAAGTTTGTTCTCCAACACCTTGATGCCATCTAACAATGTACAATTCTATAAAGATATGGGAATATTTCCATTCAACATGTTTTTGGATAAATAATGGGGACTTACTAGTTCTGCCATGAGTGTAATATGGAAACTCCCTTGACGAATTGAAAGTAGCAGCAGTCACATCATCCAAATCTGCCAACAATATAAAAAGGCTGAGAAGCATGGAAATAACATCTTTATCCATGTAGCGTTGCGTATGAATTCACTTTCATTGCCTATAAGAAAAGTTAGAGAAGAAGGTTGAAGAGTCATACAAATTGGCATGATGAGTTGGGCTTGGGCAACAGAGAAGTGAAGAAATTCTTTTAGAATTTCGTAAAATCCCATCAGGTATTGAAAATCATGATTTTGCAGTGCACCCAGATGGACTTGGGTGTCTCTATCCCAACTAACTTAGAATAGTTCCGTAAATTCGGAAAATTAAGTATACTACAAACATTAAGGCATTTAAGATGGAGGATTTAAGAGAATAGCAAACAAAATATTTAAACATGAATCCACTTGCAATTCAACAATAAATCATGGTTTCATAATGATTTCATTATGTCTGAAAATTAGGAAGAATTTTAAATCAATGCATTATGGGTTCCGTATCATGAATTAATTTATTGCATTATGGGTTCCGTATCATGAATTAATTTATAAATCATGGTTTCAAGATCTATTTAGAAGAAAACGAAATTCACAAAATCAATTAGACTTTTATGGATCTATTTAAAAAAAATAATAACCTCATCGATTAGACTTCTATGGATTTATTTCAGAAAATAAAAACCCACAAATTTAGTGGTTCATGGTTAGGAATTTACATGATATACACATGTCACTCATTAAAACAATAACATATAGAGCACAAATTTAGTGGGTCAGGGTTAGGAATTTAGTCACTCATTAAACAATAACATATAAAACACAAATTTAGTGTGTCGTGGTTAGGAATTTAGTCACTCATTAAACAATAACATATAGAGCATATCAAACACAAATTTAGTGGGTCATGGTTAGAATTTAGTCACTCATTAAATAATAACATATAGAGCACTTGCTGCATAAAGTAATTAAGGATGCAAAATAGGTATAAATTAGCATATTCATTGTGATATTGTGAGACCAAAGAAAGTTGTAAATTTTATTTGGAATTCTATACTTAATAAATTTATTGAAATTTATATAAATAATATTTCAAAATTTAAAGGGTAAGATTGGTTTTCTTCCGAGGGTGGGAGCTTCTGAATATATAATTTTTTTAATAAGTTGAGTTTAAATGTTTTATATATTAGTCTTTTTTCATTAGACTTTAGTGATAAAAACAATTTTGAGATTATAATTTCATGTTGTTAAAATTGTATTCTTAAATATAAAAATAGATGCAATATTTTAAAAAATCTCTAGAGCCACTTAAATTATAGAAAATCAACAACTCAAATATACAATTTCAACAATTCTAGTCAAATTTCAAGTAAATTTGATTAGAAAATATGTCCAGAAAAGAGCAAAGTGTAGAGCATTTAGATTATGCTCATTGAATGAGTGCAAATGTTCTATCATTTGCACATTTTCTAGTAATCTCACCAAAATCCAACTATAGAAGAGTTGTTGGAATTATAAAAATGCATTCAATGACCTCAAAAACCCCAATTAGCCTAGATGTAGTCTCAACAACTGAAATCTATGATTCTTCCTCAATGATCGTGTTGGTTCTTCTTGCATTAACATCTCGCATTGGGATTTGCATCCCAAGATGTAATGATGGGTTCATGTGGGTTTCTGGAGGGACAATTTTGTCATTTTATTCTCATGGTGTGGAGAAATTTAATTCATTGTACTTGAGGGTTAGCATTGTATTGGTGATGTTTTTATCTTTGAGTTTTGTGCATAATGGAGTTCTTTGTGTGGGGATTGCACATAGAGGATGCCTGTGGTTTCTAATCTATCTTGTGTTGATTTTTTATTTTCTTTTGGTTATCATTCAATCCATCATATTCAAAATGATTGGTCTCTCTAGAGGAGGTGTTACTCATGGTATTTTTCATGGCGGGTGTACTTGATGTTTAGCATTGTATTGGTGATGGTTTTGTCTCAGGATTTTGCCAATAATGGATCTCTTTATGTTGGAAATGTACGTTGAGGATGCGTATGAAATTTGGTTATTTTGCACTAGAATTTTTTCATGTCATTTTAGTTAGCATTCAACCCTTCATAGCATCTTCAAAACAAATATTTACTCTTCATTTTTTTGGTAGAAGTGTTGCTCATGGTGTTTGTCCTTGTGAATTTTTTAGATTTTCCATTCACCATATTTTTTTTTGTCTTTGTTGATTCTACCAATGTTGACATCCTATGTGGGGATTTGAATTCAACAACATGGTGGTGGGGTGAATTGGTTTCCTATAGGGGTAGTTTCGTCATCATATTTTGGCCACTTGGGAATAGTTTAATCATTTGTACTTGATGTTTAATTTATGTTGAAAATGATTTTCTTCCAATCTATGTGTAGAAAATCTGTGATAGGTTAACCTGATAATGAAATATAAATCAAAGAAGAATAATATAACGTACTTCTACTATCAATTTGCGGAAGCTTAAAGATCAAGCTGACCAATATAACTAGAAGAAGAAGAATCAATGGCACAATACACATGAAAATACTTTGGGGAAATCCTCAGATAAAAACCCCACACTATTGTATTATCATACATGGTGTAAATACATAGGAATTATACAAAGCCTTAGCTCTCACATCTAGCCAGCTCTCAGTACATACAGTCCTCACACATGCTCACAGGAAATCTTGGCTTCTCTCCAACCTTCCTCTCTACCCTCCAAGCTCCTATTTCCTTGCGTTGTTCCTTGTGGATGATTAACCTATTACCAAGTGGAAAAACAAGTCTTCAAAACTGCGCAATCCTCAAGGATGAATCCTTGACTGCATGCATGAGTTTTCTCCATGAGAAAACACATGCAACTGATAGTACATTGTCCTTAAACATTAACCTCAACTGAATCTTTCTCATAATACACATGCATGAGTTTCTGATGAGGGAATCTTCAGTTAACTAGAGTAGCACTAGTTGAGTGCATTAATGCATCAACTGATTATTAACTCACTATTAGTTCCTCAAACAGTTTGGAACTAATTTAACTAGACTTAACTCAGTAAACTGAGTTAACTAATTACAACTCAAATATAACTCAATCTTATCTCCTTAGTTTAAGGGATAACTCTTGCATGACTTCAAAAAGACTTCTAACTTGAATTTCTCCAACTAATTAATTTAAAATAAATTAATTAATTATTTCCAAGTAGCTTTTAATACTAAATTCGATTTTAATTCACAATTTAATTCAAGGACAAATTAAATTGGAATATTCTTGTTGCCATATTTCAACACTCCCTCTCAACAAGAAAGGGATTATCTGCCACCCCGATCGTATCTCTATGGAACTCGCATTTACACTTTGACAATGCCTTTGTCAAAATGTTAACATCTTGCTCCATGTGGAATCTCCTGGTTATCTCGTCGGCATACTTGCCCTGAGACACAAACAACTCTCCATCCTTCTTCCACACTTCCATGCTAAGGAAGTAATGCATGAGACCCATGTCTTTCATCTCGAATTCTCTTGCAAGGTCCTCCTTGCAAGACACAATCAACTGATCATCACCAATCGATATGAGATCATCAACATAAAGTACGATGATCGACAACTTACCTTACACCACGATGTTGTACAGGTTCACATCCGCTTCACTCTTTGTGAAACCCAACCCGGTGAAGTAGTTGTCTATCCTGGTGTACCAAGCATGAGGTGCTTAGTTTAGCTCGTACAATGCTCTCTTGAGTTGGCACACACGTGACTCACGATCGAAGGTCTCAAAACCTTCCGGCTCCTCTATGTACACCTTTTCCTCAATCTGGCCATTGAGGAATGCATTCTTCACATCCATATGATGGATCTTCCAACCCATCTGTGCTAATAGTGCCAACATAGATCTGATAGATGAGTACCTTGCGACAAGAGTAAAAGTCTCATCATAGTCAATCCCCTTGACCTGTGAAAAGCCACGAGCAACAAATCTTGCCTTATGCTTCTCCACACTACCATCAGCAGCTTGCTTTACCTTGTAAAGCCAACGAGAACTCACAACTGACTTGTTCTACGGTCTCGGAACTACGTCCCAACCATTGTTACGAACAATGGAGTCATACTTAAAGGATGACTATTAAGTTTAAAGGATGAATTATGATATACTAATAATATTAGTTATACTTTATCAACCCTAAATTATGGTATTTACCTAATATAACTAAATTCTAGGAATAATAATGACTTAAAAATTTGTGTGGAATTATAAATTATTAGTAGATTTAGATTATTTAATAAACATATATTATTTTATATAACTTATCATTTTAATTTCGAATGGACCATTATACTTAAATAAAGAAAAATGATCCATCTTACCAATGGACCATTAAATAATTATTACAAGATTACCTATGGTAACTATATTCTAAGATTAATAGAGAATTATTACCATATTGGAATAATAAATATAGATTATTATTATTAAAATATTAGATATGGGTATGAATTTTCGTAAATAATAATATATCTATTTATTTTTAAATTAACAAATGAATTCCTTTTTTACCTATTTTAGCTATTTCTAGGAATATTAATTAAATTATTTAGTGATTTGACCAAGATTATTAAGTCAAAATTAGCCGTTGGAATTATAGCCGTTGGAATCTCTGCACACTCTATTTAATCAAGCTAAGCTGGATTGGTCTTCAACTTGTCCTGACGATGAACCACACTGGTTGGTTCGAAACGCGTCGACACAAGATTGATTATGTGATTTTGCCGAAGATTTTCTAAACAATGGAGTCATACTCCTCCACCATAGCATCAACCCAAATCAACTGCTACACTGCTTCCTCAAAGGAAGATGGCTCGGTCTCAACACATTCCCCAGCAAGGGCCATGTATCCAGTGTACCTCTCAGGTGACCTCCTCTGTTGGTGGGCTCCAGTATTGTAGCAATAATGCTACAACTCCTGGGGCTTCCTATCTCTAATTTTATCAACCCGGTAGTTCGTACAAACTTGGAAGCGACGGTGCTGTATGCACAAGTACTAGCTCTTGTCGCAGCTGTCACTTGGTCAGCTAGCACAAGTCCGCTAGGGCTCAAGCCAACTTCTATATGCTCTCAGAAGAAGCTTTCTAAACGATGGACGAAGGCTATCTCAAGGAAATTAATCTATTTTGCAAAAATGAACTGAAAGCCAACCAAAGCATGGAAACCCTAGTAAACCCTAATCTGACTAGTTTAACCGCTATGATGCAATAGTGAGAGTGCAAATGTCTAAAAATGATGCCATTACTTCTAGTGATGTCAAATGCATGAAATCAAACTACTTATATGAAAAAGAAAATTGTTTTTGTATTTTTGCTTAAGTGGATGGAGTGATTATGAATTTGTTTCTTATTAGGGTTTGGCTGTGCAGAGGTGGTGCGAAGGGAGAGAAAGCTTGGGAAAGGTCAGAAGGGCTAGAAGAGGTCCCAGAGGGTCCCTAGCATCAGTCCACAGAAGTCTACAACATTTGGGTGCTCGGCAACCAAGTTTGCAGGCTTCTACAGGATGTCTGCAGGGGATCCTACAGGAAACTAAGGAATTCTACAGGAAGTCTGCTAACTTCTACAGGATGTGCTGTAAGTGGAAGTTTTGGGTGATGGTGAAGTGATGGAGCGGTATGGGTGGATAGGTAATGTGGAGATGGAGCTTGTGATGACTCAGGGGCAGAGGAATAAGATGGAGAGAGAATGCACGGAGTTGGTTGGTGGATAGAAGGATGGCAGCAACGAAAGGTCAAAAATGAAGCTACGTGGGCAATGGAAGAGTTGGAAGGTGAACGAGCTGAACAGAGGTCGAGTAGGTGGATTTAGGCATGGTTAAGAAGAAGAAGAAGAAGGAAGTGGAATGATATTGAGCAGTGTAAATAAAACAAATTTCTTATGTCTTGCACCAAAACGAGAATCCATTAACCTGTGCTACCTATGCTATTAAACCAATAAACAGTGATGTAAATCATGAAGAAAAGTCGTGCATGGAATTGTAATGACAAAGTATGACTCAAGATCAAAATGCATGGAAGGATCCACGATTAAACCGATTGTGTTGTAGCTTGCATAAAAGTAGAAAAGACTGCGTTTTTTTGGTGGTTGGTATAGACTGCACCCCAATCCCTAAACAGAGATGGCAGTGGAGACACTAACAACCTTTTCTTGGAGCTCCAGTGAATTACAAACCTCCTATTCTAATATAAGCAACTGAAAGTGATTTAACCATAAGCTAATCCTACTCAATCTCATTAAAGAAATCAAATCAGCAGACTGTGTTCTTGAAATGCATATCAAAACAAGGAAACAAAGAGCTGGTAAGAAAGGTAAATAACACTACAAGAAGAGGAGATCTATTGCTCTCAGGTTGGGCCCTAACCTGAGAGCTATAGCTCCCTTAAAAGCTCAGAATTAGATCCAAATCTGCTTGCCTTTATTCATAATCAAAAGTCTAATGTCATGCCAAAACTGGCTTACAAAAACAAACACCGAGCTGTGCTCAGAAATTACAATATCAGTCCAAAAGTTCAAAAAGCCCCTAACAAAGGCTACGGCCTTTATATTTATACAAAATGAATATCAAGCTGGCTTCCTCCATTCGTGGAGCTTGGCTGTCCAACTGATAGTCAAACTGCTGTAAAACTGCTGATCCTGTAGAACGTGTTGGCTGCCTTTAAGCTCGGTGGGGAGAGCTGTTAGAGCTCGGAGTTAAGGTGAAAATCACGAGGAGGGTCATCAAGACTGTGGACAACCTCCCTATGAACCCACAATGTCACCTTTGATGTCTCCTTGCCTCCTTTGACGTGGTCTTTTGCTCTCTTTAATGCCAAAAACCTGAAATCATCATGTATTAGCCACATAGATATAATGCCTGCCCTTCTTCCTACAAACAACACGAATATACTAAGAAATGAATGCATAAGTGGTAAAAGATGAATGGTTGAACAAGGTAAGTAGGCCAATATGAGCCCAAATTGTACCAAAAATTGGGGCTCATCATCACCCCCCAGCTAACATATTTGCTCATCCTTGAGCAACTTTGCTCCAGCTCCTTGTCCTTGGCCGAGAACTAGGGCCCGGAGCATGCTCTTCCTTTCCTGTTCTTGGTGGCCCTGCCTTTTCTGCCCCTGGCGGTGACGAGGGTGGTGCTTCCTGTAGAAGTGTCATTGGCTCCTCAAGAGTGGTGGTCAGCTCCTTTTTGCCTTGTTGTTCTTCTGTGGTGTCTTTGGAGGATGTACCTGCCCCTGCCCTTAGTTCCTGTAGCTGCAATCTCAGCTTCTGATTTTCTTCCTGTAGAAGCACACGTTGGCAATTAGCCACATGTTTAGCCATGGTGAATTCACTCCTGACCTCCTTGAGTTGCTCTTGTAAAGGGCCTATGTCCGCCACACCCTTTGACTTGGCGATCTGCATCCATGTGTGGGAACGAACTCTTTCTTCCTCTAGTGCAAAAAATAGGGGTACAGTAAATTTCTGCGGTATGATTTTGCCCGCCTCTAAAAAGGTGTAGTATGAACTCAGACTAGGCTGAGGGCTGGGCTCTGGTATATGTATTTCTTTTGCCTCTTTAGGTGGCTCTACCTCACCCTCCCTTGGTGGTGATGAGGGTCCTTCTCCTTCCCTTTTTTCTGTTTCCTGTAGCCGGGCCAGAGTGTCCTGTAGAACATTTTCAGCTTCCTGTAGCCGAGTCTTTTCGGTCAACAGGTCTAACCTTTCTTGCCACGTATTTTTCTTTGGACTCCCCTTCTCGTAGGTTACTATTATCCTTGAGGGGGACTTTTCCTTGGGAGAAGCAGGGGTATCTTCGATGACAATCGGGCTGCTGGACGGAGGCTGTGGCTTGCCCGTCTTTATCCTAACACTTCTTTGAGCCTTAAAGTATAGAGGGGTCTCCCTCTTCCTCTTTTCTTTTGGCTTAGGTGGCGTGATGAGGCCAGCTAATACAGCTGCTGCCTCCTTGGCCAGAATGTCCACCTTCTTCTCCTTGGGTTTCACCTTTTCAGGGCTTCCTGTAGAAGCCCCTGTTTTGGTAATTTTCGGGCTTCCTGTAGAAGACCCTTTTGCCAATTTCGGGCTTCCTGTAGAAGACCTTTTCTCTATTTTCGGGCTTCCTGTAGAAGCCTGTTTCTGCTTTCCTGTAGACACGGGTGTCACCACCTTTGCTTGCTTAGCTGCATGGGTTTTGCTTTTTGGTTTCGTTGCAGGTGTTGACGAGGTACTTGGGCTGATGTGGACCACCTCAGCTTTGTCCGTTCTGCTCTTCAACCTCTTTTCTCTTGCTGACAAGATGGGTGTGTCACCTTTTTCTTTGTCATCCTTTTCCTCATGCTTCTTCTTTTGTTCTTTCTTCTGCACTGAGGTCGGGGTCTTCTGGCCTATTTCTTTCTTTCCCTCGGCCACTGCTTCTTCTTCCTCACTGCTGGAGGAACCCGTTTCTTCAATCAACATTTTTATGTCTCCATCTCTTGTCAAATTCCTGAATGATTCCCATGAGAGGGGAACCTTATATGAATGAAGGGCATCCTCCACAAGAAGTTTGATCAACCCATGGTGGGCTACCTGATCTGGTATGCCTTCTTTTAACTTTGTGGCACACTCAATTAGGGACTGTAGCAGAAAATAAGGAATGCTCAGCTTCTCTTCTACAGGAAGATCAATCCGGTGCCTCAATTTAGTGAGCAACCGAAAGTGATATGCGTACACAATGCTAAAACGGCCTTCACAGGTTATATACTTCATGATTTGTAGGCTGACTTCATTCCATGGTGGCAGCAAGCTTGTTCTTCGCACACCATTTTTGTCCTCTGAGAATTCCTCCTCAGGTGGAAAGAATTCTTTCTTGGCCTGCTGGCTCAACTTCCTTTCCTCCTTATCCCATGGCAAACCCATTGGAAGTTCAGTAATTCGACTGATATATTGCGGGGTGAGCTTGAGGCTTAGACCCCTGAAGTTCACTGTGGCCAATGTCTTGGATTTCGGCTTCAGAGCCTACAAAAATTCTTCTGCCACTTCATCATCGTAACCCTGCAATTTGTCACAAAAATATATCCATTGAACCCGTGTGAAGAGTTCTACCACTTCCTGGTTTTCCCTTAATTTGGTTGAATCAGTGGGTTCTCGTCTTATAAACCCACCCGGCATGATAAAACAATTTTCTTAACCAGAGGTGGTGACTGTGGAAGAGATTTTGGTTTACTGAGACAGAGCATAGAATGTCATGCACATAACCCACAAAACTTATCCCTGAGGGACTTAACACAGTTTAATTACTCGACATCCTGTAGAATGACAGTATAGGCACAGCAGACAACAATTTCACCGTTTTTCTATGACCAAACTGTGGACGACAATCCTGCCACCTTTAATAACCAGTGCATGAAGAGTTCAGGGTTACCTTTTTTTAATTTGCCACCTTTTTACGTGAGGCACCCGCTTTCCTGTAGAAACTGCATTCCTGTAGGATGACAGCGTTCCTGTAGAATGCAGCGCGCAATTTTTGGGAGAGACTGCAGTCGGTCTGCGCCTTGGGTGTGCTTCTTAATCGTTCTGATAACCAAAGGCTTGGCATATCACACTGCGGAAGGAAACACGGTGGTTGATACATGCATGAATGCAATCTAGCCGATTAGATTTTTAATTCGGCGGAATCCGTGGCGCGGGGGTGAGTTGTCCCCCCGGACCGTTGGGTGACGTCACCCCATCATTCAACTGCGCATTCACTTGCTGCCACATCAATTCCCGCAGATTTGTCGCCGCCTCTTCGGTTAAACTCGGTTTTTTCGACGGGATTGCTCTCACGTGCGTGCTGCTATTCTTTTTGTCATGGCTGCCACCCTCGCATCCAACTAGACCATTAACTGGCCGACGTGACCAGCCAAATGGCCATACGGCCGCTCAAACCATTCACCTTTGCACTTAGCAATCAATCAAAGTAACATTCATGCAATCTGATGGAAGGAAGGGTCGAGACACTTACCTGCGCGGCTGCACACGATGTTTCGGTTATTTGGACGCTGATGAGTCGATTTACCTGCTGCTGGCGAACTTACACAGGCCCGGAGGTCCATGTTCACGAGTTGCCGACGATGGATGTGATGCTTTAGTTGCATGCGCTCATGTTTCATTACATATGGCCTGTGCTATGAATGGTATCCACTCTAGCAGGCTTAACTATTACAGGACTCCCGTGGGATGTCTTGGAACAGTTCTTCCTCCTTGGGTGCATGCTGCACGACGATGGATGGCCTCACGATCATGCTCCCGGAGCTTCTGGCTGAATGTGATGAATATGGTGTGAGATCTCTAGCGCCTTTTCCATTTACAATTTGCTTTTTCTCGAGACTGATCGATCTGCTTTGCTGGTGCAGGTAGCTTTGTTGCATGTCGACAAGGATGGTGGAACAAGATAACAACAATGTGCAAGGTTGACAACAGTGGCTTGCATGCATCCAAATCGATCCTTAGCCGTTAGATCTCCTCATGAAATGAATTCTGGCCTGTTCTGAGCTTCTACAGGAAGTTTCCTGTAGAAATACAGAGCTTCCTATAGAAAGGTTGCGTTCCTGTAGAGAGTCTGCACCTTCCTGTAGAAAATCTGCATCTTCCTGTAGAAGACTCAAGCTTGTAATAAAATTGCACATACCTTGGAGAAAATGAGTATTCTTGGAGGAGGTGCTGGTGAGGTGTCCTGACTGCATGATGAGGACCTTTGTCTTTGAGTTGAGAGGCTTCCTCTCCTCCATAGAACACCTGCATGCAATTTTACATAATGAATCTACTGACCTTGTTTTCTTTCTTTTGTTGTTGTTTTTTTTTTTTTTTCTTTTTTTTTTCTTTTTTTGAAAGATAACAGGGGTGCCTCATTGAGGTTTTCACCCTTGCCATCTGCCTTAAGCGCCTCAAAGAGGTTTTCACTCAAGGATCTTTTTCCAATCTCTTTTTTTTTTTTTTTTTGTTTGAAAAGACAATAGGGGCGCCTCAATGAGGTTTTCACCCCTACCACCTGCCTTGGGCGCCTCAGAAAGGTTTTCACCCAAGGATATTTATTATTTCTTTATTTTTATTTTTTTTTAGATTCTTCAGGGTATGCCCAAAGCAGAGGCAGAACCCTTCTCTATGACCAACACTGCCTTCTCCATAGTTTTGATGAACTCTTGTCTTGAGGGAGGCTTCCTGTAGATCTTCAATCGATGCCCATTGACAAGCATGGGGATGGCTTCCTCGTCAATGGTCCGAAGAAGAACATATCCATTTTCATGACATTTTTCCACTGAATATGGCCCTAGCCATCTGGTTCTCAACTTCCCCTTGAAATCTTTGTATCTGGAGTCATACAACAAAGCCCAATCTCCCGGCTGAAATTGCTTGTCATGGAGATGTTGGTCATGCCACACCTTTCTCTAAAGTTGAACCACTTCTAAGTGAAGGAGGGCCTGCATTCGGTGCTCATCCAGTCCATTCAGTTGCAATAGCCTTTCTTGTTGTGCATGGCTGAGATCTAGGTCCAGCTGAGCTGCCATCCTCCAAGTGTTGTATTCAAACTCAATGGACAACAAAGCTTTCTTCCCATAGACCAGCTCATAAGGTGAGAAGCCGGTGGTGGTCTTCCAAGTGGTGCTGTAAGCCCATGTGGCTTCAACTAGGCGATCTGCCCAGTCCTTTCTGCTGTTGCTCACCACCTTAGTCAAGATCCTTTCTAATGCTCTATTGGTGACTTCCACCTGCCCATTTGCTTCAGGGTGATAGGGGGTGGAAGTCCTATGCTTGATCTTGTGATGAGCTAGTAGATCTTCAACCAGGTTGGAGGTGAACTGGCTCCCTTGATCAGTGACCAGCTCTCTTGGATAGCCAAACTTATAGAAGATGTTTTCTCTTAGGAACTCGGCCACCTTTTCTTCTGTTGCTGCTTTGATTGCTTTGGTCTCTGCCCACTTTGTTAGGTAGTCAGTGCACACAATGATGTAAGACCTTTGCCTCGAAGGAGGGTTGATGGGGCCCACAAAGTCCATACCCCACTTCTCAAATGGCTCAAGAGTCACCTGAGGTTGGAGAGGCATCTCATCCCTTTGGGTCGGTTTCCCAATTCTTTGGCATTGGTCACACTGGCTGACATATCTTCTGACATCTTGATGAAGTGTGGGCCAATAGTAGCCTGCCTGCAGGATTTTGAAGGCAGTTCTCTTTGCTGCAAAATGTCCTCCACAAGGCCCATCATGACAAGTGAGGAGGATATCAAAGACTTCCTCCTCCCTTACACAACGCCTTAAGATCTGATCGGGGCCAAGCTTGAACAGATTGCCCCCGATCCAAGTAAATGAGGCACTTTTTCTGATGATTTTGCTCTTCTCTTTTGAAGATAGGTGCGGAGGGAACTGTGCTGAAACAAGGTAGTTTGCTATATCAGCAAACCATGGAGAGAGTACTGAAATAGCAAACAGATGTTCATCGGGCATCTGGTCATCCACGGTTCCATCCTCATCTGCAGACAAATCCAATCTAGATAAAAAGTCAGCAACAACATTTTCTCTACTTGGTTTGTCAACAATGGTCAAATCAAACTGCTGCAATAAAAGTACATATCTAATAATACGAGCATTCACATCTGGTTTATTCATTAAATATCTAATTGCAGCATGGTCTGTATGTACAAAGGTTTGATAGCCAGTAATATAATGTCAGAACTTGTTCAGTGCATGGACCACAGCCAAAAATTCTTTCTCGGTTACAGTGTAATTCAGCTCAGCTTTGGACAAGTTTTTGCTAACAAAGTAAATGGCATATGGAAGTTTTTGCTCAACTTGTCCTAAAGCTGCACCTATGGCTTTGTTCGAGGCATCAGTGTGGATGTGGAAAGGTAGGGCCCAGTTTGGACCTCTCAGGATTGGGGCTGACACCAACTTGTCCTTCAATTCATTTAAAGCCCTCTGACAATCGTCAGTCCATTTAAACTCCACATCTTTTGCCAACAGGCCAAACAATGGCGAGGCTAGCTTGCTGAAATCTTTAACGAATCTCCGATAATATCCTGCTAATCCCAAGAAACTCCGAACATCCCTTACCTTTTGAGGAGGTGGAACCTTCTTGATGAGAGCAATTTTGTTAGGATCCACCTGCAACCCTTGGCAAGAAATGGTATGGCCTAGCATGGTCCCTTCAGTCATTAGGAATTCACATTTTTCAGGACTAAGGGACAAGTTCATCTCAATGCATTTGGTTAGGACTTTTCCCAGATTGGACAATGCTTCTTGAAAGCTGGCCCCATAAGGAGTGAAGTCATCCATATAGATTTCCACTGCATCATGGACCAGCTCTGAAACGATGCTCAAAACAGCTCTCTGGAAGGTAGCAAGTGCATTGCATAGCCCAAAGGGAAGGACTCGGTAGGCAAAGGTACCCCAAGGGCAAGTGAAGGTGGTCTTATCTTGGTCTTCCGGGCTGATTTGGATTTGGTTGTACCCGCTAAACCCATCCAGGAAAGAGAAGAACTTCTTTCCTGCCAGTCCATCCAACACTTGATCTATGAAAGGTAGAGGGAAATGGTCTTTCTTGGTAGCTTTGTTGAGTTCTCGGTAGTCCACACACATTCTCCATTTCCCATTTTTCTTGGGAACCAACACCAGAGGGGACACCCATTCACTATCTGAGATGGGGTAGATGAATCCGGCATCCAACAGTTTTTGCAATTCTTCCTTGACAATGTCCTTAAGAGCTGGATTCATTCTCCCCTAGGGTTGCCTAACCGGCTTACAATCCTCTTTGATGTATATGTGATGGGTACAGACCGAAGGATGGACTCCTTTCATCTCCTTATAGCTCCAAGAAAAAGCATCTAGGTGACTGGCCAACAGGCTACACAGCTCCTTTTCCTGGGAAGGAGATAGGGAGGAGCTGATCTTCAACGTTCTCTCAAGGCCGAACTCCACATTCTTGACTCCGGGAGTGACAGGGTTGGTTGTACAAAGATCCACTAAGGTGCTAGCTTGGGCATCCTCCACCAATTTCTCTAAGGATAGTGCACTGGAAGGTGGATTCTGGATCAGGGTCTCAATCAAGTCATCCTCGGTTGGGGGGTCTCTTCTAGTGGTATCTAAGGTGCACAGAGGTGCTGAGTACACCTCGTCTTCCTCTCCTTCCTCTAACCAGAGTGGTAAGTCATGCTCTAAGGAGGGTTGGGCAAGAGGGTATAGGACTAGATGTTTTGACATAGGACCATTTTTGATGGTCATATTTCCTGCACGGCAACTTATGTAAGCATCTGCAGTGGCTAACCAAGGCCTTCCCAAAATGAGAGGATATCCAGTAAGCTTTGCCTTGGGTTGCAAAACCAAGAAATCTGCAGGGTATTCCCAAGAGTCGATAGAGACCAAGACATCCTCCACAATCCCTTCGGGAGTCACAGTGGAGCGATCTGCTAATTGCAATACTGTCGAGGTCTTCCTCAAGGAACCCTGAAGATTGAGTTTGAGCATGGTATCCCTGGTCATCACATTAATGGCAGCCCCCAGATCAATCAAGGTGTGAGGTATGATGGTGCCATTGATGTGGACATCTACTACAGGACTTCCAGGATCTAGGTACTTTGGGTAGATGACTTGTCCTAACATAAGGTCAGACAGTTGTCCTATGACATTGATGGTTGAAGCATCTTTCTTCCTCCTACCTGGGTGTTTGAAACACTTTTCCTTAACCAGTTTGTTGTATATTGGCACATCCTTGATGGCTTGGAGAAGTGGTATTTTTACACACAACTGCTTGAGCTCACCCAGAAGCTCATCCTCTTCTGGGTTGTGTTGTGTGGTGGCTGTTAGTCTCTCAGGAAAGGGTGGAATAGCCTTTGGTTCACTTTCCTGTTTATCTTCCTCATCCTCTGGGGGAGGAGGTTGGCGATCTGGAAGAGTCTTGCCAGATCGAAGATTGATCTCCTGGATCTCCACAGCATAGGTAGGGCATGATGTTTCCCCAGTGTATACCTGTTGGGCCTGTCTATTGTTGGGGTTCGGGTTCGGTTGAGCAGGCATTTGAGGTTGCCTTGGAGGAGCAGGAGGTAATGGCTGAGGTTGAACTGGTGGTGGAGGCAAAATGGCAGGAGGAGTATTGTACTGGGGCCTCCACCCCGACTGAGGTGCATTCCACTGAGGCTGTGGTTGGGCATGTGAATGATATGAATGAGAAGTAGGTTGAGTAGGGTACTGAGGTGGATAAGACCATGGAGGAGGCATGGACCAGGAAGGATGAGCAGGGGGACCCCAGGAAGGCATAGGAGTCAATTGGTTGGGGCTGTAATAAGCTTGAGGTGCCCCTTGCATCCCCTGCTGATAAGGTCTAGATCCTTGTGGCCTCCTTTGGTTGAGGTAATAGAGAGGTTCAGTGGGAGCTTTTGTCCCTTGGTACATGGCTTTAAATCCAGGTAAGGTTGGACATTGGTTTGTGGGATGGTCCTCCTCACAAACGAAACACACTTCAACCGAATGCAATGGGCATTCGTTCTTAGGGTGTCTCCTTGTGCACCTAGGTCAGAAGACAGCCACGGCTCTCTCAGCTTCCTCTTTCCTCTGCTGGATCCTGAATGTGTCCAGCTGCATGGCAATGGTCTGTCTCACCTCACTCTTAAGATCTTCTAATTGATTTGCAAGCTCATGTTTGGAGAAAGGGACACTAGTTGAGAGGAGGTTTCCTCTACCTCGTTTCCGTGCTGCCCTGGGGTGGTTCCTAAACACAGTCTTGATGTCCTCATAAGGCAGTTGGTAAATGTCCCCCCCAGCTAACATGTGAAGGGTATCTAAGAGGTCTTCGGCTCCTCGGAGCATGACCAACTTGAGGGATTCAGGGTCAAGTGTGCACCTGGCCCGCTTATAGCTAAGTTGGAACCTCTCCTCATAATCCTCTAAGGACTCATCATTTCCCATGGCCATCCGAAAGATTTCTCCCTTGGTTTCCTTAGACCTACAATAATCCCTGTACTTGGTATTGAAAGCTTGCTGCATCTGAGCCCAAGTGGTGATACTATTCCCAGGTAAGCCCATGAACCAGCGTAATGCTGCATCCTTAAGAGTTGAAGGGAAGAGTTTCAGCTTTTTCTCATCCTCAGTATAGTCATAGGTTCTACAAAGGACAGCAAACTCAAACAGGAAGGTATCAGGATCTTCAGTAGTCAGTCCATGGAAGTGAGGTAAGGCGGAGGGGCTAATGTTCTTCATTTTCATCTCTCCATTGGTCTCTCGGATGGGGAAGGCACCTTCTATTCTCTCATCTTCTCTTCTATTGTCATCCATAGCTTCAGATGGAGTGGTCTCTAACTCTTCTTCTTCTATAGGTTCTTTTTATATCTCGGGATGTTCACCTATAGGTTCTTCTGGATCACTGTCACCAAAGAAGAGAGAAGGGTGACTCAGTGATGTGGTGGGGGTGTTGGGTAGGAATTTGCCTGATTTATCTCGGTTCCTACGAGGCATGAAATGGAAAAGACTTTCTTTTTTGATTGTTTTTGCTTTTTTTTTTCTTGGTACCTGCAAAACTGAAACAGATTGATCTACAACTAACTATAAAGATGCAGAATTAAACTGAAAGCAGGAAAGAACTAATCTACTTTGGTCAAATTAAATTGCAGGAATGGAAATGCTAGTCTACACTTGCAGAATTGAAACACTAGTCTACGCTTGCAGAAATGAAATGCTAATCTATGAAAGCAGGAAATGCTAATCTATGGAAGCAGGAAATGTCTATGCTACTTTTGCAGAATGGAAATGAAATAAACTACTTAGCAGAAGGCAAGAGTAAGAAAATAGAAGAAAAGCAACAATTACTAATACTCTGACGCTTCCCCAGCAACGGCGCCAAAAAGATGGTGGGCTCCAGTATTGTAGCAATAATGCTACAACTCCTGGGGCTTCCTATCTCTAATTTTATCAACCCGGTAGTTTTTACAAACTTGGAAGCGACGGTGTTGTATGCACAAGTACTAGCTCTTGTCGCAGCTGTCACTTGGTCAGCTGGCACAAGTCCGCTAGGGCTCAAGCCAACTTCTATATGCTCTCAGAAGAAGCTTTCTAAACGATGGACGAAGGCTATCTCAAGGAAATTAATCTATTTTGCAAAAATGAACTGAAAGCCAACCAAATCATGGAAACCCTAGTAAACCCTAATCTGACTAGTTTAACCTCTATGATGCAATATTGAGAGTGAAAATGTCTAAAAATGATGCCATTACTTCTAGTGATGTGAAATGCATGAACTCAAACTACTTCTATGAAAAAGAACATTGTTTTTGTATTTTTTCTTAAGTGGATGGAGTGATTATGAATTTGTTTCTTATTAGGGTTTGGCTGTGCAGAGGTGGTGCGAAGGGAGAGAAAGCTTGGGAAAGGTCAGAAGGGCTAGAAGAGGTCCCAGAGGGTCCCTAGCATCAGTCCACAGAAGTCTACAACGTTCGGGTGCTCGGAAACCAAGTTTGCAGGCTTCTACAGGATGTCTGCAGGGGATCCTACAGGAAACTAAGGAATTCTACAGGAAGTCTGCTAACTTCTACAGGATGTGCTGTAAGTGGAAGTTTTGGGTGATGGTGAAGTGATGGAGCGGTATGGGTGGATAGGTAATGTGGAGATGGAGCTTGTGATGACTCAGGGGCAGAGGAATAAGATGGAGAGAGAGTGCATGGAGTTGGTTGGTGGATAGAAGGATGGCAGCAACGAAAGGTCAAAATGAAGCTACGTGGGTAATGGAAGAGTTGGAAGGTGAACGAGCTGAACAGAGGTCGAGTAGGTGGCTTTAGGCGTGGTTAAGAAGAAGAAGAAGGAAGTGGAATGATATTGAGTAGTGTAAATAAAACAAATTGCTTATGTCTTGCACCAAAACAAGAATCCATTAACCTGTGCTACCTGTGCTATTAAACCAATAAACAGTGATGTAAATCATGAAGAAAAGTCGTGCATGGAATTGTAATGACGAAGTATGACTCAAGAGCAAAATGCATGGAAGGATCCACGATTAAACCGGTTGTGTTGCAGCTTGCATAAAAGTAGAAAAGACTGTGTTTTTTTGGTGGTTGGTATAGACTGCACCCCAATCCCTAAACAGAGATGGCAGTGGAGACACTAACAACCTTTTCTTGGAGCTCCAGTGAATTACAAACCTCCCATTCTAATCTAAGCAACTGAAAGTGATTTAACCATAAGCTAATCCTACTCAATCTCATTAAAGAAATCTAATCAGCAGACTGTGTTCTTGAAATGCATATCAAAACAAGGAAACAAAGTGCTAGAAAGAAAGGTAAATAACACTACAAGAAGAGGAGATCTATTGCTCTCAGGTTGGGCCCTAACCTGAGAGTTATAGCTCCCTTAAAAGCTCGGAATTAGATCCAAATCTGCTTGCCTTTATTCATAATCAAAAGTCTAATGTCATGCCAAAACTGGCTTACAAAAACAAACACCGAGTTGTGCTAAGAAATTACAATATCAGTCCAAAAGTTCAAAAATCCCCTAACAAAGGCTATGGCCTTCATATTTATACAAAATGAAGATAAAGCTAGCTTCCTCCATTCGTGGAGCTTGGCTGTCCAACTGAGAGTCAAACTGCTGTAAAACTGCTGATCCTGTAGAACGTGTTGGCTGCCTTTAAGCTCGGTGGGGAGAGCTGTTAGAGCTCGTAGTTAAGGTGAAAATCACGAGGAGGGTCATCAAGACTGTGGACAACCTCCCTATGAACCCGCAATGTCACCTTTGTTGTCTCCTTGCCTCCTTTGGCGTGGTCTTTTGCTCTTTTTAATGCCAAAAACCTGAAATCATCATGTATTAGCCACATAGATATAATGCCTGCCCTTCTTCCTACAAACAACACGAATATACTAAGAAATGAATGCATAAGTGGTAAAAGATGAATGGTTGAACAAGGTAAGTAGGCCAATATGAGCCCAAATTGTACCAAAAATTGGGGCTCATCATCTGCCTGTGCTGAGAAGATGGTGCTCCCACATTCTTTCTCGCATCCTCCAACAATTTTTCAGCTTCTCTTGTGTACTTTTGTCCATCTCCAGAAGACTCTTCTTGAGTGGATGTCTCCACTCTTGGAACCTCTGCATGCAGCTCCTCCGCATCAATCTGAGGTTCCTCCTCCTTAGGAACCAACATTTCCTCCACAACCTGTAGTTGGAGCTCCCTCTCAAGGGAAACTCGCATGGCCTTCTGGTCATCAAACTTGAGATCTCTGCGAACCATTGTCCTCCGAATGGTAGGAAAGTACACCCGATAGTTATGAGGTGTATCAATGTACCCCACAAATATCACCAACTCTGCTATCGGCTCAAGCTTCTTCCATGCATCCTTTATCACATGGCAATATACCGATGAGCCAAAGATCCTGAAGTGACCCACATTTGGTCTCTTATCGAAGAAACCTTCCTCTAGTGTCTACATCCCAAGTATGCGATGCGGGCTTGTATTCTGCAAATAGTCCGCTATGTTGCATGGCTGAACCCACAAGTGAAGTGGTAGGTCTTGGTCATGCAACATTGCCCATGCTGCCCCTACAATAGTTTTGTTCTTCCTCTCGACCACACCATTCTTATGTGGGTTATGAGGTGTCATCAACTCTCGTTTAATTCCTTCCACTGCACAGAATTCCTTAAACTCTTGAGAGACATATTCTCCATCGTTGTCACTTCTCAAGGCCTTGATCTTCTTCCCTGACTCTTTCTTGACCAAAGCTTTGAACTCACAAAACTTTGTGAAAGTTTGGTCCTTCTTCTGCATGAAATAAATCCAACATTTATGAGAATAGTCATCAATGAAAATCACATAATACCTTTGCTTTGCTGTGGATGCCATCGAGAATGGTCCACACAAATCAGTATGAACTCGCTCTAAGATAGCCTCTGCTCGACTATCTTGATCATGAAAGGAAGACTTGGTGTAATTGCCTAAGGTACAACCTTTGCATGTGTCAACTTGCTCAAGTTTACCTTTGGGAAGACCTGTCGATATCTGTTGCATTATGTTCAAAGTTCCATGATGCAAATGGCCCAACCGCCTATGCCACAACTCACAAATGTCTTAGCTTTGCACCAATTCTACTTTCGTACTCAATGTTGCACAATCATCTACCTCTAGTTTATAGAGATTCTTCACCTGAATCCCTATCCTCTTGCTCTGACCCGTGGCTATGTGTCTTAGGAATTCCATTCCTTTACTGAAGACAACATCATATCCTTTGTCCTCCAACATCATGACCGATACCAAGTTCTTCTTCAGTCCAAGAACATACATTACACCTATCAAGGTGAGAGGAGATCCATGCTCTGTTTGAAATGTAACCGTGCCCACTCCTAAAAAACTATACCTTCTGTCGTCACCCATCTCTATGCACATCTTGAGGTCTTTCTCCTTCAAGGCATTGAATAAATTTTTATCACTGGTCATGTGGAATGAGGCTCCACTGTCAAGATACCAGACACAACCCATCATCGATGACACCATGCATGCAATGAGGGTAAATTCCATTTCGAACTGAGAGGCTAATGCCTCACCTTTCGATCCTTCAAAGGATCCCTTCTTTGACATCTTCGATGGGAAATTAGTCGCATAATGTCCCATATTGTGACAATTAAAGCATCTTACTTTAGACATGTCACCCTTCTTCCCTCCATGAGAAGAATTTGACTTGAAATGGGAAGCCTTCCCCTTCCCTTTCCTTGCCTTACTTGCTAAGGAAAGATTTTCTTCATCATCATTCTTAGATGAAGAACCATCTCATGTGCTCCTCCTGATCTCCTCCTGCATAAGATCCAACCACAGTCATTCCCAATCCGGTAGTTTCTCCCTTCCATTCACAGAGTCCTGGTAGCTATTCCAACTCTTTGGAAGACCAAGGAGAGCGAGGCTCACCATATCATCATCAGCAGTAGTTATTCCCACACTGCCAAGATCATCTCTGTAGGTGGTGAGCTTGTTCAGATATGTGGAAATAGTATCGCCCTTGTCCATCTTGATTCTTCGAAGCTTATCCTTGAGCGCTAATTTCCTCTGGTTGCTACTGTTCTGGGAGAGGTCCTTCAATGTCTTCCACATTGAAAATGGAGTATCCTTCCCATGGAGACGCGAGACAATATGGTCTCGAACTCCCTCAAAGATGATCCAACTTGCCTTCGCCACACACTTGTTCCACTCAGCCAACTCTTTTGCATTAGTTGAAGCTGGCTTTGGGATTTCTTGATCAATGAATACCTTCAAGCCATTGTCTTCTAATATAGCCTCCATTATATCTTTCCATTCTATGTAATTCTAGCTACCTTCCAAGGCATACTCGAGTTTCAAGCCATAGAACGCCATTGGCCAACCTTGAAGTATGATATGAATTCGATTTGTACCTGCAACCTTGAGCTTCAAACTTTGAATTCGCTTCTCAGTATATTGTTTACAGCTCCAATACCATGTAGAAAATCTATGATAGGTTAACCCGATGATGAAATATAAATCAAAGCATAATACTGTAACCTACTTCTACTATCAATTTGCAGAAGCTTAAAGATCGAAATGAACAATATAACCAGAAGAAGAAGATTCAATGGTACAATACACATGAAAATACTTTCGGGAAAACCTCAGGTAAAAACCCCACACTATTGTATTATCATACATGGTGGAAATACATAGGAATTATACAAAGCCTTAGCTCTCACATCTAGCCAGCTCTCAGTACAATCCTCACAGAAGATCATAGGAAATCTTGGCTTCTCTCCAACCTTCCTCTCTGCCCTCCAAGCTCCTATTTCCTTGCACTATTCCTTGTGTATGATTAGCCTATTACCAAGTGGAAAAAAAAGTCTTCAAAACTGCGCAATCCTCAAGGATAAATCCTTGACTGCATGCATGAGTTTCTACATGAGAAAACACATGCAACTGATAGTACATTGTCCTTGAACATTAATCTCAACTGATTCTTTCTCAGAATAGACATGCATGAGTTTTTGATGAGGGAATCTTCAGTTAACTAGAGTAGCACTAGTTGAGTGCATTAATGCATCAACTGACTATTAACTCACTATTAGTTCCTCAAATAGTTTGGAACTAATTTAACTGGACTTAACTCAGTAAACTGAGTTAACTAATTACAACTCAAATATAACTCAATCTTATCTCCTTAATTTAAGGGATAACTCTTGCATGACTTCAGAAAGACTTCTAACTTGAAATTCTCCAACTAATTAATTTAAAATAAATTAATTAATTATTTCCAAGTAATTGTTAAGACTAAATTCGATTTTAATTCATAATTTAATTCAAGAACAAATTAAATTGGAATATTCTTGTTGCCATATTTCAACACTATGCAGTGCTCTACTCATGGTGGAGCTTTTCTTGTGAGGAACATAGGCTGAGTATTCTTATGGGTGCTAGTTTGTGCTTTTGCATGGTCAAAAAATCAATGGTTTCTTGTTCATTTCTAGGTTGGAGGTGCTACTCTTGGTGTTTGTATTGGTGGGTGTTGTTGGGAATTTTTCTTGTGTTTTGTGCTTTCAATGTAGCTTACTATTCTCATTGTTCTAGGGGGAACTTGACTTTCATGCATGGTTTTGGGTGTTCCAAATTTGTTCTCTGGTCTTCAAAAATTAGACTATCTTAGATGATGTTTTGGTATGTTGGTTTTTCTACTTGGACAATGGTGATAATTCATAGTTTGAATGGATTTAAGATATTCTTTCAACTCTTTCTCTTTTTTTTTTTCAAAACATGCATGTAGTTGGGAATTTTGAATATATTTCTACAAGTGCTTTCTCAGTTTGACTTGGAGGCTAATTGTTGGTAGTGAGCTTTATATGTTGTTTGGGTATTTCCTCTATTTTTTATGGCCCAATTCTAGTTGGGTTATGGTGGACATGAGTGTTAGGGGTTTTATCTGTCATCACAATAAGCAAACATGGTGACTATGTTATAATGTTTCTCCTAATTGTACATGATTGAATTATTTTTTTCAAACTATATGAGGACTAAAGGGCAAGATATATTCTCCTCTAGGATTTTATTCCATCTTACTTATTCTTACCTATCGATATTATATAATCTACTCTTATCTACTGCTATTGTCTCACTTATATTACCTATCTTATCTACTCTTACCTATGATTTTGAAAATCAATTTCATTGACCAAGTAATTGATCTCATTTACCAAGAACTAATGTTGGGAATTGAAGGTGATCTTGACCTTATCTATCTTCTTGAACTTATTATGCTCAAGTTATTTGATTCAATTTTTTCTTTTTTCTAATCGTGTATGTGTTTTCCCTTTCAAAACATAATTCCCTTAACTTCCTACCTTGACATTCATGACATACATATATCTTTCTTGTGACTCACATGCATTTTAGATCCCTCCCTTCAATATCACACTCACACGAATCTAAAATCCAACCAAATGAATATCGACCATAAGTTGAGAACCATCGGGTTGGAGTGTAAAAAATTTGGCAACATGTTTACAAGGGAGGAAAACACACTAGACATTGTGTGACATTTATCCATTTCCTAGTTTGGCTTTGGTGATGCGTAATGGTGCTTTAAACTATGTTTAATGACATGGTTGGGTTATTTTATGTTTTTTCCCAACATGGGTTTTCTTGATTGGCTCTACTCATGTCAAGGTCTTTCTTTGATATTTGCATGCCAAGATGTGGTGAGACATTCTTTGTTTTATGTATTCTATTATGGATGCCCTAGTGAAATTTCACATTTTTTTGACTTTTTTAGGTGTTTTAGATTTAGAAATTGGTGTTTTAGTTGTATAAATCGTTGGGTGGTGTTGTTTTGGCATAAAACGTGGTTGGGTTTGGCATCGTGTCTATTGTTGTATGTCCAAGCTTTGGTCCTTTTCCTTTGAATTATAAAAAATATGTAGTTTGGATTGTTTGGTGGTTTTGGTCCAAAAGTGTAGCCATGGTTCCTCATTTTCCTAGAGAGAATTGTTGTTGTGAATTATGTGGAGGTTTATAATGCACTTTTGTTTCATTTTAAAATTTTAGCTATTATTTCATGTGCACAAGATGGCCATACTTTATCTCTAACTCTAAATGAGGCCTTTGTTATGTGTTGATCATTCATGGCTCTATATTTTCCTTTGAAATTTTCAGCACCTCTTATACTCGTTATTAGATCTACCTAATCTTCTCAACAATTTTTCTTGCTGTTAAAGAATCCATCATGAGATTCTCCCTCGCTCCTCATTATTTTACATATATTACATCCAATGATGAAGGTGGAAAATATTCAAAACAAGTCTCAAATGGTGGCTTATTATTTGAAGTTTGGATTTCTCTATTGCAAGAGTGCTATATACAAACTAGATTTTTCATCCCAATCCTTGATATGATTTTGATTGCAACCCATTGAAATTTGTACCAAAGTTCATTTGGCTACTTATGTTTTCCCATATTTTTCATTGCTTTCCCATATTGTCCCACAATGTAGTCCAAACTGCACTGATAAATCTAGTATCCTTGTCTAAAATTATGCTCCTTGGTATCCCCAAATGCATTAGACATGTTCAAAGAACAACTTTACTACTGTTTCCCTGATGGTCTTTTTACAAGGCATGAGAACACACATCTTGCTAAACTTGTCAACTACCACTAATAGGTAGTCATGTCCCTTGTTCACGGAAAATTTTAAGGATGGAATTTTATTCTATATTTTAGAAACCTTGGTGATTCTTACTAGTCCCTAATATGCAAATTGTAAAATGTTTGGTGATATTTTTATAAAAATATTCAAATTTCTAATGATTTTATATTAGTATATATAATTTTTTGTTGATTTTTAAGGTAGAATAATATTATAATATAAAATTGGGGTGATTCATTTTTAGAAAAAACGAAAATTGGTGAATATTTTTTTAGAAAAAACATGGAAAATTAGCCCACATGCAAATATTAGCCCCTACATTTTTCCCTACCCTTGTTGTTAGCTCGTAAACCTCCCACAAAATCCATGGAAATTATTTTGCAAGGGCTAGTGAGTATAGGTAAGGGATGATATAGACCATGTTTCTTGTTACTAAGCTTGTTGGTACAACAAAGTATAATCCTCTAATGAACCTAGCTACATCTTCTTGCATCCTAGACTAGTACACGTACCTATGTAAGTTAGAACTTCCCACCAACAAAATTCCTTGCAACCTTTGAGGTGTGAGCCTCTCTAATCAGTGAGAATCACTCAACTTTAAGAACACATTTCTTTTCTAGCCTTAGAGTCAGCCATTTTGGAGATGATAGTCAATTGCATGGTCACCATAAACCAGATGACTCTAGACCTATACCTATTGATACACCTCCCTCAGGTCCTGATTCTATGTATATGCCTCTCTGTATGCATCATGGATGTAAGGATCCATGTGTATTAAAGTTCCTTAAGCTGTGATTTTTTATGCAAGTGGCCTCTAAAACATGTTGATCAACTTGTTTGTGTTTTCCTTCTTATACTTGATAACTAAATGAAACTACTATAATAACTCTATCCACTTGTAATCCTTGGTTTGTTGTAGCTTACTCTGATCATGCAGGTATTGTAGAAACTAATGATTTGTGTGAATGATGGTCTCTTTACCCATCATAGTAGTGTTTCCACTTTTTGAAAAATTGTACGGAGGGCATATAGTTCCTTGTCATAAGTATGGTTTTTAAGAACCACCCCATGAAATACGTCAAAATGGTAACATATATTCCTTCCTCCCTACATCAAGACTTCTCCCATGGCATACCCACTCGCATCTCTCTCTTCTTCAATGGGCTACTACAAGTTTGGTAATGTGAAAATTGGTGCTTGACTTATTTTCCATTTTATCTCTTCGAATGCCTTCTACTGACCCTTCCCCCACCAAAAACTATTGCCACTATCTATTATGGCATGGAGTGGTGTCGATATTGTTGACAATGAAGTTATGAATTTTCTCATGTACTATGTTTCCTCAACAAAACTCCTAACTTTAGAAAATTTTGTTTCCACTAGTTGTATGTGTTGTAGGGAAAAGTATCCAATACAGAATGACCCTATCCCACTCTAAGGGTGATAGATCCTTAGCAACAATCGAAGCAAAGCTATCTAAGATTACTTCTTTATGACATGCAAAAGAGGAAAGAAAGAGATCCACTCACCGATGTCTTTCGCGAATGATTGATCCAATCTTCTCTCCTTGCTGCTTGCTCCCAGCTCCTTGTCTTCTCACGGGCCCAGCTACACAAGATCCTGCAAACAAGACGAGAAAGGGAAACTACAAGAAGCATGCATTCATAATTGATTCAAGGATTAGAATAAATCAAATACGCAAGTAAGACAATACATCATTGAAACACATGCGAATAGAAGAACCTCAAATGCTTTATTAATGGAAGAAAGTAAGGTTCAGGCGGTGATACAACCATAAGAGGCCCAATCCAGCATCACCTTCCTGACGGAAAGAAATCTCCTCTTCACCTCCTTCAAGCAATCACCCAATAATACCAACTGTAAACCAAAAACAATTATTTGCATAAAATTCCAGCCTCCAGATCCCATGGGATGAGATCCTTATATAGAGTTTTGGAGTGAAGATGAGTCATCTTAATGTGTGACTAGTGTCCTCTTCAACTCCAGTTTTTCTTCAGTTCTTGAGTCCACTTGGAGATCCTACCTTCCACTTGGAGTTTTAGAACCTCTTACTCATCACTTAGGCGAATCTTTTGATCCAAGTGTCATTTTGGAAGCTTCCTGGGCACTGACACATTGAGGAAAGATTCCTCCACATGTCCAAACTCGCTCAGCGCAGGTAGCCTTTGTTGAAGTTGACATTCAGCGCAGGTACACCATGGAGCAGTTGACATTCAGCGCAGATGCTCAGTGGAGCAGTTGACATGATCCAAAATTGACCTGTTTTTGAGTGTTTTTCAGTGGAGAACTGATTTGAAGTGCTGTGGTTTGCTGACCTTGTTCCTCTAGGGGTAGGAACAACATGTTTAGGGACTTTGGATCCCTTAGATTATTGACATTTCATGCTTCATGCTGTAAGGCACAAAAATGTCTATAACAGTTGCCCCCTAAAGTATGAGGTCGTTTATCGGGTGAAATGCTTTATCAGGAGGATCCGAAGTTCATTCAATCGCCGGGAGGTGACCTGTAATAAGATACAATACAATACATTATTTTTCATACTGCTTTCATGATCTAGCTGAGGCGGGCATTTCCCATGCTCAGCTTTATAAATACATTTTCTGTACATAGAACAGACGATCGTCTGATGGTAGACTGATAATTCTCTGCTGAAATTATCATCCTTTGAGTAGGATGATCATCTGCTGCACATGTCAATGTTCTTTATTTCCTGAATATATATCGCAGCCCGGATGGATGAAACTAGATCCGGGGTCTTCAAACTCGTCCGATCTTCACTCTAAGTACAAGTCGATCCATGTGAGAATTTCTTGGAGTCGAACATGGAAAGACATCGCTTGATTACCAGTCAATAATGTAAACTGTTAACAAGCGCGAGAGGAATCACCGATAATGATGATGACCCTCAAGGTACTACAGCATAATTCACGTGGTGTGAATATAGGACTTGGCGTCGAACACCACGCAAAATCTCCCGGTCGAAGGTCATTGATGTATACCTGTCGCCGGAAGTGAGAAACTTGCCATTAAGGCATGCAAGCTTCAAAGTACTGGGGGGGTGTTCCTAGATCAACTTCTTGGATAATGAGTTGATGTCGACAAGAAGCGATCCGTCAAAAGAGGGCCTTAATGAATCCCACATCAGTGACACGGAACGGAGCTAATGATTGTGATGAAGGTGAAAACGATCTGTGAAATATGATTCAGGGTGGCGGTCATGAAAGGATGAAAGATGATGTATGGCAGTGGATGGGACACGGTTGACTCTTTCTGAACGACATCTCTTGAACATATAACGACACTGATGTGATGGATCAGTAGCATTACCCCAAATGTGGATGGTATGGCGAGACCATGGTGATGAGACCGGTGAATGAAACAACCCAACCCGATGTGGTACGGAGGCAAAAGTGTCATGTTCAAGAGCGACTTGCTACCATTAAGCTTTGAGATTCTCCCAATTTTTCCCCAATCATTTCTGACCAGTACCTCTTTATTTTTGTCAAGCTTGAGGAGGATAACATATGCTTGTTCTATAACCTGCCCTTCGGGCAAGCCCATCGCTATGTTTTAACAAGCCTAGCGATAGGGAAACTCGTTCTCGTCTAAAGACAATTTTGTCGCTATTTAAAGTTTTTAACGAGTCTAGCGACAAAGACAACTCGGTCCTTTTCATTTTTAGAGAGTCTAAAAAGGTACGTAAAGTCAACTCCAGAGGTCCTTTTTCGTCACCTAATCCCTTAAGTCCGAAAAAGTATAAAACAATACAGAAGGGATGAATGTTCGATAGTTTTATCGAGCCGAACTAGACAAGCGCTCGATCTTTTTGTGCAATAATCCCTCAGGTCCAAAAAGATTAAAATCTAGAGGAGGGATAGCTCTTCCGGTCCTTTTAACGAGCTGGAAGGCCAAAACTCGGCAAACTTTTCATATTTTACGAGTCAGTGAAAAGAGCTCAAAGAAGACTCGTATTTTGAGGAACGAGTGATAAACAGGGATAGCGGCAGATTCCAGGTATAGGTTGGAATTTTCCAATCACGGCAATGTCACAAGGATGGCTAAGTGAAATCACTCTTCGCAGCTGTTCCTCAAAATAGGTAAACAATCAAGTGGAGGTGAATGATCGGCCAAATGAAAAGTGGAGGTGACGGTGCAAAACACGACCAAGGCTTTTATGGCTGATGAATTTACGATCTCAAATGGTTATTTACCGGTTCATTTTTTCTGGATGAGCTTGAACTCTAGGGGGAAGTTTGCTCACAGGTGCATTTATTTTTTAACGAGCATGAACTCTTGCTAAAACTGCTCAATGATAAGTTTGCATGCCCCCAGCATAATAATGCAAATCGAGCGCATGCCCCCCAAGCTTCATTGCATTCAACTCGGTGGCTGGAATGAAGGTTTACCTTTGAGATTTGAAAAGGGGATTTGTTTCATTTTTTAATGAGGTTGACACAGTAAAAGAACTATCCTCATGACTCCTTGTTTCATTTTTTAACGAGGTTGACACGAGATAAGAACCGTCCTCGGGGCCCAAATCCATTAGATATAGAAGGTTTCATATTCCACTGAGGCCACTTCCGCCAGATTACTCAGAGGCAGTAGGGCAAAAGTACCCATTAAGGCCGGGTCTTTTAGGAGACCTACTCCGATATTTTGGAGCGAATGATTACTTCCATGGATCATGGGAATGCTTCCAGTAACTTGAGAACCATTGGGGAGGAAGTTTTGCTGATCGACAATTGTAATCCCTCCTTGGAAGGGAAATGAAATCTTCCTAAAATAGGTCGACACAATAGCTGCCATGGCATATATCCATGGTCTTCCTAGTAGGATGTTGTAATCAAGATTCCCATCGATGACTTCAACATCTATTTCTACCGTTTTTCCCTCTAGTTCAACTTTCAAGTTATTTAGTATACCATATGGGGTATATGTCCTTCCGTCGAATGCTTTTAACATCGTCACAGACCTCGACAAGGTTGGAGATCCTAAAGTTTTCCAGCAACTCATCGACATAAGACATGTAGATGCCCCCTCATCAATAATTGTTCGATGAACAGTTTTGTTGAGGGCTTTCACTTGAATAAGGAAACCTAGTTGAGCTGGTAACTGAGGGTCATATCCTTTATGATCAAAGGCCACAAGATTGGAATCCATTGGGCCAATCCCACCTATTGCTGATAATAAAGCTTGCTCTTGGGAGAAGCAATTTTGCGGTACCTCAAGTGTCGACATAACGGACGGCGATTGGGCCAGGTCCTCTATCTGTGCTATTTTCGCACAAGCATTAGATGTCGATTTGTGTACTGCTCCCTTTTGCGACTTTATCATTGGCTCAGGGACGATGGGTGGCACAACTTTGGTCAAAGTTGTTGTCGAACTACTAGGTTGTTCATTAGCCTTGTTGTTCGACAGCTTTGGATTACTGTAATCCTTACTCCTCGTCAAAGCATTATTTTGCTGCTTTGATACAGACAACATAAGCACTTGGGATCGGGAAGCATTTTGATTAGCAACCAGTTCGGTTCTCGGGCTTGGAAACGAATCAGTCAACACCGCTGAGGTTTTCGAACTCTTAAAGAATCTTTTAAGCTCAGCTTTGTATGGAAAATCTGTTGTCCAATGATCCTCATCGCATATATGACACCCTGTAGGGGGTTTCCTTTCTCTCCCTTTCTTTTTCTTCTTGCCCCCTGGTTGCTTCAGTCGTTTGCCCTTGCCGTCCGACACGGCACTTACTTCCGAGGCAAGAAGTTCCTCATTTGCATTTTGACCGGAAATCATACGGGCCTTTTTAGATATAGCCTTTGTCGATTTCATGTCTGTTGCGCCAATCACGCCATCGCCGGCATGAGAGTCACTATTCGATTTAGGAGGGGGAGCAATCGAAAATTTGGGTCTAGGGGCATCGGGTATCTTGTCGTAGAGCGTGCCAGACTGAGTATATACTAAGTCTAAATATTGAGCACGAGCAATGACTTGCTCCTCTGTTACGACTCCCCCCTTGGCCACATCTTCCGTTATAGCCGGAAGTAACGACTTTATAAACCATTCAGCTAATAGCTGATCGGGAACGTAGGTTTTCACCATCCTACGACGACGACGCCACTCATGTATATGATCGGATATGTGAGTAGCTGTCGTCTGTTTGAAGTTGGTCAATATTTCGGTCCCGGTTTCATACCTTATTGGTAATTGAAAATGGGTTAAGAAAGTCGTGGCTAAGGAGCTGAAATTGTCGAAAGAGGCTCTTGGCAATTCAATATACCATTTAGCCGCTGGACCTGTCAATGTCCTCTGGAAGAGGCGAAGTCTTATCGAATCATCGTTTAGAGTGTTCGACGAACACCACAGATGAAAAGTCATCACATGATTCGACGGGTCTTCACCTGGATTTCCATTGAATTTAGGAATGTCCGAAGGAAGTTTGTGAGGAATCGCCGGCCACCAAGGGGCATAAGCAATCGGATCGTTTGTCAACCGATGTAAATCGGGTAACTCTAGAGTCGCCACGAATGGTAACTGTTGACTCAGATTAGGCGAAGCATACCCAGGATACGATGGAATCGCCTGAGCAGTTGGTCTTTGCATACCAGCATAATGTAATTGATGTTGGTATGATTGATACGGTTGGTGGACTACCCCACTATAAAGTGGTTGGTTTTGACCGTGTTGTATATACGGTTGTCCACTGTTCGCAAAAATCTGCTGCTCGGTACCTTGGTACACTTGCTGGAATTGCGGTTGTTGGTACTGCACCAACCATGGTTGTGAAGCCATGTGTTGTTGTGCTATACTAACCGCTGGACCAAGATGAGGGGTAATGGTACCCGTTTGTACTTGCGTCGCCCCGCCAGTTGGCGATTGTGGTTGAGTCGCAGGGTCAAAGGGCTGTTGCATTACAACCTGAGAAATCTGAGGTTGACATACAACAGGCATCGTTTGAACTTGCGACACGGTTACAATCGCTGGTGTTGTCGGGATGTTCATCACAGGTACACATTGTTGCATAGAATACACAACTCTTGGTTGCTGGGGTAGCATAGGTACCCAACCACTTGTAGTTATTCCAGTATAACCTGAATACGGTTGTGAACTCCCGTATGGGTAACCTCCCGGAGGGGGTAACGAAAAGGCATACTGCCCCCCATACGGTGGTGATCCGGAACTGAAAGGAATTACTAAACCTTGAGGACCGGATTGCCCAAAATGACCTCCAAAAGGATCAATTTGTTGAGTTCCAACATAAGAGTTACTGGGTATTATCCCGGAAGAACAAACAGGAACAGACCATATTGTCGTCATAGCCCCTGAAGGGGCTCCTTCTAGCTGTTGAGAGCTAGTCGGGACAGATGGTATGCCGGCAAACATTGTCGGAGTGGCGGCAGGGGGTTCTGCCGTCGCTGTGTCATTTGACACAGTCCTAGATGTTGACGGTTGTTCAGACATTTTGAGTCTATCCAATAGATTGCCTAGCGATTCTACAGGAACTTCCCCTGGTGATAGGCTAGCTTCTGATGTAGAAGGAAATAGAGTGACCCCTACTCCAAAATGGGTTGGAGTAGTTGCTTGCGGATCTTCTATAATTTCCTCTATTGCAATCAGACCAGGTGGAAGAGGAAGACCGTCAGGTCCGTAAAATATTTCTGGTGCCGAAGAAGGGGTTGTTTCGACGGCGACAGTTGTTTGAGGAGCAAGACTCTCTGAACCGGTTACAGATGGAACTGATTCAGTAACACAAGTATTTGCTCTCAGACTGGGATCAGTGTTACTATCCCTCTGGGGCTGTCGAACTTCTTCAATAGAGGTAGGGTTCCCAGAAATGTTTGGAGTAACCGGAACCTCAGATGTTGTTGGAACACTTGTTCTAACTTTGATAGGAGATTTTGAACCGGTTAAACAAGTTCGCTTTTCCCAGGCTGTTTTCGATTCCGGAGACAAAGACGGTTGACTCGTAAGCCTCCGTGAACGACGGGGTTTCGATTGAATTTCTTCCACGATTGCGGATTACTCGATCAACCAAAAATACACAGAGTAAAATGTGTTTTCGAATTGAATTAATTTTAGATGCTTTTAAGACACAACTTGCTTTTTCACTTTTTAAGAGTCGAGAAAAAGCTAATGATGACTCTAGTCTCCTTCGATGTTTTAACGAGCCCGAAGTGACAAATGCTCGGATGGAATTTTTCAGTTATAGAGTTTGAAAAAGGCCAAAAGAAACTACTCTGGAGTTCTAGGCAGAGGGTGTGCCAAACCTTTCGCGAAACCACAGAATACGTTTTACGGTACGAGTGGTCGATCTTCGTGAATGCTGTGTTCACTACATCGCGATCAGTAGGGCGGCCGACACAACTTCCTATGGATAAAGGCTTTTTTCCTATAGGGGTCTCCCAATATATACGCGACGGTACGTGGTAGCACAAGTCCGTATTGATACTTATCGCTTCACCGTGGAGGAATCACCCAACCACTTGACGCTAAGATATCACGTTTAACGACGTCGGAACACGTCTCTAGCTTAGACCTCTATTGTGTTTCGTTATGTTTCAAAGCGTTGTTATGTAAATTCAATTCATTTTAGGTTGATCTTGCTTAGCAGTTTGCCTTTATGGATCACCACGTGATGTATGGTACAACTCCTAAATGCAGTCTAAGAATGATAAGCAAGCTTTTTCAATTCTTTCAACTTATGAAAATCTTAACTACTGAGGGAAAAGAAAGACATCAACTTTTCACACAGATCATAGAGCACACACTGATGCACTTTTCCTAAATCGACATGCAAACTGTCAAAATGCACATGCACAATGCAGGTATTTCTTTTCTTCTTTCTTAATGTTGATGTATTACAAAAAGAAAGCTGTTGTATAATTTCGAATTCAATTTCAAGTGAAAGCAAACAAGCTTTTGTCCAATAATCAAAAGAACACCTTAAGATTCACTCGTTTCAACACTAGAAATACTGAAATTCGAACCATATGACGAAAGCAAATGCTCAATCAGCTATGAACAACAAATAAACTAACTCTTAGAATCAAAACGACACTTTATCACAGGTCTAGATCTAAGAGGCCACAACAAGACTAGTTCACTTTCGTTATGGGAAACTGTAAATGAAGTAAGAAATACAACAAGAACAATCACAGCTTCTTCATACAACCGAGGCGGAATAATGGCAAAGAAAAGTAGTTTCAGATGGGTACACAGGTTGATAACAGGCTGCAAAAACAATATTGAAAACTGGGCAACAGAAGGCAGGGAACCCCAGTTGCACAATGCAAAACTGGTTCAGCGCAGGCTCTGCACTGTCAGTTTGACATTCAACGCAGGTAGTCCCTTCGGGACCTGCGTTGAAACGCAGAGAGCCTTCACTGCAGTGGCGCTGGAGAGAAAAGTTTCGTTTCTCTCAGGTTCTGGGTCACAGATTGCTCAAAAATCAACTGTTTTAGGCCAAATCAGAGGCTATCAATCAAGTACACACTAGAGGATGATTAAAGGAAGATGAAGACTACCACAAAGAGCTATTTAGAGTCCTTGTAGATCAGCTCTTCAAATCATAAACATGCCCAGAACTGAGCTAGAGTAGCTGCCCTCTACTTTGCATTCGAAGGATTCGAATGCAGTTCGATTCGGTACTCCCTTTGTTTAGGAAATGAATAGCAAGAAACACAAGCTACCAACAAGATACGCTCCCCAGTGGAGTCGCCAGTCTGTTGTAGGGAAAAGTATCCAATACGGAATGACCCTATCCCACTCTAAGGGTGATAGATCCTTAGCAACAATCGAAGCAAAGCTATCTAAGATTACTTCTTTATGACATGCAAAAGAGGAAAGAAAGAGATCCACTCACCGATGTCTTTCGCGAATGATTGATCCAATCTTCTCTCCTTGCTACTTGCTCCCAGCTCCTTGTCTTCTCACGGGCCCGGCTACACAAGATCCTGAAAACAAGACGAGAAAGGGAAACTACAAGAAGCATGCATTCATAATTGATTCAAGGATTAGAATAAATCAAATACGCAAGTAAGACAATACATCATTGAAACACATGCGAATAGAAGAACCTCAAATGCTTTATTAATGGAAGAAAGTAAGGTTCAGGTGGTGATACAACCATAAGAGGCCCAATCCAGCATCACCTTCCCGACGGAAAGAAATCTCCTCTTCACCTCCTTCAAGCAATCACCCAATAATACCAACTGTAAACCAACAGCAATTCTTTGCATAAAATTCCGGCCTCCAGATCCCATGGGATGAGATCCTTATATAGAGTTTTGGAGTGAAGATGAGTCAGCTTAATGTGTGACTAGTGTCCTCTTCAACTCCAGTTGTTCTTCAGTTCTTGAGTCCACTTGGAGATCCTACCTTCCACTTGGAGTTTTAGAACCTCTTACTCATCACTTAGGCGAATCTTTTGATCCAAGTGTCATTTTGGAAGCTTCCTGGGCACTGACACATTGAGGAAAGATTCCTCCACATGTCCAAACTCGCTCAGCGTAGGTAGCCTTTGTTGAAGTTGACATTCAGCGCAGGTACACCATGGAGCAGTTGACATTCAGCGCAGATGCTCAGTGGAGCAGTTGACATGATCCAGAATTGACCTGTTTTTGAGTGTTTTTCAGTGGAGAACTGATTTGAAGTGCTGTGGTTTGCTGACCTTGTTCCTCTAGGGGTAGGAACAACATGTTTAGGGACTTTGGATCCCTTATATTATTGACACTTCATGCTTCATGCTGTAAGGCACAAAAATGTCTATAACAGTATGGCGTGGACTGGTGTGGCTATTGTTGAAAATGAAGCTGTGAGTTTTCTTAGGCACTATTTTATTCCAACAAAGCTCCTAAATTTAGAAACACTGCTAGGAATCTACCAAATCATGATGGCATCAATCTTTTCAAGATATATCTTAATATCCCCTCCACAAATCCCATAGCCTAAATACACCAAAGTATGTTATGAAAACTCAAATTTCTTGATATTTTATAGTCGTTGGTGCTTATTTAATGTCTCTAGCATTTGCATCAAGTGTGATATGTGCTCATCCTAGGTAGCATTGTATACCAATATATCATCTAAATTAATAGTAACAAATGAACCTAGATAAGGGTACAATATATCATTCATTACTCTCATAGACATAGCAGGTGCATTTCATAGAATGAATTGGCATGAATAGCCACTCATACAACACTTGTTTGATTTCGAAGGCAGTTTTGCAGGTATCTTCTTATTTTACTTGAAGTTAGTAATACCTTGATTTTAATTCCAACTTGATGAAATATTTTGCTAGTTGTATATTTTGCTAGTTGTAACTAACTTAATAGGTCATCAATCCTGGGAGGGGATACCTATTATTGAGTGTGATATTGTTTAATGATTTGTAATCAATGCACAATCACTATGTCCCATACTTGTTTAAAACAATCATGATGGTTGACCCATATGGAAAACTATTTGGTCAAATAATACCTTACTCCAATAATTGCTTCTTCACATTGTTTGCTTCCAGAATGAACTTCCTATACAGTCCAATGTTTGGAAATGGAGAGCATGCTAACAATTAGTTCTTGTGCTCCATTTCCCTCTTGGGTGGTAGTCCTTTAGCCTCCTAGAACACTCCCCTCTATGCTTGTAGCAACTCTTCCAATTATTTTCTTTGTTTATTACGACACCCCTCTAGTGATTCCTTTGCTCTCATTGATTCCTATACAAAATGATTTTCTCTTAATCATAATAAAACATATTTCTTACTAAAATTGATCAATTGCATGGCTTGATTGGCACTTACAAGTGAAATCTTTGACTTCCCCTTCTACACATTAATGGTGAAATATTTTTCATCCTTTATAAGGTGATACTAGTTAGTTCTTTGTATGAACATTGCATCCCTCATATACATGTAGGAACAAGGGCTTCACTCAATGAACCTTTGATATATCACATGCATTTTTGGCATACTAAACAATACCCTTAATTTGACTACATAATGGAAACTACCGCTAAAAATCACATTATTTAAACCCCTACCAATATGAACCCAATACACCTTCCCAATTTAAAAAACCCTACTTTCACTAGATATTGTAGGTAACCATTTTTTCATTCACATTTTTTTATACCCCTTTGTGAGCTCCATTTTTTTATACATGTCAATATAAAAACCCATTACCCCCTTTTATATGCTCAACATATTATGTCATTTTTTCCTCAATATATATCTCCCAATATCAATGCATGTGGTATGGTATTCCTCCCTCAATGGAGCCCCCATGCATGTAGGGAATCCCAAACATGAATCCACATACACCAAGTGGCATTACATTGAATCCCACTTCATCAATATAATCAAAACATATCATAAATTTGATTTTACACTATTTGGCCACCATTATATTTCCATCATTGTCAACCCATTTCATTGGATATGCATTAGGATGATCATGGACCTCCAATCCAAGTTGGTTGAGAAGATATTCTACTATGGGATTTAATTATGAGCTTGAGTCAAAAATAGCATAATTATTCATTTTCTGGACCTCTATATTTACATGGAAGAATTTGGTCATCTCCTTCTATTCCCATTGATGTAGGATACTCAAATTCAACCATTTATGCATTGATATGTAAACAATATTCTCATCCATGTTAGAACTACTTTCAATTTCATTCAAAGAATTTATGGCTATGAGAATTTTATTTGTATCCTTCTTATATTTCTTCTATTTGAGGTCTAGATGTAATTTCCAACCCTTCTCGTCTACGTGACAATCAATGTTGTAATGGTTGTAGTGGTTGCTAGTATTTTTTCACTGTTTTGTTGCAGCTATCATCTTCTTATCATTTGACCGTTTCTATTTATTCTTATCCTATTTTGAAGCTTCACAATGTTCCTTCTACTTTGAACCACTTGATTGTCATTTATTTTGGTTTATGCTTTCCACATATTGTTCCTGCACACAAGCCTCATCCACCATTCTTGGTTTGAAAATCATCACTTTCTTTCACAAATTTGTAGAACCCTTAGATACTTGAGGAATAGATATAGGTTCTTGGGAGAGATTACCAACATTATTTCCATATTCCTAAATTCTGTGGTGTACTCTTATACACTCTGCCCCTATCAGGCATTTGTTTGTCTTACTTTATATCACCTTTTACTTGAAATCCCTCATGCTTGTGTTTACTTTGAATTGTTATTGTCATGGATTTATGAATTCTTAGAGAAAATAAAGTAAGTATTTAATATTTTCCATTATTTCCTTGTTTTAACGAGATTTAAACATTAAAAGAATCATTATAATAGTTTGTGTGTTTGCATGTTTAAACTTAGTTGATTACCTTTTTATGCATATGCCAACATGCCTTGATCCTACACTCACCTCCTTATACTATGCATCAGATTCTTGTACCAATTGGGATTCCTACACTCATGGAGATTCCTACAATAGTTCATTATAATACTACCCAGCTCCTACACCATGCATCAAGTTCCTGTACTCACATTCCTGCACCAGATTCAAAGAATGCACAATTATTCAAATTTGGAGGAAATTACTTACCTCACAGTTTGAATTTCAGTTCGAGGATATTTTGGGAAACGCTTGTTGGTCAACATCACACTTAGTTTTCACCACCTATCACAAACCAATAAAATAGGATTCCTTTACCAAAATAGTCCCTCATGTGCCAGATTCAGCTCCTCTATTTGAAATTTAGTTGCACCAGAACTAGATCTAACTTTTATCCATGGAAAATTGTTACGATTTGTAATTTGTTCCTTTTGTATTCAATTGACTTGTTAATAGCCCCAATTTGTAATCCAAAGATATATATAAACTGAAATATGGCCTTGAGCCTAGGGAAGAGGACATGGTTCCAATGTAACAATACACGAGTATAGTCAATCTGTGGATCGCTCCCTTCGTTTGCTAGAGTCTGATCTTTGCCTGCACCATGTAAAGACTCCACCTTTAATATTATTCAAACCACTTAATGTCAGGTTCTTTTTAATTTGGTTGAACATTTCATGTTTATAATCTTTGTGTGAACCATATCGTTGACTAAAGGTGCGATCTGGATGGGTTGGCCACCAAACTAGCTCGACACCACTCTAAGTTGTTTAATATTAGGGTAAACTTGTGGTTTGTTGAGTGAGTGCATTTAATCTATCATTTATTGAGTGAATGGTGTGTGTATGACTATATAGGAGATTTTCTTTCCAAAAAAATTTTCTTATCAGTATTTTTTTATCTATGTCATGCTTTGAATGTAATGCTAGGGAAGATTGTTTTTGTGAACATAATGAATTTTTATAGCAAATTCTTTATTGATTACAAGTCATTTATTTCAAATTAGTGTATCTTTCCTTCCACAAATTGTGTTGATTATGCTGGTGAACATATTGTTTTCTTGAGACTCTATTACTTGATATTAATTTCACACCTTCATGTTATGAACCTTTTGCTAAATATCGATTTGTCTATTTCTTAATTGCATGATGGTGCATAGGGTATGAAATTTCTATTTATCAAACTTGTTTGAATTCCAAAGGCTTTGTTTTGTGACATTTTGCCTCTACTAGTTTTGATTGTGTAATATTAATCTCGTGGCCTTCCAAAATTGGTTTAGATTTCACGGGAAGTTGTGACCTCGTATTGCAGAAAAACAAGACTTATTCCTATCTTTTGATTTCACTTTAATCTGAATGATTGTGATATGGAGTAAAAATGTAAGGATTGAGAATCGATGCACGAATAAATCAAATTATAAACCACTCTGGAGCTGCATACTTAATTATTCAATGCATACTCGTTTGTACATTAGGGACATAAGCCTCATTTTCTGTTATTGATAATTTGTAATCATGGTTGTGAGAATTTATTGATGGATGAAAACTATATCATACTTAAGGTTGGAAGGTCATGGTTCTAGCAATCATTTGCTTTCTTCCTTTATTCCCACAAGCAGATATTTTCTTCCACAATATCATTTGCAAGGCATTTCTTTATTCAAAGAGAGCAAGAGTGTTTTTCCATTTTAACCTCGTCCACACAATATGCTTACAGAGTGAACATATTTAATAATGATTAATGATGCTTTTAGTAAACTAGATCATAATTTTTTGAAGGATTTTGTTACACGGACTCAAAAAACTAGATATAATTATTACAAATTAAAGTCATGCTTTACATGGAGAATGGCGTGAATTTATCTTGAATTTCTTTCAACATTTATAGTTTTCCTTTTTAATGATGTTTATGCATTTCTTGGTTTCCAATTAAATAGTAACTAGGATTTACCTTCTGTCTGCCAATAATTAGGATTTCCTTTTGCAATTGCTAATAGTGTAGGTTTGTCTTTTGTTAGATTGAGGTTTGTTTTAAACTTTCAGGATTGGTGTTTATTCTTTCTCATTTTTCCTTTGAAGTGCAGGATTAAATTTAATTTGTTGAGATTGATGCACAAGTTAGACTAGAATTTGATTTGCTGGTTATTGGGGGATCTCTGTGGAATTTCCAGTGTTGTGCCTCAAAGTTCACGAACTCTCATATTGATAATTAAATGTTGTTCCATTACTATGCCCTATATTACACCCAAAATTTTGGCGCCATTTTAGGGGAGGTGCTTCCTTGGTAACCTACTGCAATTTTGTTTTCTTTTCATATCTTGGTTATTTGAAGTTTTTTCACTTCTCGGGTACTGTAAGAACACCCCTATATATATACATTAACCCTATGCTAATAGAATATCCTAGTTGGCTTGTTGAGAATAGGAAAATGGTATTTTGAGGAATATTCCAGTGAGGACTTTTGATGTGGCTGCAAAGATATACAAATCATTTATTGAATAACTCATAAGTGCATAATTTAATATTTTTCTTGAACATAAAAATAATATTATTAAATCTTTGATTTCAACATTAGATGAATTGTAGGAAGAACAAAAAAAGGATGACAAACAATTTTTGATCTTTTGTGCTAACTGTAGAAAGAAACATTTCCTTGGAAAGGTTCCACTTAGTAGCTTGAAGGTTTGCATAATTTGTGAAGAGGATCATGCAACAGAACATTTCCCATCACTGCTAGGATTACTAAAGGTACTCAGGAAATCAAGTAAGGAATCGAATCAATTGCCAGGTATAACTCAAAACCCATCACCATTTAATACTTGGACTAATGTTTATTATCTTGAGCAGGTTCCACAATATATTTATAATCATACAATTCCATGGAAAACTTTTGATCCTCCTCCAACTGAATACCTTACATCATGGCCATAATGGCCCTCTCCCTAGACGTCATCCTCGAATCAAATATCCCCATGGTCTGAAGAATGGTTTGGAGCCCCTTCCCTAGGGAAATATTTCATGCAAAATCAATAACAACAACCATAATTTCCACTCAATACACTACCAAGTCAACCTCCTCCATGGTCCCATCTATGTGCACAACCTTACCATAATCCATACCATAGCCCTAATCCACACCCTATCCCTTATCCTAATCCATACCCTAGCCCTTATCCTAGTCCATACCCTAGCCCTAATCCAAACCCTAGGCCTAATCCTAGTCCATACCCTAATCCAAACCCTAGACCTAACCCTAGTCCAAATCCTAATCCAAATAAAAATCATAGTCCAAACCTTAACCCAAACCCTAGCCTAAAACATAGCCCAAACCTTAATCTAAACCAACAAGTTGCACAACAATTTGAAACACCTATTCTTCCCATTGACTCCTCTACTGAGTGTAATTATATATCTTTGAGGTTGGGGGAAGGGGTGAGTTTGGCAACATCGCCTATCACTATAGAACATTCACCTCGGGAAGATCTAAGACCATTAGAGGACCAATCTATAATTGGAACATGTTCTGAAACTGTTGTTGAAGCTCAAAACCATAGAATTTCCCTGAACTATTCTTGTCAATATGAAAATAAGATAATTGAGCCTAAACTTGAGGGATTTTTATTTTGCCTTTCAGCATATCCTTCGTACCTCCAAGAGACTGTTATGAAACCAGCTCACAAAAAGAGAGAAAAGAGAGATCCACGCCTTAGAATTCAGCCTCTTCGAGGGGGCAACCTCCTTTACATTACATAAATGAACAATTCTTGGATGATACAAATGAAAAAACCTCCTTTCTATATATAGGAGTCTAAGGAGTCACAATATAATCCAGCCGACCTAACAATAATAATATAAAGCCACAAAAATAACAATAGAGGGATTCTATGGGGCACAGAAATAACAATATGGGGGTAATAGGGGCACAACAATATAAATAGGGGGTATAACTACAATAGTAATGGGGTAATCACTAGTATTATAGGGACCCAACATGCCCCTCTCCTTCAAAAAAGTGTTGTCCTCAACGCTTGAGTAGTTCTGGATACTTCTGCATAAAATTCTCATCCTCCCATGTGGAATCTTCAGCGGATAAGTTCTTCCACTTGATAAGATACTCTGAAATTGATCGATTTCGTAGCTGTCGAGTTCTTGTTTCTGTGACTGCTTCCGGTTCCAATATAATTTTTCCTTCCTCGTCAAGTTCTGGCAATATTGTTTGAATTGGGAGCTTGTCACCTATAACCTTCTTTAAACATGAAACATGGAAAACTGGGTGCAATCGAGAAGCTGCAGGAAGCTCCAATTTGTATGCCATAGTACCAATCTTTTGCAACACCTTGTACGGACCATAATACTTTGGTGATAATTTATTATCCTTCTTAGCTTGCTTTAGGGACATTTGCTTATATGGTTGTAGCCGTAGGAATACCCAATCACCTACATCAAAACTTCTTTCACTGCGATGTTGATCTGCCTGTTGTTTCATTCTATTTTGTGCCAACACGAGGTTATCCTTTAAGAGTTGGAGGACTTGTTGTTGATGTTCGATGTGATGTTCCACTGCCTGAACCTTAGAATTTTCTCTTAAATATGATGTGATGGATGGTGGTTGATACCCATAAAGTGCCATAAATGGGGTCATTTTTGTTGCTGTATGGAAGGAAGTGTTATACCACCATTCAGCCAGAGGCAACCATTTGACCCATTGTGTCTGTTTATCAGATACAAAGCAACGAAGATATCCTTCCAAACATTTGTTTACTATCTCAGTTTGCCCATCAGATTGAGGATGATAAGATGAGCTATGAGCTAACTGAGTACCAAGACAAGAAAATAATTCTGTCCAAAAATTTCCAGTGAAAATGGGATCTCTGTCACTTACAATAATCTTTGGGTTTCCATGTAGCTTTTGAACTGTTTCCATAAATGCAGTAGAAACTGTACTGGCTTTAAATGGATGTGATAATGCACAAAAGTGTGCATACTTGGTAAGTCTGTCAACTACCACCATGATGACACTCTTTCCCTCAGACTTGGGTAAACCTGTGATAAAATCCATTGAAACCTCCTCCCAACGTTGGCTTGGAATGGATAAAGGTTGTAATAGACCCGGTGTCTTAATTGTTTCAACTTTATTTTGTTGGCAAACCAAACATTCCGCCACAAACTTTTGAATATCTGATTTAAGGCCATCCCAAAAAAATTCCTTCTTAACCCTGTGGTAAGTTTTTAAAAATCCTGAGTGCCCTCCTAAGGGAGAAGTGTGCAATTCCATAAGAATCTTTTGTTTTAGCTGGGAATTCTTACAGAGGTATAAGCGATCTTTGTACCATAACGAATCATTTTGCCAGCTAAATGTATCAGAAGTACTGGAATCTTGTTGTAGCTTTCGAATAAGTGCCCACACTTCTTCGTCATTCTTCCATTCCTCCCTTGCTTCGTTTATCCAATCTGGTTGGATAATAGAAATGGCACACAACAATGCTTCCACATCCTCATCCTTTCTTGAGAGTGCATCTGCCACCACATTTTGCTTCCCTTTTTTGTAGATGATTTCAAAGTCATAACCCAACATCTTTGTGACCCACTTTTGTTGCTCTTCAGAGGATAATCTTTGTTCTAAAAAGTATTTAAGGCTATCATGATCCGTTTTTACCTTGAAGTGTCTTCCCATTAGGTAGGGTCGCCATTTCTTAAGTGCATGGAGTATTGCCAACATTTCCTTCTCATAAATAGCTTTGCTTAAAAACTTTCCCTTGATTGGACGACTTTCAAAAGCAATGGGTCTTTCATCTTGCATTAGAACAGCACCAATTCCATTTCCTGAAGCATCACATTCCACAATAAAGGTTTTTGTGAAGTCCGGTGTAGCTAAGACCGGTGCTTGGCACATTGCCTCTTTAAGATGTTCAAAGGCCTTTGTTGCTTCCGAAGTCCATGAAAATGAATCTTTCTTCAATAATGTTGTTAGAGGTGCTGCTATTCTCCCATAATTCTTAACAAACTTGCGATAATACCCTGTCAACCCAAGAAATCCTCGCAGATGCTTTATGGATGTGGGGATTTTCCATTCCTTAATGGCTTTAATTTTGCTAGGGTCTACCTTAACTCCTTCATGAGATACAATATGACCCAAATATTCCACCTCCTGGACTCCAAAGAAACATTTGGATCTTTTTGCATATAATTGTTTCTCCTCCAATAGTTGTAGCACCCTGTCAACATGTTCAACATGATCCTTCCAAGACTTGCTGTAGATTAGTATATCATCAAAAAATACTAACACAAATTTTCTAAGGAATGGTTTGAAAATTGAATTCATCAAACCTTGAAATGTTGAAGGTGCATTGGTAAGGCCAAAAGGCATGACCAAAAATTCATAATGACCCTCATGAGTTCTAAATGCCGTTTTCGGAATGTCTTCAATCTTCATTCTGATTTGATGATATCCCGAACGAAGATCCAACTTGGTGAAGTAAATTGATCCATGCAATTCATCCAGTAATTCATCAATGACAGGAATGGGGAACTTATCTTTAATAGTGAGCTTGTTGAGCTCCCTATAATCTGGACACATGCGCCATGATCCATCCTTCTTGTGCACCAATACTACTGGAGCTGAGAAAGAACTTTGACTCGGTTGAATTATACCAGCCTCTAGCATTTCTGCAACCATACGTTCAATTTCACTTTTTTGGACATAGGGATATCTGTACGGCCTGATGTTTGGAGGAACACTTCCTGGAATCAGATGAATAGCATGATCATGATCACGCATAGGTGGGAGACCTTTGGGAGTCTCAAATACCTTGGAATGATTGTCCAGGACTTTTTGGAGATCTGGAGAAATAGATGATTCCAATGTGGAAACATCTAGCGAACATAATTGTGCAATTACACCTCTTTGCTCCTTTTTTAGAAGCTTTGTCATGCCATTAGAGCTGATTATCTTTCCTGGTTTCCCTGCAATACCCCTTAATTCAACTTCCTTTCCTTCCACAGAAAATTTCATGAAAAGTTCTTGAAAATTAAAAGCTATTGTACCCAAGGATTGTAGCCATTGGACTCCTAGTACAACATCAGCACCTCCCATTGGAATGGAAAGCATTGGGCTAGTCAATACATATTCTCCCATGGATAGCTTGATATTATGGCACTTTCCAGAGCAATTTATTGTTCCTCCATTTGCAATCATCACTTGACACTCTGGTGCTGGATATAGGAAGCAATTCAATTCTTTTGCTACCCTACAATGAATAAAATTGTGGGTGCTTCCTGAATCAATCAACACTATTACCTTTTTCTTCTTGATTTGTCCTTCTATCTTGATGGTTTGAGGAGTGGTAATTCCCGCCAATGCATTACAAGATATGGTCGGATTTATTTGTTCTTCATCTAGGCTTTGTTCCTGGAATATATCCTCTTCTTTTGACCTTTCTTGCTCCTTTTCTTCTTCCTCTTCACAATCTATGTAGAATAATTTCTTCTCAGCACACTTATGACCTTTTGTGTATTTGCTATCACAATTGTAACAAAGCCCTTTTGCTCTTTTTTCTTCCAATTGTTGTGGTGTCAACCTTGTAGGTTGTGGAAGACTATGGGCAACAACACTTCCGTCTTTATAGTTGTGAATGGTATGCTTCCTAGTTGCCATAATTTTGCTTTCCATTTTTCTTGCTAACCTGAATGCCTTCTCTAATGAATCAGGTTCCCAAAGGCGCACATCATGTTGGATATTATCCTTTAAAGACCCTATGAACACATCAATCCTATGCTCCTCTGGAATATCTTTTACCCTTATGTTCAATTTTTGGAACTCCTCAATGTGCTCCATTATTGAACCCTTTTGTTTGAGACTTATCAATTGGCTAAAAAAAGTGTTGCTTTTTGTATCCTCATAATGTGCTATCAATTCTTCCGTAAAAATTGCCCAAGTGATAAATTGTTTACGAGAACAAAGCCATTGATACCATACAAACTGATTTGGTTCCAAATATAAAGTTGCCATACGTACCTTTTGTGTGTTTTGCACATTATTGAGATCGAAGAATTGCTCCATCTGTAATATCCATGTGGCGGGATCCTTGCCATCAAACTTCCTCATATCGATTTTTGGAACATGGTGAGTCTTCGATCCAACATTAGAGTCTATGGAATCATGATTAACATTTCTTTTGTTCTCATCATGAGTTTCCTTTACTACCTTTTCACCATTAGTGACCCTTTCTTGTAGCAACTTCTTCAATTCTTCCATGTCTGTCTTCAAATCTATCTTCAAATTTTCCATCGAATCCTCCATCTTAGCTTCCATGCCCTTTATCTTAGATTCCACGCCACTTATCTTAGCTTCTGTTAGCTTTTGTGAGCGTGACATTTGTTGCACTTGTTCTTGTAATTTTGATATATCATGTAGCATTTCTTCCTCTTCTTCATGAGTCATGCTAGAGCTTTCAGGTTCCTTACTAGGTGTTTGCATTTTCTTTCCTCGGGGCATCAGTTACCGATAATAATGCTTTACTATGCCCTTTGAATTCCGTTAAACCAAGCTTACACAAAAATTAAAAAAAAACTACACACCTTTTTTCACTTTATAGAAGCCTGATATTGAATCTGATGTATCTCTGTAATTTCGGATCATCCAATTCTGAAATTGCTACCTGTAGTAGCCTTCTGTGTCCTCTTTCCAATGCCACAAGTCTGAGCCAAATTGGATTCTCCAAGGAAGAGTTATGTGAAATCTCCCACAGTGACTTGCTTTTAGACTCGTTCAGTAGAGCGAACTTGTACGACGTGCCACGAGTCACTGTTTCAACCTTTGAATCTAAACGACACACAAAAGAAACTACAGTCCGTCCTCTTTCTGTACCTTTTTACGAAATTTCAATCCGATCCTCAGAGAGAGAGTTATGACGATTTTCCCCAGGTCACCTGTTTTGAATGTAATTCAGGAGTCTGCAAAAAGACCAACTTCCTCAGATCATATCTCCGAAAATATCATGCAAAAAGCTCTGAAATTCGGACCCAAGGTTCAGCGCCAATTCTTCTCAAATGGGTTTTTTTTGCGACTTCTGAAACGTCACAGAAAAAAAGTTATAGCGAAAATTCCACGATGACCTGTTTGGAGCAGCGAAACCCTAGAATCCAAAGCTCTGATACCAAATGTTATGAAACCAGCTCACAAAAAGATAGAAAAGAGAGATCCACGCCTTAGAATTCAGCCTCTTCGAGGGGGCAACCTCCTTTACATTACATAAATGAACAATTCTTGGATGATACAAATGAAAAACCTCCTTTCTATATATAGGAGTCTAAGGAGTCACAATATAATCCAGCCGACCTAACAATAATAATATAAAGCCACAAAAATAACAATAGAGGGATTCTATGGGGCACAGAAATAACAATATGGGGGTAATAGGGGCACAACAATATAAATAGCGGGTATAACTACAATAGTAATGGGGTAATCACTAGTATTATAGGGACCCAACAGAGACTTATCCTCAAGTTGTGTAAGATTTGTACTAGTTAGAGAATCATATATGTGGATCCTATTAAGTCTCGGTTTCAAGCAGTCATCAACACAACTTATTCCCTCATCATTAAACAACCCTTGGAAACATATCAATTAAAGTAATTGGTTACTCATACTCTAGTATTTCTTAAATTTTATTCTTTAAAACTGAGTGTGAGTATATTTAGCATTCGGTTATGCACATGGCTATGTTGGAAGTACTCCTACACTTGAAGGAGATCTTCCTCTCTCTAAATTAGGGTAGGGAAATATAAGAGCAATGAATAAAAATTTCATTTGAAATAAAATGTTTACAACAACACTCTTGAAACCACAATTCCTAAGGCACAACTATTGAAATTTCTATCATTAATCACTCTTTGGTAAGACTTGTCAAAAGCAATTCACTTTTAATACCTCATATTTTATAGTGACTTTGATTATTGACTGATATTATTCATTGGGTCAGTTATTGGTATTGTTATAGTTATGTTTAATACTTTCCATTCATAAGAGTAAAAACCTATTTCTGGCCTATTCATTCTAAGAAATTATCATAAAAGAAACCTTTTCAAGTTTCTCTTCAAATGTATTGATGAAAATCCTCCTATGGTGGACCACTCTTATAAAACGCTAACGAGCTCTCATGAGAACCATAGCATGATCAACTTAAGGAATATTTCAGTCATTATCTAAGACGTTTTCTATAAAATGAGTCTTTAGGGTACAAGCACCAACCAGTAAAGATTAGTAATTAAATACTTTTCATGCCATCATGTGCTCTTAAGGAGAATATTTTCCTCTCCACCTATTAAGTAACCTATCTAAGGCTAATCATAATCAGAGTTTTTTTTCATAAACATATCAATTGAGGGATAGGCAGTCTCCTTACGAGCTGATCTACCATGACGATGGGTCCTAATGAGAATGAAATTACCTCTATTGATCACCAAGCCAACGTAATGGATTTCATTTGAAAAGATGGAAGATAATAGGTCTCGTCATGAGATGACTTGTTCATTCTTGTTAGTTCTTGTGAATGACACTATCGTTAGATGGTTACCAAGCCAGGACAGTGGCCTCCAATTAATTTCTAAAAAAATGTAAATTCTTTTAATCGACTCTGAATCTATATCTAATAGATGGGACACATGCATTTCATGGGGTTAAAAGGCACCCCTGTCGAGGCTATAGACACCTGTTGGTAGCAGGGTCGTGTCTGTGTTACTAAAGTTTATTTTACACTATGATTTACTTGGTCATTTTTTTCTTTCCCTAAACTCATTAGCATATCTCTCTGAGAATGGCTTTAAGATCCTTCCGAGATTATGCTTTGGAGTTATCTTTTGGAATAATTTGTTTTTTCTTATGGAGGTGGGACCCTTAGTGCAGGTGATTCACTTTTCCCCAAAAAGAGGAGCTTCAACTATATGTTGGATAATGGTAAGATGGTCACTATGGGAAGGAATTATTCTGTCTTAGTCTTAACACCATGGCTTTCAAATCATGTCACTTATATTTACAATGAGGATATTAAATTAGAACTCCTTGTCAAGGTTTCCCCTGAGATACTTGTGGAAATTTTAATAGTTGGCTATTTTATTTAGTAATAACACCATCCTTGAAATTTAGTATTCCAATGGAATCCCTTGTGTTAGACTTTACTGAAATCAGTCTTAATAAATAAAGAGTCCAACAGACACTTTGTTTTTTAGAACAAGCTCTATCTAGCAAAGAAAATGTTGATTACACAGAGTTGCAGGAACACTATTATGAGTGTAAAGGTCATCCATACGTGTTTTAATATTGTTTTTTGGGGGGGGTGTCAGGCCTCTATTTTCTCTTTCTTCATATCACCTTTTACTTGGAAATCCCTCATGATTTTGTTTAGTTTGAATGACTATTGTCATGGTTTTGTGCATTCTTGGAGACAATAAAGTAAGTATTTACTATTTTCCATGATTCCCTTGTTTTAACGAGATATAAACATTACAATAATCAATAATAATGGTTTGTGTGTTTTCATGTTTAAACTTATTTGATTACCTCTTTATGCATATGCCAACAAGCCTTAATCCTCCACTCAGCTCCTTATACTATCCATCAGATTCCTGTACCAATTGGGATTCTTGCACTCATGAGGATTCCTACACCAGTTTATTATAAGAATTCTTGGTTCCTACACCAAGCATCAAGTTCCTATACTCACATTCCTGCACCAGAGTTAAAGAATGCAATTATTCAAATTTGGAGGACATTACTTACTTGGTAGTTTGAATATCAGTCTGAGGATATTTTTGGAAACAAATGTTGGTCAACATCGCACTTAGTTTTCACCACCAATCATAGACCAAGAAAAGAAGATCCATTTACCAAAATAGTCCCTCATGCACCAGATTCAACTCCTCTATTTGAAATTTAGTTTCACCAGAACTCGTTCTGACTTTTATCGATTGAAAACTATTACGATTTGTAATTTGTTCCTTTTGTATTTGATTGGATTGTTAATAGACCAATTTGTAGTGTAAATATCCATATAAATTGAAAGATGGCCTTGAGCCTAGGGGAGAGGAGATGGTTCCAATGTAACATTACATGAGTATAGTTAATATTTGGATCACTCCATCTGTTTTCTGGAGTCTGATCTTTTCCTACACCATGTAAGACTTCACCTTCAAGATTAATCAAACCACTTCATGTCAGGTTCTCTTTAATTTGGTTGAGAATTTCATGTTTATAATATTTGTGTGAACTATATCATTGATAGAGGGTGCGGACTGGCAGGGTTCGCTGCCAAACCATCTCGACACCACTCTAAGTTGTTTAATATTTGGGTAAAATTGTGGTTTGCTAAGTGAGTGCATTTAATCTATCATTTACTATGTGAACGATGTTCATATGACTAGATGAGAAGATTTTATTTCCAAAACGTTTTTCTTATCAGTATTTTTTTATCTATGTCATGCTTTGAAAGTAACGCTAGGGAAGATTGCTTTTGTGAACATAATGATTTTTTATAGCAAGTGATTTATTGATTACATGTCATTTATTTCAAATTAGTGTATCTTTCCTTCCATGGATTGTGTTGATTATGTTGGTTAGCATTTGCTTTCTTGAGACTTTGTTACTTGATATTAATTTCACACCTTCATGTTATGAACCTTTTGCTAAATACCGATATGTCTATTTCCTAATTTCATGATGGCATACAGGGTATGTGATTGCTATCTATCGAAGTTGTTGAAATTCAAAATGCTTTGTTTTATGAGATTTTGCCTCTACTACTTTTGATTGCATAATATTAATCTCTTGGCCTTTCAAAATTGGTTTAGATATGATGGGAACTTGTGACCTCGTATTCGAGAAATAAAAGAATTATTCCTGTCTTTCAATTTCACTTTAATCTAAATTATTGTGATATGGAGTAAATATGTATGGATTGAAAATCGATGCACAGATAAATTGAATTCTAAACAAGTTTGGAGCTTCATACTTAATTATTCAATGCATACTCATTTGTACATTAGGGACAAAGGTCTCATATTTTTTTTATTGATCATTTATAAGCATGGTTGAGAGCATTTATTGATGGTTGAAAACTATATCATACTTAAGGTTGGAAGTTCATGGTTCTAGCAATCATTTTCTTTCTTCCTTTACTCCCACAAGTAGATATTTTCTTCCCCAATATCATTTGCAAGGCATTTGTTTATTCAAAGAGAGCGAGATTGTTTTTATGTTTTGACCTTGTCCACACAATATGATTACACAGTGAACATATTTAATAATGATTTATGGTGATTTTAGTAAATCAGATCTTAATTTCTTAAAGGATTTTGTTACATAAAGGAAAACTAGACATAATTAGTACAAATTAAAGTCCTGCTTTACATAGAGAATGGTGTGCATTTATCTTGAATTTCTTTCAGCATTTACAGTCTACCTTTTTAATGTTGTTCAAGCATTGATTGGTTTTCAATTAAACAGTAGTTAGGATTTACCTTCTGTTTGCCAATAATTAGGATTTCCTTTTGCAATTACTAATAGTGCAGGTTTGTCTTTTCTAGATTGAGGTTTGTTTTCAATTGTCAGGATTGGTGTTTATGCTTTCTCATGTTTCCTTTGAAGTGCGGGATTCACTTTAATTCGTTGAGATTGATGCACAAGTTAGACTAGAATTTGATTTGCAGGTTGCTAGGGGCTCTCTCTGGCATATCCAGTGCTACACCTCAAAGTTCACGAACTCTCGAATTGAAAATTAAATGTTTGTCCATTAATATGCCCTATATTACACCCAACAACCCCTGTCTCTATCTGAGCTATTGCCACTAAATCCATTTGTCCTCTACATACTCAATAAGGTGGATTTGGGATGCTATTAGAGTTTTAATTTCCTCCGACCTATTTACTATATGATATCCCTATAGCTAAAGGGTTTATGTGTGAATTTCCCAACAAATCATGGCATGATCCTCTAATTTGAATCTAGCAAATAAAATTTATTTTCCCCATCTATGTGGTGAATAATAACCTCTAACTATTGTAACCAGTGATTTAACTTGAAAGAATCGATTTGACCTTGATATGGGTTGATGTCGACCTTTGCTTCCATATTGAAGAGAGATTGTGAATGGTTCATGACACTTGAACTTGGCTGGTTTTTTTTGGGTTCTTCCTTCGAATCCTTCACTATTTCTTTCTAATCCCTTGATTCTCCATTCAATATGACCTCTCATTTGGAACCTCCATCTTCTTTGATAGTCCCAAACTTAATAGTAATGGATTCCATGAGGATGTTTACATTATGGTTTATATATGTGACATGTGCTTCCAACATCACAAATCTCTTCTCTACTAGATTTTGAGGGTTATCATGAATAGATTCATCGCCTATGGATGGGTTTTTATAACATCCTTCTTAAATAAATTCCTAGATCCCTTGCAACATCCCACAAAATACATAAAGAATCATACTTTGATACCAATATGATTTGTAAATTTTTGTTGCTATTCCAATAGATAATCCATCACAAAAAAATATTACAATAAACCAAAATGTTTAGTTGAAGGGTTAATTGTTTTAGTTTATTGATTCATTATTACTGTTTTGTTGTTTATGCATGCAACAACTAAAATGTTGAAAAGAGATAACAAATAAATATAGCCACACACCAACCACAATGAACACCAAGATATGCTCTAGGAAACCCGTACAAGAAAAACCATCTAGAAGGTGAGGTTACTCTTCTCTTTATTGTTGGAATAAAATTAATGCAAGTACAAAGAAGAAGGCATTTTCTATGGAGTTATCTGAGACTTGTGGCCTATGCATTGCTACAAAACACAAACCCCCTTTTTTTCACTCTCTCTCTATATAGTCTCATCTACTTTTCTTTATTGTGGGATACAATTCAAAAAAGATAATGGAACCCTTTTCCTTCTAGTGGTTGGGTTATAATACAACTTGATATCTAACTATGACTTATGTTTGACTCCTTGAACTCTCAACTTGAGTTATAAATTTGATCTTTGTAGAGTCGTCTTCAAATTACCCACATGCATATTCCCATATACATGAATAATATACGCTGACATGGAATCCACTCATACCATTGTGGTCAACCCATTTGTGGGATGCATAATATTTCCATGTGGACTCCTATTGATTTGATTCTTGCATTGTTGGAAAGGTGTTTGAATGTAGAACAATGTTATAGGATCCTTCATTGAAGAAGGAAATTTTTACCCCTAAAATAATTTGTTTAAGTCCTCAAAATGGTCCTAGAAAGTTTCAAACGCTAATTATCCAAATTGAGTCTCATTTATAAAAGGACACTTACAATCTTATTTCTCCTATTTTTCCACTTTAAAAGAAATGAGATGGATGGAAAATAATGTAATGATCCAATTTGGATAATTGGCCTTTCTTTTCTAATTAAGCATGACTAGAAATCCTTCATTTCCATTGGTATTATGGGAACCCTTGGTTACATAGCACCAAATTCTTTCACACTAGGTGAGCCATGACATAATATAAGGTGTTTAGTTTTGACACCATTTCCCTTGAGCTGACCTATGAAAGGCTTACAAAATGGACTATGGAAAAAACTTAGTTTAGTGATTGATCCACATATTTTACTTTTTTCGGATTTTAATTTTAAAAGAAATATTTTATTTTTTTGGTATTTAAAATAAATGGTTGAATCCAATTTTCATTTTGATCTTTTTTTATTGCTTTTAATTTAGGTTTATTTAAATATAAGATATTAGGGTGTCAAGACCCCTAAGGTAAAGAGTTCAAATTTTTTTGTGGTCTTGGTCTTAGGTGAAACATAATGTTATGTGGGGTATGAAAGTGGTTGGAAGCAACATCTCCATGACTTTTATTTTGAGCACCCATGTTCTCACCACAGCCTTATGAAATGAAAGATCGTATTTTTGTGATGTTGTAGAAATCGTGATAAAATAGAATTTTAATATGGGAAAGAATTGGTGGTTTCATACACAAATGTGTCAACAAACTTATTATTTGAGATATTTTATGGAAACAATTAGATTTCAAGATCAACAATGTGCAACATTACTATCAAATTTTGGTTTGACATGAGATAAATTCTATGGTACACAATCGAAGAATTTCAAGTGGAATATGATTTCACTGAGGTTTTTGTGTTAAGGAAAAATACTTGATTTTAAGATATATTAATTTATTCTTTAATATCATTAGTGACTAGGTACAACAATTTTGGAATTTAGTGTTAAAAATAACTAAATTGCTTCTTAAGTATTCTGCATTTTCATGGAATTTTAAAATCTTAGAAAGTGATTTGTGTAGAACCATATTCAAGTCATTTATTAGTCCATGCCTTTGACACTGCAGAGACTCTAGCAATCACTAGAGCATTGACAGGCTATTAATTTGTTCTTTGATCTAACATTTTCCTTGGTTACCAAAATGATCTGGGAACTCTTAGCTACTAGAATTAACCAAGATATTTTACTTCTATGATATTAGCATAATTGCATGTAAAAGAGTATGAAAAACCACATGTTCATGTTTTAAGGAAGAGGAAACATAATGACAGCCATCAATTAAAGAACACAAACACATTGATAATATATTTCACCCAATGTGGGTTACATCTCTGGGCCCGGTGTCAAGAATGGAGAGGTCACTTCATTAAATGCTGCAAGATGATGATGATGTACATGATATATTCTTCTTTATTACAAGGACAAGCTCCCTCAACTAAAGTGGCATGTCTCTCCTCGAGACGTCCTCCTATAGAAACCCTCACGCATATGAGCCCTCCTTTAGCATGACAAGATAATAAATTCTCACATCACGTGGCATACAAGTATCCTTCAACATAATGGTAACACAGATCTTAACAAAAAAAGCATCATCTTAGCAAATCAAAAGAAAGACATGGAATCACTAAATATTATACCTCCACTTCTAGGGATGGCCTGAAAATGCAAAGCTTAGCTGAAGAAATGGACATCACCATTGAATTTGTGGCATGAAATTGTGTCAAATGACTATAAAATTGGCCCCTTTCTGACACTATCAAAATATGGACCCTTGAGAATCTCAAAGATTCCCCCAAACATTCCTTCTTGGAGATGGGAAAAAATTTTGATACTTAGATGAAAATTATTAGCACACCATTGTGCTCCTTGTGAAATTATGAGAAAAATCACTATAAAGTCGGCATCATTCTACCTCTGTCAAAATTGACCTCTAAGGGAATATTTTAGATTCCTCAAGTTTCTACAAAGATTCCTCATTGCTGACTTCCTAAAATTATGCTACTCGGATGAGGAAACAGACCATGCCATCATGTTCCCTGTGAAATTCTGGTTTATTTGAGTATAAACTTGGCATGATTCTGTCACTACGAATTTTTTCCCTCCAGGGAATATTTTAGATTCCTCATTGATTTTGCATGGAATATTCTAGGGAATATTCCACTAGAATATTCTCATCTCGAAAAATGTGGCCGACCTGGGCATAGTTCCTCCTTGGCTCCTGGTTCCATGGGCACTCTCCTTCTTCCCCTGTCAAATGGCGAATTGAGAGTTTATAAACAAAATTTTGGGCAAAATTTACCAAGTCATGCCACTCGGTGTAATGGTCAGAGGGTAAACTTGGAGGGCAGAGGTCTCGGGGTAAAACCCATAGGCCTCCCCAGTTATAATTGTTTTTTCATTTAATTAATTTTTGGGCATGTTTTGTTATTTTAAATTGACACAGTTTTGAATGGTATAGTTGGTATGTATCATCGCCATTAATTGTGGTGGTTGTTGAGTATTGGGGGATGTAACTGTTGATCTTTTTGTTGGTGGTTTTTATTTGTGTTACATGGAGCTTCCACAATGGGCAAGCCAACCAACCGGTCAATGTGGGTTCGAGCCCCGTCGGCTTCGTCTTTGGTGGTCGTTGTTGTAACGACCGCGGGTTGTGGGCGGGGTCCTGGGTCAGCCACAGGCCCTCACCAATTTATTAATAATATATATTACTGACCATTGGCGGGGGTCGCAGCCCGCCACCACATTTTTAATATTTTTTTAAGACCATATTAGCGAAAAATATTCAACCAGTTTTTTTGGGGGCCATTGAAAAAATTAATCAGACGACAAATTTACCCATTCTGGCGGCCAAATTTTGTGCATCGGTGCTTTGCCAAATTGTTGCCTCGTTAGTGACTGCCACTTGGCCTAATTTTACTATAACTTTGACTGTGAATATCTTGAGCATACGAACTCATATTCAAGTGTCATTCACATCGTTGGAATCAGAACAACAAGCACTACGATCTGGCCCTAGTTTCACTTCGATCCGAGGACTTTTATTTTTCTACAATGGATGTGTTACATTGTCTTCACAACATTAAGTGTCCTGATAGGTCATACTTCCTTCTCCTTAACCCTTGTTCTTCGAAGCCATAAGTGATGAACCAACACCTACATCCTTTGCAAACCTGTAGTACAATATTTACAAACTACATGCTCAATTACATGACCAATCATGACCCAAGCATCCCCATACTTTCCAAGAGTTTATAACATGCACTTTCTAGTCAAGTTTACATCATAATAAAAACCTATACCCCATCTATTAATAAAAGGCCAAAACATCATCATTTCTTTAATAAGCAATGGAAAACACATCATCACTTTTAAAATTATATTGCAACACATGATTTATAAAATGAAACCATGACAAGCTACCATATCTAGTAAAACCATCTTTTACTCAAAAAAATGAACCATTAGGAATGTGGAAAAATATCTTGTTGAACATCTTCACCAGCTGGTTCCTGCACAGGCGCTTTTTTCTTGAGATGTTGCTTTGGATGGAGCCTCCAACATGTGTCTTTTTTATGTCCACATTTATTTCAATCATTGCAAAAAGTCTTCTTCCTCTAGAGCCTCTTAACCTTCTCTCTTCCCTGATGTGGAGAAGGTCTTTCACCCCTTGTCTTCTTTCTTCCTGCCATTCTCTTCTAGCACTTGGAAACCACATGGTTATGCAAACCGCTAAAAATCTCTTGACTATCTCTGGTGCAATCCTAGTTATGAGAGCTTGCCTCATGTCTTCCTCTGTAATGTGCACTTTCATTGGATAAGTTTGATGTGTTCCAATCATCCTCTTTCTCCAATGGCTTCGCCAATACCTTGGAATCTTATGCTACCTTTGAGCACTCTCCTTCAGTGTATCCTATCCTGGTAAGGAGTCTCAGGATGGTTCTTGAAATGGGTACCTCAAGGCTTCCAAACGAAATAATCTCATGTGAAAATGAAACTGAAGAATGATCAACATTTTTTACCTAAACTGTTGGTTCTGAAACAGGTGATGATGTCTTTTCTAAGCCTTTGTTGCACTTAAAATTTTCCAAGGCCTCTTCCGCGGCTCGTAACTGAAGTCACAATCTATGCTTCTCCTCTTTTTCTTCTTGTAGAAGTCTCCTCAATTCAACACTCTCTACTTGAAGGCTCTAATTGATCTCCTCATTTGAATGATGAGAAGATGATGAAGAAGAAGAATTTTCACTCAAGGGGGTAGATGGAGCATCGTCCTCTGCTCTTTCTTTCTCCTATTCCTCTCTTGCCATCTTCTCCTCATAATCTACATGCACTAAATCTACCATTTTTGACATCCTATAGAAGGCCTCGTAGAGATCTCTGTCATCCTCCATTTTCTTTCTAGTTGTACGCTCAATCATTCACACTCGCAATTCACATTAGCAAGAAGACGTAGAAAATCTAATGGTAGGTTAACCCGATAATGCAATATAAATCAAAGAAGAATACTATAACCTACTTCTACTATCAATTTGTGGAAGTTTAAAGATCGAGCTGAACAATATAACCAGAAGAAGAAGAATCAATGGCACAATACACATGAAAATACTTTTGGGAAATCCTCACCTAAAAACCCCACACTATTTGTATTATCATACAAGGTGGAAATAGATAGGAATTATACAAAGCCTTAGCTCTCACAGCTAGCCAGCTCTCAGTAAAATCCTCACAAATGCTCATAGGTAATCTTAGCTTCTCTCCAACCTTCCTCTCTGCCCTCCAAGCTCCTATTTCCTTGCATTGTTCCGTATGGATGATTCTCCTATTACCAAGTGGAAAACTTTCTCTTCAAAACTGCGGAGTCATCAAGGATGAAATCCTTGACTGCATGCTTGATTTTTCTCCATGAGAAAACACATGCAAATGATAGTACACTATCCTTGACATTAATCTCAACAGGGTCTTTCTCAGAATAGACATACATGAGTTTCTGATGAGGGAATCTTCAGTTAGCTGGAGTAGCACTAGTTGAGTGCATTAATGCATCAACTGACTATTAACTCACTATTAGTTCCTCAAATAGTTTGGAACTAATTTAACTAGACTTAACTCAGTAAACTGAGTTAACTAATTACAAATCAAATATAATTCAATCTTATCTCCTTAATTTAAGGGATAACTCTTGCATGACTTCAGAAAGACTTCTAATCTGAATTTCTCCAACTAATTAATTTAAAATAAATTAATTAATTATTTCCAAGTAGCTGTTAAGACTAAATTCGATTTTAATTCACAATTTAATTCAAGGACAAGTTAAATTGGAATATTCTTGTTGCCATATTTCAACGCTCCCTCTCAACAGGGAAGGGATTATCTGCCACCCGAGTCCTGTCTCTATGGAAATCGAATTTACACTTTGACAATGCCTTTGTCAAAATGTCAGCATCTTGCTGCTCTGTCAAAATATACTACAACAACATGCTCCTCTCGACTTGTGAAAAGCCACAGGCAACAAATCTTGCCTTATGCTTCTCCACACTACCATCAGCAGCTTGCATTACCTTGTAAAGCCAACGGGAACTCACAATTGACTTGTTCTCTGGTCTTGGAACCACGTCCCAAACACTGTTATGAACTATGGAGTCATACTCCTCCACCATAGCATCAACCCAAATTGGCTGCTGCACTGCTTCGTCAAAGGAAGATGGCTCAGTCTCAACACATTCCCCAGCAAGGGCCATGTATCTATTGTACCTCTCAGGTGACCTCCTCTGTCTGCGCTGAGAAGATGGTGCTCCCACATTCTCTCTCGCATCCTCCAACAATCTGTCAACTTCTCTTGTGTGCTTTCGTCCGTCTCTGGAAGACTTTTCTTGAGTGGATGTATCCACTCCTGGAACCTCTGCATGCCGCTGCTCCACATCAGTCTAAGGCTCCTCCTCCTTAGGAACCAACAGTTCCTCCACAACCTGTAGTTGGAGCTCCCTCTCAAGGGAAACTTGCATGGCCTTCTGCTCATCAAACTTGAGATCTTTACGAACCACTATCCTCCAACTGGTAGGCAAGTACACCTAATAGTTGTTAGGTGTATTGGTGTACCCCACAAATATCCCCAACTCTGTTGTCGGCTCAAGCTTCTTCCGTGCATCCTTTGTCACATGGAAATATACCGATGAGCCAAAGATCCTGAAGTGACCCACATCTGGTCTCTTACCGGAGAAAACTTCCTCTGGTGTCTTCATCCCAAGTATGCGATGCAGGCTTCTATTCTGCAAATAGACTACTGTGTTGCATGCCTCAACCCACAAGTGAAGTGGTAGGCCTTGGTCATGCAGCATTGCCCATGCTTCCCGTACAATAGTTCTGTTCTTCCTCTCGGCCACCCCATTCTGCTGTGGGTTATGAGGTGCCATCAACACTTGTTTAATTCCTTCCGCTGCACAAAATTCCTTAAACTCTTGAAAGACATATTCTCCACCATTGTCTCTTCTCAAGGCCTTGATCTTCTTCCCTGACTCTTTCTCGACAAAAGCTTTGAACTCATAAAACTTTGTGAAAGTTTGGTCCTTCTTCTGCATGAAATAAATCCATCATTTACGAGAATAGTCATCAATGAAAATCACATAATACCTTTGCTTCACTATGGATGCCGTCGAGAATGGTCCACACAAATCAGTATGAACTCATGCTAAGATAGCCTCTGCTCGATTGTCTCGATCATGAAAGGAAGGCTTGGTGTACTTTCCCAAGGTACAGCCTTTGCATGTGTCAACTTGCTCAAGTTTACCTTTGGGAAGTCCTGTAGATATCTACTGCATTATCTTCAAAACCCCATGATGCAAATGGCCTTGCACAATCATCTACCTCTAGTTTATAGAGATTCTTCACCCGAATCCCTATCCTCTTGGTCTGACCCGTGGCTATGTGTCTTAGGAACGCCTTTCCTTTACTGAAGACAACATCATAGCCTTTGTCCTCCAACATTGCAACCGATACCAAGTTCTTCTTCAGTCCAGGCACATACATCACATCTGTCAAGGTGAGAGGAGCTCCATGCTCCCTCGGAAAATCAACCGTGCCCACTTCTGAAACATTATACCTTCCATCATCACCCATCTCTATGCGCATCTTGAGGTATTTCTCCTTCAAGGCACTGAATAAATTTTTATCACCGGTCATGTGGAATGAGGCTCCATTGTCAAGATACCGGACACAAGCCATCATCGATGACACCATGCATGCAATAAGGGTAAAATCCATTTCGAACTGAGAGGCTAATGTCTCACCTTCCCATCCTTCCGAGGATACCTTCTTGGACTTCTTCGATGGGAAATTAGTCACATAATGTCCCATATTGTGACAATTAAAGCATCTTACTTTAGACATGTCACCCTTCTTCCCTCCATGAGAAGAATTTAATTTGAAATGGGAAGCCTTCCCCTTCCCTTTCCTTGCCTTACTTGCTAAGGCCATATTTTCTTCATCATCATTCTTGGATGAAGAACCATCTCGTGTGCTCCTCCTGATCTCCTCCTGCTTAAGATCTGACCACATTCATTCCCAATCCGACAATATCTCCCTTCCATTCACAGAGTCCTGGTATCTATTCCAACTCTTTGGAAGGCCAAGGAGAGTGAGGCTCACCATATCATTATCGACAGTAGTTATTCCCACACTGCCAAGCTCATCTCTGCAGGTGGTGAGCTTGTTCAGATATGTGGAAATAGTATCACCCTTCTCCATCTTGATTCTTCGAAGCTTATCCTTGAGCGCCAATTTCCTCTGGTTGCTACTATTCTGGTAGAGGTCCTTCAATGTCTTCTAAATTGAAAATGGAGTATCCTTCCCATGGAGACTCGAGACAATATGGTCTCGAACTCCCTCAAGGATGATTCTTCTCACCTTCGCCACACACTTCTTCCGCTTAGCCAACTCTTGTGCATTAGTTAAAGCTGGATTTGGGATTTCTTGATCAATGAATTCCTTCAAGCCATTGTCTTCTAATACATCCTACATTCTATCTTTCAATGCTATGTAATTCGAGCTACCTTCCAAGGCATACTCGAGTCTCAAGCCATAGAATGCCATTGGCCAACTTTGAAGTATGATATGAATTTGATTTGCACCTGCAACCCTGAACTTCAAACTTCGAATTCTCATCTCAGAGTATTGTTCATAGCTCTGATACCATGTAGAAAAATTTCTACAAATCTAGCTCCGATACCATGTAGAAAATCTGATGGTAGGTAAACTTGATAATGCAATATAAATTAAAGGAGAATACTATAACCTACTTCTACTATCAATTTGCAGAAGCTTAAAGATCGAGCTGAAAAATATAACTAGAAGAATAAGAATCAACGGCATAATACACATGAAAATGCTTTGGGGAAAACCTCAGCTAAAAACCCCACACTATTTGTATTATCATATAAGGTGGAAATACATAGGAATTATACAAAGCCTTAGCTCTCACAGCTACCCATCTCTCAGTACAATCCTCACAGATGCTCACAGGCAATCTTGGCTTCTCTTTAGCCTTCCTCTCTTCCCTCCAAGCTCCTACTTCCTTGCGCTGTTCCTTGTGGATGATTCTCCTGTTACCAAGTGGAAAACTTTCTCTTCAAAACTGCGCAATCCTCAAGGATTATATCCTTGACTATATGCATGAGTTTTCTCCATGAGAAAACACATGCAACTGATAGTACACTTTCCTTGACATTAATCTCAACTGGATCTTTCTCAGAATAGACATGTATGAGTTTCTGATGAGGGAATCTTCAGTTAACTGGAGTAGCACTAGTTAAGTGCATTAATGCATCAACTGACTGTTAACTTGTTATTTCCTCAAACAGTTTGGAACTAATTTAATTGGACTTAACTCAGTAAACTGAGTTAACTAATTACAACTCAAATATAACTCAATATTATCTCCTTAATTTAAGGGATAACTTTTGCATGACTTCAGAAAGACTTCTAACTTGAATTTCTCCAACTAATTTAAAATAAATTAATTAATTATTTCGAAGTAGCTGTTAAGACTAAATTCGATTTTAATTCACAATTTAATTCAAGGACAAATTAAATTGGAATATTCTTGTTTCCATATTTCAACACTCCCTCTGAACAAGAAAGGGATTATCTGCCACCCCGATCCTGTCTCTATGGAACTCAAATTTACACTTTGACAATGCCTTTGTTAAAATGTCAGCATCTTGCTCCTCTGTCAAAATATATTGCAGGAACATGATCCTCTCAACCTGTGAAAAGCCACAGGAAATAAATATTGCCTTATGCTTCTCTACACTACCATCAGCAGCTTGCTTTACCTTGTAAAGCCAACAGGAACTCACAACTGACTTTTTCTCCGATCTCGGAACCACATCCCAAACACTTGTTACGAACTATGGAGTAATACTCCTCCACCATTGCATCAACCCAAATCGGCTGTTGCACTGCTTCCTCAAAGGAAGATGGCTCGGTCTCAACACATTCCCTAGCAAGGGCCATGTATCCAGTGTACCTCTCAGGTGACCTCCTCTATCTACACTGAGAAGATGGTGCTCCCACATTCTCTCTCACATCCTCCAAGAATCTGTCAACTTCTCTTGTGTGCTTCCGTCCATCTCTGGAAGACTCTGCTTGAGTGGATCTCTCCACTCTTGGAACCTCTGCATGCGGCTGCTCCATATCAGTTTGAGGCTCCTCCTCCTTAGGAACCAACAGTTACTCCACAGCTTGTAGTTGGAGCTCCCTCTCAAGGGAAACTTGCATGGCCTTCTGCTCATCAAACGTGAGATCTCTGTGAAACCATTGTCCTCTGACTGGTAGGCAAGTACATCTGATAGTTGTGAGCTGTATCAGTGTACTCCCTAACTCTGTTGTCAGCTCAAACTTCTTCCGTACATCCTTTGTCACATGGCAATATACCGATGAGCCAAAGATCTTGAAGTGACCCACATCTGGTGTCTTAACAGAGAAAGCTTCCTCTGGTGTCTTCATCCCAAGTATGCGATGCGGGCTTCCATTCTGCAAATAGACCAATGTGTTGCATGCCTCAGCCCACAAGTGAAGTGGTAGGCCTTAGTCATTCAACATTACCGGTGCTACCCCTACAATAGTTTTGTTCTTCCTCTCAGCCACCCCATTCTGCTATGGGTTATGAGGTGTCGTCAACTCTCATTTAATTCCTTCCGCTGCACCGAAGTCCTTAAACTCTTGAGAGACATATTCTCCACCGTTTTCGCTTCTCAAGGCCTTGATCTTCCTCCCTAACTCTTTCTCGACCAAAGCTTTGAACTCAAAAAATTTGTGAAAGTTTGGTCCTTCTTCTGCATGAAATAAATCTAGCATTTACGAGAATAGTCATCAATGAAAATCACATAATACCTTTGCTTCATTGTGGATGCCGTCAAGAATGGTCCACACAAATCAGTATGAACTCGCTCTAAGATAGCCTCTGCTCAACTGTCTCGATCATGAAAGGAAGACTTTGTGTACTTTCCCAAGGTACAACCTTTGCATGTGTCAAATTGCTCAAGTTTACCTTTGGGAAGTCCTGTAGATATCTGTTGCATTATCTTCAAATCCCCATGATGCAAATGGCCCAACCACCTATGCCACAACTTGCCAATGTCTTGGCTTTGCACCAATTCTGCTTTCGTACTCAATTCTGCACAATCATCTACCTCTAGTTTATAGAGATTCTTCACTCGAATCCCTATCCTCTTGGTCTGACCCGTGGCTATGTGTATTAGGAATTCCTTTCCTTTACTGAAGACAACATTGTAGCCTTTTTCCTCCAATATCGCAACCGATACCAAGTTCTTCTTCAATCCAGGAACATACATCACATCTGTTAAAGTCAGAGGAGCTCCATGCTCCCTCTAAAAAGCAACCATGCCCACTCCTAAAACACTATACCTTCCATCGTCACCCATCTCTATGCGCATCTTGAGGTCTTTCTCCTACAAGACATTGAATAAATTTTTATCACCAGTCATGTGGAATGAGGCTCCACTATCAAGATACCAGACACAACCCATCATCAATGACACCATGCATGCAATGAGGGTAAATTCCATTTTGAAATGAGAGGCTAATGCCTCACCTTCCGATCCTTCTGAGGATCCCTTCTTGGACTTCTTCGATGGGAAATTAGTCACATAATGTCCCATCTTATGACAATTAAAGCATCTTACTTTAGACATGTCACCCTTCATCCCTCCATGAGAAGAATTTGATTTGAAATGGGAAGCCTTCCCCTTCCCTTTCCTTGCCTTACTTGCTAAGACCAGATTTTCTTCATCATCATTTTTAAATGAAGAACCATCTCATGTGCTCCTCCTGATCTCCTCCTGCTTAAGATCCAACCACAGTCATTCCCAATCTGGAAGTTTCTCCCTTCCATTCACAGAGTCCTCGTAGCTATTCCAAATCTTTGGAAGGCCAAGGAGAGCGAGGCTCACCATATCATCATCGGCAGTAATTATTCCCACACTCCCAAGCTCATCTCTGCAGGTGGTGAGCTTGTTCAGATATGTGGAAATAGTATCGCCCTTCTCCATCTTGATTCTTCGAAGCTTATCCTTGAGCACCAATTTCCTCTGGTCGCTACTATTCTGGTAGAGGTCCTTCAATGTATTCCACTTTGAAAATGGAGTATCCTTCCTTTGGAGACTCGAGACAATATGGTCTCGAACTCCCTCAAGGACGATTCATCTCACCTTCGCCACACACTTCTTCCACTCAGCCAACTCTTGTGCATTAGTTGAAGTTGGCTTTGGGATTTCTTGATCAATGAATTCCTTCAAGCCATTGTCTTCTAATACAACCTCCATTCTATCTTTTAATGCTATGTAATTCGAGCTACCTTCCAAGGCATACTCAAGTCTTAAGCCATAGAAAGCCACTGGCCAACCTTGAAGTATGATATGAATTCGATTTGCACCTGCAACCCCAAACTTCAAACTTTGAATTCTCTTCTCAGTGTACTGTTCACAGCTCTAATACCATGTAAAAAATTTCTACAAATCTAGCTCCGATACCATGTAGAAAATCTGACGGTAGGTTAACCCGATAATGCAATATAAATCAAAGCAAAATACTATAACGTACTTCTTGATGAGCCTCATAAATGGGTCGTTATATGGGCTCATTTTACCTCCTAACCTAGTCAAATCAACTGTTCTCTTAGCTTACTGTATGATTTTCTGATTATATTTATGCTTATAGGGTGAGTTGAGTTAGTTATTATGCCATGTGGTCTAACATGTATTTAATGCAGATTATTGATGGATTTAGAGGTCAAAGTCAAGGATTTAATGGTCAAACTGCAACAATAACTCGAAGTAGATAGAGGAGAGGACTTATAGGAGGGAATCCCCCTCATTTATTGCTCCTCACTTCGAATTCCCCTTCATTCAGCTCAGAGTACAAGCAGCCGAATCATGCACTAGGAAGGCAGCCGAGCAAGTGGAAGATGATTGATAGTTATCTCAAGTTTTGGGAGCCAAGTCTCCTTGATTTTAAGGAAGCTATTGGTAGATTCAGATGTATAAGTAGAAAGGACAAGGGCCTCACTAGGGTCAACTTTTTTCTTATGTAAACTCTGCTCAAATTTCGAGCTTATTATTTTGTGACAGTTTTATGTAATCTTGCCATTTTTTTGATAATGAAGATGAAATCGTTTTTGAGCTAGCACTGAGTTACCTCAGAGGGCTGAAGCTCTTGGGTTAGGGCCCAATCCAAGAAGCCAAACTTCTCTTTACTTGTATTTGTATGTTTTACTTCAGTTTGTAGATTAGTTTGTTGTTAGATGTATTTCTCTTATGGTTAAGAATAGGTTGCTTTTGATGATTTAGTAGTTTGCTTCCATTTGTGCTTTTTGTAGCAGGTTAAGCAGTGATCAGAGAAGATTCAAAAGGCTAGCAACAGTGCCTTGGCCTCTCTTCCTCCCTATGAGACCATGATTTGAGGCAAAGACCCTCTCGCTGCCCCAAAAATACAGATTTTCCTCATTCCTAGGACTTCTAGTGTTTGCAGCTCTTTAGTAGGTTGATAGTCTAGTTTTTCTTTACTTTAGATATTCTTTATCATGTTCACTTCCTGATTTGCAATATTCCTTTTGCATGCTTTCCTTTCTTATAAATTTCCCAGCATTTCCTTCTATACATCATAGTTTAGGCCATTTTAATGCAAAACTCTGTTTTCCCTAGGATGCACTCATTTCATTGTTTGCTTGATTCTCTTGGTTGACTGTCAGTTTCTATGTAGCAGATCTTTTCTAGAAGTAGGCCAGCTTATTAGCAATCACACCCTCCATCTGATCCATGCCCTACAGGTCTCCCAAACTTCACCTCAATTCTGCCCTAGTTTCCTGCATTTTTCATAGAACTTCTTCCTCTCTCCTTGAGAAAACCCAATCATCTTTCTCTTTCCTGGTGATTCATGGCAGACCTTAGGCACTCTAACACCTCATTCCAACATTCATCCATCTTTTCCACCCACTCTCACACCCTCAAAACAATGAAAATTTCTCTCGGCCTCCTCCTGTAGGCCTCCTATAGTTTCCTTGTTTTCCTCCTGTAGTTTTCTTGTGTCCTCCTGTAGTTTTTCCTGTAGGCTTTCTTTTTAAGGCCGAGTGTGGGAAAAGCCTCCAGAAGACCACCTAAGACCTCCTAGGACCCATCCACACCATCCCACATCCTCCCAAGCTCCAAAACCGCCCTCTAACGCCACTTGTTCACTGCCACACTCACACACGATAAATTAGATGCATGTTAAATTCACATAAAAACACATAAAAATCCAAAAATATGTTTTTTTGCTTATTTACTTCCAGAAATAGCATGGTTATATGTTTTTTACTTCCTTGAGTAGGTCATGGCATTTCTTTCATGGTTTTCATAGTGTTTTTGGCAAAGGTAGAATTAGCTTGTTAATTCGGGTTTACTAGGTTTTGCTTTACATTCCAGTCTTTCTCCTTTCTGCAGTTAGAATAGCATCTATAGAGTAATCTTTCTTCCCATTCATCACACATAGAGCTTCTTATGAAATCTATAGAAGTTTTCTTGAGCTCCTAGTGATCTTGTGCCGGCTGACCAAGTGACAACCTACAATGAGAACTAGTACTTGTGCATATAGCACCGACGCTTCCAAGTTTGTTACGAACTACCGGGTTGATAAAAGTAAAGTTGGCAGCACAGGAGTTGCATCATTCTTGTTGCAATACTGGTGCTCACCACTTTTTGGTGCCGTTTCCAGGAAAGCATCAGAGTATTCTGTGATTACTGCTTTATTCTATTCCCTATTGAAACATTCTGCTAATAGTTTATTTCAGCAAAAGTAGACTAGTCATTTCTCTTCTTTTAGTTCTGCATTTCCTTGCTTTCCTTTTCAATTCTACAAATTTCCATTCAGCAAGTTCATTTCAGCTAGTTGCAATTTGTTATGTTCAATCATAATTTTAGTTTCTGCAGGTACTTTGAGTGTGGGGAAAAAGAAACAAAAACCAACCGAAAACATTTCCTTTCATGCCTTGTAGGAATAGAGATAACTCAGGAAAAAATTTCCCAACACCCCCACTGCTTCACACAGCCAACCTTCTCTCTTCTTCGGTGGCTGCAATCAAGAAGAACCCTTAGCTGAACAGCCAGACATATTTGAAGAACCTATAGGGGAAGAAGAAGAAGAAAACATTCCTCTGGAGCCAATGGCTAAAAACAAAAATGCTAGGGGAAATGGAGGGAGAATAGAGGGTACATTCCCCATTCAGGAGACCAATGGGGACACCAAAATGAAGAACATAATTCCTTCAGCCCTACCTCACTTCCATGGTCTGACCATAGAAGATCTTGACACCTTCTTGTTCGAGTTTGTTGTCATCTGTCAAACTTATTACTATGCAGAAGACAAGCAAAAGTTGAAACTGTTCCCTTCTACTCTCAATGACACAGCACTGCGCTGGTTCATGGGATTACCTGGCAAGAGCATCACAACTTGGGCTCAAATGCAGCAGGCCTTTAACAACAAGTATCAAGACTATTGTAGGTCAAAAGATACTAAAGAAGAAATCTTCCGAATGACCATAGGAAGTGATGAGTCCTTGGAATACTATGAAGAGAGGTTCCAGCTCAGTTACAAAAGGGCCGGGTGTACACTTGAACCTGAGTCTCTGAAGTTGGTCCTACTCAGGGGAATTCAGGAAGACCTTTTAGACACCCTCCGTCTACTGACCGGGGAGACATCTACCAACTATCCTATGAGGACATAAAGACTGTTTTTAGAAACCATTCTAGAGCAGCCAGAAAGAAAGGTAGGGGGAGTCAACCCATAGCCAATACCTCTTCCTCCAATTCATCCATTAAAGGTGAAATTGGAAACATGCTGGAAGACTTCAAGAGTGAGATGCTGCAGACTCTTTCCATGCAAATGGATACCTTACATATCAAAAGAAAACAAGAGGAAACAGAGAGGGCTTTGGCCATTTTTTTCCCTAGATGCACCAGGAGGCATCCTAGGAATGAATGCCCATTGAACTCTATAGAGGTTTGTTCAGTCTGTGAAGAAGATCATTCTACAGATAAGTGCCCTTCCTTGCCCAGACTTAAAGTTGTATACCAAGGGGCCGAAGGAGTCACTGAACAGATCTATTACATAAACCAAAGGAGGCCGCATGGACCTAGACCATACCAGCAGGGGATGCAAGGGACATCTCAGGCATACTACAACCCCAACCAAGTCACCTCCATACCTTCTTGGGGCCCCCTGCTCATCCTTCTTGGTCCACACCTCCTCCTTGGTCCTTCACATCTCAATATCATGCCCAACTAGCCACCCATTCATTTCAATCCTATGCTCAACCGCAACCTTAGTAGAATGCATCTCATCAGGGGTGGAGACCCCAATACAACTCTCTTCCCGCTCTTCTGCCTCCACCACCTGCCCAATCACAACTGTTACCTTCTACTCCACCAAGGCAACCCCAAATGCCTACCCAGCCAAATCCGAACCTGAACAACAGACATGCTCAGCAAGTGTGTAGTGGGGAACCATCATGCCCAACTTATGCTGTGAAGATTCAAGAAATTAACTTGTGATCTAGGAAAGTTCTCCAAGATAGATAGCCTCCACCCAGGGAGGTTGAGGAAGATAAAGAGGAAAGTGAACCTAAAGCAAATCCACCCTTTCCTGAGAGACTATCCATGACAATCCATCCTACCCCATAAGAGACCGAACTCTTGGGAGAATTGGAATATTTATGTGTGAAGATACCACTTCTCCAAGCCATAAAAGATGTGCTTATCTACAATAGGTTGGTCAAAGAGAAGTGCTTTAGGCATCCAATAAGGCGTAAGAGAGATGCCCCAACCATCAATGTCATAGGACAACTGTCCGACCTGATGTTGGGGGAGATAATCTGTCCAAAATATCTGGACCCTGGAAGCCCAGTAGTTGATGTCCACATCAATGGTACAATGGTCCCACATACCTTGATTGATCTGGGAGCTACCATTAATGTGATGACAAAGGACACAATGCTCAAACTTAACCTCCAAGGCTCCTTGAGGAAGACCATGACAGTGCTGCAGCTAGTAGACCGCTCCACAATGACCCCTGAGGGGATTGTGGAAGATGTGATGGTCTCCGTTGATTCTTGGGAGTACCCTGTTGATTTCTTAGTTCTCTAGCCAAAGGCAAAGCTCACTGGGTATCCTCTCATTCTAGGAAGACACTGGTTGGCTATAGTCGATGCCTACATCAGCTGCCAAGTTGGGAACATGACCATAAAGAACGGGCAAATGTCCAAGTAGTTAATCCTATATCCTCCTGTCCAACCCTTGCTAGAACATGATCTACCTCTCTGGTTGGAGGAGGAGGGTAAGGATGAAGTTTATCCTACACCACTTTGTCTATTAGAAATCGCTATGGGGGGGAACCACAAGATGAGGATGATATGATTGAAAATTTGATTCAGAATCCACCTCCCAGTGTATCACCATTAGAAGACATAGTAAGAGAAACCCAAAACAACCCCTCAACTGATCTCTGTATGGCCAACCCTACTTCTCTCCGTGTTAAAAATATAGAGTTTGGCCCAGAAAGAACATTGAAAATCAATCCATCCCTATCTACTTCCTAGGAGGAGCTATGCAGCATACTGAGAAAACATCTAGATGCCTTCACCTGGAGTTATAAAGAGATGAAGGGAGTGCACCCTTCAGTATGTACTCATCATATATACATCAAGGAAGATTGCAAGCTGGTCAGGTAGCCTCAAAGGAGGATGAACCCAACACTTAAAGATATTGTTAAGGAAGAACTGCAAAAACTGCTTGATGTAGGATTCATCTATCCCATCTCTGACAGTGAATGGGTCTCTCCTTTGGTGCTAGTGCCAAAGAAAAATGGTAAATGGAGAATTTGTGTTGACTACCGGGAATTGAACAAAGCCACTAAAAAGGACCATTTTCCTTTACCTTTCATAGATCAAGTGTTAGATGGTCTGGCAAGGAAAAAGTTTTTCTCCTTCCTAGATGGGTTTAGCGGGTACAATCAGATTCAAATTAGCCCGGAAGACCAAGATAAGACCACTTTCACTTGTCCTTGGGGTACCTTTGCATACCAGGTCCTTCCTTTTGGTTTGTGCAACGTTCTAGCCACTTTCCAAAGAGTGGTATTGAGTATATTTTCTAAACTGGTTCATGATGCAGTAGAAATATACATGGATGATTTTACTCCTTATGGGTCTGACTTTCAGGAAGCTTTATCTAACCTAGGAAAAGTTCTAGATAAGTGTATTGAGATGAACCTGTCCCTCAGTCTAGAAAAATGTGAATTTTTTATGACTGAAGGGACCGTGCTAGGTCATGCAATATCTCAACAAGGACTGTAGGTGGACCCCAACAAAATTACCATCATCCAAAGGGTCCCACCTCCTCAAAAGGTGAGAGATGTTAGAAGCTTCCTAGGCTTAGCTGGATATTACAGGAGATTCATTAAAGACTTCAGCAAGATAGCCTCTCCTTTGTTTGGCCTCCTAGGCAAAGATGTTGAGTTCATATGGTCGAAAAACTGTCAAGAAGCCCTAGATACCTTGAAGAGCAAGCTAGTGACTGCCCCAATTCTAAGAGGCCCAAACTGGGCCCTACCCTTTCACATTCACACAAATGCCTCAAAAAAAGCAATAGGAGTAGCGTTAGGAAAAATTGATGAAAATTTACCTTATGCCATATACTTTATAAGCAAAAACTTGTCAAAGGCAGAGTTAAACTATACAATGACCGAGAAGGAAGTCCTAGCTGTCGTGCATTCCTTAAACAAATTCAGACATTATATCACAGGCTATCAAACCTTTGTGCACACTGATCATGCTACAATTAGATATTTAATGAAAAAACAGTTGTAAATGCTCACATTATTAGATGGTTGCTTTTACTGCAGCAATTTGATCTGACCATTATTGATAAGCTTGGTAAAGAGAATGTTGTTGCTGACTTTTTGTCTAGAGTAAATTTGCTTGCAGGTGAAGAAGGAATGGTGGATTACCAAATGCCAAACGAACACCTATTTTCTATATTAGTACTCTCTCCATGGTTCGCTGATATAGCAAACTACTTGGTTTCAACACAGTTCCAACTACACCTATCCTCAAAGGAGAAGAGAAAAATAGTAAGGAAAAGCACCCCTTTCACCTGGATTGGAGACAATCTCTTCAAACTTGGCCCAGATCAGATCTTGAGAACATGTGTCAGGGAGAAGGAAGTCTTAGACATCCTCCTGACCTATCATGACGGGCCTTGTGGAGGTCATTTTGCAGCAAAAAGAACTGCCTTCAAGATATTGCAAGCATGCTACTACTGGCCCACTCTTCATCAGGATGTGAGGAGATACACAAGCCAGTGTGATCGGTGTCAAAGGATGGGGAAACCCACTCCAAAGGATGAAATGCCCATGCAACCTCAAGTGACCTTTGAGCCATTTGAGAAGTGGGACATGGACTTTGTGGGGCCTATCAACCCCCCTTCAAAGTAGAAGTAGTACATTATTGTGTGCACCGACTACCTGACAAAGTGGGCAGAGACAAAAGCAATCAAAGCAGTGACAGAGGAAAAGGTAGCCGAGTTTTTAAGGAAAAACATATTCTACAAGTTTGGGTATCTGATAGAGTTGGTCACAGACCAAGGCAGTCAGTTTACTTCCAACCTGCTTGAAGACCTGCTTACACATCATAAGATCAAGCATAGGACTTCCAACCCTTACCATCCACAAGCCAATGGGCAAGTGGAGGTCACTAGTAGAGCATTGGAAGGGATCCTAACCAAGGTAGTGAGCAGCAACAGAAAAGACTGGGCAAACAGATTAGTTGAGGCCACTTGGGCCTACAACACAACATGGAAGACCACCACCAGGTTCACACCCTATGAACTGGTCTATGGGAAGAAGGCTTTGCTATCAATAGAGTTTGAATTCAATACCCTCAAGATGGTAGCTCAGCTAGAACTAGACCTCAGCCATGCACAAAAGGAGAGATTACTTCAGCTAAATGGATTGGGTGAATACAGATTGCAAGCCCTTCTCCATACAGAGGTAGTTTAGCTTCAGAGAAAGATATGGCATGACAGAAATATCAGGGAGAAGCAATTCCAAGAGGGAGATTGGGCACTACTCTATGATTCAAGATACAAGGATTTCAGAGGCAATCTGAGGACAAGATGGTTGGGACCCTACACTATGGAGAAATGCAATGACAATAGTTCAGTTTTGATTAGAACCATTGATGATGAAGCCATCCCCATGCTTGTCAGTGGACATCGGTTGAAAGTCTACAAGAAACCCCTCTCTAAGCAAGAGTTTATTGAAGATTTGAATAAAACAGTGATGGTATTGGAGCATTTCTTAGCTTCCACTTCACCCACTCACTAAAAAAAGAAAAAAGAAAAAATAAGGACTCAAGTGAAAACCTCCATGAGGCGCTTGAGTCCCATCATTGGGTTGAAAACCTCTTCGAGGCGGTCCAGTGACGTCAAAAAAAAAAAAAGAGGAAAGAAGGAAAAGAATAAGATCCCTAGGTGAAAACATCGCTTGGAGGTGCCTAGGGTAGGAAATTAAGGTGAAAACCTCTCTGAGGCACCCTAGTTGCTTTCAAAAAAAAAAAAGAGAAGAAAAAAATGAATTTTTATTGCATTGCAGGTGTAGGAGGACTACAGTGAGCAGAAGAAGGTGCCAAGGGGACCCTGACATTCATACCAGCATCCATCTCATCTTCTCCACAACTTCCTCCATCATTTTTTGTATCTCTTTCTCCTCACTGTACCTCTTCTTCCAAAACTGTGTTTTCTACAGGAGGCTCTGTGTTTTCTATAAGAGGCTCCTATAGGAATTACAGAGAGCCAAAAGTGTCTGCAGGGGGAAGTTTGAGGGACAAGAAAAGCTTCATGAGGAACCTATAATCCCTCTTACCATCTTCCAACCTCCTTGCCATCATTTCCAAGCCTGCATCACACTCTAAGCAACATTAGTATTTTTTTTCCTTTTCAAGGAAAAACACAGAAAAACAGTTTTCAATTTTGAAAAAAAAAAACAAGAATAAGAGGAGAAAAAGGCACCATCAACTTTACCTGAAGCCTACCTACTACCCCTCCATCATTCATCTCCACCTCTGGCATCATTCTCGAGCTCCAAGCATAGGGAAATAGCTGAAGTTACAAGGGGAGAAGCAGTTATAGGGGCTCCTGTAGGAATTCCTGTAGTAGCTGATCCCATAGAAGTCTAGCACCAGTAGCAAGGGACAACATATCTGAGGATTGAAAAGGCATATGCAGCTTAGCCCTAGCAAAAGAAGAACCTGCAAAAACACACAACAACACATCAACAAGCAGAGATAGCATGCATGAAGGAAAATGAAGTCATGTAGTAGAGAAAGCCATGGCACCTCACGGTCAATGGCAACAAATACACTCAGATCACAGGTAAGTAACTAAGTCACTCCTCTATCTTCATATGTGTAATTAGGAGTCATACGAAGGCAATGAAATGGTTGAAATCGAAAGATGAAAAGGTGGTCAGTTAACTTGGCCACCTTCATTGAGTTGACTCCACTTAACCGAGATATCACCCACACATGCCCATAGTCAACTCAAGCAAAATATGCCAAGGATAGGTAGTGGGAGGAAGAGTTATCTCTGATGCAATAATGAGGGATGATTATAAGGAGGGGTCATGATGACCAATCAGGTGGGGACCAATGGTCCTAATCTAGGCAATGTACACCCTGCCAACTCAGCACTCATAACTGAAAATATCCATAAAAGGTAATGAGCACTCCTCCCTATGCATTCTCACCATATTTTCTTCATTTTCTCCTCGTAACTCAGCCACACAACAGTCTTCTTGTGCCCCCACAGCCTTGTAACCACCATCCTCCATCGATTTCCTCCATATTCTTGCTCTCGGCGTTTTCTACAAGAGCACCTACATGAAATCTACAGGAGCAAACGTGATTTTTGGCACGAATTTCAGTCTTAAGAGGTAGGGTTCATGAATTCCCTCTGATTATATATCAAAATGTGAAAGAGTTGGTCTCAAATTGAAGATAAAATGAGTCTTTAAGAGGGTAGAAAATACATAAAAATGAAAAATAAAAAATAAAAAATAAAAAAAATTATGTTTGTTTAAAAAAAAGCAGTCTACTTTGTTTTTCTATCTCACTCAAAATTCTTTGGCTTCACCTCCATATTTGGTTTTTCAAAAGAAGTACAGGCAGTATGACAAGGGAGTTTATGAGAAAAGAGCCCACTAACTCCACTAGACTCCATGCACATCCTCAAGTGGTGGACATATTTACAAGGGCAAACTGGATGAATTTATTTGAGAAGTTTAGAGGGTTTGATGATGAAATTTCCCAAGAATTTGCTCTCTCTTTGGTCCCTCACACAAGAACTCATGCTACTGTAACCATTAGAGGCCTCTCCATTGAAATAACCCCTGAATTCATCAGTAGGGTCACTACCTTTCCTCTTGGGCTGCCTAGGAGTAAAGATGAGAAACCAATTGGCCAGGCTGCCAAGAATAAATTTTTCCAAGATAATGAAACCCATGTTGAAGACAAAAATGGAATTAGGAGGGCTAGTATACCATATCCCTGGGATGAGGTTAGCTACCAAGTGATCAAATACATTTCTTGTGAGGGGAGGCATAGCATTGTTTATGGATATCATTTCAGAATCCTCCATGACTTGAGATATGGCATGGATACCCTAGCACCTCAATAGCTTAGTATCCCTTACTTTCTCCTTCAGTCCCTCATTGACTCCAACACCAAGGTACAAGCAAGAAATTCACAGCAGCTAGCTCACCATGGCCTAATCAAAATCCTAGTAGAAGAAGCCCTCCATACACTTACAATCCCTATAGCATGGGAAGTTTTCATAAATATGACAGTCGAGGATTACATAAAGGCATTAACCTATGATGTCAGTCCTATTGTCAGTGAGGAGGAAGAACAACAAGGAGGAGAAGATGAAGCCAATGGTCACATAGCAGAGCAAGAAAGGGTGGAGGAAAGAAAAGAAACAGAGGAAGGAAAAGTTGAAGAGACAGAGCAGGAGGGGGAAAAAGAGATAGAAGAGGGAGAAAAGGAGGCAAAGAAGGCAAAGAAAAGAGAAGAGTCCCCTGAAACTTGGGAAAGAGAAGCAGCAGTTTCCCTCACTGCCCTCAGCACACCATTCAAGCAGAAGCAAAAGAGGAAAAGAAAAACCTCCATGTATTTCAGGGATTAAAACAAGCAAACCTTAGCCCTCATCAAAGATTCCCATTACCATTGAAGATTCACCATCTGTCAAGGTGAAAGAATCCCCTTCCAAGACACCCATAACCTATGAAAGGGGTACTACAAGATCTTCTAAATGGAAGGGAAAGAACATTCTACAGGACCCCAAACCGGACCTACAGGAGGCTAAAATAGTCCTACAAGAGACATTGTCCAGACTACAGGAGACATAAAAACTTGAGGAAAATATAGGAGGATAGCCAGAAGTGAAAGAGGAAGTACAAGAGCTACAAGAACCTGACCCCCAACCTAATCTTGCCTCCTATTACAATCTAGTTGAGGGAGGCAAGATAATCCCACAGATATTTGCAATTCCATTGTTTTTCGAATTGGAAAAAGAGAGAGTGAGAACGCATAGGTGGATGCAGATAGCCAAGTCCAAAGGAGTTGAGGATATTGGCCACATGGAAAACAAACTTAGGGAAATGGGCAGGGAATTGAGTGCTCTCAGAGACAGAGAAGCCATCACAAGAATCAACCTTGAGAATGAGAATGAAATACTATGGAGGCAGCTGCAGGAGAAAGACACTCATTTGGCATACATGGCCAGCTTATCCGTGGAAGCATTACAATGCAGAACACCAGCCAAATCTTATGGCCTCTATCTGAAGGATCAATGGCTTCAATTCCAAATAAAAACTTTGGCACAAAAAGGCACAATGCCTTTCCAAGACTACAGGCAGTTCATGGATTTGTGTGAACAAAGCACCTCCAAGGACAAAGAAAAGATGGAAGAGTTCTATCTACACAACATGGCCCTCACAGACCTGAATGTGTGGGACCCTAATGCCAAGCTAGGGGATCTACAATTAATGGCCATGGCATCATGGATGAACGATGAAGAATTGAGGGCAGCAGAAATGAAAAGATTGATGATAAAAGAGTAAAATGAACCATTAATGATAAGAGTTGAGCCTTTAGATCCTATGGCACTCATCAACACACACAACCTGCTTGCCAATGACCCTCAAATTGCCCCTAAATATATATCCAATCAGGCACAAGCCATTGCACACTTTGAAGATATGCTTAGGCTACTTGGAGATGACTGTGTGCATGCATGCATGAGAAGATGGAACACCCTACCTCACAGCTTGCAGATCAGAGAACACCATTCTCCCATGAGGCTAAGGAAGGCATTGAAAAGAGTGCCAATGTACAAGCACTCCATGCAAAGGCTGAAGGTCAACTGGATTGGCCTCAAACTGAGTCCTCCACTCCTATTAGGCATGCTGGAAGGCAGAAGGAAAGAAGAAGAGAAGGAGCAGTGGAAGGACATAGACAGAAAGGAATGATTTTATGGAGAACATGAGCAGACCACAGCAGAAGCCTAGGATGCTAGGGAGGCCACCAGGGCCATAAAAGATGAAGAGATTGACTAGGTTGCTTAGAGGATGAGCAACACCTTCAGTAGGGGGGTGATGATGAGCCTCATAAATGGGTAATTATGTGGGCTCATTTTACCTCCTAACCTAGTCAAATCAACCATTCTCTTAGCTTACTGTATGATTTTCTGATTATATTTATGCTTATAGGGTGAGTTGAGTTAGTTATTATGCCATGTGGTCTAACATGTATTTAATGCAGATTATTGATGGATTTCAAGGTCAAAGTCAAGGATTTAATGGTCAAACTACATAAATAACTCAAATTAGACAGAGGAGAGGACTTATAGGAGCGAATCCCCCTCATTTATTGCTCCTCACTTCGAATTCCCTTTCATTCAGCTTGGAGTACAAGCAGTCGAATCATGCACTAAGAAGGCAACCGAGCAAGTGGAAGATGATTGATAGTTATCTCGAGTTTTGGGAGCCAAGCCTCCTTGATTTTAAGGAATTTGTTGGTAGCTTCAAATTTATAAGTAGAGAGACCTAGGGCCTCACTAGGGTCTACTTTTTGCTTATGTAAACTCTGCTCAAATTTCGAGCTTACTATTTTGTGACAGTTTTATGTAATCTTGCTATTTTTTTTATAATGAAGATTAAATCCTTTTTGACCTAGCACTGAGTTACCTTAGAGGGCTAAAGCTCTTGGGTTAGGGCCCAATCCAAGCAGCCAAGCTTCTCTTTACTTGTATTTGTATGTTTTACTTCAGTTTATATATTAGTTTGCTGTTAGATGTATTTCTCTTATGGCTAAGAATAGGTTGCTTTTGATGATTTAGTAGTTTGCTTCCATTTATGGTTTCTGTAGCAGGTTAAGTAGTGATCAGAGAAGATTCAAAAGGCTAGCAATAGTGCCTTGGCCTCTCTTCCTCCCTATGGGACCATGATTTGAGGCAAAGACCCTCTTGCTGCCCCAAAAATACAAATTTTCCTCCTTCCTAGGACTTCTAGTGTTTACAGCTCTTTAGTAGGTAGATAGTCCAGTTTTTCGTTGCTTTAGATCTTCTTTATCATGTTCACTTCTTGATTTGCAATATTCCTTTTGCATGCTTTCCTTTCTTATAGAATTTCCAAACATTTCCTTCTATACATCATAGTTTAGGTCATTTTAATGCAAAACTCTGTTTTTCCTAGGATGCACTCATTTTATTGGTTGCTTGATTCTCTTGGTTGAATTTAAGTTTCTATGCAATAGATCTCTTCCAAAAGTAGGCTAGCTTACTAGCAATCACACCCTCCATCTGATCCATGCCCTACAGGTCTCCCAAACTTCACCTCAATTCTGCCCTAGTTTCCTGCATTTTTCATAGAACTTCTTCCTCTCTCCTTGAGCAAACCAAATCATCTTTCTCTCTCCTGGTGATTCATGGCAGACCTTAGGCACCCTAACACCTCATTCCAACCTTCATCCACCTTTTCCACCCACTCTCACTCCCTCAAAACAACGAAAATTTCTCTCGGCCTCTTCCTATAGGCCTCTTGTAGTTTCCCTATTTTCCTCCTGTATTTTTCCTGTGCCCTCCTGTAGTTTTCCCTGTAGGCTTTCTTTTGAAGGTCGAGTGTGGGAAAAGCATCCAGAAGACCACCTAAGACCTCCTAGGACCCATCCACACCATCCTACATCCTCCCAAGCCATAAAACCGCCCTCTAATGCCATCTGTTCGCTGCCACACTCACACACGATAAATTAGATGCATGTTAAATTCACATAAAAACACATAAAAAATCAAAAATATGTTTTTTGTTTATTTACTTCTAGAAATAGCATGGTTAGATATTGTTTACTTCCTTAAGTAGGTCATGGCATTTCTTTCATGGTTTTCATAGTGTTTTTGGCAAAAGTAGAATTAGCTTGTTAATTAGGTTTTACCAAGTTTTGCTTTACATTACAGTCTTTCTCCTTTCTGCAGGTAGAATAGCATCTGTAGAGTAATCTTTCTTCCCTTTCATCACACATAGAGCTTCTTTTGAAATCTATAGAAGTTGGCTTGAGCTCCTAGTGATCCTGCGCTGACTGACCAAGTGACAACCTGCAATGAGAACTAGTACTTGTGCATATAACACTGACGCTTCCAAGTTTGTTACGAACTACCGGGTTGATAAAAGTAAAGTTGGCAGCCCAGGAGTTGCAACATTCTTGCTGCAATACTAGCACTCACCACTTCTACTATCAATTTGTGGAAGATTAAAGATCGAGCTAAACAATATAACTAGAAGGAAAATAATCAATGGAACAATACACATGAAAATACTTTGGGGAAAGCCTTAGCGAAAAACCCCACACTATTTGTATTATCATACAAGGTGGAAATACATAGGAATTTTACAAAGCCTTAGCTCTCACAACTAGCGAGCTCTCAGTACAGTCCCCACAGATACTCACAGGAAATCTTAGCTTCTCTTCATCCTTCCTCTCTGCCCTCCAAGCTCCTATTTCCTTGCGTTGTTCCTTGTGGATGATTCTCCTGTTACCAAGTGGAAAACTTTCTCTTCAAAACTGTGCAATCCTCAAAGATTAAATCCTTGACTGCATGCATGAGTTTTCTCCATGAGAAAACACATGCAACTGATAGTACACTTTCCTTGACATTAATCTCAACCGGGTCTTTCTCAGAATAGACATGCATGAGTTTCTAATGAGGGAATCTTCAGTTAACTGGAGTAGCACTAATTGAGTGCATTAATGCATCAACTCACTGTTAACTCACTATTAGTTCCTCAAACAGTTTGGAACTAATTTAACTGGACTTAACTCAGTAAACTGAGTTAACTAATTACAACTCAAATATAACTCAATCTTATCACCTTAATTTAAGGGATAACTCTTGCATGACTTCAAAAAGACTTCTAACTTGAATTTCTCCAACTAATTAATTTAAAATTAATTAATTAATTATTTCCAAATAGTTGTTAAGACTAAATTCGATTTTAATTCACAATTTAATTCAAGGGCAAATTAAATTGGAATATTCTTGTTGCCATATTTCAGCAAAGACCTCTCTGATACCAAACTTGATACAAGTACTCTCAGCTACTAGAATTAACCAAGATCGTTTACTTCTATGATGTTTGCATAATTGCATGTAAAAGAGTATGAAAAACGACTTGTGCATGTTTTAAGAAGAGGAAACATATTGAAAACCTTTGTTTTAAAGAACACAAACACATTGATAGCAGAGTTCACCTAGTGTGGGTTACGTCTTCAGGCTTGGTGTCAAGAGTAGTGTTACACTAAAAAATGTCACCTTAACTACTTACAGTTAGTATGGCTCCAATCAACAAGTCATGCTACCCTCTTAGGCAAGTCTCATGCCTCTGTTATCCATCTCAAACTCAAAGAAGAGAGAAAGTCTTGTAAAAATCATGTTTATCTCTGGGGTCGCAGGTTCTCTCTAGCCTTACCTGCGGGGACGCTGACATGTTCACAAAATATGCGTCCATGGACGCTCTGTATGTTAAGGGACAGGTGCGTCCCTCTGTAAAAGGCAAAATGCGCGAGTTTTATCTTGAAAAAGTTACTTGTGGTTACTTCTAGAACATTCTAGAGGTCGGTTTGATGAAATGGATGCGCCTCCAGTTGGTTCATGTATCTCTATTAAGGGGGAACCTATCCCATCAATAAGGGAGCTATCCCACCCATAGAGGGGGATGATCCCATTGATAGTGGACCTGAATAACCTCTTTACAGCACTATAAATGAAGGCATTGAGCCAGAAGGAGAGGAGGTTGGAGCTATACATTTTCTTTGGGTAAATGCTGCAGGATTTAGGTCTTCCATTAGAGCCTTTGTGAGGAGAGATTGTCTTCACTTGATTCTACTTGGGAGAGGGTGAGCTTTGTCAAAGTAGAGGAAAACCCTTGATGGACCCTGGGAGGAACTTGCACAACACCAAGGCCAGGTTGTAAGAGTTTCTTTGTTTCGTTATTAATACAAACTGGTTTATTTTTCTCAATAGCTTGTGTTAATGAGTTATTTCATGTGTTCCTTGGTCTGCATGTTGAATATATGTTTTATTATATGAAATGCAAGTGCTTGGTAATTGTTTGATTGTTTGTGGTTGCAGGAATTGACTTGAAGGAGGAGCTCATCCGGATCGTCAAGAACGGACTTCAACAACAGCGTTTTGGAATAAGGTAAGCCTAAACACTTGTAGTTTTCATGTTGTAAAAGGTGTATTTAGAGAAAGATCACTCCATTTTGTCTTGTTTGTCATTAGAATGTCTTAGACTTCTAGGAAGGTCAGTCGTGTCCGCACCCTTGACAGATTCCGTGTGACAAATTGGCGACTCCGCTGGGGAATCCATTAATGAGAGAGTCTTTTCCTTTATATGAACTTTGCTTTGAGAAAATCATTTTTATTTTCTGGTTTTTGACTGTGAGAATTAGTATTTGGGTGGCTTAGCTGTAGCTTTAGTTGGCTTTAGTTTTTCTTCCTTTTTCCAGAAAGACGCAGTCTCTGTGTGCTGCACAGTGCGTCCTTGGACGCGCTGTTGTCGACTGCACAGTGCGGGGCGCACCTGTGACAACTTCTGGCCTGCGTCTTCCTGTAAAAGTTAAGAAAATTCCATTTTTGCCTTAAATTACTTTTAGATTTTGTTTTTTCTTAGTGTTTTCTGCCCAGATCCTTTAGTACCCTGTCAAGAATTCTTACCTGAACTGGTTTTGTGAGCTTTGAGTGTTTTAGTGGTTTTCAACGAAGTTTAGACCTAGGGTTTGATTTTTGGAAAGGCTTTGTAGTAACTTTGAGCTTAGAAAGTTGTCCAGCCTTAGATATCTCTGGTTAGTCAACCTTCTTAGAAGTTGAGCCTGCCGTAAAGTCTCCTTGTTTGAGCAACTTGTCATTTGAGTTGTTTTGGGTCAAATTTCGAATTGCTTGTTTTTAAAGTATTGATTTCCATTTTCAAAAAGGACAAAAAGATTAGAATTTTGTTTTGACTAGTTTTTGGTTCTGCAATAAGCTAGTCCTTGATTTGATTGTGATCAAGTAAAACACCTTAGAAATAATCATTGTTAGTTTTGGCCTCGTTAAGATTGCTTAGAGTAAATTTGCCTTTAGTTTGCTTATGAGTGCATTTTCATAGATTTTAAGAGTTGTTAAGATTGATTTTTGGTTATATTAGATTTATTTGCTTTATTAAAAGAAAAATACAAAAACATCTTCTTAAAAGTCTTGTTTCAAGTAGCTTTTTGTTTTCAAAAGAAGAAAAGAGTTTTTTCGTGCATGTAAAGAGAAGTTATGTTTTTATGCTTGGAAAAGAAAAACGAATTGTTTCTTTGATTGTCTTCAATTAAGAAGTTGCTTTTATAAGGATTGCATTCTCTCAACTTTTTAGTTAAGCAATTCATCGAAAAAGTAAAGTAGTGGATAAATCATTTTAGGTGCATTTTGTAGTGGTTTCGAGTCGAGTCAACACACCACTAGTTTCACTTCCATCACCTTTTGACTTAAGAAACAACCTTAAAAGTAACGCTTAAATTAAAATCAATCTAGTAATCTTTATTTTTCTAGGGCTCTGAAGCACCAACATAGCTTAGGCTAGGGTCTTGGAGTAGGTGAGTACTTAACTCTCCAAGACTACAAAACCAAACAGATAGTCTATCTTGAGTAGAACAAATCCAATTGTTTCAGTTACATTCTGGGAAAGCTCCTCTTAAAGGAGAAACACGAGCTCGTGTCCGAACCAGTGAGGGGATCATTCCTCCCTCGTTGGGAACGACGCCAGGCAGTACGTATTACAAACGGTAAACCTCGGATTAACCATTGTCGAGGAGCCAGGGGTCACTTATCGGTAAACCTTGGATTGTTGTCAAGGAGCCGGTAAGGGGATTGGAGCTTGCTACTCTGCCCTTGCGTGCTGTCGGAGTTTAGACTGTTCCCCCAGGTGTAATTGTTGTGATTGGTAACCTTAGTGGCCATAATATCTAGGATTCTACCCAAGGTGACGGTGGAGGGAAGGTCCCACTGTACCTGGAGCAGACGTCGGTTATACTCACTTGGATTTTCTGGGGGGTTCGCTTCACTTCGAGACGGTTAAAGTGGAGGAACTTGGTCCAGTCTATTCATTAAGCAGGTTGCCGGGGTAACTGTTCCACCCACTATTTCTGTACTGAATCCTGCGAGGTTGGGCCTAATCACCAACTAGCGCTTTTGGTCCGGAAGACTACTGTTTGTGTGTGGTTTGACGCTCTAGATTATTTAGGCGTGTGCTTCAAATTTGATTGGTTCTTTAGAAGACTTTAGGTGGTTTGATTTGAAATTTTTTACTTTGTTTTCGTGTGTTGTAGTTAAAATCTTTAATTGTGGCGGAATTACCGAGAAGGTCCCGTCGATTGCGGGCCAGTCTCCTGAAGTTGTATCTGTGGCCGAATTGTTGAGAAGATCCCGTGAACTTAGGGGTTCACCTCCTCGAGACGACCCCAGTTATTTAGAGGGTTTAAAGGTCCTTGTAACTCCTAGTGGCAGTAGAGTAGGTCCACCTGAAGAAGGAGAATCTTCTTTGGTAGTCCATCCAGATTACCAAAGATTAGAAACAGGTTACAATCCCGAAGCTGTTACAGTTTCCGAGCTTGCTGGTAGTTTTTCATCTGCCAGTGAAACAGGCGAAGAACCTGAAATTTCAGAACCTGTTACTCCAACTCCTAGTGTTCCTGATTCACCAAGAATAGAAAGAATTATCACCGAAAATCTTCCTGTTGGATTAATTGCTATAGAAGAACTTGTTCCAGAGGAAGAAATAGGCGTTTCTGATTCTGAAGATCTAATTACCCTTGATCTAAGGGAGCGTGAATCCATCTTTTACAGTCCTCCTAGAAGTGAATCTTGGTACCTTGCATTAACCAATTTTTTAGACAACTCAGTAGGTTTTTCTACACCTCGTACTCCGGTTCCACCTAGAGGAATTCATTCTCCTGTAAATATGTCTGGTCAGTCATCTGTGTTTTCACAAAGTCCTGAATCATTTTTACATGGCGGTCCTTCTGTTCCTACTGGGTATCAGTCACTTTCTGGTACCTTTGCGGGAGCATCTCCTCAACCTGTTGATCATGGGTTATTAGTTGGAAACAGTGGTAATGTACCATTGAGTATAGGTGAAGTTTATATGATGTCAGGTTCAACTCCCATTAACCAACCTCAAGGTGGCCAATTACCGCCTGGGGGGCAACCTTCGTTAATGCCTGGGGGGCAACCTCAAGGTACTTCATTTGTGACTGGGGGGCAACCTCAAGGGTATCAACCCCAAGGGTATCAACCCCAGCCTCAATATGTACCCCAAAGTCAACCTCAGTATCAGTATCAACCTCAAGGATGGCAACCTCAAGGATGGCAACCCCAAGGGTATCAACCCCAAGGGTATCAACCTCAAGGATACCAACCTCAAGGTCAAGGTCAACCCCAGTATTCGTATTTACCTCAAGGTTATCAACCTACGGGTCAATACCCTGGTCAAGGTTATCAACCACCTCAAGGGCAATCATATGGGACTACACCTTACAGTTATCAACCCTATCCTCAATACGGCTATGGATCTCAGTATCCTCAACCTGTTACGAGTCAATACCCTGGAATGTTAACATGGGATCCGTCACAGGGTCAACAGATGTCGCAACCAAGTATACAGTCGGTACCTCAAGCAGGACAACCTGCAGTTCCTGGTCCACCCCAGCAACCGCAACCTGTCCAGTCAAGTGTTCAGACCCCTGTAACTTCTGTAGTTACTCAGCCGCCAATTGCACCGAGTACTCCACCTCACACGGCTGCAGCAACTACCGCTTCATCTACCATGCTTACATCTGGAGTATCGGCAGCTCCGGTTTCTACTGTCCCTGTAACCGTTCCTCAGACATCTGTACCGTTGTCTGGACCCACGGTTCAAACCACAGTCCAGATGCCTGCAGGTCAACCTGGTACAAGTACGGTTGTTACTACTCAACCTCAATTTGTTCAACCTCCGTACCAGGGACAGTATCAACCTGGGCAAGCTGCCCAACAACCGGTTTACCAGTATCAACCGTATCCTGGGTACAATTATCAACCACCTCAACAACCCCAGTACGGTCCGGTTAATCCTGGTTTTCCAGGAGGATATAATATCCCCAATGCGAATCCTGTTCCTAGTTATCCTGGATATCCTCCTCCTGGGGCTGGTATTGTGACTCAGAGTTTTAGAGATCCTAACCGGCAGTTACCATTTATTGCGACTTTAGATTTACCCGACTTGACGCGCCTAACGAACGATCCAATTCAATATCTTCCGTTCTGGCCGCCAATGCCAAATAAGTTGCCCAGCGATATACCCAAGTTCGAAGGTAAGTCTGGAGAGGATCCGTCTAATCACGTGATGACTTACCACCTCTGGTGTGCATCAAATTCCATCTCAGATGATTCTATCCGCTTACGTCTTTTCCAGCGTACACTCATTGGTCTCGCAGCCAAGTGGTACATTGAGTTGCCACGGGCTTCTTTTTACAACTTTAGCCAGTTAGCTACTTCATTCTTAACTCATTTTCAGTTACCAGTCAGATACGATAATGGTACAGAATTATTAACTTCGCTAAAACAATCGACATCCACGTACATTTCTGATCACATCCATGAGTGGAGACGTCGAAGGAGATTAGTGAAAGTTTTTATCCCGGACCAAATTTTAGCTGAATGGTTTGTAAAATCATTATTACCAAGAATTACTGAAGATGTAGCTAAGGCCGGCGTAGTTACTGAGGAGCAAGTCATTGCTCAGGCACAATACCTTGACTTAGTTTACACTCAGTCGGGTACGTTACACGAGAAAATTCCGGATCTTCCAAAGTCAAACCAAATCGCTGCTGCTCCTTCGGGATCTCATGCCGCTGATGGTATGATCGGTATCGTGACTACGAAGAGTAAGAAGAAGTCTTCCAAGACCTCCAATACTCCAATTATCACTTTGCCTGATTCTCCGACAGGAGAGTCTTCTCCTCCTGAACTTACCGCCGACATTCACGCTGTAGAGTCATCTACGGCCAAATCCAAAAACGGTGGAAAGAAGAAAGGAAAGAAGAAGGCTAAAGCAGACAAGGCTCCAAAGGAGAAAACGGAAAAGTCGGAAACCAATGACGAAAAGCGCAAACCTCGTTATCCTTGTCTCATTTGTGAAGAAGATCATTTTACGAGAGACTGCCCTCATCGGGCCGAGGTAGTGAAAATAGTTAAAGGTTCTCCGACTCCTGCTGTGTTAAAGAATCCATTCCCCGAGCAGGAAAATAAGATGATAGGTTCTTCTTCGAATGCCAGTGAAGAACCCATTTTGATGATGTCTCATGTCAGGATTGCGACTCGATCGCAAGATTATGGTAGTAAGGCTCCTGTTGATGGTAAAGAAGCAGAATCTTCTCACTCTAACCCATCAACCTCAGCTCCTGGTTCCGATCCACTACAGATCGAAAAACCTAACCCAGACTTAGTGATTAAGCCGCCCGCCAAGGGTGTACTTCGAAGGTCTGCTTTCAATCCACATGCGAGAGCAGCCCAGAATTACAACATTGTTGAAGACTTAGCTGTTTCACCTTCAGCAATGTCGGCACTCGAAGTGCTGCAATCATGTCCAGCGCAACGAAAATTGCTTTTGTCGGCTATTGGAGCTGTCGATGTTCAGGACCCGAACCTAATGATCTTTGATCTAGAAAGTAGTACACCGCGTCTCCCCCATCAAATGGCTTTCCAAATTCCAGTGATAGTCAAAAACAGGCCTATTCATCGGACTGTGATTGATGAGGGAGCTTCTACGTGTATTATGTCGATTCAATGTTGGAGATCGCTTGGTTCTCCTTCGTTGAACCAATCCCCCACCATCCTTAAGGCCTTTGATGGCCGTGGGTTCCGTCCGTTTGGTATTCTACAAGAATTGCCTATAGGGGTCGAAGGTAAAACCGTTAGTCTGGATGTGGAAGTGGTTGATGCCCCTCTAGACTACAACCTTCTTTTGGGTCGAAGTTGGTCATATGCTATGACAGCGGTCGTTTCATCGGTCTTCAGAGTCATTAAGTTTCCACATAACGGTAAGATCGTGACTATTGATCAGCTGACATACTTTTCATCCGACCCAACCTCTTCAGAAACTATCCAGCATGTTGGTAAAACGACAATCCCTTATAGGGACATTGGTGTAGGTTTAGTTAAGGATTCCGGTTTACTGGGAACTTTTCCTCTCCCTCCACTCAATGCAGACCCTTCGTTCGCAACAATTCATATGATCACGTCAGAAAACATTATTTATGATGATCCTTGGTATGTTCCCTCTGACTCTGAGCTAGACTCACTCGGTGATGTTATGCCGTTGAGTCCGTATGAGATTGCTTATGAAGCTCTTATGTCTTTTACCGACTTTCATTCAACCGACCAAATGAATGTGGTCAGTGAAGAGTCACTTTTCACCTCACCCTTAGAACGGATAACGTTTCCCGAAGAAGTGTCATCTGACGAACAACTTCGCGAAATCCTAAGTGTAGATGATCTACCATGGGAAGATCTCCATCACAGATCTTCGTTTTTACCTAAGGATGATGCTTTGAAAATGATTTTTCATCTATCTTTACCGCTGAATATGTCAAAGACGCTCAGGATCCAACGAAACATTCTGATTCAGAGCTGAATTTAGGGAATATTTCTCGTACTATTCCCATTGATATTTCAGTGAAGCCCGGAATCAAGGAGAACATTCATATAGGTGCCGCATGTACTGACGAAGAAATTGAAACTTACAAGGCCCTATTCCAAGAATTCCGCGACGTGTTTGCCTGGTCCTACGAAGAAATGCCAGGAATCGATCCTGCCATTGTTGTTCATGAAATCAAAACCTACCCGGATGCTAAACCCATTCGGCAACGGTTGCGTCAGATTCACCCTCGAAAAGCAGCTGCAATCAAAGCCGAAGTCGAAAAGCTGTTGAAAGCAGGTTTCATTTATCCGATCCCGTTAACGGATTGGGTATCGAATATTGTTCCCGTCAATAAAAAACAAGGAACAATAAGAATCTGTATCGATTATAGGGATATCAATCGAGCTTGTCCAAAAGACAACTATCCTACGCCTTATATCGATCAAATTATTGATGATTGTGCCGGAAGTGAGATGTTTTCCTTCATGGATGGTTTCTCAGTTATAATCAAATCAATATTCTACCTGCCGATCAACCAAAAACGGCATTCATTTGTCCATGGGGGACATTTGCTTATTGCAAATTACCTTTTGGCCTTAAGAATGCCGGTGCTACTTTTCAACGGGCCATGTCTTATGCATTTCATGACATCAAGCACATTGTGCAACCCTATCTCGATGATTTGCCTGCTCATTCTTTACACCGAGCTGATCACCTTGTCCACCTACGAGCAATCTTTATGAGGTGTAGGCATTATCGAATTCGGTTGAATCCCCACAAGTGTGTTTTCTGTATAGAAACAGGTCGATTGCTGGGATTTGTTGTTTCCAAAACCGGCATTCGCGTCGATCCCTCGAAAGTCGAGGCTATCATCCAATTGCCTCCTCCTTCGAGTTTGCGCCAACTCCAAAGTTTGCAAGGGAAAGCAAACTTTTTACGCCGATTCATCCCTAACTACGCCGAGGTCACTAAAGGTTTTACACGGTTGTTGAAACAGAACGTACAATTCTTTTGGGACGAGATTGCTCAACAATCTTTTGATGCACTGAAACACGCGTTGACCCATGCACCGTTATTGCATCCTCCCAACTACAACCAGGACTACTTCTTATACCTCGCAGCTTCGCATTCCACCATTGGAATGGTGTTAGTTCAAGAAGATGAATTCAAAGCAGAGCATGTGATATATTACCTTAGCAGAACCTTAAATCCAACTGAGTTAAAATATTCACATGTGGAGAAATTGGCCCTGGCAGCCGTTCAAGCTGTCCAGCGTTTTCGTCACTACATTCTTCTCCGCAAAACTACTGTTATTTCGGATTGCAACCCTATGATTTATATCTTGACAAAACAACTGCTAGGGGGCAAGTACTCTAAATGGATTGTCATCCTGCAAGAGTTCGACTTGGAGTTTGAGAAGTCCAAGTCTAAGAAATCTTTAGTCTTTGCGGAATTGATGTGTGATTTCCCGAGTGCTGACACAGAGACTGTGGCAGAGGAGTCCATTGCGGACGAATCTTTGTTTCTTATTAGCACTGTAGATCCGTGGTATGGGGATATAATCATCTATCTCCAAACCCAAACCTTTCGGCCTGAAGCTTCCAAGGAAAACCGTCGAAAAATTCGGTTTCAATCCCAGCAATACAGAATTATTGGAGATACACTTTATCGCCTGGGGGCAGACTTAGTTTTTCGACGTTGTTTAACTCACGATGAGGCTGAGAGAGTTTTGAATGATTGTCACTCTGGAGCATGTGGCGGTCATATGTCTGGGTATGCCACAGCTCAGAAGGTGTTGCGCGCTGGCTATTTCTGGCCGTCTATGTTTAAAGATTGTATCCTTGCCGTCAGAAAATGCCACAACTGTCAAGTGTTTGATCGCAAGATGCGCGCTCCACCTGCTCCTCTCCACCCTATAATTGCCGCTGGTCCATTCGCCAAATGGGGCATTGACTTTATTACTTGTAACCCTCACTCGGCCGGGGGGCATGCGTATATCATCCTTGCGGTTGATTATTTTACTAAGTGGGCCGAGGCGATGCCTACATTCGACGCAAGCGGCAAGACAGCTGCACTTTTCGTATTCAATCATATCATAACTAGGTTTGGTGTCCCACAAGCAATCATTACGGACCATGGAAGCCATTTTCGAAATGTCATGATGACTGAACTTACAAGCCAGCTTGGTTTGCGCCACGATAGCTCTACACCTTATTATCCGCAAGCCAACGGTTTGGTTGAGTCAATCAACAAAGTTCTAGTCGTCATGATTCGACGGATCATTGGTATCCATCGAACGAATTGGCATAACATGTTATTTTCGGCGCTATGGGCATATCGAACTTCAGTGAAAAATTCAACAGGTTTCACCCCTTTTCAGCTAGTTTATGGCTTAGAAGCTGTGTTACCTATTGAGTGCGAAATCCCATCACTTCAAATGGCTGTCGAATTACTTCCAGCTACTTCCGAAGAGGAGAAACGGTTGTTATACTTAGCTAAATTAGATGAGACTCGACGTGACGCTACTTTAGCTATCGAGACTCACGCGAAACGAATGAAAGCTCAGTACGATAAAAATGTAACCCCTCGAAGTTTTTCGGAAGGAGACCTAGTACTATTATATGATCAAGCTAACGATAAGCTAGGTGCTGGAAAATTCGTTCCCATGTGGCATGGGCCCTACATTGTAAAGCGAAAGCTAGCAAAAGGGGCTTATGAGTTAGTTGATTTTGATGGGGACTCTTTGGGCAAACCCAGAAATGGACTTTACCTAAAGAGGTATTATGCTTAAAATGGTGGATGGAGAAATTTTTAGATAGGTTAGATTTCCTTTCTAGCTAGCAAGTGTGTTAGTTTAGTCAGTGTGCTTAGCTTAGCAAGTGTGGTTTTTCGTCATTATTTTGGCTCATCTTGGTTTTACTCTTGATATTGTAGATGTCGACGCCTCTCCAAACATACATTGGATTTGCTGATGGTGCTTGTCGTAGTACACGGAATATCTCTTCCGCAGCTTGGGTTATCTATTCGCCCTCTGACGAGTTAGTTTCTATGCATGGGGTAAGCCTCGGTCAAACAACGAATAACATTGCAGAATACAGTGCAGTGGTTGAATTATTATCCGAATCTATTTCATTTGGAATTCGACGTTTGATAGTGAGGTTAGATTCTGAACTTGTTGTATTACAGCTTAATAGAGTTTATGCCATTAGAAATCCTGTGTTATTAAGGTTGTTTTTGAGAGTGCGTCTCTTGGAACGTGAATTTGATTACATTGAATATCAACATATTCCAAGGTCTTTGAATACATTAGCAGATGCAATTGCTTCTCAAGTGTTGGACAGACATTTATAATAATCATGCAAGTAAATTTAAAGACATTTCATCATACATGTTAAACAAGATAAGCCGATAATAGTGATATATAGATATAGATAGAAGTGTGTCCAAAAATATATACATCGTCTTCGATCATAGGTTTAACACACCTTATGATCGGCAAAATGATAGTGCAAAAAGTCAAAAATGTCACATGTGACTACAAAAGTGACTAGTCAATCACTGGTGGTGCTCTCTGTACGACACCACTGCGCGGGCTATCTTGCGCAGAAATCTCCTAAACGGTCCAGGGACTGCAACCACGAAGCGCTGAAGCCTCATTGGAATGTCATCCATAGTAGTCTCAGGTATATCTGCCGTGAGACGCTCTAGATCATGCTCCAAATCGGCTAGTACTTCTGCTGTCGCATCCTGTAAGGCCGGTGCCGGTGCAGCTGGATGTCGTCTGTCGTAAGGCCGGAGATTGGCTGGACGCTGTGGTCCAACATCTGCATTTTTAAAATTTTACTGTTACTTTGAGACGATATATATGAAAAATAAAAAAATACATAATTAGAAAACTTGTGAAAATGAAAGTACCTCTGTCATCCCATTGTTCTCCCTGTGGAAGAACCATGTCCGGATCACCTCTGAAATCCATTCCGGCATATGGAAAGTCTTGTATCACAAAAAGCTGGCCCTCTAGCCAGTCGAAGTAACTGTCAGAGAATCGAACCACTGCAGCACCCTCGTCAGGATGCCGGGCCATCACCGCAACCCATCGAACAAGCTTTGGCTCCCGAGGACCCAAGTCATCAACAGTGAGTTGCTGAGGGATCAGCATAGGAACTCTCTCCAAGGCAAAGCTCACGACTAGAGGCCCATATCCAAAAGTCTTTAGTCGTCCGTTCTTTGCCTTGGTTAGTTGGCTCTTCATATGAGCCGACACAGCTTCGCACCAGTTGAAGATGGTGCCTTGGTAACAGTCAACTGCCATCCGCATTTGGGATCCGGAAGCAATGTGCAAGGCGGCCGCGCCACAAATCCTAGTGACCGTAAATGCAATAACTCTAAGTTCCGCCAGAGCGATGTGCTTTATCTCCACGCCTTTTTTATGGTGAGTCCCTGGTCTGCACCACTCCTCGCGGAGATCATCAAGGGATTGGCCACCCGGCCTGGTCCCCGCAAGGTTGAGTTGCTCACCTCTGTTTGGCAAGCCAGTGAGAAAGTATACATCCGAGGGCTCTATCTCGAGCTGGTGCCCTCCAATGTAAAAACATTGATCTTGAACGTTCCATCGCTCAACTAGCCATTCCAAAAATCTTACCTGGCCCCTCATGCCCGGTATGGTCCAATATTTGTACAATCCACATGTTCTTAAGGCATCCAGAGAGGGTTGGTGGTTAATCGCAGCTTCATCGTCTTCTACGTGCTCTCTCTCTCTCCAGTCTAACATGTTTTGGCCCTGCACATCAAAAGAGTCAATTAGAAATTAATTTGAGAAAATTTGGTGGTTTTTTGAGAGAGTTAGGGTTTTGAAATGCGCCCTTTGCGGAAGACGCACCCCGGCTTTTTAGCACAGGGCGTCCGGACGCAGCTCGCCTGAAGGCGGACCGCGTCCCCAGACCTTTTTCCCGTGTGAGAAAAAGTCGGGGGACGCGGCCCACCCGAAGGGCACCTGCGTCCGCCGAGAGGCGCATTTTGAACCCAAAACCCCCCCAAAAAATGAAACAGAGACCAAAAACAAAAAAACTAAACGGATAAAAATGAAGAGTGGGATGTGTAAAATACCTCGGTGAAGCGGCGTTCGATTCCGACGGTCAGATTTTCCGCAGCAACCACGGGAAGTTTCTTGTCAAAAGCTCCTTTTTCAACCTCAACAGTGAAACGGTAAAAATGACATGGTAAAAGGTCTTTTTATAGGTTTTTTGGATGAATTAGTTCATTTTTTACCATGAAAAGATGTTTTCAAATGTATTTTTGCCTATTTTAAACAGGTATGAGTAATGTGTCGCTTTTGTGCAGGACGAAGGGATTTCAAGGGAAATTGTAATTTTTCACAAACAAAATTTCAGAGTCATCTTTTAAGCCCTTTTCTGACTCCTAAAACATGAAAAGATCGCCGAGTGTTTCTTTTTCACTCGTTAAAACGGAATTAAAAGACGGTCCCCTTTTAGCTCTTTTCTGACCGTAAAATCAGGAAAAGATTGCCGGGTTTTTGTCGTTTCAAACTCGATAAGGAAATAAAACGACGTGTCTTTGATCGCTTTTTACTTTTCAGATCAACGATTCTATTATGAAAGTACTCCTTGGTCGCAAGATCAAGCGGTTCCCCCAGGTATTATTTTATACTTTTTCGGGCTTGAGGGACACAAATATACGAAAAAGTTCAACGTGGAGTTTCCTTAAGTTTTTCAGACTCTCTAAAAATGAAAAACGCCGAGTTTCTCCTATACTGGGCTCGTTAAACTTTTACAGTAAAGGACCTGTTCAATTACAAACAGGAACGAACCACTCCTTCCTAGGGTTCGCATTTAAACTAGGTTGGACTCGTCCGAAGGATGAGCTTATAATCAAGCATATGTTATCCTCCTCAAGCTTGTTAAAAATAAAGAGGTACTTGCCAGAAATGGTGGGGGAAAAAAGAGAAGAATGAACCTATTTGTCACCTTTTGCCTCAGAAGAAACTTTATTACCGCTCTTGAACACGACACTTTTCATTCACCTGGGTTGGGAAATCTTTTACCTCACAGTTGACTAAATCACTTTGAAAATCTTTAACCGGGTTCAGGGATCAACTTTGAGTTATTCGTCACCAAACCATCTGTTGTGTCGTTATGTGTTCAAGAGGTCTGCAAGCAAAACTTTCATCTGCAAAATACTTGTCATCCATTGACCATCCCTGAGTCAGTCCTTACAGCAACATTTCTTCAACTTGAACAATGATTTCGTGTTGCAGGCTTGCCTGCAACGGGTCGCTTTCTATCGACATCGACACATTATCTAGAAAGATGACTTAGGAATCGACAGTACCTTGAAGTCTGCATGCATCAATGGCAGGTTTCTCGCCTTTGACGTCAGTTTACATCATTGACTTTCGATCAAAGGATTCCGTGAAGTGTTCGACATCAAAACATCTATTCACATTTCACGGGTTGTGCTTGGTACTTTGAGGACCATTGACATTACTGGTGGTTTCTCTCACGCTTGTTAACAGTTTACATCATTGACTGGTAATCAAGTGGTTTCTACCATGTTCGACATCGAATCATTTAATCACATGGCTAGAATCGTACCAATTCGGGAAGTAGAAGTGAAGACCCTGGATCTAGTTTCTACCATCCAGGCTGCGAGGAGTTTTGTATTCATTATCTATGTAGACTAATCATAAACAGATGGCTGCGTCCATACTGTGTCTACAAAAGTCTATAAAAATGATGTACTGCAAGATCATTCCTATATCAGAATAGTTAGTCCATTAGTTAAAGTTTTGAATCTGAGTATGGGAATGCCTACCTCAGTGATGATATAATCTTATCCATGTATTTTGTGTTGAAAATTGCAGGTTCCAACCAGGCCATCCACAAGGCAATCCTTGAAATGATAAAGCGCTTCACCCTTCCTAGAATTACAAAACCCTATTCTATTCCAGGCTTCGCACTTTAGGGGGCAATCTGTTACACTAAAAAATGTCACCTTGACTACTTACAGTTAGTATGGCTCCAATCAACAAGTCATGCTACCCTCTTAGGCAAGTCTCATGCCTCTGTTATCCATCTCAAACTCAAAGAAGAGAGAAAGTCTTGTAAAAATCATGTTTATCTCTGGGGTCGCAGGTTCTCTCTAGCCTTACCTGCGGGGACGCTGATCATGTTCACAAAATATGCGTCCATGGACGCTCTGTATGTTAAGGGACAGGTGCGTCCCTCTGTAAAAGGCAAAATGCGCGAGTTTTATCTTGAAAAAGTTACTTGTGGTTACTTCTAGAACATTCTAGAGGTCGGTTTGATGAAATGGATGCGCCTCCAGTTGGTTCATGTATCTCTATTAAGGGGGAACCTATCCCATCAATAAGGGAGCTATCCCACCCATAGAGGGGGATGATCCCATTGATAGTGGACCTGAATAACCTCTTTACAGCACTATAAATGAAGGCATTGAGCCAGAAGGAGAGGAGGTTGGAGCTATACATTTTCTTTGGGTAAATGCTGCAGGATTTAGGTCTTCCATTAGAGCCTTTGTGAGGAGAGATTGTCTTCACTTGATTCTACTTGGGAGAGGGTGAGCTTTGTCAAAGTAGAGGAAAACCCTTGATGGACCCTGGGAGGAACTTGCACAACACCAAGGCCAGGTTGTAAGAGTTTCTTTGTTTCGTTATTAATACAAACTGGTTTGTTTTTCTCAATAGCTTATGTTAATGAGTTATTTCATGTGTTCCTTGGTCTGCATGTTGAATATATGTTTTATTATATGAAATGCAAGTGCTTGGTAATTGTTTGATTGTTTGTGGTTGCAGGAATTGACTTGAAGGAGGAGCTCATCCGGATCGTCAAGAACGGACTTCAACAACAGCGTTTTGGAATAAGGTAAGCCTAAACACTTGTAGTTTTCATGTTGTAAAAGGTGTATTTAGAGAAAGATCACTCCATTTTGTCTTGTTTGTCATTAGAATGTCTTAGACTTCTAGGAAGGTCAGTCGTGTCCGCACCCTTGACAGATTCCGTGTGACAAGTAGGGAGGTTGCTTCATTAAATGTTGAAAGATGATGATGATGTGTATGGTTTATTCTTTGTCATTACAAGGACAAACTCCCTCAACTAGAGTGGCATGTCTCTCCATGAGACATCCTCCTATAGGAACTCTCACTCATATGAGCCCTCCTTCAACATGAAAAGATAATAAATTCTCACATGGCGTGGCATACAAGTATCTTGCAACATAATGGTAATAAGGATCTCAAAAGCAAAATCATTATCTCAGCAAATCAAAAGAAAAACATGGAATCATTGCATCATATACCTCCACTTCTAGGTATGGCCTAAAAATGAAAAGCTCAGTTGCAGAAACAAACATCATCGTTGACTTCGTGGCACGAAATCATGTCAAACGACTATAAACTTCGCTATTTTCTAACAGTATCAAAATATGGACCATTAAGAATCTCAAAGATTCCCCCAAAGATTCATTCCTGGAGATGGGAGAAAAATCCACTACTTGGATGAAAATTTTGAGCATGCCACTATGATCTATGTGAAATTATAAGAAAAATCACTATAAATTCGACATCATTCTGCCTCCATAAAAAATCAGCCTCCAAGGGAATATTTTAGATTCCTCAAGATTCTGTAAATATTCCTCATTGTTTACTGCCTGAAATTCTTCTACTCAGATGAGGAAACAGACAACACCATCATGTTCCCTTCAAAATTATGGTTTTTTTTAGTATAAACTTGGCATGATTTTGTCACTCTAAATTTTTTCCTTCTAGGGAATCTTTTAGATTCCTCACTAATTTTGCATGGAATATTTTGTGGAATATTCCCCTAGAATATTCTCGTCTCAAAAAACAAGACCGACTAGGGCATGGTTTCTCCTCAGCTCCTAGTTCTACACACGCTCTCCCTTTCCCCCCATCGAATGGTGAATTGAGAGTTTATAAACAAAATTTTGAGGGAACTTTACCAAGTCGTGCCACTTGGTGTAATAGTTGAAGGGTAAACTTCGAGGGCAGAGGTCCCAGGGTCAAACTCGTGGGCCTCCCCTCTTATAATTGTTGTGGAATTTAATTAATTTTTGGGTGCATTTTCTTATTTTAATTTGGCATGGTTTTGAATGGCATGGTTGGTATGTATCACCACTATTGATTGTGGTGGTTGTTGAGTATTGGAGGATGCAATTGACATGTTGTTTTTTTGTTGGTGGTTTTGATTTGTGTTACGTGGAGCCGCTGCAATGGGCTGGCTGACCAACTAACAGAGTGGTTTTGAGCCCCTCCGACTTTGTCTTTAGTGGTCACCGTTGTAACGAACCTGGGTCGTGGGTGTGGTTTCGGGTCAGCCACGGGCCCTGACCCATTTATTAATAATATATATCACCAACTGTTGGTGGGGGTGGCAACCTGCCACCCCATTTTTAATATTTTTTTTATTTTTTAAGACCATATTAGCCAAAAAAATTTGACCTGTTTTTAGGGGTCACCGACAAAATTAATGAGGTAACAAATTCACTCGTTCTGGCGGCTGAATTCCTTGTGTTGGTACTTTCCCAAATTGCTAGCTCATTAATGATTGCCACTTGGCCTAGTTTGACTAGAACTTTGACCGAAAATATCTTGAACATATGAACTCAGATTTGAGTATCATTCACGCCATTGGAATGAGGATGATGAGAACTACGATATGGTCCTTGTTTCAATTCAATTTGATGACTTTTATTTTTTCGCTATTATGAGCCACTTCTAAATTTTGAGCATTTCTAGAACCACTTGGATCACAAAATTTAACTAAACTTTCCATTGAAAATTTTGCTTCACCCAAATTTTAACCAAAGTTTACAATTCAACCTCTTGTAGCTTTAGACATCCAAAAATAATTTATCCAAAGTCTAAATGGAAGGTACATTGGATATCCAATGCCAATTTTTCTATCCAAAGTTTACACCATATTCACTACTTTAAAGAAATAATACATGCATATTCCAAAATTTAATGAAATTTAATAGTTTAGTCAATTTCATGTAAGACAAGCACTTATTTCACTTCCCATTATTTGTCATATTTTTAATGCCAGATATTATACACACATGTCTTAGTTTCATGCTATATTTACTTTCATGCTATATTTCCCTATAGCACACAACCCTTTTTCTCTTCCTATAGAAATAATACATTCCCCTCCTGCCTCTTCCTGTAGAAGCAAACCTAGAAAATGTGTTGCAATAGTTGACCAGAAGTTGCCGCAAAAGATGTGTTGCAGTAGCTGACCAGAAGCTGCCACATAAAAGACAAAAACTTGTAGAAAAGAATAACTACCTAGAAGCTGCCACATAAAAGTTGGATAGAGGCCGCAATCTTGTAGAAAAACTGCCCAGAGGCACACAACTGCCACAGAAAAGCTAGACAGAGGCTACAACTAAAATTGTGCATCATGAACAAAAGTCTCCTCTTTCTTTACTTCTCTTTTATATTTTTCAGCCACTGTCCTACTATTTTGCTCCCAATGTGTGTTTTTTCTGAGTTGGTAGTCTTTCAAATTTTTCAATAAATTAAAATTTGAAGGGTTAGAATCTCCAAATAATTTATTATCAATTTTCCAATCACTGGAGGGATAGCTTTAATTCTTTTTATCATAAATTTCTTATTGTTACAAGTTTAGGGACAATTTTCGTTGTCTTATCATAAATAGATGTAATGATAAGAATTTGCAATGATGATTAGTAGATAGAATATTGAAACTGGGCAGGGTTGTATATGATTTTGTGTATTCAATACATAATAGGGTCTACATATTTTGTAGCTGATTGTGATATTTTTGTAACAATGACCTAGCATTATTATTGTAGGGGAAATTCAATTGAATGAATTGACAATGGGTTATTTCATATGAGGTTCGTTTAAATGAACTGACAATGGGCTATGAGTTAACATCACTGATGAAAATTTAGTTATAGATGCTCAAGAAAAAAATTGGTGTCTTTGAAGGACTGTCAAAAACTTCAAAACAAAACAAATCAATTACCAATTATCATTGTTAATATGACTGACTCACCTTCATTCATTCTGAAATATCCTTGGCCTTTCGGGCCTTTTGACCTTCTGACATGTGCATTCCTTAATATTCTTGGCAGAGCCATCATGCCGCTCCAGTTACTTTGACATGCACAATCATTTTCAACAAAACAAAAATAAAAATTTCATAATTCTCTTCAAGAAAACAACAATAAAATGTTATACTAGCCTAATTTAATTTTCTCATCTCTAGTGCCATCATTGTTAATTGTACTTCCACTTTATTCCTACAATTTTCATATCAACGATTTTCATCTTCCATCTTGAAATAACAATCTTACCATAATTCTATTTCCTATCTTTCTTAGTCTTAATTTTATTTCCTATCTTTTTAGCTTTCTTTGAGTGCAGGTCCTAGCTAAAGCTTAGAAATTCCTGGCCCAAGCAAATCGAAAAATCCAATTTCAACTTTGGTCCCATTTATAGTGATGGTTTTCCACTTTGTCCTACAAATAGAAGTAAATCGGGTTCTTTTAGGATTTTCCATCTAGATAAAAAGAAAAAAAATTGGGTTTTGAATAAAATCAAAATCACATAAATGAGGAATCTTAATCCTAACATGTAGTTCATCTAGTTAAAAGGGAATTAGTCTCCTTTTCTTTCTCTATTGCAGAATTCTTGGTTTCATGTGTTTTTCCTGCAACAATATCCTTACGCGAGGGTAGTGAGGTAGGGCTACGCGAGGGTAGTGAGGCAATTCAAAGATGATTTTAGCTTCATGAATAAATTTACCATCTGTATTCAAACAATTAATGTAATAAATGAGGAAAATTCTCAACAACTAGGGCAATCAATTAAGCTGCCATTAAACCCTCAAAATGTAGCTTAAGCACCCCAAGACTTGGAAAACCAATTTCTTAAGGTACATGGTGTTCTTCGTACCTCAAAGGTCTACAAAATGTCTAAATGAATAATAAACTCTTCTATTGATGAGTAATGTGATTTTGACAATGGGGTAATTTGAAAAAAAACATTAAAACTCAATAAAAAAAATGAGAACATACACATAGATGACAACTAAATTTGAAAACAAGTAAAACACAATAAAAAGATGAGAACACACGTAGAGATGATAGCCAAATTTGCAAAATAATAATAAATATATAGGGGTAAAATGGTAGAAATATACCTCTTAAAACCCAAATGGTTCATTCCCTGAGTTGTTGGAAGCTCAAAGGTCACTCAAGTTACTGAATAAAATTGCTTGCCATCAAATTTTCTCCAACTCCTTTGCTGTCATGGTGAGGAAAATGTGGTCCATGCAAATTTTATATATTATAGCCAATAAAACCTTTGGCTAGTCTGACAGGGACTATCGTTGCCTCCACGACGGCTTCACTCAATGAACCTCTGACATATCATGTGCATTTGTGGCATACTAAGCAATACCCTTAATTTGACTATATATTGGAAAATACCTCTAAAAATCACATTATTTAACTCCCTACCAATATGAACCCAATACACCTTCCCAATATTAAAAAAAACCCTACTTTCACTACATATTTTAGGTATCCATTTTTTCATTAACAGGTTTTATACTCCTTTATATTTTTTCATTAACTTTGGCCTCCATTTTTTATACTTGTCAATATAGAAACCCTTTACCCCCTATTATATGATGAATATATTATGTCATTTTTTCCTCAATATATATCCCCCAATATGAATGCATGTGGTATGGTATTGCTTTCGTGGCTGCCTCAAGCCCTTGTTAAACTGTCATTCAAGATTTTTATTGGGATCAAGTTGTTTCATAAAAAAAATGTGAAACATTATATTCTCTTTTGTGAGTTGTATATTATATTGATGGGATGTATAGAGTCCGCTATGTGAAGACAATTAATTCATCTAGATTGTTCCACTTCCTGTGTCTTTTCAAATCATGCATAGTCACCCAATCCATGGTCATCCAATGATGCATTATTATCCATTCATTGAAATACCATGTGGCCGTCCATTTTTTAATAATGTTTTCTTCCATGTAAGTTTTGTCATGCATCACCATTTCGCTCTGAGCCTTGTCACTATCATAGAGTTGATTCTCTAATTATCTATATCTCGTAGTGAATTGGGAAGATCAGAGTCAATTGGCATCCATGAGGGTGGTGTCACTAATATGCATGTCATTTGAATCTTTTAGTTGTAAGAGCATTCCCTTTGTGGAAATTAATGCCGTAATAGTTTCCAAGCTAAAAAATATTTTTTACACCCATCTGAAATAATTAAAGTAGTTATCAAAGGAGAATGGTGGACTCATGGATGAATCCCAAGAACATTATCATTTATATATATGGCTCTATTTAGATTACTTTTGGAGGAATATCTATATTTCTAAGAACTTGGACATGGCGAGGGGTGGTGGCACTAGTGTTGGAAACCTTGATTTCAATGAGGTTGTCACTACTCACAAGAAAATTTACATTAGCATTGTTTTTAGGAGTGCAACAATTGATCTTAAAATATTAACATCTTGGATTTAGATGATGTGGATTATGTGGCTACAATATCTTTGTGGGAGCACATGATTAGGAATGGTGCTATGGTGTTTCATTTTACTACAATGAACCCCTTTGAGTACCTGTTATTAATGCTACATGTCATTTTTCTGCATCGAGGAAAATGATGCCAAATCCAAATCTTTTGCCATCTAATGAATTGTTGTCATAAATCCCCAAGAAATATAAAAGAAGTACCTATTATCAAGTATACTAATCTTGGGTTGAATATCTTTAAAAAGCCTAATTTCTTAGATCATTGTAGGTGCCTCAATCACAACCTGCGGTGGTCACACCTTGCATAACAAGCAATTTGTGACATCGTCACAACAAGCCTTCGATAAAGTTTTGACAGTCTTATTACACGAGTAAAAATAAAAAAAGGTAAAGAAGATTCCATTTCTAGAAGCCTCAAGAGGGTATCTATCCAAAGTAATGGAGATTAGGCTTGAGTTCCTCCTATCCTAAATCTCATTCCTCCTTTTATGGATCTCACCTCTTCCTTAGTGGATCTTGACTTCCACTCTTTCCCTATAAGTACAATGCACTCAAAGAGAAAGGCGTTTTCATTTTTGACTAATGAACTATACTTAGATGTTGTTCAAGTATCCATTGAAGACTAATTGATTGCAAGGGTTTTGATTGATGATCATTAGAAGGAGGCTTCCAACATCAAGCCCTGGCGATAATTTTCCTTTTCTTTATTCTTAATATAAAGACATGTTTCTTTCCTAGACTCATTTGTCATGATGTTTGTTGTAAGATTCCTTAGTCATTTACATATTTTATGATTGAATCATTGATGTATTATTTGCATTTTCGTATTTCTATTTTAAAAGTATCTTCTTAGAGCATTGAGAAAGAGGTTGGAAGCTATAAATGACAACAACAAGGATCATCATCAAGAATTTCAGTAAAAGGTATGAGATATGCATCCGACTTACATCTATGATTTAATCATAAATTAGGGAATGTTTTCATGTGTTTGTTTGTTTGTTTCTAGACTTGGTTTCTGAGTCTAGGGAGATTTGTCTTGTCAGCAAGACATGATTTGTTCACCAAACAATGTTGTGTATTATGTTGCTACAATATCTTTGTGGGAGAGCATGATTATGAATGTTGCCATGGTGCTTCATTTTACTACAATGAATCCCTTTGAGTACCTCTTACTAGCGTTGGTACCCAACAAGTTATTGTTACTCATTGACATTATGTTCCTACCTAAAAAAAATACACAAGACTTGTATTAGAAATGGAGATAATAATATTAAAGAGAAAATCATATGGTGGATTTGGACAATCCCATGGATCACATGAATTTCTTAGTGTTAGGTGTTATCACAAAACCAGTACTAGGGACTGCAACCAAGCCAGGTCTCATGTAACTGTTTCAGACCATACTTTAGATTAGGAATTAGCCTTCCTAATCAGAGAGGGCTCTCTCACAACTCTTGACAAAATCCTTCAAACACTAGATGGCTAACTCTTTATTTACTTATGAAAGCATAACTGGTTGGAAACACACCAAAAGATATCTCATTGGGCTATGGAGTCTATAATATCAAGTAGACAAGAAAAACACAGTGAACTCATAGAAATCAAGGCTCTTAGCATTACAAGTCAAACATATTCCACCACACATAGCTTGCTGTATACACAGGAAGTCAGAGCATATAAGTATGAATTCTGAGTGATTGCATACAACAAAACCATAAAATAACATACGGTATAACACATCATCACTTCATTTGACCATGACAATCCTTCGAGAATCTTGAGAAGAGAAAAACTCTGTTTTACTATTACTGTCAAAAAAGATCTTACAGTGGCCCAAAACAACACACTTTTTCTATTAAGTATCCCACCCTTTCTACATCTAACCTTGGCCCATATATAGGCAAGCAAACTAAAACACCTCGAGCTTCCTCCTCCAGCATGAGGGGAGCCTCGAAGGTGGCTATTAACTATTCCTATATGCTACTAACTAATGCATTAATTACAAACATGCTGAACTATAATTACACACAATCCTAATCAAACTAAAATACTAATTTCATTCTCCTCACAGGCTTGATGCTTTCTTGGATGTTGGACAGCTGTATGATTTCCATTATGGCTAAGATATGTTAAGGGAGCATTCACCGAGCAAGCTGGTCTCGGATGCTAGCTGTAAGACCGCCTATTAATTGATAAAACTAATCATCCTATATCCACGGTCCCCTGTCTTCCATTCCTCTTCATCATTTAAAAACAAGTCTGTTGTTCTTTAATTCTTCCCAAACACCGCATATCACCACACCTTTCAAATGAGCTGGAAACTTTATGAGCTGAAAAGGTGTCTGCAGTTGTTTGTTGGCCCTTAACATAATATGTTTTCCGTCGCCCTGAAATATAGGGAGCTGTTCCTGTTTGTCGGCCTTTTGTCTCCCAACATTCTCCTAAAATATAGCAGCCTGCTCCCAAATCCTTTAATGACCCCAAGTATGGAGTGATGCCAGGTTTCTGATGTGCTGTAGGTGGTCTTTGATAGACATCTGTTCCTTTTCCTCAAACCCCCGCTCATCGTGTCACACTAGCTGCTCTGCGCTTTTAAAATCATCACCTACAGCAGTTTCGTAGCGCGCTACGAAACTGCTGTGTGGTTTAGAAAACACAGTCTTCTTCAATGGTTTCTGCTAACACTGTGCTTATGGCTGTATTGGTTTCCAACAGTGGCATCCAATGAAACTTGTAACACATCAAGAGGTCACTCCATCCCTTTTACTTTATCAACAACTTGAATTACATGCTGAACTTGTGAAATAGAAGTGGTATTGCCAAGCCTGTGAAATAGGCCGTTGCCCCTGGAATGAATCTTATAAACAAGTCCATAACCTCTTTCACTTAAACACTTAGCAAAAATGAGCACAATTACTGAGAACCTGCCCTTGATATGTCTTATACTCTGAGGGAGTTACTTATTTAAAAGCAATCAGCTAAGCCAGTTATGGTATGATTGTGAAAACCACCTTGAAGACCAAGGAACACAACTGTGCTAATCCTTTCCTCATAGTCATACTTAACCTCTTGCCCCTGCTCTCGAATTTTCTAGACAACGAGGTGCATAGATTTTATAATGTCAATCTGTAGAAAAGGGAACAGAAGCATAAAGATCTTTAGATCCTTCTGGCAATGCAACCTTCACAATAAATTTATCAGTGACCACGACACTGAATGGAGATGCAAAAGCAATATTAAGATAACCCCTGCCATCAGCTGCTTGACAACTGCAAATGATTTGTTATCAAATGATTTTAGCACATTAGCATCATAAACTAAGAATTTTAGCATCGGTACCACGGTAGAAGGCAGCACCCAAGCTCTGAAAACCTTCCTGGCCAGCGTTATCCCATATTTGCAACGTGAACAATCCATCCTCATACTGAAAATCTTATTTATATATTAATTCATCATCAAGTTTTTACCCACCGCACTATTGCCAAGGATGACAGCCTTTAACAGAGTTCTTCTATGAGCTGACATGATGAGCTCGAGCTTATGTTAAATGAAGAAGGAATCGAAAAGATCTAAACTGATTCATCTATTGATCACCCCTTGCAAATCTCGATCAACGAGCATCTTTTTCTGCTCTAATACATGCTCATGCTTGAAAAATCCTCCGCGCCTTTGGAACTGTCTTGTTAGGTGATTCATTTGCAGCTTGTATTCAACCTTGTGATCTCTTCCAAGCAGCAAATACTCTACCTGAAGTGACTTCAAACACTTGCGCCCATACATCAAGCTATTACTTCATTATTTTGTTCATGATTTGGGTCGAGAGAAGCGGCTTCGAAACAGGAAAACAATTACCAAATGCAGAATATAAATTGCCAACCAGATCGATTGCAATCATAACACCAGTGGAACACGGCTCTTCCAAAATAAAAAACTCTTCATCTTCTTTGCAATGGAAGGCACCGACTTTAGAACCTGTTTTCATTTATTTTATTAGATGCAAACTTATCTTTAATGACATCTGTCAATATAATTCCAGCCTTTATGCCACATCATCAATGAATGTAACTGCGACCATAATACCTTTCTGTTTCATAGCTTCCCTAAAGACAATCTTGAACATAAACAATGTTATCTCGATACCGAAAGGGACAAAAAGAGTCTGTTTGCGCACTGAACTACTAACAAATTCTGCGCTAATTCCTTTCCCATGCAATGATCAATCTGACAAACCTGCTCTTCACTGAAACGCTACCCAGTCTACTTACTCAAATTCTCTGCTAATGTTAAATCCATCAGCATGATTACTTAACAGGATTTGATTTTAAAAAATGACAGCAAAATATTTTGCCCGCAATCCAACATGGGGACGAAACATAAAAACAACAACTTCATCAACCACGCCATGCCTTCATATTTGAGTGAGCAATTATTAGACATGACAGGGGATACCCAGCGTTTGAGGTCACTTTCCTTTCTGGATCACCAAGCTCGTTTACAAGTGTCGACAAGAGCTTGCGTTATTGTTCAGATTTTATCCATAAGAAGATCAAACATTGTCTTCAAGGCTTTATCTTTTAAGAAAGGTAGCGCATCTTTGGAAACATCTTCCAATGCAACGACAGAGCGCTCAAACCTCTGCTTTAGACAATCTTCCCAATACCAAAATAGAAAAAGTGAATTTGCATCCTTTGATTTTAATAAGTCATGGAGTGATTGCTGGCCAAAATACATCAGTTTCCTATCTGGCAGCAAACTAATTAAAAATAATTCCTTCAATGCATCAATACCACTCTTCTTGAAAACACGTCATAAGACAAAAGCATACTTTAAGTAACTCAGCCGGAGCCTTGAATGCCCACTTAATGATTTGTTTCTTGGCATCCTTTCACTGTTTTTGATATAGCAGTTACGTCCTCCAATCTGGCCTCATATTTAACCAAAACTTGATCAGCTTCTTTTAAGTGCTCTTATATATCCTTTTCTGTGCAGCAGTGATAATTTTTTTGACAAGATTTTCCTTCGGCGTTGGGGCACAGCTGACTAGCCAGAGAGGCCAGCACGTGCTTCTATTCCTTTCCTCTCAACACCTTTTACCTTTATCTAGATTCCAAAGTATGCAATCATTCTACCTGTATTTTAAATCATAATAAACAATAATGGGGGTAACATAATCTAGGACATTGTCAGGCTGTCTTTAGGCTTTTTGGCTGTTCTTTTTACCTAGCTTTTCTATTACTTTACTCACTCGAGTCTCCTTCCTGCCTTTTTTTTAACCCTTTATTAATCACAAACACCTGCATGGCTTCAAAGACTTAAGGTGTTCTTGTTATATAGGAGTAAAGTGGGAGATATGAGAATTTTTGTGCGCAGAGGAAAAGACACGAAGTGCAAGAAAAAGCAATAAGGGCTATCAGATCCTTCGCATGAATTGCCCAAGCAACTGCATTGAATTGGTTGTAGACTTGCAGGTCTCTCCACATCATTATCATCATCTTTCACGATCACCCATGAGCCAGAATTCAGAGATAACTCCCTTAATGTATTTGATGGCAATCCCACAATAGTTGCATCATCATAAGGTGTCTCCTTGAACATACTGCCACTATTCTCATCAACATTCCTGGAGGGAAGTAGAACTCTGTACAATAAGCATGCTAGGATTTAGACCTTCACTGAAAACTCAAACAAATCCCCAGTTTCGTAGCACGCTACGAAACCACGCAAACAGGTAGCGCTGCGAAACTGCTAAAAATAATTCAGGCGCTGCGAAAACACCCACTCTTTAAGCCAGGCTAAAAAAATTTTTACTACAGCATTTTCGGTGATAACAGTGGCTCCACTTGGGATAGTGTGCCCTTGTGGTGCGCTAAGAACATGCAGCTCCAGTGCCTCGTCCATTTGTAACAAACAGAAATTTGCTTGACCAACATGACTGTAGGAGAAAGAAACTAATGCTACTGAAAAATAAATGCTCAGCCAACCTTGAGCTTATTTGCAATTTACCTACCTACCTACCCTAACCATTTAAACTTTCCTCAGCTCAATCAATATGAAACTTCCAATGTAGCCAGTCATTTGCTTTATCTGACATTTGACTTCTTTGCCTGTCCCGAAGTTCAGCGCCAATGTGATAGAGAAATGACAGCTGCCACTGAAAATGTCTTTGACTGCATCGGATTTCAGAGCCAATGTGATAATGTAATGACCGCTGCCACTGACATAGTCTCTGATCTTCATAAGAAAACGGAAACACTGGAGAGTAAAACTCTTCCATGTAATCAGCTATAGGGTCCCAGAACACATGATCAGCTTGTCCTTCCTTGAAACTTTCCAGCTGTGCAAACTGATCTTCAATCACAGTGTTCAGTTCCTCAATCATGAAAGAGGATGGAAGCAGCATAGTCTCCTTGCGCTCTGTCACAGGAAACTTTTGAGAATAATAATCATGATCATGAAAATTGTATGCCTGAATCTGTCCTTCTAAACCTTCAATTTCTTTCTCAATATCTTTGGCAATTTCATCAAAAAATTTCATTTTATCCTCTGACTTACAGTCAAAAGATTTCAGATATGAAGATAAGGACAAAGAAAAGGATTCATTTGTTTCTTCTTTACTGTGATCATCATTCCATTGTTTGAAACCCTCCACTGAGGGAAAGTCTGCCACCTCCTCTGTCCTATCTGTCCATTCCTCCAAGAACATGAGCCAAAGGTCTTGAAATGATTTAATGGATTCGGCAGGCAAACATTCAACCCACTGTTTGCATTTCCCTTGAAGTGAGTCATAGAATAACATAATGCAAACATCCTCATGTTTAACTCTAAGAAGCTGTGTAAATTCACAAAAATCTGATATATGATTCAAAGTTAAACTTAAATCTTCACCGTTGAATTTTGGACCATTCCTTAGAAAGTATGCATCCCTAGGAAAATGATTTGGGAAACCATGAATTCCTGAGAAATCAATGCATGCATACCTTGAACAAAGAAGGGCAGCTTCTGGGTCTTTCATAACTCCAGTGGAATTACCATGAATATATAACTTTGAATTCTCCAACAATGGAGTCGCCAAGGTAGTTTTGCAGCCTTGAAAATCATTTGAACTCCTGCTACCTTCAGAAATTCAATCTTAAGCTCCCGGCAGACGCACCAAAATGTTATCACAAAACCAGTACTAGGGACTGCAACCAAGCCAGGTCTCATGTAACTGTTTCAGACCATACTTTAGATTAGGAATTAGCCTTCCTAATCAGAGAGGGCTCTCTCACAACTCTTGACAAAATCCTTCAAACACTAGATGGCTAACTCTTTATTTACTTATGAAAGCATAACTGGTTGGAAACACACCAAAAGATATCTCATTGGGCTATGGAGTCTATAATATCAAGTAGACAAGAAAAACACAGTGAACTCATAGAAATCAAGGCTCTTAGCATTACAAGTCAAACATATTCCACCACACATAGCTTGCTGTATACACAGGAAGTCAGAGCATATAAGTATGAATTCTGAGTGATTGCATACAACAAAACCATAAAATAACATAAGGTATAACACATCATCACTTCATTTGACCATGACAATCCTTCGAGAATCTTGAGAAGAGAAAAACTCTGTTTTACTATTACTGTCAAAAAAGATCTTACAGTGGCCCAAAACAACACACTTTTTCTATTAAGTATCCAACCCTTTCTACATCTAACCTTGGCCCATATATAGGCAAGCAAACTAAAACACCTCGAGCTTCCTCCTCCAGCATGAGGGGAGCCTCGAAGGTGGCTATTAACTATTCCTATATGCTACTAACTAATGCATTAATTACAAACATGCTGAACTATAATTACACACAATCCTAATCAAACTAAAATACTAATTTCATTCTCCTCACAGGCTTGATGCTTTCTTGGATGCTGGACAGCTGTATGATTTCCATTATGGCTAAGATATGTTAAGGGAGCATTCACCGAGCAAGCTGGTCTCGGATGCTAGCTGTAAGACAGCCTATTAATTGATAAAACTAATCATCCTATATCCACGGTCCCCTGTCTTCCATTCCTCTTCATCATTTAAAAACAAGTCTGCTGTTCTTTAATTCTTCCCAAACACCGCATATCACCACACCTTTCAAATGAGCTGGAAACTTTATGAGCTGAAAAGGTGTCTGCAGTTGTTTGTTGGCCCTTAACATAATATGTTTTCCGTCGCCCTGAAATATAGGGAGCTGTTCCTGTTTGTCGGCCTTTTGTCTCCCAACATTCTCCTAAAATATAGCAGCCTGCTCCCAAATCCTTTAATGACCCCAAGTATGGAGTGATGCCAGGTTTCTGATGTGCTGTAGGTGGTCTTTGATAGACATCTGTTCCTTTTCCTCAAACCCCCGCTCATCGTGTCACACTAGCTGCTCTGCGCTTTTAAAATCATCACCTACAGCAGTTTCGTAGCGCGCTACGAAACTGCTGTGTGGTTTAGAAAACACAGTCTTCTTCAATTGTTTCTGCTAACACTATGCTTATGGCTGTATTGGTTTCCAACAGTGGCATCCAATGAAACTTGTAACACATCAAGAGGTCACTCCATCCCTTTTACTTTATCAACAACTTGAATTACATGCTGAACTTGTGAAATAGAAGTGGTATTGCCAAGCCTGTGAAATAGGCCGTTGCCCCTGGAATGAATCTTATAAACAAGTCCATAACCTCTTTCACTTAAACACTTAGCAAAAATGAGCACAATTACTGAGAACCTGCCCTTGATATGTCTTATACTCTGAGGGAGTTACTTATTTAAAAGCAATCAGCTAAGCCAGTTATGGTATGATTGTGAAAACCACCTTGAAGACCAAGGAACACAACTGTGCTAATCCTTTCCTCATAGTCATACTTAACCTCTTGCCCCTGCTCTCGAATTTTCTAGACAACGAGGTGCATAGATTTTATAATGTCAATCTGTAGAAAAGGGAACAGAAGCATAAAGATCTTTAGATCCTTCTGGCAATGCAACCTTCACAATAAATTTATCAGTGACCACGACACTGAATGGAGATGCAAAAGCAATATTAAGATAACCCCTGCCATCAGCTGCTTGACAACTGCAAATGATTTGTTATCAAATGATTTTAGCACATTAGCATCATAAACTAAGAATTTTAGCATCGGTACCACGGTAGAAGGCAGCACCCAAGCTCTGAAAACCTTCCTGGCCAGCGTTATCCCATATTTGCAACGTGAACAATCCATCCTCATACTGAAAATCTTATTTATATATTAATTCATCATCAAGTTTTTACCCACCGCACTATTGCCAAGGATGACAGCCTTTAACAGAGTTCTTCTATGAGCTGACATGATGAGCTCGAGCTTATGTTAAATGAAGAAGGAATCGAAAAGATCTAAACTGATTCATCTATTGATCACCCCTTGCAAATCTCGATCAACGAGCATCTTTTTCTGCTCTAATACATGCTCATGCTTGAAAAATCCTCCGCGCCTTTGGAACTGTCTTGTTAGGTGATTCATTTGCAGCTTGTATTCAACCTTGTGATCTCTTCCAAGCAGCAAATACTCTACCTGAAGTGACTTCAAACACTTGCGCCCATACATCAAGCTATTACTTCATTATTTTGTTCATGATTTGGGTCGAGAGAAGCGGCTTCGAAACAGGAAAACAATTACCAAATGCAGAATATAAATTGCCAACCAGATCGATTGCAATCATAACACCAGTGGAACACGGCTCTTCCAAAATAAAAAACTCTTCATCTTCTTTGCAATGGAAGGCACCGACTTTAGAACCTGTTTTCATTTATTTTATTAGATGCAAACTTATCTTTAATGACATCTGTCAATATAATTCCAGCCTTTATGCCACATCATCAATGAATGTAACTGCGACCATAATACCTTTCTGTTTCATAGCTTCCCTAAAGACAATCTTGAACATAAACAATGTTATCTCGATACCGAAAGGGACAAAAAGAGTCTGTTTGCGCACTGAACTACTAACAAATTCTGCGCTAATTCCTTTCCCATGCAATGATCAATCTGACAAACCTGCTCTTCACTGAAACGCTACCCAGTCTACTTACTCAAATTCTCTGCTAATGTTAAATCCATCAGCATGATTACTTAATAGGATTTGATTTTAAAAAATGACAGCAAAATATTTTGCCCGCAATCCAACATGGGGACGAAACATAAAAACAACAACTTCATCAACCACGCCATGCCTTCATATTTGAGTGAGCAATTATTAGACATGACAGGGGATACCCAGCGTTTGAGGTCACTTTCCTTTCTGGATCACCAAGCTCGTTTACAAGTGTCGACAAGAGCTTGCGTTATTGTTCAGATTTTATCCATAAGAAGATCAAACATTGTCTTCAAGGCTTTATCTTTTAAGAAAGGTAGCGCATCTTTGGAAACATCTTCCAATGCAACGACAGAGCGCTCAAACCTCTGCTTTAGACAATCTTCCCAATACCAAAATAGAAAAAGTGAATTTGCATCCTTTGATTTTAATAAGTCATGGAGTGATTGCTGGCCAAAATACATCAGTTTCCTATCTGGCAGCAAACTAATTAAAAATAATTCCTTCAATGCATCAATACCACTCTTCTTGAAAACACGTCATAAGACAAAAGCATACTTTAAGTAACTCAGCCGGAGCCTTGAATGCCCACTTAATGATTTGTTTCTTGGCATCCTTTCACTGTTTTTGATATAGCAGTTACGTCCTCCAATCTGGCCTCATATTTAACCAAAACTTGATCAGCTTCTTTTAAGTGCTCTTATATATCCTTTTCTGTGCAGCAGTGATAATTTTTTTGACAAGATTTTCCTTCGGCGTTGGGGCACAGCTGACTAGCCAGAGAGGCCAGCACGTGCTTCTATTCCTTTCCTCTCAACACCTTTTACCTTTATCTAGATTCCAAAGTATGCAATCATTCTACCTGTATTTTAAATCATAATAAACAATAATGGGGGTAACATAATCTAGGACATTGTCAGGCTGTCTTTAGGCTTTTTGGTTGTTCTTTTTACCTAGCTTTTCTATTACTTTACTCACTCGAGTCTCCTTCCTGCCTTTTTTTTAACCCTTTATTAATCACAAACACCTGCATGGCTTCAAAGACTTAAGGTGTTCTTGTTATATAGGAGTAAAGTGGGAGATATGAGAATTTTTGTGCGCAGAGGAAAAGACACGAAGTGCAAGAAAAAGCAATAAGGGCTATCAGATCCTTCGCATGAATTGCCCAAGCAACTGCATTGAATTGGTTGTAGACTTGCAGGTCTCTCCACATCATTATCATCATCTTTCACGATCACCCATGAGCCAGAATTCAGAGATAACTCCCTTAATGTATTTGATGGCAATCCCACAATAGCTGCATCATCATAAGGTGTCTCCTTGAACATACTGCCACTATTCTCATCAACATTCCTGGAGGGAAGTAGAACTCTGTACAATAAGCATGCTAGGATTTAGACCTTCACTGAAAACTCAAACAAATCCCCAGTTTCGTAGCACGCTACGAAACCACGCAAACAGGTAGCGCTGCGAAACTGCTAAAAATAATTCAGGCGCTGCGAAAACACCCACTCTTTAAGCCAGGCTAAAAAAATTTTAACTACAGCATTTTCGGTGATAACATTAGGGTCCTACTCTAATACCATTCCTTAAATACTTTATTATGTAGGAGGCACATTCCTTAAATAAGGCCCATTAAATAGTTAGTTAATAGTCACTCATTGTAAAAAAGGTAACTTTTATTAATAACACATAAATTAGTTAGTGAACGATCATTATAAATGAGATTGTAATTAGTTAAGATGAGACATTTAGCTTTAGTGGATGTCCTATAACTCTTAAGATGTGGAAACATTATTAATATCAAGTTTTATTCCCACTGTGTAGGGAAAATTTCAGGGGCTAATATTTGCAGGCGCGCTCATTTTCCATGTTTTTTCCTAAAAAAGATTCGTTAATTTCCATTTTTCCCAAAAACAATTTGCCTAAATTTTATAGTATAAAATTATATAGACTGATATAAAATAGTAAAAATATAAACATTTTTACCAAATATTACGAAACATTTGACAATTTGCATATTAGGGACTAGTAAGATTCCTCAAGGTTTCTAAACTTTAAGATAAACTTCCATTCTTAAAATTTTCCTTGCCATGGAGGACCCTCAACGAAGTGAGGATGGTTATGTGGCCTTATGCATGGGTCCATTAGAGTAGGGGGTATATACACAATGAAAAAGAGTCACTTGGTATAAGATGTTGGATGGCAAGGCTAAACATTGAATTGGAAATTCACTTTTTAAAGTGAGTTGTTGGATCAAATGGATGACCAGTAGCTATCAATACATGGAAACATTGTTGATATCAAGTTATATGGATATCTAAGTATAGAGTAGAAGGTTATGTAATGTTTTGTGAACACTTGTCATTATATTTGAGTATTGCTCCTAGAGGTTACCCCTCTGAAGAGACAATGAACATAGTTATCTAATTTCTATTATCAAAGAGATCTTTCTTAGGGTTTATCTCTATTTTCCCTTATGTTATTGGGTTTTGCATTACATTTTGTGTGATTGTTCTCAATTTTGGGGTTATTGGGTTTTGCATTACATTTTGTGTGATTGTTCTTAATTTTGGGGTTATTGGGTTTTGCATTACATTTTGTGTGATTGTTCTTAATTTTCGGGTTAAGTACAATTCAAGTGGAATAACTCTTTCTTGAATATGAAGTAGGAGAATTTTAAATTTTATAGACTTTTGATTGTGCTGAAAGAAACTCTCAAGTCGAGTATGGTAAAGATGTTGTAATGTAATGTTTAACATTTTGACTGAGTCAAATTATATAAAAATAAAAATAAAATAAATAAAAAGATTAATGTAATGTAAACATTTTAGTTAGGTCAAAATAAAATAAAAGAATAAAAATAACCATATAAAAATAAAAATGACCTACGGTATTGGGCCATGGTATTGAGAAACCATGGTATTCATGTGGTAAATAACCTATTTAAAGGGAAGAATTAAACCAACCAAAATCCATCTTAACTTCATATCTACCAAGTGTCGAGAGGGATCAAATCTCTTGAGATGCACACCTATTTTATAGTGAAAAGAAATTTGATAAGTGACGGGGCTTGGTAGATCTAGAGTTAAATAAATTTGGGCTAATTTAAAAACAAAAAAAATGACAAAATGACAAAATTTAAATCAATTTGTAAAACATAAATATTGAAGAATCGATCCAAAATATAAATTCTAAAATAATCGCCAATTTAGAAAAATACCAATAAATAAATAAAAATAAAACATCCACCCAAAATAATGTTTAGGAAGTGAAAATATGGTTATTTAAAATCAATTTTCATAAAGGAATTCCCCACCACCATGAATTTTAACCATGTCCCTCGCTCCTGATTGACATCAGTGGCAAAGTCCTTAATGCCTTGACTGTGAATTCATTTCATCTCCATGACTAGATGATTAGAGTGATTTGAAAAGTCGTAAAGGAAGATTGGAAAGTCAGAAAAATGACCGTGTTGACTGGGAAATAGAGAGGTGCAGCAGGTTACTTCCAACCAACCAATAAAGTTACTTTAGTTGGTGGGATAAAATTCCAGTCATGTTGGCTCATGTTGGTTGTGCCGAGGGTCTTCCCACTTATTTCAGCCCAATAAACTTTTGAGTCTGCGATAAAATGGGTGTTGTCTACGTGGTTTATAATTATTAAAATAATAACTTTTTAAAAAATAATTATATTACAAATATTAAGCGGTAAAGTATACAGTTTACATGGAGGATTGAAGAGCGAGAAAAAGAAACATGGTTGCACTAAACATATTAAATCATGATTTTATTATATTTTGAAATTTTGTAAAATAAAATTAATAAATTATCTAATATAAAAATTTTAAAAATATATAATTAAGTTAATAAGAAAATCATAAAATTAATTAAAATCTTAAGAATGTATTTATAAAAATAAAAAAATCAACTCTAAAGATGTATTTTAAAAAATAATAATATATTGGAATATGGTATTAGTTAAACATTGAGACAAAGAATAGTTATAAAAGTGATTAAATTAGTTTAGATTATTGTTAATTTAGAATCTATTAAGGGCTTGAAGGGATCAAATTTCTTGAAATGCAAATATCTTTTAAAGTGAAAATAGATTTGATCCTTCTGTGTGATATTTCTTGAGATGCAAATATCTTTTAAAGTGAAAATAGATTTGATCCCTCTGGGTGCTTGGTAGATGGAGAGTTAGATGGATCTAGGATGGTTTTTATTTTGTTATATTTATTTTATTTTCACCAAGTTAAAATGTTTATATTACAGTAGTTACATTAAGTTACACACATCACTACCATATTTTATTCTTAATTTTCTATCAAAATGTTTACAATACATTACGTCATACATTTCTAATAATCCAACAAAAAAATAATGATTTATTAAAAAAATATTATATGCAAAATATAGCGCTAAATTATTGAATTATTTGTTTATTTATTTTTTATGCAATATAACCAAGTCAATGCTAATTGGGATAGGACAAGACATTAGAACATCTCTACAATACTCAGTTGGAGAGCCTCTATGTAAATACTAGAATAAGTTTAAATTATCATATTCATTGAGACCTTTAAGGTGAAAAAAAGTTACAAACATTAATAAAAGAGTTATTTGTGATTTGATATTTATTAAAAAGATTATTATAAGATTTTTAATTATTAAAAATTAATTATTTTTTTGAGTACGAGTAAAATATAAATGATATTTTAATTTAATTGAATACATATTATTTTAATTTAATTGAATATATATTATTTTAATTTTATATTTTGAGAGGTATAAATTCTTTTAAAGTGGAAATGTATTTTCGAAGTGTAAAGTTTGAAAAAATGTTTGTATCTCAAGAGACTTGATTTATTTTGTAAGTAGTAAATTGGTCTAAATTAATTTCAAACATCTACCATCACATGAAAATTGTAGATGATCATTAATCTATATTTAAAATTAATCTAATTCCCTGGAAATTTTCAAGTATAATTTATAATATAGAAAGTGATCATGTTAAATTCATAAATGATATATAAATGCTTGAAATGAATCTAATCATTCAAATTTTTCTAAGTATCATTTACAATATAGATAATGATTATTTAACTTTCCAATTTACTCACACTTGTTTTTGTTTCAATCTTTTCGTATTATTATGTCACTGCTTACGCAACGACATCTATGATCAGTTCCATGTTATTAATTTAGCCGTATTGGTGAAAATTTTCAAATTTCTATAGTTAACATTAGGCTTTTGGCTGAAATTTTTGCGTGACGTCAGCTCGGCGCCACATCCCTAACTCTGGATTTCGAGGGTCGACGTCATCCTGCCATGCACGGTAGATCGGATTGTGCAATGTAGGTACAGGAAAGGGCGATCCTTCGTACAACTCGAAGTTAGCTTGGGCTGCTTTGATCTCTGGTGGTGTTAATTTCATTTTAAGAGTGTTGGTGTAGAATTTATTATTATGGTTGATGGATTATTGAGAAGCAAATTTAGCTTTTTTTGGTGTTCAAAGTGGATGTTTTATTTCTTTCTTTGTGGCACTCATTGAGGTTGGATTTCTTGGTTATGTGTCTGTGTTTTCTGTGCGGCATAACTCCTCGTTATCAAGTTTTTGTTGATACTATGTGAGTTTTTTTTTTTTTTTTACTTTAGTGGATGTGAGAAGAAAATTTTTTGTGCAGAACGCTGAAGTTGTTTGGTTATGTGGTAGGACGCAGGTTTACCAACCTCCTTGACAAAAATTTGACAGGTAAATGTATGAACATTATTTTCTGGCTTAATGGTAGTGGTGCATAATTTGGAGTTCTAATGATTCACTATTTCGCAAAATTTATAGGTGCAACCTTAGAATTAGAGCATAACAATTATTCGGGTAAGCAGATTGCTGGATTCTAGCGGCAGAAACCTGGTAAGTTTTAGAGTTCTCTCTATTAGAAAACTCTGGTTTAATGGGCTAGAAATGTTAAATACATTGTCGACTCAAGTTTCGATGGTTTAAATGCAATGTTGTAGGAATAAACCAGTATTGATTGACCAAGGCTAGAGCGGAGGTCGACCCATCTTTTCAATTGCAGAAGTCATATGGGTAAGGTGTCAACCCTGATTCCATATGTTCTAGTTTTAAATGATTTGTCGACCCCGATTCCATGATTTTTTGTGGAGGTCATGATGACGATTTCTTGGAATTTACTTTGAAACTTGTGAAGTGAGGAGTATAGGGATCTTTGCATTTTCAGAAGGATCGTGAGCAAGGTGGCAACTCCGACTACACATCATTTTATTTTAGATAGTTGGGGGGTCGAAGTTCTATTGACATAAACATCTAGCTCAGGAAGAAAATAACTTCGACCACAGTCGAGCGCGACACATTGCGATGTCAGAAGTTGACGCATGTTTCCATTTTAGCATACTCATGTATCCTTTTACGTTCAGTTCATTGTCATAGGGAACATTGCTTTTGTTATTTTTTTTTCAAAATAGTAAATTTATTGGAATGAAATTTATATTTTAAGAGTCTCAAATAGTTTCCATCTAGAAAAATAAAAACATAAAAGAATTGATGGAAAAATTCAAGTTTCAACGGTATTCGAGAACCTTTGCGACCAATGTTACCAGTATTCTAAGTTTCCAATGGTGGGAGTTTCTAATGTACATTCTTCCTAATTTTTATGCATAGAGGAACATGTTTGACCCAAGGTTGTGAGAGCATGTTTAAAAAAATCAAATTTAGAATAGGGGCATTTGTCCACATTTCTGTTTTTGGGTTTCTTTGGAGTCAGAGGAAACACATAGTTGAGGTTGGGACCGACTTCATGGTTGAGTCAACATCTCTTTGGGGAAGAATCATAAGGAAAAGGTCGAGCTCTGAGCCATCTTGGAAAAGGCTAAGCTTTGAGCCATCTTAGCAAAGTCTGAGCTTCGAGCGGTCTTGAAGTTGCAAATGACATTTAAGTATGTTGTTTTCGACTTTTGTACTTCATGAACCATATTCAGATTGTTTTATTCTTTAGACGAGGTATGACATGTTTGTATATTTTAAGCATTTTAATCCTAATTTTGTTTTAATTTGTATGTAGTTTTTGGATTTGTTATCTTAAACTTTTAGATAGAAAGAATAATAATCTTTTTGTAAAATTGTTTTAAATAAATGTCTTATAAAAATATTTTTTTGAATTTATTTCTTTGTTGATAAAAGAATAATGTATTTTAAATGACATTTATTAAATAATATGTTATGTGGGAAAACAAAATAATAAATTATAGACGCATATGTTTGTTTTGTGGGCCTTTGTAGAAGCAAGTCAGAGGGTGGGCTGACTATGAGGTTGGAGGTGGCCATTGTAAACATGCATATTGTAAACACACATAACTATATACATTACTTCTTTGGTGGCTCCTACTGAAAGGAAGTCAGAGGTTGGAATTGTCATTTGAATGGTCTCTCTAGACACTCTCGACTTCGTTTCTGAGTCTAGGGAGATTTGTCTTGTCAGCAAGACATGATTTGTTCACCAAACAATGTTGTGTATTATGTGGCTACAATATCTTTGTGGGAGAACATGATTATGAATGGTGCCATGGTGCTTCATTTTACTACAATGAACCCCTTTGAGTAGCTCTTACTAGTGTTGTTACCCAAGAAGTTATCGTTACTCATTGACATTATGCTCGTATCTAAAAAAAATACACAAGACTTCTATTAGAAATGGAGATAATAATATTAAAGAGAAAATCATATGGTGGATTTGGACAATCCCATGGATCACATGAATTTCTTAGTGTTAGGGTCCTACTCTAATACCATTCCTTAAATAATTTATTATGTAGGAGGCCACATTCCTTAAATAAGGCCCATTAAATAGTTAGTTAATAGTCACTCATTGTAAAAAAGGTGACTTTTATTAATAACACATAATTTAGTTAGTGAATGATCATTATAAATGAGATTGCAATTAGTTAATATGAGACATTTAGCTTTAGTGGATGTCCTATAACTCTTAAAATGTGGAAACATTATTAATATCAAGTTTTATTCCCATTGTGTAGGAAAAATTCAGGGGCTAAGTGCACTCATTTTCCAAAAAGATTCGTTAATTTCCATTTTTCCCAAAAACTATTTGCTTAAATTTTATAGTATAAAATTATGTAGACGTATAAAATCATTAAAAATATAAATATTTTTACCAAAATATTACAAAACATTTGACAATTTGCATATTAGGGACTAGTAAGATTCCTCAAGGTTTCTAAACTTTAAGATAAACTTCCATTCTTAAAATTTTCCTTGCCATGTAGGTCTCTCTCAACAAAGTGAGGATGGTTATGTGGCCTTATGCATGGGTCCATTAGAGTAGGGAGTATATACACAATGAAAAAGAGTCACTTGGTATAAGATGTTGGATGGCAAGGCTAAACCTTGAATTGGAAATTCACTTTTTAAAGTGAGTTGTTGGATCAAATGGATGACCAATAGCTATCAATACATCGAAACATTGTTGATATCAAGTTATATGGATATCTAAATATGGAGTAGAAGGTTATGCAATGTTTTGACAACACTTGTCATTGTATTTGAGTATTGCTCCTGAAGGTTACCCCTCTAAAGAGACAATGAACATAGTTATCTAATTTCTATTATTAAAGATATCTTTCTTAGGGTTTTTCTCTATTTACCCTTATGTTATTGGATTTTGCATTACATTTTGTGTGATTGTTCTCAATTTTGGGGTTATTGGGTTTTGCATTACATTTTGTGTGATTGTTCTTAATTTTGGAGTTACTGGGTTTTGCATTACATTTTGTGTGATTGTTCTTAATTTTTGGGTTAAGTACAATTAAAGTGGAATAACTCTTTCTTGAATATGAAGTAGGAGAATTTTAAATTTTATAGACTTTTGATTGTGCTAATCAGACACTCTCAAGTCGAGTATGGTAGAGATGTTGTAATGTAATGTTTAACATTTTGACTAAGTCAAATTATATAAAAATAAAAATAAAATAAATAAAAAGATTAATGTAATATAAACATTTTAGTTAGGGCAAAATAAAATAAAAGAATAAAAAAAAAAAATAAAAACAAAATAAAAACAAAATAAAAATAATCATATAAAAATAAAATAAAAATGACTTATGGTATTGGGCCATGGTATTGAGAAACCATGGTATTCATGTGGTAAATAACCTATAAAGGGGTAGAATTAAACCAACCAAAATCCATCTTAACTTCGTATCTACCAAGTGTCGAGAGGGATCAAATCTCTTGAGATGCACACCTATTTTATAGTGAAAAGAAATTTGATACCTCACGGGGCTTGGTAGATCTAGAGTTAAATAAATCTGAGGTAATTTAAAAACCAAAAAAAAAGACAAAATGACAAAATTTAAATCAATTTGTAAAACATAAAATTTGAAGAATCGATCCAAAATATAAATTCTAAAATAATCGTCAATTTAGAAAAATACAAATGAATAAATAAATAAAAATAAAACATCCACCCAAAATAAAGTTTAGGAAGTGAAAATATGGTTATTTAAAATCAGTTTTTTATAAAGGAATTCTCCACCACCATGAATTTTAACCATGTCCCTCGCTCCTGATTGACATCACTTGGAAAGTCCTTAATGCCTTGACTGTGAATTCCATGACTAGATGATTAGAGTGATTTGACAAGTCGTAAAGGAAGATTGGAAAGTCAGAAAAATGACCGTGTTGACTGGGAAATAAAGAGGCGAAGGAAGTTACTTTAAACCAATAAAGTTATGATTTGGAATTTGGTTGGGTGCGAAACGGGTGGGATAAAATTCCACTCATGTTGGTTGGTCTTCCCAGTTATTACGTAGTTACTTTAGTTGGTGGGATAAAATTCATAATAGGTCATAAAAGCTGCAGAGGAAGGTTGGAAAGTCATAAAAATTACCGTGTTGACCGGGAAATAGAGGGGAATAAAGTGACTTTAAACCAATAAAGCTATGATTTGGAATTTGGTTGGGTGCTAAACGGGTGGGATAAAATTCCATTGATGTTTGTTAGTCTTCCCAGTTATTACGTAGTTACTTTAGTTGGTGGGATAAAATTCCAGCGATGTTGGTTGTGCCGGGGTCTTCCCACTTATTTCGGCCCATTCAGGACGTAATAAGTCATAAAAGCTGCAGAGGAAGGTTGGAAAGTCATAAAAATTACCGTGTTGACTGGGAAATAGAGGGGAATAAAGTGACTTTAAACCAATAAAGCTAGGATTTGGAATTTGGTTGGGTGCGAAACGGGTGGGATGGAATTTATAAAGCTAGGATTTGGAATTTGGTTGGGTGCGAAACGGGTGGGATAAAATTCCAGTGATGTTGGTTGTGCCGAGGGTCTTCCCACTTATTTCGGTCCGTTCAGTACGTAATTCCCACTTATTCCGGTCATGGATTTTTCAAATTCATGCTTTTGCTTTGACGCCCGGCCGCACATTCAAATAAACTTTTGAGTTGGAATAGAGTGGGGTCACGATAAAATGGGTGTTGTAGGCGTGGTTTATAATTATTAAAATAATAATTTTTAAAATATAATTATATTATAAATATTAAGCAGTAAAGTATACAGTTTAGAGGGATCAAATTTCTTGAGATGCAAATATCTTTTAAAGTGAAAATAGATATTTCTTGAGATACAAATATCTTTTAAAGTGAAAATAGATTTGATCTCTTTGTGTGATATTTCTTGAGATGCAAATATCTTTTAAAGTGAAAATAGATTTGATCCCTCTGGGTGCTTGGTAGATGGGGAGTTAAGTTGGATCTAGGATGATTTTTATTTTGTTATATTATTTTATTTTCACCAAATTTAAATGTTTATATTACATTAGTTACATTAATTACACACATCACTACCATATTTTATTCTTAATTTTATTTTGATCGAATCAAAATGCTTACAATACATTACGTCACACATTTCGAGTAATCCAATAAAACATAATGATTATATTAAGAAAAAATGAAACAAAACGTGACTATAAATGAAAACGAAACCTGACAAAGCTCTGATCATGTGATTTATTTGCACTTTCATTGAGCTCACTTTACTTTGTGATTTAGCACTTTCATGAAACGTGACGTATCCAATATATGCCAAATCAATTTCAAATATAGAAAATCAAAATATAAATGCTTAAATATGTTATCTAATTTATTGAGCTAAGAGGCTACAATCTTGTATGGGGAAATATGTAATTTTGCTTGTCATTGTGTCTTTTGAAAAAAGACTTTAAATAAAAAAACAAGTGACTTGCAGGTAGTTGGATGTACTCTTCGTGTTATATTCCCAACTATGAGGATTGATCCTAGGTCTCTCATAGATTAGGACTGACAGTTACCGATTCACCATGTGATTTAAAAAAAAAAACGATTTTAAATGAAAAAACTAAACTAAACGTGACTTTTAGCACTTTCATTGACTTCAATGGGTAAATGAAACAATTTGAACCTATTATTATTATTAACTTGTTATCTTTGATATCTATTATATCTATTATTATTATCTTTTTCTGACTTTGAACCTGTGACTTCTTAGGAGGAAACACATGCTCTTAACCATTAGGCCCACTCAATATATATATATATATATATATATAATATGTGTGAATGATTATCTTAGTAAAACATTTCAATGCTAAAAAAAAAAGTAATTAAAGGTAAAATAATTTAGTTAAACGTGTAGCTCATTCAATTTTTAATATAAAATATTAATAATAATAAATTATTCAAAAATACAATTTAAATAACGAAAAACTACACATAGGTTGTATGTAGACATAAAACCCCTATAAATTTATTTTAATCACAATTTTATCAAGCAATAAGGTAAATCTTTTCTCAAATTTTACATTCTAAAGAAAGGTTTTCATATAATGAGATTTAATAAGATTTGATCCTTCTCAATTATAATTAAGATGGATCTATAATAATTTATTAATTGTTATTAATTTTAAATTTAATAAATATTTTATTTATCTTAGTGTAAATATTTATAAGAAATGATGTTATAATACAAAGAAATATTTTTCTCTTATATTATAATAAAATAGCTAATTCCAAATTATCAGCAAAATTTTCACCTATATAATTTCTAAAAAAGACTCTTCTTAATATAATATAAATTATAGAAACTTAAATTCATAAAATATTAAACAAATAATGTTATATTTTTAAAATTTAATTAATTTTATTTATTAAAAATTTAAAATATATAATAATTACAATTTTTCTTTAAATATTTTTTTTTACAAAATAATTTTGTTTAAAATATTATTATATATTTTATACTGGAAGGTTACTCATTCAAATTTCCCCAAATATTTATCCAAAAAAGAAATATTCTATCAGCGATTAATATTATTACACTCTAGATAATTATAAACGATTAATTAAAACCAAATATTTATCCAAAAAAAAAATATTCTATCAACGATTAATATTATTACACTCTAGATAATTATAAACTATTAATTAAAATAGTGTAACCAAGTTGAGTGACTTGACACTCCAAATAATTATAAATGATTAATTAAAATAGTGTAAGCAAGTTGAGTGACTTGATTTAATTTAGATTAATTAAAATAGTGTAAGCAAGTTGAGTGACTCGATTTAATTTAGATGGAATGCAATTTAAGTTTATTTGGCTTAAAAGATTTATTTCTTCAGTATGTATTCTTTTATATAATTTTTTTTATTTTTATTTTTTAAATCAATAATGTAATTTATAAATAGTACTTTTTTTTATTATTAAAAATTATATATAGATATATATTTATTTTTCTTTTTCTTTTAAATTTTTATTATTTTTTAATTATTTTCTAATAGTATGAGGATAAACGAGTGGTTAAGGTGTTTGCATATATCACCGATTAATGGTAAATTTTAGTGATTTAGAAGAAAGAAAAAAAAATGTTTCTATTGAAAGAAGATCTCATACAATGCCATGTCAAAATATGATTGATTTTTTTTTTTTTCTCAGATTGTTCAAGAATCTCCAACCTTAATGTTCCTTTGAATGAGAATGCCTTTAGCAATTAAATTTTTTTTCTCGAAACAAGGTGTGCTCTACAGATTTAGTGGGTTTGGGTCATATTAGATCGATCTCCACAAATGGATTTTTGATGTGGAAATCCCTCTTGGCTAATGATAAGAATATTTTCCCCTTTGCTCAAGGTTTTTTTGTTGTGATTTTTTATAATATTGAAGATAAACATAATATTTGTGAATTTGGGCCCTAGTTTTAGGGTTGTGTTGGCCTCTTCATGCAGCCCTGGTCTCCCACATTTGCTTTGGTTACAATGTCAATCACTACAACTCCTAATCTGGTAAGGCTCTTGAACCTTCCCTTGCATCTTTGGAACCTCCCAACATTATCTTCCATTGGGAATGCATTAGGGAAGTTTTATTTCCATAACCCAAAATCTAAATATTTTTATAAAACCATTTATGCTTGAATATGTGTTGAGATGAATTTCCACAAGGGTTTCCTTGCGGAGATTAATCTGGCGGCTCGAGGCTATGTGTGGGTTTAGAAGATCGATTATGGAAATGTTTCATTTCATTGTTGAGCATGATATAAAGTAGGGAATGTAATTAAACATTTCCTTAAAGCATTTGCAAAATAACGCAGTCTAAAAAAATAACCAAAGGCTAAAATGGTGGGAAGGATCTTAGAGTGAACATTATATGGTGTACAAAGAATAAAAGAAAAACAAGAATTTATTGTCAAAGATGAATCGTCGAAGTAATAAAAAAACTAGCCAATATGAAGTGTATGAGGACCCTCCAGATTTAGAAATAGTAGAAGTGCAACATAATCCCATAAAAGTCGGATCCCTCTCTAAATATTCAATGGAAAAAGATGAAAAAACCAACTTCTTGTGAAAATCAGGAAGATAAGGAAGAAACTAAAGACAACAATGCTCACTCATCGAAGGGTTTTTAATTTTTCACATGTTCTATGTTATAATAATCCTAATTAATTTTCATTCACCCCAGTAATAATTAAGCAATTATAGATAGAACAATAAATAATAATGCACAGTAGAAGATACCCAAGCACATTGCGACATAGAGATTTTAGGTCTGAGACCAGGGAAAACCCCCACAAGGTGAAAAACCCAAAATCAATTATGTTTCATAATAGATATTCATTCAATGTTCAACTAAGATACATAATCCAATAGTACATCCATAAACTAGTCAAAATCCACCCTTTGAATTTCCAAGCGAACCAAGTCAAAAACCAATCATATGAGACAAAGAGAGAGAGATTCAAATCTGGTCAACGGTCATAGTCTGCAAGAGGGTCGAAATTCAGCATATAATTCCTCTGAATCACAACAAAAAGCCGTACAATTTTCAATGAAAATTGCAATCAAAGTTTGCAGTCAAAGCCTGCAGTAAACACCGAGAAAACAGTGCCAAAGATTCGGTCAAGGCAGAAAATATTCTAGTCAAAGTTTCAACCTCCAAGCACAATCAAAATCTTGGTCAAAACAACAATAGAAAGTCTCAGTCAACAAAATTTCAATGTTGGTCAATGTAAATTTTTCTTATCAAAAGGTCAACTCTCGGTGAAACAGAAAAGTCGTTCTTCTCCTTCACACGTGTAAACTTGCTTTGAAATTTTCATATCAGATTGATGTATGTTCATGGTTGTCCAAATGAGGGTCAACTAACTCATATGTATATGATTCGTAGGAGGTGGCTTTTCACTTGTGGGGCTTACTTTTCCTTCTCTAGGTCGACTTGGTCAAACTTGTAAAAAGGAATTTTCTCCATCATTTTTCTAATGAAATTCCAATCGAAGCTGCCCATTTTCAACACTCCCTCTCATCCAGGGATGAATTTGTGGCTACATTATAAGACTAATCTCAAATGTACATGTATCAACATAAGGGAAGATCATCTCATCTCATATCAGTTGAACAATCATGACTTGATCCATAGAAGAAGAAGAATCATCCACACGATAATAGGGAAGATCGATTTACCACAACCAAGTCCATGGTAGTCATAAATGACCTTGGTAAATATCACACACCCTATCTCCATTAACTGGTCCTCACCCAAGTTGATGCTCAACGATCAAGTGGTAGAACACTTGCATCCAAAGTTACTCTTAGGGTAGATCAATTTACCATAACCATTGTTGGCATTATGATACAAGTGTTGTCCTTGATGGCAACTCACTCATAGGTCAGTTCAGTTTTGATAAAAGGAAACTCACAATATAACAAGTATATTCAGAGGTAACAGGGCATTGGTACAGAAGAACAGGAAGATGGAACTAAGGTCTACTAATCAGAACAAAGAAGTTGAAGGAAAAGGATGATGTAAAGTAGTTTAAAAGTATATGCAGGTCCACTTAGTCAAAACAACGTATACATGCTAGTCCACAGAACAAAAAGAGCATATACGTATACACACACTCTCACAAGAGGAAAAGTTTGTACAGGTTGGAAAATCAAGGAATTTCAAGAGTAGAGAATACGAGGGGTCAATACCATAGCATTAGCCCACAATATTGAGTGGAGTAACGACTATTTGATCCCATCCAAGAATACCATGCATCCTAAGTGGTTTTGGTCCGAGGTATTGAGAAAGGCCAAAAACTATATAAGGAGGAGAAGATCATAAGGCTAGAGTGTGCAACTGAAAGGGTTTCTAAGGAATAATTATATCTTAATTATATTTTATGTTGTAGGAGCTATGTTTGTGATTTGATCTAAAATATTTTGTGCACCTTGAATTCAATGTTGGATTAGGACCATGAGACCTGAAATGACTTATCATTGAATGATCTGATATTGGTTGGGCTAGATTTGATTATGTACACCTGTTTTATTCTTTAAATGTCATGATATGGGTTTGTCTGAAGTCCGGAATTGCAACGAAGTTATGAGTTAATATTTGTATATCTATACGCTGGTTTGTCTCGGTAAAATCGCGTGTACATGCAGGTTCTACTCTTCCAAGTAGCATATACAAAAGAAAAGCCTTTTCTTCAAATCTAATTGATCTATCTGATCAGTTCTGTTGTTTTACTGTTGTCTGTCAATGAAGTCTTCTTAGATTTGAATGTAAAATTGAATGCATAAGGAGTTTGGTATCTGATTGATTGATTGTATAAGTGAGAAGGGTGATCTCTTCTACTGCTTTTGTAAAGCTCTGTAAATTAACAGTAGTTGTTTAGTATATAGCTGGTTGGTACAGACTTGATTCAGAAGTTTTATTTTTCAGTAGTTTTGAAGGTATACATAGGTTTGATTAAAGGGAGTTGCGTATACACATAGGTTTGGTTCAGTAAAGTAGCGTATACATTCTGATGCATGATTTTTGGGGTTACAACTGGTTTTAAATGATGACGTAGGTTTCTCGGTTCAGCATAATGTTTTGGTGATAGTGATATGATTGTTCTGATTAATTGAATGTTGGTTGATGCAGTTTAAGTTTTAAAGTTTTTTATGGGTCCAGTATGAAAATTTGATGAAACGAGGCCTTCATGTGCACCATGAGCATCCAGTCTGAAAATTTATGAAACGTGGTCCTTGGAGGAAGAGAGAAGGTCGTAGCCTTCTGTAGGTCGGCACCTATGTACTAGTAAACACATTGGCTAGTACAAGAGCTGGGAGGTTGCAACTCCCTTCCAATAGAAGCTGGAAAACGAGAGAAGGTTATAGCCTTCTGCAGGTGGGTGCCTGCGTACTAGTATGATTCTACACCAGTAAAAGATTGTAAACATATTTTCTTATTATTAAAAGAATATAGAGACAACAACAGTAGGTGGTTTTCACCCACATTAGGTTTCCACCTTAAATCTTGGTGTTCATGTGTGTTGCTTATGTGTGATGGTTTATTATGTTTTTACTGCATTGTTTAATAAGTTACTGATGCACTGGTTAAAGATCAACACATGATAAATTGACTAAATCACAAGTTCTCTGGGTATACGCTGGTTTCTCTAATCACAGTAGTGTGTACATGCTAGTTCACTTCACATAAGTAGCATATATAAATCTATTTGGGAAATGAAAAAAATATTGATCTGATAATACTGATTCACCCCCCCGCTCTTAGTACTATTTCCAACAATTGGTATCAGATCGGGTCCTTCAAAAGAAGCTTGATCGCTTGAAGGAAGATCTTTCAAGATGAATAATCACGAAGGCATGGGATCTATCAGACCACCAGTCTTCAATGGGAGCAACTTGGAATATTGGAAAATAAGAACCAAAGCCTATCTACAATCTCTTGGAGCCGATGTTTGGGAAATTGTGGAAGGAGGATATCAATTGCTAGCAGCAATTCCTATAGACTCTGCAGGTAAGAAGTTATACAAAACCAATGCCAAAGTTGTCAATACGTTATTGGGAAGTCTATCAGAATCAAAATTCGTCAAAGTCATATAGCTCAAGACAACCAAAGAGATGTGGGACAAAATCATTCACAGCTATGAAGGAGACTCTCAAGTAAAACATGCTAAGCTTCAAACTCTCAGGATTTAGTATGAAACTCTTAAGATGCATAGTGATGAGAGTGTTGCTAGTTACTTTTTACGTATAGATGAGATTATTAATTGTATGAAGAATCTGGTGAAGAGATACAGGAGGCTTTAACTGAGAAAAAAATGAGATCTTTGTCTTCTAAATTTGAGTCAAAAGTGTCTTCCATAGAAGAAAAACAGGATCTTCAAACTATTTCTGTGACTCAACTCCATGGAATCCTAACTGCCTTTGAAATGAGAAGAGGAGGTCCATCAGATATGAGAGACACCACTTTTAAAGTATCATCAAAGGGAAAAGAAAAGGAAGAGCACAATGAATCAGGACACATCTCAGAAGAAGAAGATGAGTTAAATTTTGTCAAGAAGCTTCAATGAGGTTCTGGAAGATTCAAAGGTAAGCTACCTTTCAAATGATTTTCTTGTGGTAGAGTCAGCCATTATGCTGCTAAATGTCCTCAAAAAGATAAATATGAAAAAGGAAAGGAATTGCAAAAGGAAATAAAAAACAGGTTGTGAATAGGAGTTACTATACACATGAAGATAGTGATGGCTTATCTAATAGTGATGAAGATGAAATTGAACAAGATTATAGACTACTCATGGCTTATTAGAATGAAGATTTTTTGGATGCATTAGAAGAGGAAGAATCTCTTGAAGAAATCACTAAACTCAAAATATGTTTAGAAGAAAAGAATATGATCATAGATACTTTGACACACCAACTCACTAAAAGAGAAAAACACAATGAAAATCTAGAATGTGAAATTGTGGGTCTAAGAAAAGATCTTGAGAAGACAAAATCTCTTAAGCTTAGATTTACTAAAGGACTAAAAACTTTAAATGAAATCATCAAAGTTCAGCGTTCTCCTTTGATAAAGACAGGTCTTGGATATACTTAAGAATCATTTCAATCATAGAAGTCGTCAACCTCCACCAGAAGCTATCTTGATGTAGCAAAGACCAGTGAACAGTATGTCAACCGTCAGCAAAAGCCTAAAATTACTCCTTAGGTCAATCATACTCAATTTACTCCAAGGATGAATATCAGTAGAAGCCACAACCAACAGGTAAACAATACCAAAAGATTCTATGATCGCAGAAATTTCTTTAATGGGCAATGTTTTTCATGTCATAACTTTGGGCACAAGGCTGCTTAATGTGTTGCTGACAAAACCATCATGACTAGAGAAGCACAAAATCAAAGGAGTGTAACAAGAATCAAGAAAATTTCCTATAATAACTTTTCTCCTCTTGAAAATGAAATAGAATGTTTGATTTGTAACAACTTTGGTAATGAAGAATCTAAATGCAGGAGAAAATTTCAGCGAACACTTCAAAAGGAGCAAACACCATTAAATCCTAAGGTATGGAGAAAGAAGGAATCCCAATCAGAAAGATGTGGCATAAATTTGTATGCAGAAGGACAAGAAAATCAGTGGTACATCGATAGCAGATGCTCCAAACACATGACATGTGATAAAGAGAAACTTCATTCATATAATTCTTTAGAAAAAGAAAAGAATGTCTCATTTGGAAATGACACTCCAGCTGCCATTAAAGGTAATGGTTCTTTTTTCTTGAAAGAAAAGGTTAAAGCTAGAAATTTCATGTATGTAAATGGTTTAAAGCATAACCTGTTGAGTGCCAGTCAAATTTGTGATCAAGGAAATGAAGTTGTGTTTCGATCAAACGAATGTGTGGTTCATGAGCTTGATACAGGAAAGACCGTGATCAAAGGTACAAGAACTCCAAACAACTTATACATACTCAAAGTAGGACAACAACAATGTTATCTAAGCAAACCAGATGAAAACTAGCTATGGTATAGAATATTGGGACATCTAAGCTTTTCTCAAATAAGAACAACATGTAGTCTCAAAAGCAGTTCGTGATCTTCCAGATATTAGCATCCCAGAAAATACCATATGCAAACCATGTCAAATCGGTAAACAAACCAGAGTTCACTTCATTGAAAAAGAATGGTCAGCAAGTAAGCCTCTTGAACTCATCCATACTGATTTATGTGGACCAATAAGGAAAAAGTCACCTCGTGGAGAAGAATACTTTATTTTATTTATTGATGATTTTTCCAGGATGTGTTGGATAGGTCTACTAAAGCATAAAGATGAAGCATTTGAAAAGTTTAAAGCCTTCAAAGCTTCAGTTGAAAATGAAAGAGATCGAAAAATCAAATGTCTCAGATTTGATTGAGGGGGAGAATTCATATTAGATGAATTCTTTGACTTTTGTGAACAACATGGAATAAAAAGGAAATTCTCCATCGCATGAACTCCTCAACAAAATGGTGTGGTGGAAAGGATGAACAAGACAATTCAACAAATGGCTCGAGCTATGCTAGATGAATATGGAACTCTTGCATCCTTCTGGGGTGAATTTGCATTTGTTGTCATAACTATTCTAAACAAAGCTAATGTTCGGGTAAATAGCAATCAAACTCCATATGAACTTTGGTATGGTAAGCCTCCTATTGTAAAACACTTTAGAGTTTTTGGAAGAAAATGTTTTATCAAAAGGACTGATGAAAAACTTGGTAAGTTTGAACCTAGAGCAGACGAAGGTATTCTTCTTGGTTATTCATCCGGAAGTAAAGGATGCAAATGTTATAATAAAAGACTTTAGAAAATTGTTGAAAGCATTGATGTTTTAATTGATGAAGCATGCAAAAATATGGAACAAATGAAATCAACAGGGGAATATGAAAATAAGGAAGATGTGGAATTCTTTCTCGCATCAAATCAAAATGATATAGAAGAAGAAGCCAATGAAGCACCAAAAGAAGATATAACATACAGGGAAAGGACTACATCCAGGTATGTTCAGAAGAATCATCTAGAATCTCAAATTATAGGAGAAGAAGGGTCTAGAGTATAGACAAGAAGAACTATTATAGGAACCTCAAGTTATCTAGCATTACTATCCTCCACAGAACCTCAGAATGTAAATGAAGCCTGAAAAGATGAATGTTGGGTCAAGGCCATGGATGAAGAACTAGACCAAATTGAAAAGAATGATACTTGGGAATTAGTTCCTAGACCTCATGAATAAAAGTTATAGGAACAAAATGGATATTTAAGAATAAGTTGAATGAAAATGGAGAAGTTATTAGAAACAAGGAAAGACTTTTCTCTAAAGGTATGCTCAACAAAAAGGTATATATTTTGAAGAAACCTTTACACCTGTTTCTAGAATTGAAGCCATAAGGATGTTTCTTGCTCTTTCTAGTTTTCGAAAATTCATAGTATATCAAATGGATGTAAAATCAACTTTCCTTAATGGAGATTTAGAAGAAGAATTTTATATTGAACAACCAGAAGGATTCATTCTTGGAAATGATGCAAAACTCATATGCAAGCTCAAAAAGGATCTCTATGGTCTAAAACAAGATCCAAGGGCTTGGTATTACTACCTTCACAAATATCTACAACAACAAGGTTTCACAAAAGCTTATTAGATAGAAATTTATACACAAAGATTGAAAATGATAAACTGCTAATTATTGTTGTTTATGTTGATGATATCATCTTTGGTAGCAATGAAGAATCCACGAGTCAGAAGTTTGCTTCAGTGATGCAACAAGAATTTGAAATGTCTTTAGTTGGTGAACTTACTATTTTCTTGGTCTACAAGTACAACAAACAAAAGATGGTATCTTTCTTTCACAAACCAAATATCTTAAGCAGATCTTGAAGAAATATGGAATGGAAAATTCTAAACCAATATGTACTCCAATGGTAATAGGATGCAGTCTCAGTTCTAACGATGAATCACCAGCAATAAACCAACCAACTTATAGATCTATGATTGGAAGTATACTTTATCTAACAGGTACTGGAACTGATATCATGCATGCAGTAGGAATTGTTGGAAGGTTCCAAGCAAATCTAAAGGAATCACATTTCAGGTGGTAAAAAAAAATTTCAAATATCTTCAAGGAACTCAAGATGTTGGTCTATGGTATCCTAAAGATACAGATCTTACTCTTCATGTTTATACAAATGAAGATTGGGCAGGAAATGTGGATGATCGAAAGAGTACTAGTGGAGGAGCATTCTATATGGGTCACAGTTGGTGTCTTAGTTTAGTAAGAAACAAAGCTCGATTGCCTTATCTACAGCTGAAGCAGAATATGTGGCTGTTGCATCTTGCTGCACACAACTAAGATCACACACACCTAAATCTCCCCACCCCTAGCCAGATGGTGGAAATCATGGCAAGTTTAACCATCTTAATATGAACCTTGGTCAATAAAGACTCGAAGGTAACTTATGGGAAGGATGCATACTGGGGTATGTACTCAGCCAATTCCATGGCTTCAAGGAGTACCCTCACAACCAGGAGCCACGCTACTCATTCCCCCCCCCCCCCCCTCCCCAAGTCCATGACTAGTCGAAAGACTAGCAAAGAGTGTATGCTAAGTGTTCTCGATTAGCAGTCTTCCCTAATACATTCTCCTGCACTCCAAGTTGCTCTATGAAGAATAAGAACTTTAGTTTTTCGAAGGATTGGTGAGAATGTTTGCAACCTACTCATCTATCGAAATGTATTGGAGCCTCACTACTCCTTTTGTACCATATCTCTAATGTAGTGGTACTTAATCTCGATGTGCTTTGACCTGTCATGGAATAATGGATTCTCTAAAAGTATGATCCCAATTTGATTGTCACAATATATCATGGTCATATCAAGCACCTAAGCAAACAACTATGTAAAGAACTTCCATAACCACACTGCCTCATAGCTAGCCATCTTAGGTGTAATATACTCTGCCTCAGTTGTACTGAGAGTGACAAAATTTTTCTTCTAGATCATCCAGGAAATCATGGAAGATCCCAAGATAAAGAAATACTCTTATGTACTCTTCTTGTTGGTAACACTCTTAACTCAATCTACATTTGTGTATCCATGCAATCTCAAGTCATCACCAGAGGCATATCTTAGTCCAAAACTAAATGTCCCATGTAGATATTGCAACACATGTTTTGCAGCCACCCAGTGAGCATGCAAAGGTTCCACCGTGAATTAGTTCAAGGTGTTAATAAAAAAAAAATATATCTCTAGTCCTGTGTTGACAAAAAAAATCAAACCCCCAATCAGCTATCGGTACATAGAAGGATATTCTAGATTTGGTTTTGCAACATCGCCACATAACTTATTGAAGTTTTCCTACATCAGTGTGGCCATGGATTTTCAATCCACACGCCCAATTCTCTCAAAGAGTTTGAAAACATGTTTTTCCTTAGCTAAGGAAAATCTCTATAAGATTCGCCACACCTCTAAGCCTGTGAAATAATGCATCAACCTAAGATCTTTCATTTCAAATTCAGAGGCAAGCTCCATCTTACACTATATGATCAAAGACTTTGCTCCTGTTAAGAACAAACCATCAAGATATAAAACCAAAATCATAGGCATACCTTGGATAACCTTGAAGTAGAAGTTAGGATCAACATTGCTTTTTTGAATCCAAGCTTCATCATATATGCATCGATCCGACATGCCAAGCCATGGGGGCTTGCTTCAGTCCATAGAGGGATTTATTCAATATGCAAAAACGAGTTTCCCTTTCATGTTCCTTAAAGAATTGTGGTTTCTCTAGGTACACTTCTTCCTTGAGTATTCCATGAAGAAAGGTTGTATTCACATTCATCTAATGAAGACTCCAACGCTAATTAGCAACAATATCAATAATAGAATAGATGGTAGTGTATTACGAAACAGGTGCAAATATCTCATCACAATATTCTCCCTCCTTCTGAGAGAATTCATTAGCCATGAATCTCAATTTGAACTTCTCAAATGTTGCATCAACTACATGTTTGATTTTTATATACATTTGGAAGTCACAACAGAATTCCCTCAGTTCTTAGAACAACTTCCCATACATAATTTTTCATGATGGATTGATATTCCTCTACCATGGCATCTCTCCAAACTTTTCCTCCATTGCTTCTTCATACCTGCAAGGTTCTAATTTTAATGTCACTCATCAATGCGGCATATCCTTGATATCTGCAATCCTTCTTTATTTATATGAAGGTGCCTCTAGGACAGAGTGTCTCTTTGCATCCTATAATGTATCGTGAACCCAAAAGGTCTCTTCCTAGAAATAGTTCCAAGAAGGAGGATCTAAATAAATCCATGGTGCCATAAGCTCATCTGCAAGGTAA